>JAODXP020000008.1:9103983-9131483 GCA_027497455.2 Sardinella longiceps | reverse complement strand
CTTTCGAACCGCACTTGGGAGCGTCTTCAAGATGGCGGCTGCTCTCCGGAAGGCCACGTTGCGACCCTCGTTCTCCCCAAACTCAGCGTTCTCTGCCAACACCTCCAGCGCCTCCTGAGGAAGAGTGGGAGTGTCAGAGTGTGTGTGTCAGAGTGGTGATATCAGAGTAGTGAAGAACTCCAGAACTAACCAGAGACTACAGGGCTCTACAGTCACCCCAGGGACACATATGTAACGGATGCAACCAGCTAGTACAGGGGTAGGGAACCTATGGCTCGAGAGCCAGATCTGGCTCTTTTGATGGTTGCATCTGGCTCCCAGAAAAATCTTTAATAAAAAGAATGATAAAGTAAAAAATCTAAAACATTCTCATGTAGGCCTATTTAAATCCATTCATCTATCTATTTCAGTCCAAGGTGACTGGAATTCGGCTAGCTTTGCTGTTGCTTTAGCAATTATGAGAAACAGAAAAACATTCACAGTTGGGGAGTATGCCAGAACACTCATGCTTGATGTTGCCAATGAACTTTTTGTTGACTGTTTGAATAAAGACAATCAAACAAAGATAATCAAACAAATAAGACATGCCTCTATATTGTATGGCTCTCATGGAATTAAATTTTAAAATATGTGATGTTCATGGCTCTCTCAGCCAAAAAGGTTCCCGACCCCTGAGCTAGTAAGTGTAAATCCTCACAACTCAATTCCTTACGCGCTTCTAACTGCTGAGTTAGAAGCCTGGGCTTTTAGCTCAGTGGTTAGAGCGTCTGACTCCCACGCTGGGGGTTTGTTGTAGCTGACGAGATGGCGGGTTCGAGACCCTTATGCGGTGCGGACCGCCACTGGCTACATACACACTCACTCAACATACACTCAATATGACAAGTGCGAGCCAAATCCCCACGGGGAGAGAATGCCACTTGGCACCACAGTATGTCTGTTTCCAGTAGTGCTCTACTTTAGCGCCATGGTGTCGATTGAACAGAGACAGGTGTGTAACACATACGCACACAAGAACAAACACACACATGAAAACTTACAAACAAATTTAGGTTGTAACAAAAACATCAACCACTATAAAGTATGATAACAATGTGAAAAATGTTGCTAGACTACATAAAACAGGAAGTTAAGAGTAGTCTGCAAAAACAGCCTTTTAGTTATATATACTTAACATTATATGAAATATAGTTGTCAGAAATATACTAAGTCAATGGCTATGATAACATGTAAGGTAGACTACTCACAGTGAGAAACAGGTTGTGGTGTTTCAAAGGAGTCCTTCTCTGGCAGGCATAGCTCTTAGCAGGCAGAGCAGGGAGGTCTGGGCTGGGGGTGCTGCTTAGCGTTAGCTGCAGAGGGGACATCGCACAGGTCAAACATAAGTATCCCTCCAGGCACTAAGCTACTGCTGAAACTCTAACTTATCACAATGTGTGTGCAACGTCAGAGCAACTGCAAGAACAGCTGCTGTCATTTAAGTCACATTCCACATTGAAAAGTCTTTAAGCTCCAAAAAGAAATCCTGTTGCTTACAACTTTTACAGCAATTAGGCTAAGTTATGACTGCCATGACATGGATGAATGAGAAATCACAGTCATTTGCTTCCTTTGAATATTTGCCATCGGCGCATCTAAGGACTTGATGTGCCAAAAGACATTCATCACATCGCACCTTTAATTTGTGTTTCTCCTGTATGCTCTCTGGTTTGCCCGTAGCCATGCTCTCTGTAAACCAGCTGATGTCCAGCAGCTGAGCAGTAGTAACGTTACCGTTACTGGCGGGACGACCAACTGCGTGAGCCTCCAGCCAGGCAAGGACTTCATCCCCTGAATTATTCTCAGCGACAACATGTGTAACACCTTCGCTGTAATTACAGATTTAAACATATATGAATGATTATCATAAATGAATGAATGTGTAACTACCTTGTTGTTACGTTAGAAGAGAGAGACTGAAAACCGCCATGATGTATCATCAGGGTATCCTGCATGCATCATTTACCCACCTGTATTTTTCTGCCACTTTGAAGCCTTTCTCTCGTCCGAGTCGAGTGAGGAAAGCTCTACGGCTAGCTCCCATCTTCCTTTCTAAAATAAAGATGACGGTGTCTGGATATTTGGTACCATTGGTGTTTGTGTCAATGGTGGACGGTGTTGAACCAACTTTCCTGCGCTTTAAAGGGACCATCTGAAAAAGCTAGCAGGGTTCTAATAACTAGAATATTACTCTTGCCCAGAGTTGATCCTCTCTAAAAACACATAATAGCTAATTAACGTGAAGAATGACACATTGTGTCTTTGGTCAGTCAGAGTTGCAGGTTGGCAGGTTTGCACTAGACTAGATTGTTGACTTCGATTAACTGAGGGAAAAACAGCCTGACTTTAGTGCGAGACCGCGCGGTGTGTATGACGCAATGAACTTTTTGTCCAATGGTGACACGAGGCTGGAGGCAGTGCACCAGTCAAAATAAGACCGACGTGGAAACAGGAAATGTGTTAGTAAAACGATTGCACAATCGTAATGATCACTAATCGTAAACTTATTCAAAATTGATTAATTCTTCATAGTTAAAAAAACATGCATATCGGATGTACATTTAAAGATTTGTAGTGTAGATAATTACAAAAATCATTTAAAAAAGATCATGCGCCATCAATGACATATTATGGAGGTGATTAAACAAACATGAAAGAAAGTGTGAAAACTAAAGAATTAACCGATCGTTTTCACTGATTTCAGTAAGGCATGCGTGCGTTGCATGCATTAGGTTAAAGTCCTGTCATGAATCATGTCATATGACTCTTTGGCAAAAGTGTAGCACTTCCTCAAACTCCTCTAGTACACAAGCACTCGTCTTTTTTTATGTCTCCCGGACCGACCCTCCCCTCCCCTCTAGATACAACCACGCCGCCGTGGACAGCCAGACCGAGCAGCAGCTGAGGGGAGAAGAAGGAGCTCGTAGCTAATGGCAAGTCTGGGGGCCAGGTCAGGACAGCGCGCTTTACATCGGTCACTGTGTGCGGTAACGTTAGTCAGAGTCACCGCATTTCTCGCCTTCTTCGCTGCATCTTTGCCCACTTGGACAGAATGTGCAAAGTCAAGCAACATTGTGTTAATTGTGACCGACGACCAGGATGTTCAGCTTGGTGGCCTGGTGAGTTGTTGTTTTTTTCAACGTTACTGGTGGGACCTATAGCCTACACTCAACCTACCTACATAATTCATCAAATCTTTAAACAAAGACAAGAAACTCCCAGAAAACTTTCTTGGCTTATGGTGGAGTTACACGAATAACGTGATGTTCTCTCTCAGAGAAGAGTACGTTACTTGAAAGGCTATTGTACAATTAACTGTCATTGTCGTTGGCTAAGCATTGCGTAGCTTAGCTAAGTGTATGTTGCGCTGACAGCTATAGGCTCAGCCTATATAATGCCATAGGCAGTCATGTGTTTCATGGAAGTGCGACTGAGCAGGAAGAGACTGCAAGAGGCTTAAAGAGGAAGAGTTCTTTATCACGCTGGATTGAACAATCACTTCTCCAACCAAATATGTAGTTTAACCTGTTTGTTTATACATGGACCCCAATAATTAGTTTAATAATATTACAATTGCTTAATTTTTCTTAATAATAACTACACAAATCAACAGTAAGTTATCCATTGACTTTCAGACTCCAATGAAAAAGACCAAACAGCTGATAGGGGATGCTGGGGCCACTTTTTCTAACGCAGTGAGTACATCATTCACTCCCACAAACTGCATTTTATCAACATTATGCAATTTCAGTCTGTCCCCTTTGCAGTTTTACCATCTCTCTCTCTCTCTCTCTCTCTCTGTCTGTGTGTGTGTGTGTGTGTGTGTGTGTGCGCGCGCATGCATGTGTGTGTGTGTGTGTGTGTGTGTGTGTGTGTTTCTTTCTGCGCCATGTTAGTGTGTGTCACCTTCTTCACTGTGTGCTATGTGTATTTGACTAATCCCTGATTGGGTTAAAGGCAGAGACCAAATGTGTCTCATGGGATCCAAAAGGGATGGGTACAGTAATTATACAGTAAGATACAGTAAAGGTACATGTACAGTAATTATACAGTAAGATACAGTAAAGGAACATGTACAGTAATTATACAGTAAGATACAGTAAAGGTCCAGTAATTATCATTCTGCCTCCCTAGTTCACAGTCTCACCCTTATGCTGTCCGAGTCGGAGCAGCATCCTGACCGGTAAATACCCCCACAACCACGCGGTGCGGAACAACTCTCTGTCCGGCAACTGCAGCAGCCCAGCCTGGCAGAAGGAGTCGGAATCCCAGGCCTTCCCCGTCTATCTCAGCAAGAGGGGATACCAGACCTTCTATGGGGGGAAATACCTTAATGAGGTGCGTATCACACACACACACACACACACACACACACACACACACACACACACACACACACACACACACACACACACACACACAGAGGGGATACCAGACCTTCTATGGGGGGAAATACCTTAATGAGGTGCGTCTCACACACACACACACACACACACACACTCACAGAAGAGGGGATACCAGACCTTCTATGGAGGGAAACACCTTAATGAGGTGCGTCTCACCTGCCAGCTCTGGGCACATACACACACACACACACACACACACACACACACACACACACACACACACACACACACACACTTGCCAGCTCTGGCAGTCTTATGGTTAGGAGGGTTGTGGGCTCTTTGCAGATGCCTTTAATAAAGTCATGTACAAAACATTAACACATAATTTGATAATAATTAAATCTTTTAGCAATAGTAGAAGTGCTATATACTAATAGTAATGATGATATACTAATAATTCTAGATAATAAAATCAATATACTGACCTCAAGGCTTGTGATATGTAGGAAGAAAACAGACAAACAAATGTAGGACACAAAAGATGAGTAGCAGCAGCATAGTTAACAATAGTTCAATGATAAATAGAAGAAATGCATAATTGGCAAGGCCAAAGCCAAGGGATTTTATGACTCAGCCACACTCATGCCACACTCAAGCCACTCTCATGTCCCGTGATACAGTCTCGAGTTATGGCAACAAGCCAAAACTGACAAAATAAGAAAAATGGCTACATGAATAAATGTCGTATGAGACGTTGTATTTGTTGTTTTTTCGGTGCATGCTCAGTGTTTATCCACCTCTGTTGTGTGTTTGTGACAGGAGTCGTGTTTTAAAGGACACCTGTGTTTTCAGTATAGGAAGAGAGTTGTAGACCATGTTTTAAAGGACACCCTCTAAATATTTGTTGTGTTTTCAGTACGGAAAAAAGGGGGCGGGGGATGTGGAGCATGTTCCTCCAGGTTGGGACCAATGGAACGCACTGGTGAGTTATGAGCCAATAGGATTTGAATTTTTTAGAAAAACAACAGTAGACAGGCAGGGGTGTGTGTTTGTCTATGTGTGTGTTCCTATGTGTGTGTGAAGGGGCGTGGTGATGTGCAAATATATTGAACATGTGATATGGCAAAATGGACTTTTTTTATTTCTGTTCTCAGCACACACACACACACACACACACACACACTCACACTCACATGTAGCGGAGGTCGGTTTGATCACTCACGGGTCTCGAACCCGCCACCCTGTCATGTACTGTACAACACACCCCTGGCATAGGAGATGAGTGCTCTAATCATAGAACTAAACACACAGGGTTCCAACTCAGCGGTGAGAAGAGTTCTAAAGGCTCGGGGTGTGAGGATTTACCACGCACTGCCAATATCTTGCCTGGGCTATCTGATATCCATTACAGATACACACACACACACACACACACACACACAGAAACACTCACTCACTCACACTCACTCACTCACTCACTCACACATACACACACACACACACACACACACACACACACACACACACACACACACACACACACACACACACACACACACACACACACACACTGAGCAGTGGAAAGTAAACCAAGTGTCTGCTCTGGCCATATCTGTGTTATGTTCATATGGCTTTTCCTACCTATAGACTGTGAGAACTGTGCTGATTGGTTGATATTGTGCTCTAGAATGCACCCTAGGGACTAGAGCAGGTGATTCCCATTACAGGTGGTTCCGTGGTTACTCTGGAACCCTGCTAGAACACGTCTAGACTTGTTCCACAGTGAGGCGGTTTCCCTTCAACGTTTCTTCAGCAGGCCTTGGACATGTTGAGAGATATACACACACACATTCAGAGACATACACACACACACACACACACACACACACACACACACACACACACACACACACACACACATTCAGATACACACACACACACATTCAGATACATACACACACACATTCAGAGACATACACATATTCAGAGACATACACACACATATTCAGAGACATACACACACACATTCAGAGACATACACACACATATTCAGAGACATACACACACACATTCAGAGACATACACACACACATTCAGAGACATACATACACACACATATTCAGAGATATACACACACACATATTCAGACACATACACACACACATATTCAGAGACATACACACACATATTCAGACACATACACACACACATATTCAGAGACATACACTTGGCGATCGCCTAGTTCGTCTCTGCCTAGAACCGACCCTGCCCACACCAGCTGATTCTGCTGAAAGTTTCTCTGTTTCTGTTGGAGCTGTGACCTCATGCCTCTGGTCCTGAGAAGGCCTCTGAGCTCTGGCTTATGAGGAGTTACAGTATTCCTTTCCTAGTGAGGACACATGTAATGGCTTATGAGGAGCTCTTCCTTTCCTAGTGAGGACACATGTAATGGCTTATGAGGAGTTACAGTATTCCTTTCCTAGTGAGGACACATGTAATGGCTTATGAGGAGCTATTCCTTTCCTAGTGAGGACACATGTAATGGCTTATGAGGAGCTATTCCTTTCCTAGTGAGGACACATGTAATGGCTTATGAGGAGCTATTCCTTTCCTAGTGAGGACACATGTAATGGCTTATGAGGAGCTATTCCTTTCCTAGTGAGGACACATGTAATGGCTTATGAGGAGCTATTCCTTTCCTAGTGAGGACACATGTAATGGCTTATGAGGAGCTATTCCTTTCCTAGTGAGGAGGACACTTGCAGCATTTAGCCCATGTACAGCCTTGTAATGCTTAAAGGTATAATCCGGAGTGAATCAACACATAGCCCTGCTGTTTTATACTGCTAAGCGCTATTGAAAGCTAACACTAACTGAATGAGGCATGTCAAAAAAGGAAACCTAATCAATTTGCTTTTGTTTTGAAATGCCCCATTCTGTTAGCGTTAGCTGGCGTTTCGCTATCTCAGTCTGCGTTGCATGAAATACATTGATTGAGGTGGCTATCAATATCGCTTGGCACTATAAAACAGTAGGGTTTTCCTTTAAGTGTCTCATCGTTGATCAAATGAACAGAAGTGAGAAGAAACAACTCTGACTAAGTGTGAACCACTTACTAGCTCTAGGATTGGTTATCTGTAGCTTCCATCTGAACTGAACAGTAAATGCAAATCTTTGATTGTCAAATGAACAAGCGTATAGTACAGTATGTCTGATGTCTTGTGGTTGTGTGTGTGTGTGTGTGTGTGTGTGTGTGTGTGTGTGTGAGGTGTATTAAGTGTAATATCTGATGTCCTGTGGTTGTGTGTGTGGTGTGTGTGTGTGTGTGTGTGTGTGTGTGTGTGTGTGTGTGTGTGTGTGTGTGTGTGTGTGTAAGGTGTATTATGTGTACAGTATGTCTGATGTCTTGTGGTGTGTGTGTGTGTGTGTGTGTGTGTGTGTGAGGTGTATACTGTATATCTGATGTCTTGTGGTTTTGTTGGCTTTGTAGGTTGGGAACTCTGCGTACTACAACTACACCCTGTCAGTCAACGGGCGAGCGGAGAAGCACGGCGACAACTACAGCAAGGACTACCTCACAGATCTTATCGTGAGTTTCTGACGCTCCATATCGTATCGGTTGCCACGTCAACCCTAAGCCTCAGCTTCTATCAGATTCTATCAGATGCACAAAGCAAGTTGCTCAGCTGCAGCTGTAGTTCAGACACAATTCCCCACTCTTAGTAACTTAGTATCAGGGTCAATGAAGTTGTTGGCACTTAGTTTAGATACATTTAAAGTAGTTCAAATCTGAAAGTAACTAGACAAATTACTGCATATTTTTGTCATCTTGCCAACCCTTATTTGGCATTGACCCCTAAATATGGCCTGGAACTCCTCTGGATAAATGACACATTGTGGGGTAAAATGTGTGTCTTTGCAAGCTCATGGCTGCATCCTAGCCATACTGTAGATATAAAACCTGCAGTATTCCACTGGAGCGTCCCGCTCCATAGTTGCCCTGAAGTGATAGATAGATAGACAAAAATGTAAGTCGCTTTGGATAAAAGAGTCAGCTAAATGCATAAATGTAAATGTAAGTTAGAGCCACTATTTGAACTAGAAAAGTGCTCAGAGACAGACCTCCGCCAAAACAATGTGGTTCCAGATGGTGTTCTGGATCACCAATCGCCATCAAAATCGAATCAGTTCTTACTCGTTCCAATACACCGAAAATTTCATCCAAATCTGTGCAGTACTTTTCGAGTTATGTTGTAGTACACAGACAGACACACACGCGCCGGCGTTTAGTAACGGCTTTGTTGTACTCCGCGCCCACCTCAAGACCTTTAAATAAACATGGTGTGTTTGAGGAAGGTAGAAACACGTTGTGTGTTTGAGATGTAGAAACATGGTGTGTTTGAGGGAGGTAGAAACATGGTGTGTTTGAGAGGTAGAAACATGGTGTGTTTGAGAGGTAGAAACATGGTGTGTTTGAGAGGTAGAAACATGGTGTGTTTGAGGAAGGTAGAAACATGGTGTGTGTTTGAGAGGTAGAAACATGGTGTGTTTGAGAGGTAGAAACATGGTGTGTTTGAGATGTAGAAACATGGTGTGTTTGAGAGGTAGAAACATGGTGTGTGTTTGAGATGTAGAAACATGGTGTGTGTTTGAGATGTAGAAACATGGTGTGTTTGAGAGGTAGAAACATGGTGTGTTTGAGAGGTAGAAACATGGTGTGTTTGAGGAAGGTAGAAACATGGTGTGTTTGAGGGAGGTAGAAAGAAATATGGTGTGTTTTGAGAAAAGTACAAACAGTGGAACCCAGATGTCCCATTCCAAGTGTAGAGCTGTAATTGTGCTCTGATCAGACTGGACGCCTCTAGATGGACGCCTCTAGATGGACGCCTCTAGATGGACATGGGCACCTCTAGATGGACGCCTCTAGATGGACACCTCTAGATGGACGCCTCTAGATGGACGCCTCTAGATGGACATGGGCACCTCTAGATGGACACCTCTAGATGGACGCCTCTAGATGGACACCTCTAGATGGACGCCTCTAGATGGACGCCTCTACATGGACACCTCTAGATGGACATGGGCACCTCTAGATGGACACCTCTAGATGGACACCTCTAGATGGACGCCTCTAGATAGACGCCATGGACACCTCTAGATGGACACCTGTAGATGCCACACGGCTCCAGTCTGGTTGTCTGATGTGCAGGTGTGGAGGTGGAGTCGCTCCCTGGTGATGGGTGCTGACACTGCACAGCTGAATCATGGGGGAAAATATGTACATTAAGCAGCAGTACTTAAGTACTTATTGAGGTGGACTCACCCCTTCCACTCCACACTCACCTTATGACAGCCTTTTGCTCACGTAACTACTGTATAGAGTCCTCTGTTCCCTATAAATTTCACCCTGTGTGTGTGTGTGTGTGTGTGTGTGTGTGTGTGTGTGTGTGTGTGTGTGTGTGTGTGTGTGTGTGAGAGAGATACTCCCTGCAAATGAGGAACAGTGTGTCCTATATCATGAGTACTTCCTGCCCACTGCTCTATATGATGTATCTGTAAATCTGTGTGTGTTGCGGAACGTCAAAGCGAGCGAGCGAGGGAGTGTGTGAGTGAGCGTGGCTCTCATGTGACAAGCCATGTGCTGCCCCGACTTCTGCCGACTCAAGCTCTTCTATGCTTCACCCTCCCCTCTCTCTCTCTCTCTCTCTCTGTCTGTCTCTCTCTCTCTCTCTCTCTCTCTCTCTCTCTCTCTCTCACTCACTCACTCACTCACTCTCTCTCTCTCTCTCTCTCTCGCTCTGTCAAGGATAGTTGAGTGCAGACTCAGTGGTGTTTCTGCCCCCCAACGGCCCCTTCCATGCTGAACACCCTAAAAGGCACCACCTTGATGGGGTAATGGCACCCTAAAAGGCACCACCTTGAGGGGGTAATGGCACCCTAAAAGACGCCACCTTGAGGGGGTAATGGCACCCTAAAAGGCACCACCTTGAGGGGGTAATGGCACCCTAAAAGGCACCACCTTGAGGGGGTAATGGCACCCTAAAAGACGCCACCTTGAGGGGGTAATGGCAAAGATTCTAGAGTGCTCCGCTATAGAATCTGTGGTAATGTCTTGATGGCAGTGTTGCATGGAAGGCACCATTGAGGGCAAAGAAGCCAAAGACCTAGTTGAGCACAGAGGAGGGGAACAGAACTCACTTAGAATGGGATGACAGTAAGATGGGGCTGCGCTGCCTTCCTGTACATCATTTGCTATGCTTACTTGAATTTCCCCTTGGGGATCAATAAAGTATCTATCTATCTGTCTATCTATGCTTATGGCGACTATGTAAAACTGGGTAGTGTTTTGGAATCCAAATCCCTCATTTGTTTAGATGAATTTTAATTAGCATTGTGTGTCCCCAGCATAATGAGACCCTTTGGTGATTCCATGGCTTCAGCCCTCACTGAAAATGACCTACTTGTGCTTCTACTTGTGCCTGTGTCTCCTTTGTCTGGGGGAGAAACATGGCTGATTTGAATGACCTCAGAATGTGGCGCAGAACATTTCCATCCCAATTTGTGTGTCAGACATTAACATGCTTTCTGTTTATGTTACTAATATTTCAGGAGATCGTGAGGAAGGACATCAGTATATTCAACTCTTCTTGTTAAATATCAGTATAATTCAACTCCTCTTCAAAATAATGTTTTGACTTATTTTGTATGAAATGTGTTTGTTGTGTGCAGTTGAACAGACTGACTGATTTGGAGTGAAATGTGTTTGTTGTGTGCAGTTGAACAGACTGACTGATTTGGAGTGAAATGTGTTTGTTGTTGTTGTTGTTGTTGTTGTTGTTGTTGTTGTTGTTGTGTGCAGTTGAACAGACTGACTGACTGTTGTTGTTGTTGTTGTGCAGTTGAACAGGTCGCTGCATTTCCTGGACGACAGAAGCCCCCAGCACCCCTTCTTCCTGATGCTGTCCCCCCCGGCCCCCCACTCCCCCTGGACCGCCGCCCCCCAGTACCAGAAGAGCTTCAGCGAGGTCAAGGCCCCGCGGGATGGAAGCTTCAACAAGTTAGGAAAAGTAAGCAGGTGTTTCACTGACAATGAGTGTTTCTCAAAGTTGAGAATGCTTCCTAGGTAGCACACTAGCCTTGGAAGCCATACACTTCAAAAACGAGGTTCCATCAGTGCACCCTTGAAAAATCTATGAACAAAGGCCTCTGTCCTCGCTAGAATTGAGAAGGATGCTTGACTTTGAAACAGTACTTGGCGACTGACAATGATGTGGAATGCTCGAAAAAGCAGCCTTCCAAGCATGATTCCTCGACTCATAGTGACATTTGAAAACCTCTCCAATGGCCCATGATGCAGTTAGGATTCCATTGCTCACCACTGATCATTTATTTTATTGATATTTATTTATTGATCATTGATCACTATTGTTCATTTATTTTAGGGCTTTATTTAGTTTTTGAAGTGGACAGATAAACAAGGCTTTCAGCACAAAAGCATTTTAGCATTCAGACTAGAAGTTAAAAGAAAAAAAGGTTAGCAGGAATGTGTGCTAGTGCGTTTGCACACACACTTTTGCACACATGCCTTTGCAGTGCGCACACACTCTTTGCACACATACTCAAGTGCAAAGTGTATCGTTAAGCGAGTGAGCAGCCCTTAAGACAGTCAGGGGAAGTGGGGGGTGGAGTTTGATCTAACAAAGCACTTCACTGTAATAACAGAGGTCACGGAGTATATACAGTGTAATATATTAGAGGTCATGGAGTATACAGTGTAATATATTAGAGGTCATGGAGTATACAGTGTAATATATTAGAGGTCATGGAGTATACAGTGTAATATATTAGAGGTCATGGAGTATACAGTGTAATATATTAGAGGTCACGGAGTATACAGTGTAATATATTAGAGGTCATGGAGTATACAGTGTAATATATTAGAGGTCACGGAGTATACAGTGTAATACTGTTGGGCAAAAGGAATAAAGGATGTTTGTTGTTGTTGTTGTTGTTGTTTGTTGTTTCTATCTGAACTGTAACTCTCGTTGAGTGGGTCCAGAGATGTGTGTGTGTGTGTGTGTGTGTGTACAGCTGATGGTCCTGGACCTTCTGGAGCCTGTGTGATACAATCTCAGAACAGAATGTGATTCAGTCTCAGAATAGAATGTGATCCAATCTCATATTAGAATGTGATACAATCTCAGATTAGAATGTGATCCAGTCTCAGATTAGAATGTGATCCAGTCTCAGATTAGAATGTGATCCAATCTCATATTAGAATGTGATACAATCTCAGATTAGAATGTGATCCAATCTCAGATTAGAATGTGATCCAGTCTCAGATTAGAATGTGATCCAGTCTCAAATTAGAATGTGATCCAGTCTCAGATTTGAATGTGATACAATCTCAGATTAGAATGTGATCCAGTCTCAGATTAGAATGTGATCCAGTCTCATATTAGAATGTGATCCAATCTCATATTAGAATGTGATACAATCTCAGATTAGAATGTGATCCAGTCTCAGATTAGAATGTGATCCAATCTCTGTGATCTAGTCTCAGATTAGAATGTGATCATATCTCAGATTAGAATGTGATCCAGTCTCAGATTCGAATGTGATCCAATCTCAGAGTTAAATAATGGGCTGTAGCCTAGGTGATCCAGTCCCGTGTGATCCTGTTAGCTGACAGGCGTATTTGTGACTCTGTGCCTCCTCTGTCTCTGCTCCCAGGACAAACACTGGCTCCTGCGGCAGCCTGTGAGCCCCATGCCTGAGAGCTCTGTCAATTACTTAGATGATGCGTATCGGAAAAGGTAAGATTCACACTCATTCACTCACAACTCACAACAACCTTCCCTCATTTACATTCACTGGTTGAGTAGTTTTAAAGAGAGATAGAGAGATAGGCTAAAGAGAGAGAGAGAGAGAGATAGAGAGATAGGCTAAAGAGAGAGAGAGAGAGATGGAGAGATAAAGAGATGATGCATATCAGAAAAGGTAAGATTCACACTCAGGGTCGCTCACAAGAAACATATTCCTGCCCTGCATTTACACACACAAAGCCCCTCACAACTCACAATAATCTTCCCCCTTTCACTGAGATTAAGCAGTTTGAGGGAGAGAGAGAGAGAGAGAGAGAGAGAGAGAGAGAGAGAGAGAGAGAGAGAGAGAGAGAGAGAGAGAGAGAGAGAGAGAGAGAGAGAGAGAGAGAGAGAGCGAGAGAGAGAGAGAGAGAGACTGTATTTGAAAAGACATCTATAGACGTTTTTGACAGCCAATAGTTGTCATGCACTGAGATTGCGCTGTATTAGAGAGATAGATAGAGAGGGAGAGAAAGAAAGAGAGAGAGAGAGGGAGAGAAAGAGAGATACTGCATTTGAAAAGATGTCTACAAACGTTTTTGCCTAGCCTGACATAGCTCGCCCATAATACGAATGTTCATCCGTATCCATGCCAGAGGTACTGTGATGTAATCTCTAGGTGGCAGAGGTGCTGTGATGTAATCTAGTGTGTGTGTGTGTGTGTGTGTGTGTGTGTGTGTGTGTGTGCTCTGTCTGGGCTCCAGGTGGCAAACGTTACTGTCTGTGGATGACATGGTGGAGATCCTGGTCAAGAAACTGGTTGAGATGAAGGAGCTGAACAACACCTACATCTTCTTTGTGTCTGACAATGGATACCACACAGGTCTGTGTCCAATGTCTAGTATACATCTCTTGTGTGTGTGTGTGTGTGTGTGTGTGTGTGTGTGTGTGTGTGTGTGTGTGATAACGGATACCACACAGATCTGTGTCAAACACCTACATCTTTTATCTGTGTCTGATAATGGATACCACACAGGTGTGTGTCTACAGCACATCTCTTATGTGTGTGTGATAACGGATACCACACAGGTGTGTGTCAAACACCTACATCTCTT
Source organism: Sardinella longiceps (assembly GCA_027497455.2). Taxonomy (NCBI): domain Eukaryota; kingdom Metazoa; phylum Chordata; class Actinopteri; order Clupeiformes; family Clupeidae; genus Sardinella; species Sardinella longiceps. The sequence continues at coordinate 9,117,179 of JAODXP020000008.1, read as the reverse complement.
ATGTGTGTGTGATAACGGATACTACACAGGTGTGTGTCAAACACCTACATCTCTTATGTGTGTGTCCGATAACGGATACTACACAGGTGTGTGTCTACAGTACATCTCTTATGTGTGTGTGATAATGGATACTACACAGGTGTGTGTCAAACACCTACATCTCTTATGTGTGTGTCTGATAATGGATACAATGCTACACATGGCTTGCATTGCATTGTCATGTTAAAAATGAAACAAAACCTACAATTTGCATCAGACTTCTCTCTAAGATTAATATTCATATTCTGTGTTTAATTCTGCGGGTGAAATATCTAAATATCTGAAAGACAACTGAAGGGACCACAGAGACCGCAGGGCTTTTTCAAAAAAGAGTTAATTAACATTTTACTGTTTATTTCCCCTCCTGTCCTGCTGTTGTGTCCATTAAAGTGTCTGGTGTGTGTGTGTGTGTGTGTGTGTGTGTGTGTGTGTGTGTGTGTGTGTGTGTGTCCATTAAAGAGGCTGATGTGTGTGTGTGTGTGTGTGTGTGTGTTGTGTCCATTAAAGTGGCTGATGTGTGTATATGCTTATATTGTGTGTTGTGACGTGCAGGCCAGTTCTCCTTGCCCATCGATAAGAGGCAGCTGTATGAGTTTGACATCCGTGTGCCCCTCATGGTCCGAGGCCCTGGGGTGAAGGCCAACATAACCCTGCCTGTGAGTTAAACAGATTTTACACTCCAAACATAACCCTGCCTGTGAGTTAAACAGATTTTACACTCCAAACATAACCCTGCCTGTGAGTTAAACAGATTTTACACTCCAAACCTAAAACTGCCTGTGAGTTAAACAGATTTTACACTCCAAACCTAAAACTGCCTGTGAGTTAAACAGATTTTACACTCCAAACCTAAAACTGCCTGTGAGTTAAACAGATTTTACACTCCAAACATAACCCTGCCTGTGAGTTAAACAGATTTTACACTCCAAACATAACCCTGCCTGTGAGTTAAACAGATTTCACACTCTAAACCTAAACCTGCCTGTGAGTTAAACAGATTTCACACTCTAAACCTAAACCTGTCTGTGAGTTAAACAGATTTTACACTCCAAACCTAAAACTGCCTGTGAGTTAAACAGATTTTACACTCCAAACATAACCCTGCCTGTGAGTTAAACAGATTTTACACTCCAAACCTAAAACTGCCTGTGAGTTAAACAGATTTCACACTCTAAACCTAAACCTGCCTGTGAGTTAAACAGATTTCACACTCTAAACCTAAACCTGTCTGTGAGTTAAACAGATTTTACACTCCAAACATAACCCTGTGTCTGTGGATACAGCAGAGATTTTACACTCGTGTTACAAACCCTAAACCTACCTGTGAGCAAAACAGAGATTTTACTCTTGTGTTACAAACCTAAGCAAGTCGTTGCGTACAGCAGACACTTTACTCTTGTGTTTCCAGCGTACTCTGTGTGTGAGGAAAGCTCCCTGACCAAGAAAAATGTTTTACTCTCGCTGACAATAACTCTTACAGTGAGGGAATATAATATGCAGCTTTCAGATTTGTCTTTTTGTTGATTTTGAGTTTCACATCCCTGTGCAAAACCTCATTCTCACTCCCACATCCTTAAACGCCGCAGCTGCTTTTAACCATTCTGTGTTGTTTTAAAGGGGTATTAAGTAATAATGCTGATCTACCTTTAAAGGGACACCAGGCAGGACTACGGTTTTCTATCTCGGGAGCTCCACCTACAGTCGCCGAAATATTGGAAAAAATTGAGTTACACATTCTCTGAGTTACACATTCTCAACAATCAGTGTAAATTTATTTGCAAACCAAAGAGTACAAACCAGAGATGATCATTTTCGTGTGTTATGTTGTCTGACAAGCCGGTAATAAATGTTATTTCAGTTAAACCTACTTTCAGTTTCTATTTCCTGGACCCGACACTAGCCATACTGCAAGTGGGATTACGCAAAACAAATGCTTGAGTCTGACGAGAGAGCCATCGGTCACCCCGTAATGAACCATTTAACCATCTAAGTGACTTTGAGGCTGGTAAATTAACAGTAAAACCTTGCCTGGTGTCCCTTTAGCAATCCTGTGCTGTTTTAAAGGGGTGCTAATGCTGAATTTGGGCCTGATTTGAGCAAGGCGCCTAACACTGACGTGCCCTTGAGCAAGGCTCCTAACCTAGTGACGTGCCCTTGAGCAAGGCTCCTAACCTAGTGAAGATCCCTGAAGCAAGGCTCCTAAACTAGTGAAGTGCCCTGAAGCAAGGCTCCTAACCTAGTGAAGATCCCTGAAGCAAGGCTCCTAAACTAGTGAAGTGCCCTGAAGCAAGGCTCCTAACCTTACCTATTCTATGTTTGTGTTTGTGTTTATGTTTGTTTGTGTTTATGTTAATGTTTGTCTAAGACTCCTGTTCTAAACATTGATCTGGCTCCAACCATACTGGACATTGCTGGAGTCAACCTCACTGAACTCAACATGGATGGACAGTCTTTCCTGCCACAGATGGTGAGTGTGTGTGTGTGACTGTTTGTGTGGTAGTGTGTGTGTGTGTGTGTGACTGTGTGTGTGGTGGTGTGTGTGTTTGTGATTCTTTTCAAAAAGAGAAAGATATTTTACCCGTCTTGCCATTAGTTTTATCTTCATCCCTGCACCACTCATTCATATCCGTATAGAAGATCGTATTTCAATCTCTGCCTTCAGAAACTGAAGCACATTTCAATGTGTACATGAATGTACATTTGTTTTGAATGGTCACAGTGTACATAGTAAGAAGAAACATGAGGGAACTATGGGGAAGCTAAACTCATTTAGTGTGAGACATTGGCCTCTGAAGTAGCAGTAAACTAGTCCTGTCCTAAGCGTCCTGTCCTAAGCATCCTGTCCTAAGGCTAGGGCTACACCGGATGCGTTAAGTTAAGTGTTAAGTCGAGTTCCATCAAAAATGCATTGAAATCTGATTGAAATGAATGGTGAATAGAATTTAAAATGTTGACTGTTTTGCAGCGTCTGGTGCAGCCACTTCCATTGTTTAAAATGGAAGCTAATAGTTACGGCAGATAAGTCTTTGACTTGACGCATCCAGTGTAGCCTCCCTGTAAGCGTCCTGTGCGGACGGTGTCCTCGTTTCCTGTGTCCTAAGTGTTCTGTCCTGTGTCCTGTCCTAAGCCTCCTGTGTCCTAACTGTCCTGTGTCCTAAGTGTCCTGTGTCCTAAGCCTCCTGTGTCCTAACTGTCCTGTGTCCTAAGCCTAAGCCTCCTGTCCTGTGTCCTAAGCCTCCTGTCCTGTGTCCTAAGTGTCCTGTCCTGTGTCCTAAGCCTCCTGTGTCCTAAGCCTCCTGTGTCCTAAGTGTCCTAAGCGTTCTGTCCTGACGCTGTCTTCGTGTGTTCTTTGCAGGCTCCTTCGCTCCGTAACGGCACGGCTCGTTCCTACTTCCTGGTTGAGTACACGGGGGAAGGCTTCACCTCAGAGGATCCAGCCTGCCCAAAGCTGGGGCCGGGCCTAGCAGTGAGTACTCTCTCTCTCTCTCTCGTCTTTCTCTCTCTCACTCTCTCTATCTCTCTGTCTGTCTTTCTCTCTCTCACTCTCTCTATCTCTCTGTCTGTCTGTCACTCTCTCTCTCTCTCTCTTTCTCTCTCTCTCTCTATCTCATTCTCTGTCTCTCTCTCTCTCTCTCATGTCTCTCTCTCTCTCTCTCTCTCTCTATCTCGCCCTCATCTCTCTTTCTCTCTCTCATGTCTGGAACTCTCTCTCTCTCTCTCTCTCTCTCTCTCTCTCTCCATGTTGCTAAAATCTCCCTCAGTCTCAGTTCCTCTGTATTGTGACTGATGTGTCATGAGCTCCAGTGATCTCATACTGTAGGATTCATAGAGCAGCTGCATTCACCCTCTCATAGAAACCACTAACCAGTGTGATTCACCCTCTCATACGAGACTCAAAGAGCAAACATTCACACTCTCATAGAAACCACTAACCAGTGTGATTCACCCTCTCATAGGAGATTCATAGAGCAGTGGCATTCACCCTCTCATAGAAACCACTAACCAGTGTGATTCACCCTCTCATAGGGGATTCACCCTCTCATAGAGGCCATGAAACTAATGGGATTCACCCTCTCATAGAGGCCACAAATCAGTGGTATTCACCCCTTCATAGAGTCAGGCCACAAACCATTGGGATTCACCCTCTGATAGAGGCCATAAAACTAATGGGATCTAAACATCTCTGAATGCCTCTGTCTGAAACCCTATTTATCTAAAAGGCTCTCTCTCTCTGTGTGTGTGTGTGTGTGTGTGTGTGTGTGTGTGTGAGTAGCACTGCTTTCCTGACTGCATATGTGAGGATGCCTTCAACAACACCTACGCCTGTGTGAGAACCTTGACTGGCTACAACCTGCAGTACTGCGAGTTTGCCGACAGTGAGGTGAGTCTGGGCAGGGGTGTGTGTGTGTGTGTGTGTGTGTGTGTGTGTGTGCGAGTTTGCCGACAGTGAGGTGAGTCTGGGCAGGGGGTGTGTGTGTGTGTGTGTGTGTGTGTGTGTGTGTGTGTGTGTGAGTTTGCCGACAGTGAGGTGAGTCTGGGCAGGGCTGTGTGTGTGTGTGTGTGTGTGTGTGTGTGTGTGTGTGTGCGAGTTTGCCGACAGTGAGGTGAGTCTGGGCAGGGCTGTGTGTGTGTGTGTGTGTGTGTGTGTGTGTGTGTGTGTGTGTGTGTGTGTGCGTGTGTGTGTGCGAGTTTGCCGACAGTGAGGTGAGTCTGGGCAGGGGTGTGTGTGTGTGTGTGTGTGTGTGTGAGTTTGCCGACAGTGAGGTGAGTCTGGGCAGGGGTGTGTGGGTGTGGAGGGCAGGGCAGGGCACTGGTGTGGTTAGCTCAGTTAGCGGGGTTAGCAGTGCAGTATACTGGTGAAAATAGCCAGCACGCACACACTGAGGAAAATCCCATCCCACTGGAACTGGTCAACCTGCTACAGGGATGTTGTAATAGTCATTCATACAGCAGTTCACAGAAAGTCTTCATTTAGTTTCTCCTGCTTACTACATCAACATTGGGTATCGTTTGAACTGAGATAAATCTCCTCCCTCTCTCGTGTGTGTGTGTGTGTGTGTGTGTGTGTGTGTGTGTGTGTAGTCCTCTGATCTAAGCAAAATCCCCTTTCTCTCTCATGTGTGTAGTCATTTGAGCTGAACTGAATCTGCTTTCTCTCTCTCTCTCTGTGTGTGTGTGTGTGTGTGTGTGTGTGTGTGTGTGCAGTCGTTTGTGGAGGTGTACAACCTGACCTCTGACCCCCATCAGCTGGAGAACATCGTGAAGAAGGTTGACCCCAGTCTGCTGCAGACGATGAACCAGCGACTCATCAAACTCCAGTCCTGCGTGGGAACCAGTTGCCGTGACAACAAGCACTAACTCCGAACGCCTTCGCCTGCCAACTGGACTGACCCCCGAGCGAGTGAGCGAGTAAGCGAGCGAGCAACCCCCGCATTCCGGAACATCCAGAGGAGGAGAATGAGAGCGCACGCACGGTCGGGGAACTCCAAAGGGATTTAATAATAATGGTTGCACTCGGGATAATCAGTATTGTGGCCTCAGGCCAGATAAACACACACATTTCCCAGCTGTTTGGTTTAGTAAAAGTTAAACGAAATCGGTTTTGATTCTAGTCCGGTTTCGGAGGAGGATTTCCTCCAAACCACCATTTCCCCCATTCATATCCTTCCAGCGGAACCAAAGGTCCTAGTGTGTTCCGTGTATTTGTTCCAAAGGGTTCTAGTATGTTCCATGTATTTGTTCTTTCGTTTCAGCACTTTTGAGGAGGATGAGAGGCGGTAACTATGTGATGAAGTGACACTTGATGAGTTGGGTCCTGCTGTAGTATTGGAAGGCTGATGATCTTTTAAGTGTTTTAATGTGTGTCTGTCATACACCTGTCAGCTGACTCTGTCTGTTAGCTTGATGCTATCTCAGTCTGTTAGCTTGATGCTATCTCAGTCTGTCAGCTTGATGCTATCTCAGTCTGTCAGCTGACTCTGTCTGTTAGCTTGATGCTATCTCAGTCTGTTAGCTTGATGCTATCTCCTTCCACTTTCTTTATGTTTAGCTTCCAGATTTGAGTGCACAGTCAGTTGCACTCCATAACCGTTTTCCAGAAGAAACTGAAAAATTACATCCAATGTCATATGAGCCAAAGTTTTCTGCACTCTGTTTTTGTTGGAATATTTGTGATTTTTACATATATATGTGGCCTTATAAGATAATAAATAGGACTGGAAAGGGATTTTTTTTAAAAAAACATTATGCTGATCCTTTTATTCAATAAAACTGTGATTATGTGCCTTACCCTTTGCACTGAACTTGTATGGATGCCTTCATTTGAAAGGAATATAATGAAATTATGGAAATAAATCAATAAAATGAGGACATGTATACCTGTGGAAGTGTGGTCATTGAATCACATTCTGAGGCTACCTATGTGTCTCCTCGCATAGACATATATACTTGTGGAAGTGTGGTCATTGAATCACATTCTGAGGCTACCTATGTATTGCAGTGCAGAAGTCCCATAAAGACAGAGTGCTCCTCACCCGGGCCACACACACACACACGTCTGGGCTTTTCTGCTTATTACCTCCGCCAAGGAGGTTATGTTTTCGGTCTTGTTGGTTTGTCTGTCTGTCTGTTTGTTTGTTTGTCAGCAGGATAACTCGAAAAGTACTGCACGGATTTGGATGAAACAATGTGTATATTGGGACAAGCAAGAGCTGATTAAATTTTGGTGGCGATCGGTGATCCAGAACATGATCTGGAATGTATATTGTGTTTGTGACCACATTGCCTTGGCGGAGGTCTGCGCTCTCTGAGCGCTTTTCTAGTTTCCTCTGAAATGCACAAACACACCTGTAGTTATTAACATATGAAGATGCACACCTGTGGTTATTTTAGCATACTACTTTGTCTTTTGGGTGGCAGTATTTAGATTCTACTGCGTTTAAGCAGACTGGGGAAATACACGCCACATACAGGACTTCAGATTATGGAGGAGCAAACAAGACTACAATGAGCTGACAGCTGCTCTGAAATAAACAAGAACAACACACCCAGCGGTTTTACCTCCGAGATGACAGGAGGACTGTTTTATTGGTAGCTCAAGCTGATTGACAAAACATGTCTACTGCAACATTTGTTTGGGGCTCACAGACAAACATACAGTATGACTCCATATCATGCTGCATTCAAGACAGTTAGACAGCGATCAGATGAATGAGGTGGAGACTTTCACCCGTTCAATCCCCATCCTTAAAGGCTGTTACATGGACTTGTGTAAGAGTGTGTGTGTGTGTGTGTGTGTGTGTGTGTGTGTGTGTGTTCAGACATATTTATAAACTGCCTTCTGTTCCAAAGTCTGTATTTCCAACTTCACTGGGCACTTGTAAAAGTGCGAGAGCAGCGTTTCTGTGTAGCCAATCAGAAAGTAGAATTTCTGCGGCGCCAGCTTCTGAAGCATCAGCGCACAGATGACTATGATGTTGCCGCGGCGTTTGATGACCAGCTCGTTGGCCAGGCAGTTGTGGAATGTGCCAAATATGAAGCGTCGGATGAAGACGTCCTCTACGGTCCTGTCTGCCGCCCCTCCCTCTTCGTGTAGGTTACCTGTGGGCACAGAGACAAGGGGGGCAGTGAAGACGGCTGGGTTTGATGCCTCTTCCATCTCTGGCCCTGAATCCATTAAACAAATCTGACCTACATACAGTACAGACCAAAAGTTTGGACACACCCTATTATTTTATGCAATTCCTTTATTTCCATGACTATTTACATTGTAGATTCTCACTAAAGGCACCACAACTATGAATGAACACATATGAAATTATGTACTAAACGAAAAAGTGTTAAGTTTGGACACACTTTTGGACCTGAACCCGTTCAAGATGGTTTAGGGTGAGCTGGACCACATAGTGAAGGCAAAAGAGCCAACAAATTCTAAGCATCTCTGGGAATGAATAACTGTTCAAGACAGTTGGAAAAGCATTAGACTACTACAGAGAACACAGACACAGTGCTACTAGTTAGACTACTACAGAGAACACAGACACAGTGCTACTAGTTAGACTACTACAGAGAACACAGACACAGTGCTACTGGTTAGACTACTACAGAGAACACAGACAGTACTAGCACAACACTGAGGTCAGTTAGGCACAGAAGTACAGTAGGCTACTGGGATCAGTCAAGGCGAAGTAAGTGGCTACTGGGATCAGTCAGCGCAGAAGTGACTGGATCAGTTAGGCACAGAGTACAGGCTCTGGGATCAGTCAGGCGCAGAAGTGACTGGGATCAGTTCTGCTAATGTTACTCACTGGTGTGTGCGGACAGCCAGCCTTTGCGGTGGCCGATCTGGTGCGGATGGAGAGACTGCTCGTAGGTCAGAGGTCGGTCGCCTTTCCCAACACGAATACGGGCGGCTCGGTTCTATGGAGAGAACCAGACATGGAGGATTGAGGAGGACAGGAGGAGAAGGAGGAGGATGACAAAGAGCTGTGGTAATCTGCGCTTTACACAACACAGACCTAACAAAGCTGCCTATCTACTCTTCTAGATTCACCAAACTCATAAGGCATGCAGTTACTGACCTTTCCATTAAAAGGTAACCTGGCCACATAAAATATAAGTAACTAGAAAAACGCTCAGAGAGCCCAGACCTCCGCCAAGGCAATGTGATCACAGACACAATAACGTTACATTCCAGATCATGTTCTGGATCACAGATCGCCACCAAAATCGAATCAGCTCTTGCTTGTCCCAATATACACATTGTCTGAAAATTTCATCCAAATCCGTGCAGTGCTTTTTGAGTTATTTTGCTGACAAACAGACAAACACACAGACAGACAGACAAACCAACGCAACCGAAAACATACATCCTTGGCGGAGGTAGTAATAATGAACTATTAATGCAAACTATTCTATGACACCTGGTTACTGTTTGCATCGAAATCATGAATAACTAAGGCTGAATCCCAAGATGGTAGGGTTAAGGCTGAATCCCAATCCCAAACTGGTAGGGTTAACTCACCTTGTAACATGTTGCAGTGGAGTGGATAGCCCGCACTCCCAAAGCGGTTCCACTGGAGTCACTAATGGCCAGTCGTCGAAGCGTAGCCTGTAAATATACACGTAAGCTCATTAAACAAGTTAAAGAACATACTATCTGCCATGTGTGAATAACCTTACTGAAACAACTGGAAGGTGTCTATGTTCAACTGAACAGGAACGTTCATCTAATTAGTTCACCAGTACCAGTAACGTTACGTTACATCAAGTTCAATCACAACCGTTCATGATTTATCACGTTGTAGGGTTACTATAGCAATATAAAAAGCGTGTTGTTAAAGAAGACACCACGTAGCATTCAAAATATCGTTGACTTCAGCTAATCGCATTATAATAAACAAATAAAATTTGTAAATTTCTCACCCCGAGCAGCGCACACCGACTTGTCAAGGGCGTCGCCATTTTGACAGACGTCACGTGGGCTAGGCATTTATTGGGGGCCAAGCAGCGAAGCTGCGAAGGCACCCTTAGTGTTTCTACTGTTTCTTATTATTATTATTATTCCGCTCCCATTGAAGTCTATGGCAGCCCATAGAACCGATTGGTAAAAAGTTGTGAAATTTGGCACACTGATTGGGCACACTGCCCTCATCAAACTCAGCAAATTTCATGCCGCCAGCTCAAACTCTCTAGCGCCACCAACAGGTCAAAGTTGGAACTGCATCCATGTTTGTAACTTCTGACCCGTGCAACCGATTTTGACAAGCCTGGCATCATTGGAATCCTTGGATCAAGCCGATTCCAACGCACCCTATGACGTCATTTTCCGCCTGACTAGATTTTCCGCCATTTTGAATTTTGTTGAAAGTGAAACTAAATTTTCACAGGCCACAAATTTTGTCCAATCTTTATGAAACTTGGTACATAGTATCTTCAGACCAAGCCGAAAAAAAGTTGTGCTATGTCATTACCGGATTCGTAACCGTTTGGCCTTAACAGCCAATCGAAAACGGCGGCGAAGCCGCCAAACAGGAAGTGAGCTCATATCTCGGAGACCCTTTGACCAATCTTAACCAAACTTGGTGCCATGACAACTGACACCCTGTACTGGGTGCACAACAAAGTTGGTGCAGTTTGGCCACCAGGGGGCGCTATAATTAGCAAAAACGTGTTTTGGCTAATAGCTCATGAGGGGTTTGGGGTATGACCAAAATTCCACTGTCAGATCGTACTATGGGACGTCTCATTTACAGCTAATGAAGTTTCAAAAGCTTTCAGGCCTCTAAAGCCTGTCAAATTTGACGGCGAAAGTTGCTAAACAGGAAGTGAGCTCATATCTCGGCAACCCTTTGACGAAACCTGACGAAACTTGGTCAGCTGTTGTCTGGTCCACTCCCGAAAGGGCTCACCAAATTTGGTGCAGTTACACCACTGGGGGGCGCTATCATAGGCAAAAAGGTTATTTTGGCTAATATCAGAGTACGTTTATGTTTATAACTTCTGACCCATACGACTGATTATCAAATGCCTGGTACCTTTGGAATCCTTGGGCCAAGCCGATTCCAACGCACCCTATGACGTCATATTCCACCCAAATAGCCTTTCCGCCATTTTGGATTTTGTCGAAAGTGAAACTAAATTTTCACAGGCCACAAATTTTGTCCAATCTTTATGGAACTTGGTACATAGTATCTCCAGACCAAGCCGAAAAAAAGTTGTGCTATGTCATTACCGGATTCGTAACCGTTTGGCCTTAACAGCCAATCGAAAACGGCGGCGAAGCCGCCAAACAGGAAGTGAGCTAATATCTCGGAGACCCTTTGACCAATCTTAACCAAACTTGGTGCCATAACAACTGACACCCTTTACTGGGTACACAACAAAGTTGGTGCAGTTTGGCCACCAGGGGGTGCTATAATTAGCAAAAACGTGAAACTAAACTATCACAGGCCGCAAATTTTGTCAAATGTTCAAGAAACTTGGTAAATAGTATCTTCAGACCAAGCTGAATAAAAGTTATTTGTTTGCTTTGTCCATTCGCATCCGTTTGGCCGTAACACTGAGTCGAACATGGTGGCGAAGCCGCCATACAAGAAATGGCCTTATCTTGGTGCAGTTAAATGCTTGTCATGCACAGTCAAGAGGAGAGACGTGGGGGGATGAGGGGTAAGTGGGAGGTTGAGGGGGTGGGAATTGGGCGGTTGGGGGGGGTCAAGTGGGGGCTGAGGGGAGAAGTGGGGGGGTGAGGTGGAAGTGGGAGGCTGGGGGGAGAAGTGGGGGGATGAGGGAAAAGTGGTAGGCTGGGGGAAAAGTGGGGACTGGGGGAGTTGTGCAGACCGTCAGTGCTGTGCTTGAGCTATTCATTTTTATTGTCCCACTTGTAACCGTTTGGTCGTAACAGCCAATCGAATATGGCGGCAAAGCCACCAAACAGCAAATGGCCTTATCTCAACGAAACTTTGGTCTGCTGGTATGAAACTGCTTTTGATGGCTTAAGGCCATCTTGCTGACTTAACTACATCCTTCTGCCTCTTGCAACTCAGTGAGCTTTCAGCTGCTTGGCCCCCTCATTGCTGCTTGCAGCTATATTTTGTATTTATTTTTGACCCAAAGCTTATGTGGAAATCTCAGACATGAGGATGGTATATATGGCATATTTACCTGGACGTCTGCATACTAAATGTGTTTATATATTTTTAATATGTTTTCCCGACATCTTACTTTCGTTTGCCCTTTTCGTAGGGGGACCAAAGGGGGCCCGTATGTGTACAGCTGTAGTTTCACTCCGTACAAGATACTATGCAACACACCATAGAAGCTCGAGAACATAACAAGACCTGCCGCCGCCGACTGTCGTGTGTATAGATTCTGTGGTCGTGTGTAGCTACCGTAGCTGCAAGGAATTAGGTTTTAAAACTTTCACAATTGTCATATTTAACTATACTTCATTTCATAAGATACTTCTGAGTTAACTAACAATGTCGTCGCCAATAGAAATGACTGAGATGTATGACAACGCTCTTCTTGGAATATTACAACACGTTGGAAATATACAGGACTTTCTTCAGATCTACTTCGGATTTCTGTACCGAAAAACAGATTTCTACCGACATCTTTCTAGTCCAAATGATCGTATGGGCTTTCCGCCTGGTGTAGCAGAGAAAATGGTCCTTAAAGTGAGTAGCAAAATAACACTTGCGAACTCCTGCTTGTGGTTGTTTTCTTAAGTTACAGCTGGCAGCCCATGTCTAATGTCAGAGGTTGCTGTGAGGATGTAACGTTACATTCACAGAAAAAAAAGAAAACCGTTAGATTAAGCCATAGTAACGTTAAACAGGCGCTGGTAATCATCAGCCCGTTTAAAAACACCTTAGCCTCTACTTACTTTGAGGTAGAAATTCCTCAAAAGTAGGCTACGGTATTACTTATCCTTCATCACTAACACCCTAATTTTTACAGTCAATGCTAACACCTCAACCCTCACTGTTACTGTAGTGTCAAACTCGAAACATCAGGGTGTGTAACGTTACTGTGCAGACTATGACAAAATGAGCTGAACTCTGACTGATATATTATTATGTTGGCCCAAATAATCAGATGCTGCCCCTTTGTGCTTTCCTGCTGTCTTTATTTCAGAAGTACAACCATGTGATTGAAATGCTTAAGGCCAGGCCTATGATCTCTGTTTAAAGGTCCTATATTATGAAAAATCACTTTTTATGGCTTTTGAATGTGTTTCTTGGGTCAATAGTGCCTCTACACACACTCTAAGTTGAATAAAATGTTGTTAAAATAGACAATTTACAATGTTAGTAACTGTTCAGCTGCTGTGTGCTTAAATTACCTGCATAGAATTTTCCTAACTACTGTACGTATGTCACAGGGTAAGGTAGGTGGGGTCCCACAACATTGACAGCCACGAAAGTAGCTGAGGGCAGTAAGAATGGATAATTGCAAAGAGAGAGAGAGAGAGAGAGAAGTTGGCAGGCACTTTGCAGCTGAGAACAATGAAAATGATCAATTGACTAATTAGGGGTGGTCTGTCATAGGCTACAGGGGAGATACTCAATGTGTTGGCTGCAGGTGTCTAGTTACCTGGTGCACAGAAACAGCCTGTTCTGAACATTAGAGCTAAAAAAGTTAGCTTGGAAAAAGCG
>JAODXP020000008.1:9048983-9053983 GCA_027497455.2 Sardinella longiceps | reverse complement strand
CTGTTCATTTATCTGAGGTGTCGGTACTGCGTCCACAAACGCCCCAAAATGTAAAGACAGAAGAATAGGATGATATTGTTAACCCATGCTTATCTGAGGTAGCCAGTAACTGAAGAACCCGCACAGAAGAAGAAGAGTACTTCATTGTCCTTTTTTTAGGGGAAGGAAACTTATTCTCTGCATTTAACTCATCCGGGGGGTATACACACACACATGTACACAAATGCACACACATTAAGGTGGGAGCAGTCTGGAACAGAGGCCATGCTGTATGTAGCCTAACGGTATCCCTCCCCCACACCAGTCAGCTAGCTAGGCTAGGTTGAGGTTGTCGCCTGCTACTGTAGCCTAGCGGTAGGCCCTCCCTCCCCACATCAGTCAGCTAGCTAAGGCTAAACCTGAGGCTAAGGCTATGCTGTATGTCGCCTGCTACTGTAGCCTAGCGGTAGCCCTCCTCCCACATCAGTCGCTAGCTGTAAGCCTAGGGCTATGCTGTATGTCGCCTGCTACTGTAGCCTAGCAGTAGCCCCTCCCTCCCCACATCAGTCAGCTAGCTAAGGCTAAACCTGAGGCTAAGGCTATGCTGTATGTCGCCTGCTACTGTAGCCTAGCGGTAGCCCCTCCCTACCCACATCAGTCTGCTAGCTGTGGCCAAGGCTAAGGCTAAGGCTATGCTGTATGTCGCCTGCTACTGTAGCCTAGCGGTAGCCCTCCCCACATCAGTCAGCTAGCTAAGGCTGAGGCTAAGGCTATGCTGTATGTCGCCTGCTACTGTAGCCTAGCGGTAGCCCTTCCCACATCAGTCAGCTAGCTATGGCCAAGGCTGAGGCTATGCTGTATGTCGCCTGCTACTGTAGCCTAGCGGTAGCCCTCCCCACATCTATCAGCTAGCTATGGCCGAGGCTGAGGATAAGGCTATGCTGTATGTCGCCTCCTACTGTAGCCTAGCGGTATCCCTCCCCACATCTATCAGCTAGCTATGGCCGCGGCTGAGGCTAAGGCTATGCTGTATGTCGCCTGCTACTGTGCCTAGCGGTAGCCCCTCCCTACCCACATCTGTCAGCTAGCTATGGCCGAGGCTGAGGCTTGCTTCTCTGTCAGAGGCTATACTGTATGTAGCTTAACGGTAGCTGTGTAAAGTAAAAGTAAAGCTCTGAAATCTGGATTAGCAATACATGCTAACACTAATGGAGTTTTGCCTCCAAGTTGAAGTTTTTCAAGTCTGGATGGGTGACACGATCCAGTTGAGGTGTGGATGGGTGAGACGATCCAGTTGAGGTGTCGAGGGGGTGACACGATCCAGTTGAGGTGTCGAGGGGGTGACACGATCCAGTTGAGGTGTGGATGAGTGACACGATCCAGTTGAGGTCGGGATGGGGTGAGACGATCCAGTTGAAGTCGGGATGGGTGACACGATCTTTCCGGCCTGTTACTCACGCCCACATGACTAAAGCTGCACCTTCATAATTACACACAGTAACACCTCATCACTCAGGTGTGTGTGTGTGTGTGTGTGTGTGTGTGTGTGTGTGTGTGTGTGTGTGTGTGTGTGTGTCACCATTGCGGCCCTGCTGTGGACTGTAAGAGCAGAAAGGAAGCAGCTGTCAGGTGGCTGCTGTTAGTGCCAGTCAGATGACCTCTAGGAGGCATCTAGGGTTAGTAGATGGAGCAGCTAAAGTTGATACAGAATGATTGAAGAAGAAGAATTGAACTCCTGCATGGAGAACAAAAGGGAAACAGTCTCTGATGGTCGATAGAATTAATAGAATCTGAGTGCATACATTTGATGTGTGTGAACATGAATGTGTGTTTCCATACTGTAATGTGTGTAGTAGATATGTGTGTGTGTGTGTGTGTGTGTGTGTGTGTGTGTGTGTGTGTGTGTGTGTGTGTGTGTGTGTGTGTGTGTGTAGGGTGAGCCCTGCGGGGATCTCTTGCCAACTCCTGGAATAGCTATGGGTCGGAGTGCTGGGAACGGTGTGACAAAAATAGACACTTTCAGTGCGCCTCACTCATCGCTTAGCAACTAGCTCCCTCTTCACTACGTACACTCACACACACACACACACACACACACACACACACACACACACACACACACACACACACACACATAATCAAAGTTCTATTCTACTGCAAAATACACACACACAATTACCTACAGTACTCTTGCATCCACATAGAAACTCTCTCAGGGTTCTATCAGTTCTTCACACACACACACACACACACACACACACACACACACACACACACACACACACGTGCGCGTGCTTGCATACACAAACACACACACACACACACACTTTCATTAAGTTAAGACCACTGCTTTAATTTACCTAGTTAAGTGAAAAAGTAATTTTTTGCCATTTCAACAATTGTATTTAAAATATGTTCTGTAGATATACAACAGCATTTTTTGTTTGATCATGAACTAATGAAGTTCCTGTCTTGGCTAGGCTATAAGAGGACAGTGATGCAGTAAAGCAGAGGTTTAGTGTTTTATTGTGTTTGCTGCAGGACAGAGTCTCAAGGATAACATTGACTTTACTAATAGCCAATTTGAAAAAATGCCTTTTTTATGTCCAACAGTTGGCATGGAACGTAACTGGTTCAGGAACAATGTTCTTTGTTTTATTTGGTTTGAAAATTGTTGGGACTCAAATCCAAAAACGTTAAAATCCTGCCTCTGTTCGTAAAAACCAAAAAACATTTGGCAAAGAATTATTGTTCACCTTGTGGTTCAGTGATTGTGCTGCGTCCACAAACACACCAACATTCTCAGCGTTCAAGGTTCTCTCTGTACCTATCAGTGGAATCACTAGCTTGGCCAGCTGCTGGTAGTATGTGTAGATCAAGAACGCTTCTAACCACTGAGCTGGGAGCCTGGGCTTTTTAGCGCAGTGGTTAGAACATTCGACTGCCATGCCGTGGGCTTGTTACCGTTGAGGACGTGGCAGGTTCGAGACAGAGTGCGGCCAGAACGGCCTCGGCTACGTCATCAGTCTTATTGTTTGTTTGTTTGTTTGTGTACTCCACCACGTAAGCATGGATATTATCACCATGATCATCTTCATGTGTTTGACCTTTGACCTGTCTCCCCTTCATCCCATCCTCATGACATCATCCCATCCTCATGACATCACCCCATCCTTATGACATCATCCCATCATCATGACATCATCCCATGCTCGTGACATCATCCCATCCTCATGACATCATCCCCTGTGTCATCCATCATCCAGAAGCGGAAGTCCAGCTCCACGGTTCAGTATATGGTAAGAATGCCCTTCATGTGGCCTCCACATCTCCTTATTGTCTCCTAACATCTCCTCTGTCTCCTAATGTCTCCCCTTTGTCTCTTAACATCATCTGTTTCTCCTAATGCCCTTCAAACACCCTCCACACCTCCTGTTTGTCTCTTACATCTCCTCTTTGTCTCCTAATGCCTTTCAAACGCCCTCCAGATATCGCCCTTATCGCCTAACATCTTTCAACTGCACTCCAGATCTCGCCCTTGTCTCCTAACACCTTTCAACTGCACTCCAGATCTCGTCTTTGTCTCCTAATGCCCTTCAGATCTCCTCTTTGTCTCCTAACATCTTTCAACTGCACTCCAGATCTCCTCTTTGTCTCCTAACATCTTTCAACTGCACTCCAGATCTCCTCTTTGTCTCCTAATGCCCTTCAGATGTTGCCATTGTCTCCTAACATCTTTCAACTGCACTCCAGATCTCCTCTTTGTCTCCTAACATCTTTCAACTGCACTCCAGATCTCCTCTTTGTCTCCTAATGCCCTTCAGATCTCCTCTTTGTCTCCTAACATCCTTTAAATGCCCTTCAGATGTCTTCCAGTCACTGAGTCTTCTTCTTCTTCTCCTCTCCCCCCTCATGCTCTGTATCGCCCCCTAGTGAGGAGCTCTACACACCACAGGGCCTCTACTCACCTGCCACACACACAGCAGCCTCTGATCAATACACATAACACCTGATCAATCACTCAGTGTGTGTGTGTGTGCGTGTGTGTGTGTTTGTGTGTGTGTGTGTGTGTGTGTGTGTGTGTGTGTGTGTGTGTGTGTGTGTGTGTGTGTGTGTATGTGTGTGAGACACGTTAATGAGAGGAAGAGCGTTTGGGCCCAGGCCCCAGCTGATCTGTCTCATGTTATTATGAGTGTGTGTGTGTGTGTGTGTGTGTGTGTGTGTGTGTGTGTGTGTGTGTGTGTGTGTGTGTGTGTGTGTGTGTGAGAGAGAGAGAGAGAGAGAGAGCTGGTCTGTCTCATGTTATTAAGTGTGTTCAAGATCAGGCGGTCCTGTGCAGGGTTGACTAAACGTGAGTGCGCACGCGTGTGTGAGAAAGAGCTAGAGATGGACACTGTGTCGTGTGTTGTGTGTTGTGGTGGTCTGTGTGTGTGTGAGGCGCACCGGTTAGAAAGGCTAAGATGGACACTGTGTGTGTGTGTGTGTGTGTGTGTGTGTGGAGGCACACCGGTTAGAAAGACTAAGACTAGCCTGGGGGTCTTGGTGACATTCTGTGATCCCACCCACCCACGCCAGCCAGTCAAACAAGCCCAGGGCCAACATCTCACTACTTCAGAGTGATGAGCCAATCAGCACAGAGTGATGAACATCATGAGCCAATCAGCACAGAGCAATGAGCATGATGGTCCAATCAGAGTGTGGTTTTGGTCTGAATTAGAACTAAGAGTTTAATCTAGTGACTATGTGTGTGTGTGTGTGTGTGTGTGTGTGTGTGTGTGTGTGTGTGTGTGTGTGTGTGTGTGTCCTCTGGTTAGCATTTCAAGTTAACCCACTGTTGTGTCTTTGCACAGCCCCAGACAAACAGCACGAAAAACAGCATAGTCACCAGTCCCAAAGGAAACACCCCCTCTCCTGCTCTGGTATACACACACACACACACACACACACACACACACACACACACACACACACACACACACACACACACACACACACACACCGCTATTCCTGCTCTGGTATTT
>JAODXP020000008.1:9036483-9038983 GCA_027497455.2 Sardinella longiceps | reverse complement strand
GTGTGTGTGTGTGTGTGTGTACCCAGGTGGGTGCTACACATTGGTGGTGGTCAGTGAGGTCCCCCTTCCACTGTAATATGCTTTGGGTGTTTTGAAAAGCGCTATAGAGATGTAAGGTGTTGTTGTTGTTGTTGTTGTTGTTGTGTATGCGGGTGTATGTGTATGTGTGTGTGTGTGGGCCTTTCAGAGAGCACTCGGCTCTTGGGTCCAATCAGTTTGTGTGTGTGTTTGTGTGTGTTTGTGTGTATGTGTGCGTGTACTGTATGTTTAAGTGTGTATGCCTCTCAAAGATCAGTTGGCTGTTTCGCCTGATGTGTGTACTATGTGTGTGTGTGTGTGTGTGTGTGAGTGTTTCTGCTTGTGTGTGTGAGTGTGCCGGCTTGTGTGTGTGTGAGTTTTTTCTGCTTGTTTGTGTGAGTGTTTCTGCATGTGTGTGTGAGTGTGTGTTTGTTAATAATTTCTTCTTTGCCCGTCTCAGCGCGTAAACAGGAGATCATCAAGATCACGGAGCAGCTGATCGAGGCCGTCAACAACGGCGACTTCGAGGCTTACGCGTAAGTGTGTGTGTGTGTACGCGTAAGTTGCACTGCATGTGTAGCCGGTGGCGGTCTGCACCGCACACGGGTCTCGAACCCGCCACCCCGCAAGCTACAAAGTCCCAGCGTGGGAGTGGGACGCTCTAACCAACTCAGCTAAAAGCCCGAGCTTTTAACTTAGCCGTTAGAAGCGCCCATGGAATTGGGTGATGCGGATTTGCACATACTATCGCCGAGCTAGCCAAGCTACCTGGCCTCCGATGGGATACTAGTGTGAGAACATAGAACAACTCTGACAGATCATCGTTCCGCAATGCACATAACTCAACACACACACACAACATTCATGCAGCAGCATTCACAAAACACACACAAATACATTTCTTTAGGAACATTCACACAGTACACACACACACACGCACACACACTTCTGCAGCAACATTCACACACACGCACACACACACACGCACATATCTGCAGCAATATTTACACAACACTCACAAACAACATTAACGCAGCACCATTTACACAATACACACACACACACAGCATTCACACAGCACTCACACACACACACACAAACACACACACACAAACACAAACACTTACAACATTGATACAACATTAACACAACACACACAAACATCCATACAGCACGCACACACACACACACACACACACACACATTCATGGACATTTACACAGCACTCACACAAGGCCTTTTCCTGAGAGATGTTCAGATAAGATGCTCTAGTAGTAAAGTACAGTATTTATAGTAGTAAAGTACAGTATAGTATAGCAGTAAACTACAGCATTTAAAGCAGTAAACTCCAGTATTTCTAACAGTAAAGTGCAGTATTTACAGTAGTACAGTGCAGCATTCATAATAGTAAAGTGCAGTATTTGTAGTAGTAAAGTGCAGTATTTATAGTAGCAAAGTACAGTATTTATAACAGTAAACTACAGTATTTGTAGCAGTAAAGTACAGAATGTCAGAGCAGTAAGCTACAGTATTAATAGTACTAAAGTGCAGTATTTATAACAGTAAAGTGCAGTATTAATAACAGTAAAGTGCAGTATTTATAACAGTAAAGTTCAGTATTTATAGTAGTAAAGTGCAGTATTTATAACAGTAAACTACCGTATTTATAGCAGTCTAATGCTGAGAATAGATTTGTAAAACATGCGTGAAGTGAATGATGTGTAAAGTGGTCTGAGAGGGTCTCTCTGAAGGACGTGTTCTGTTTTGTCCTGTTCTGTTTCCAGAAAGATCTGCGATCCGGGCCTGACGTCCTTTGAGCCGGAGGCACTGGGGAACCTGGTGGAGGGAATGGACTTCCACAGATTCTACTTTGAGAACCGTGAGCAAACATGTGCGGCCTCACAGAACACACAATACATCACCCTGAAAAGAACTCACAATACATAGAACACACAACACATGATCCTGAATAGAACATGAATAGAACACAAAATACATAGAACACACAGCACATGATCCGGAATAGAACATGAATAGAACACAAAATACATAGAACACACAACACATGATCCTGAATAGAACATGATTAGAACATAAAACACATGATCCTGAATAGAACATGATTAGAACACAAAATACATAGAACACACAACACATGATCCTGAATAGAACATGATTAGAACACACAACACATGACCCTGAATTCAGTTGATTGCAAACATAAACCAGGGGGTTTATTCAGGTTTTTAGAAAGTGCTTGCTAAGAACAGTAAGCTGATCCACACCACCATTCTGAACTCTGTGTGTGTGTGTGTGTGTGTGTGTGTGTGTGTCTCCATCCGTAGTGTTGGCTAAGAACAGTAAGCCGATCCACACCACCATTCTGAATCCTCACGTGCACCTGATTGGTGAAGACGGCGCCTGTATCGCCTACATCAGACTCACGCAGTACGTGGACGGCCAGGGCCGCCCCCGCAGCAAC
>JAODXP020000008.1:9013983-9026483 GCA_027497455.2 Sardinella longiceps | reverse complement strand
TGCACAAGGTAAGCGTTGCCATGCCAACTGTGCCGTGTGAGGAGAGCCAAGCACGCTGGGGGGTTGAAGAAGGATATATATTCCCTACTGGTATTCACTCACTGAGCCGTACCTGTGATTAGGCACGGAGAAGGCTGAAAAACCTCCGGAAATAACCAACCTGTGTTAGTTTGTTTGATTAAGCTTGTGCCTGTTCATGGATCTTGTGTGCAGAGGACAACCCGTGGTGTTGATAAATGGATGGCAAGAAAGATGGGTGGGGGATTGAATGGCCTGATTGAAAAACACACACACACACACACACACACACATACACACACACACTCAGTGCCAAAGAAAGATGCATGAAAATAGCATAGTGGTGAAAGTGAGCGAGTGAGAGTGCTTGGCAAGGCCCTACAGCAGCCAAGGTCATCGGTGAGAAGGACACTCGGGTTTCGTAACGAGTCTTCCTTCACTTCCTCCTCAGAGTCTCGTCTCTCAGGCCCTTAACGGCAGTCTGCTGCTCTAGCAGGTTGTGATGACAGTGCTGCTTCTGCTGTGACATCACTGCTGTAGCCACACCCCCCACCCCACATGCCAGGGGTCCGCCGAGAGATCAGCTTTCCTTTAGGATAGGATGTGTCCCTGCACCCAGACTTGGGTCACATAGGCCCCATGTTTATCAATGCTAGTCTAGGATTGGATCACATAGGCCCCATGTTTATGAATGCTAGTCTAGGATTGGATCACATAGGCCCCATGTTTATGAATGCTAGTCTAGGATTGGATCACATAGGCCCCATGTTTATGAATGCTAGTCTATGATTGGATCACATAGGCCCCATGTTTATGAATGCTAGTCTAGGATTGGATCACATAGGCCCCATGTTTATGAATGCTAGTCTAGGATTGGATCACATAGGCCCCATGTTTATGAATGCTAGTCTATGATTGGATCACATAGGCCCCATGTTTATGAATGCTAGTCTAGGATTGGATCACATAGGCCCCATGTTTATGAATGCTAGTCTAGGATTGGGTCATATAAGCCCTGTGTTTGTGAATAATAGCCGAGGATTGGATCATATTGACCCCATGTTTTTGATTAAGATTTTGTGAGACCGCATACAGCTCACTTTTGTTGATGACTCCTGGTAGACTGCTTTGTAAAAATATATTGTGTTGTAGAGTTTGCAAATATTGTCTTCTTTGCTGACATACACTCCCTGACATTTCAAACAGGTCAACTTTGAGACACATCCGTAGCGAAATATTTTGGTGTCCATTCTTTGTTAATTACTCACCTCTCAAAGGCAACTTATCTCTTCTTTGCTGCACTCATCTTGAGTTTTTTTTTTCCTTTAAATTGTAAGAGCATGTGTGTGTGTGTGTGTGTGTGTGTGTGTGTGTGTGTGTGTGTGTGTGTGTGTGTTGCTCCAGAGTGAATTCAAGCATAACCCTGTTGAATGAGCCTGCTAATTAAATGCACTAGTTAGCGAGTGGAATGAAAGAATTTGGAACAGCATAGACCGAACGCAGAAGTGAACAAGCACTTTACGCTGAATCAATGAAAACTCAGATCATTATCCAGCACCAGTATCATTTAGGTCTGGACCGGTCTCACCCAGAGCACCCACCTCTGGCCCATTGCTATTCTACTACTTCCTGTATTGCCCCCCGCATTGCACACATCTAACAGGCCTAAGAGTTGGTCAGAATGATCTGTGTTGAGTCGGACTTTGATCAGACTGAACTTTTTATTCAGGCCAAACTCAAACCCAAACTCAGAATGAAACTGTATTTACTGTCAGGTCTACATCAGATTGAAACTTGCTGCAGGTGGCTGTAGTTCAGTCTGCACTGTTTAGCCTACTCTACTCTACACGCTCAGTCTTCTGGAAATCACCCAACATGGACAGTCCTCTCTAGCTGGTTATAAGCAGTATAGTCAGTCCTGTGTAGTTGGTTATAAGCAGTATAGTCAGTCCTGTGTAGTTGGTTATAAGCAGTACAGGTTACACAGTCCTGTGTAGTTGGTTATAAGCAGTATAGTCAGTCCTGTGTAGTTGGTTATAAGCAGTATAGTCAGTCCTGTGTAGTTGGTTATAAGCAGTATAGTCAGTCCTGTGGAGTTGGTTATAAGCAGTATAGTCAGTCCTGTGGAGTTGGTTATAAGCAGTATAGTCAGTCTTAAGTAGTACAGGTTACACAGTCCTGTGTAGTTGGTTATAAGCAGTATAGTCAGTCCTGTGTAGTTGGTTATAAGCAGTATAGTCAGTCCTGTGTAGTTGGTTATAAGCAGTATAGTCAGTCCTGTGTAGTTGGTTATAAGCAGTATCCTGTGTAGTTGGTTATAATCAGTATAGTCAGTCCTGTGTAGTTGGTTATAATCAGTATAGTCAGTTCTATGTAGTTGGTTATAAGCAGTACAGGTTACACAGTCCTGTGTAGTTGGTTATAATCAGTATAGTCAGTCCTGTGTAGTTGGTTATAATCAGTATAGTCAGTCCTGTGTAGTTGGTTATAAGCAGTATAGTCAGTCCTGTGTAGTTGGTTATAAGCAGTATAGTCAGTCCTGTGTAGTTGGTTATAAGCAGTATAGTCAGTCCTGTGTAGTTGGTTATAAGCAGTATAGTCAGTCCTGTGTAGTTGGTTATAAGCAGTATAGTCAGTCCTGTGTAGTTGGTTATAAGCAGTATAGTCAGTCCTGTGTAGTTGGTTATAAGCAGTACAGGTTACACAGTTCTGTGTATCTCCGGTGCTGTTTTGTTCAGTTGTATCTCCATGCATGAGTCATGGTGTGTGTGGGGGTGTGAAGAGTTTTGAGTACCCTGTTGCAGTTCCTCCCAGAACACACACCCTCACACACCCTCCCCAACCCTCTCCAACTATCTCTATACCCAAACACACACACATACACACACACACACACACACACATACAGTATACCCTCCCCATTCCCAAACACACACACACACACACACACACACACCCTCCTCTTTCCCAAAAGCACACACACACACACATGCAGACAGAGAAGTCAATAGAAAGATGTGTCAACCCTATTGGGGTGATGTAACTGTGCTGATTCAGAGCTGAGGAAGGGAGTTCACTCTGTGTAGTAACCCTTGCAGTGGTGGGGATGACTTTGGCCATAACTCTAACTAAAGCATGTGTGTGTGTTTGTGTGTGTGTGTGTTGGGGGGGAGGAGGGGGTGTGTGGAAAGGAAAACCTCATCAGACTGGTTGTTAGTTGGCCGTAACTCTTGACTATAGCATGGAAAGGCAATCCTTATCAGACTGGTTGTTAGTTGGCCGTAACTCTAACCAAAGCGTGTGTGTGTGTGTGTGGGTGGGGAGAGTGGAAAGACAAACTTCATCAGACTGGTTGTTAGTTGCTGAGCAACAGCAGTGCTGAAAAGCTGCTCTGCTCTGTTGGTCTGGTAACGGGTTGGGAAGAGACAACTACAGCTAAAGTGTGTGTGTGTGTGTGTGTGTGTGTGGGGGGTGTCTGGTAAGCAGGGTTGGGAAGAGACAACTGCAGAACTGCGGCCATTTCCTCTTTTAGAGACGTGCTAAAGAAACTGTGTTCTGCAGATGCTAATTTGTCGTGCTGAAGAGACTGTTGGGTCTTATAACCCTGGGTTTCCCTCCCTGTGGACTTGACGTAACGTGTGTGTGTGTGTGTGTGTGTGTGTGTTTACAGTAGAGTATGTGTAGCCTAACCTCTTGGTGCTCCCCAGACACCTGACCTTTTCACACACACTCATGTAGATATATCCTGTTGTGTAAATACTTATATCCTCATTCTCTCACACACACACACACACTCACACACACACCCACACACCATCCGTGTCCATGTGTATTATGGTTGTAGATTAGTCCCAAGTAAGAGTCCTGCATGTTAGTGAGGTCATGGGGTCAGTGCTTTCTCTACTGACTCACTGACTCACAGCCTCTGGGTTCGCTTCAGACGCTCAGGTGAGACACGTCCTTCCTCACGCAGGTAAGGCAGATGTAGCAATGCTCAGGTGAGACAGATACAAGGCCTCGCTCAGGTAAGACACAGGTAGGCCTTGCTCAGGTGAGGCAGGTGTAGCAGTGTTCAGGTGAGACACAGGTAGGCCTCGCTCAGGTGGGACACAGGTAGGCCTCGCTCAGGTGGGACACAGGTAGGCCTCGCTCAGGTGGGACACAGGTAGGCCTCGCTCAGGTGGGACACAGGTAGGCTTCGCTCAGGTGGGACACAGGTAGGCTTCGCTCAGGTAAGGCAGATGTAGCAGTGTTCAGGTGAGACACAGGTGGGTTAATCCTCGCTCAGGTAAGGCAAGTGCTAGCCTGGGAGTTCCCATGCTCCTTTGCATGCTTATTTCATTTCACTCTGCAAAGCAGCATCGTGACCATGGCTGATTTTCTCGCCTGCTTTCGGTATCCAATCACACTCACAGAACAAAAAGGGACTAGTACGACCCTTGATTGCATTTTACGTCACATGGTGGCTCTGGTACTGTATTGGCTCTGAGATACAGACGCTATGATAGACATTCGTAGTGCCCAATAAAGGGCTCTGGACAATCAGAAACATAAACGATGCTTCTGCTACGAGAGATGCAATAAGTAGGTCTCCAGACTAAATATCACTTGTGATTTTTAATTTGGCATTCGCCAGGCTAGGCAAGTGCAGCAATACTAGCAACTATGCTCAACACCCGCACACACACACACACACACACACACACACACACACTTTTTCTCTCTCCCTTTCTTTCTCTCCTCCCTTCTATCTACCCGTTACAGACCAACACTCCCTCTCCCCCCTGTGACTCTCTCTCTCTCTCTCTCTCTCTCTCTCTCTCTCTCTCTCTCTCTCTCCCTCTCTCTCTCTCTCTCTCTCTCTCTCTCTCTCTCTCTCTCTCTGCCTGTGCCATTCTCAGTGTGTGCCTCCTCTAATGGAGCCCTGTGATCCTCTTGAGCCTCTTAAAGCTGTTAGCTCATCTCTCTCAGGTCACTCTCTCTCTCTCTCTCTACCTCTCTCTACCTCTCTCTCTCTCTCTCTACCTCTTTCTCTCTTCGTTCAT
Source organism: Sardinella longiceps (assembly GCA_027497455.2). Lineage (NCBI taxonomy): Eukaryota > Metazoa > Chordata > Actinopteri > Clupeiformes > Clupeidae > Sardinella > Sardinella longiceps. Next base: position 9,021,420 of record JAODXP020000008.1, on the reverse strand, counting down.
CTCTGTCAGGTCACTCTCTCAGGTCACTCTCTCTCTCTTCGTTCATCTCTGCCAGGTCTCTCTCTCTCTCTCTCTCTCTCCCTCTCTCTTCGTTCTGTCAGGTCACTCTCTCTCTCTCTCTCTCTCTCTCTCTCTCTCTCTCTCTCTCTCTCTCTCTCTCTCTCTCTCTCTCTCTCCCTTCAGCTCTGCCAGGTCACTCTCTCAGGTGACTCTCTCTCTTCGCTCATCTCTGTCAGGTCACTCTCTCCCTCTATACCTGCCCTCCCCCCACCCCACCGCATCTCCTCTTTGTTCAGCTCTCTCTCTCTCTCTCTCTCTCTCTCTCTCTCTCTCTCTCTCTCTCTCTCTCCGTTCATCTCTGTTAGGTCACACACACACACACACACCCCCCCCCATTATCTCTGCCAGGTCACTGGCTGCAGTGCTGCTCAGTCATGAGATTAGGTGCTGACCCACCAGCTACGCAGGGTGACCTCAGACAGGACCACAAGCAGTGTGTGTGTGTGTGTGTGTGTGTGTGTGTGTGTGTGGTAAATCTGTATGTTACGGTGAATGAGTAAGACCTCTCAGTTCAGGGTGTCTATAGAATTACACCAGCGTCTTAGTGAGACCAGGCAAAGTGTGTGTGTGTGTGTGTGTGTGTGTTACGGTCAGGTGTACGTATGAATGAGTAAGACCTCTCACCTCAGGGTTTCTATAGAATTAGACAAGTGTCTTAGTGAGACCAGGCAAAGTGTGTGTGTGTGTTACGGTCAGGTGTACGTATTAGTAAGACCTCTCACCTCAGGGTTTCTATAGAATTAGACAAGTGTTGTGGCCTGCCATCCTAGTCTGTGTGTGTGTGTCCAAGCCTGGCGTGTGTGTGTGTGTGTGTGTGTGTGTGTGTGTGTGTGGGCACAGGATCCTGTCCTGTCATGCTGGTAGGTACAGAGTAGGAGTGTGTTTGGGTGACCCAGCAGAAAGCTTAGCCAATCCCTCACCATGGCAACGGCATTTGGCAGCAGGGAGGAGAGCCTGTGGAGGGAGACTAGTCTTGGCACAGAAACTGTGTGTGTGTGTGTGTGTGTGTGTGTGTGTGTGTGTGTGTGGACGTCATGGTGGACTGCAAGGACACTGTTGGCTCTTCTCCATAGTTGTGCCCAGGGGTGGCTTCTGTTATGTACAGCCGGGGCCTAACCAATAGAGGTGTGTGTGTGTGTGTGTGTAGTGTTTACAGCTGGGGCATAACCAATACAGTGTTGTGTGTGTGTGTGTGTGTGTGTGTGTGTGTGTGTGTGTGTGTGTGTGTGTGTGTGTGCGGGGGGGGGGTGTTTACAGATGGGGCCTAACCAATAGAGGTGTGTATGGAGGCGAATGAAAATACTGTCATTTGATAAAACTCTGCAAAGCTATCAGAGCCGCTCTTACTGTTTGTGTGTTATTATTATTATTATTATTATTACCTCCGCCAAGGAGGTCATGTTTTCGGTCGCGTTGGTTTGTCTGTCTGTCTGTCTGTCTGTTTGTTAGTTTGTCTGTTTGTTTGTCAGCAGGATAACTCGAAAAGTACTGCACAGATTTTGATGAAATTTTTGGACAATTTGTATATTGGGACAAGCAAGAACTGATTCGATTTTGGTGGCGATCGGTGATCCAGAACATGATCTGGAATTTATATTGTGTCTGTGACCACATTGCCTTGGCGGAGGTCTGCGCTCTCTGAGCGCTTTTCTAGTTTTATTTATTGTTTTCACCTCGCGTTACCAGAGTCAAAGTCAAAGTCAAACTTTATTGTCAATCAAGCTCTACAACAGTACATTGCAAGCAGACTGAAATTGCGTTTATCTAACTCTAAATGTGCACAAGTTAAAAATTGACATACAACTAAGATATATAACTGTATTAAGACTCACAACTCACTAGAACATAAAGTGCAATTGATACCAAGATATCAGGGATGATAAGAGATATCACTAACAGTGGACAGTAACATATAACAAGCAACAAACATAGACACTTTGAGCATACATTCTAGACTGTCAGTGTTTCAAAGAGTCCTTGAGGTACAGTATGTGTGTTGATGGAGTGCTGTAACCCCCCCCCCCCTCCCTCTGTGTTTGTCTCCTCCCCCTCCAGTCTTGGGATATCTTCTTCCGTAACGCCAACGCGGGCGCCCCCCCAGGCACGGCCTACCAGAGCCCCCCCCCACTGGGCGTGAGTCTCTCTGGGCTCTCCCAGGCACAGGCCCTGGTGGGGGCGCAGCCCAACGTGGAGAAACTGGTGGAGGATCACCTGGCCGTCCAGTCTCTCATCAGAGCCTACCAGGTACACACACACACACACACACACACACACACACACATATATTACTACACACCTGGCCGTCCAGTCTCTCATCAGAGCCTACCAGGTACACACACACACACACACACACACATATAACTACACACCTCATTAGAGTCCACCAGGTACACACACACACACACACACACACACACACACACACACACATATATATAACTACACACCTAGCCATCCAGTCTCACATCAGAGTCTACCAGGTGCACACACACACACACACACACACAGACACAGAGCTACACACCTGGCCATCCAGTCTCTCATCAGAGCCTACCAGGTACACACACACACACACACACACACACACACATACACACACATATATAACTACACACCTAGCCATCCAGTCTCACATCAGAGCCTACCAGGTACACACACACACACACACACTTATAGCTTCACACCTGGCCGTCCAGTTTCTCATCAGAACTAGGTACACACATACATACACACACACACACCCCTGGACTACCATGCGCATAAACACATAACCTACACACACTCACACACACTCACACACTTTTACGGCCCCTGTCTTTGTTATTTTCTGCCGTCATTGTTCTCCCTCTTCTCTTTGTCTATCTGTGTATGTTTGTACCTGTCACACACCACACACTCATTCACCTTCACACACACACATACACACACACACAACACACACCAAACTCAATCACCTTTACACACACTCTCCTGCTTTTGTGCTCTTTCTCCCATTCTCTTTGTGTTTCTGCACGCTTCTGCATTTTCTCACACACACACACACACACTCTCTCTACGCATACTCCCTCTCTCTCATACACTCACACACAACTCGCTCTTTCACACAAGCTCTTTCTCTCAAACACACACTCTCACACACACACACACACACACACACACACACACACAGACATACGTGAAGGTAGGCACACACACACACACACACACACACACACACACACACACACATTTGTGCCTTTTTTCCCTCTTTCCATTTCCCATCCTGCCTCTGGTTTGCTGTCATTGTTCCGTGTTCCTCTTTCTCCACCCTACTCCCACATATATCACTCAGCACATGACCTGTACACACACACACACACACACACACACACACACACACACACACACACACACACACACACACACACACACACACACACACACACACACACATCCACCCTCATACTCAGGTTCAAAGTCTTTCCATTCATTTCAGGCAGGGTATTGGTGTGCATGGCTAAAGGACTCAGAGTTTAGAATAAAAAAAATAGAACTCCCGAGTTCCCAGATTCTTCCAGATCCCCCAGGTCATGCCGATGGAGCCCCAGCATTAGCCCCTCCCACTGAAATATTAGCCAAATATTAGCCCAGTCTCTACTGCAGCTATGAAATATTAGCCAAATATTAGCCTCAGTCTCTACTGCAGATATGAAATATTAGCCAAATATTAGCCCAGTCTCTACTGCAGCTATGAAATATTAGCCTAATATTAGCCTCAGTCTCTACTGCAGCTATGAAATATTAGCCCAGTCTCTACTCTACTGCAGCTATGAAATATTAGCCAAATATTAGCCCCAGTCTCTACTGCAGCTATGAAATATTAGCCAAATATTAGCCTCAGTCTCTACTGCAGCTATGAAATATTAGCCAAATATTAGCCTCAGTCTCTACTCTACTGCGGCTATGAAATATTAGCCAAATATTAGCCTCAGTCTGTACTCCTGCAGGTCTATATTAGCCTGGTATAAATATTATCTGTTTGCCTCATGGGCACTGAGGATAGCTACCCTATATGTGCCTATATCAGGTCCTGCCTGGCCGGTGCACAGAACCCCTGTGTGATGTTTTGAAAGTTGCTGAAACACGGGTGAACTTTGCTCTCTCTGAGGGAACAGGTTGCATGGATAAGTTAATTGTACGTGCAAACATATCTGCCATTCCTGGCACCGGCCCCACATTCACTTAGGCCCCTCCCACATACACACAGCTGATTGGGCAGGTCAAACTGGATAAGTAGGCTACCAAAGACCAGATAGTGCTGTAGGAATCAGGGGAATCTTATACACACCTCATCAATCATAAGATACAGTGTCAGCTTTTTACACACTATCTACCATCTTGATTTCTTAAATACTACTTAACCTTGTTGATGAATTATGCTAATGTGAAATGTTTCCTTGTCATTGCATAAGTGCTTTACTGTATGTGTACTCACAACCACCCTAATAAAAAGCAGAGCTTGTCATGATATAATGGTATAGCACTGTGTGTGTGTGTGTGTGTGTGTGTGTGTGTGTGTGTGTGTGTGTGTGTGTGTGTTCTGCAACACAAGCACGAACAGGTCATATAACATGCAGAACTGGTGAGGAAGTGCTAAGAGTCTGTCTGCTGAGTCTAAAGTAAAATACATACATGACCACATGTGCAGTAGGAGTGTGTGTGTGTGTGTGTGTGTGTGGCTTGTTTAAGACTAAGGCCAGTGGTATACTAGCATACGTCACAAGCACATGATGAAAATCGATGAGAATTGTGTTATCTTTGTGACACACGCAAGCTGCCGTGCACCTCCCAAATTTAGAGTCTTGCGTAATGTGCTTGTTAGGCACACAGACTACACACGTGTGCTTGTTAGGCACATATATACTTTACACATGTGTGCTTGTTAGGCACATACTGTATACTATACTACACACGTGTGCTTGTCAGGCACATATATACTACACACATGCGCTTGTTAGATACGCATACTGTATACTACACACGTGTGTACTTGTCAGGCACATATATACTACACACATGTGTGCTTGTTAGATACGCATACTGTATACTACACACATGTGTGCTTGTTAGGACACATACTGTATACTACACATGTGTGCTTGTTAGGACACATACTGTATACTACACATGTGTGCTTGTTAGGACACATACTGTATACTACACACATGTGTGCTTGTTAGGACACATACTGTATACTACACACATGTGTGCTTGTTAGGACACATACTGTATACTACACACATGTGTGCTTGTTAGGACACATACTGTATACTACACACATGTGTGCTTGTTAGGACACATACTGTATACTACACACATGTGCAGAATCACCTTCCTGAGAAACAACTCCACTCAGGCATCTCATTCATTTATTGAATCATTTATTAGGCTAAATCATTAATTTATCTCTTTCATTTATTGAATAATTTATGAAATCATTTATTTATCTTATTGATTGATTGAATCATGCAGTAGATGATCCCCCATCCCTCTGCTGTTAATCCCCCTCTCTCCTCATCATATGTTGGGCCCCTCACACACACACACACACACACACCCCTCTGGTCCCACACACACACACCCCTCTGGTCCCACACACACACACCCCTCTGGTCCCACACACACACACCCCTCGGGTCCCTCACACACACACACCTCAGGTCCCTCACACACACACACCTCAGGTCCCTCACACACACACACCTCAGGTCCCCACACACACACACACACACACACACACACACACACACACACACACACCCTCGGGTCCCTCACACACACACACCTCAGGTCCCGCACACACACACACACACACACACACACACACACACACACACACACACACACACCCCCTCGGGTCCCTCACACACACACACCTCAGGTCCCACACACACACACCCCTCGGGTCCCTCACACACACACACACACACACACCTCCGGTCCCTCACACACACACACCTCAGGTCCCTCACACACACACACACACACACACACACACACACACACACACACACACCCCTCGGGTCCCTCACACACACACACACACCCCTCGGGTCCCACACACACACACACCTCAGGTCCCTCACACACACACACACCCCTCTGGTCCCACACACACACACCCCTCTGGTCCTACACACACACACACACACACATCATCAGGTCCCTCACACACACACACCCCTCTGGTCCCACACACACACACACATCAGGTCCCTCACACACACACACCCTTCAAGTCCCTCACCTGCACAACAAAAGAGCCTGTTGATCAGGAAGGGAAGGTTATAAACTTGTATTTAAGTTTGTGTACTTGAGGAAACAGTAAGCTGATCTAGGTGAATATAGTGAAATAGTGAAAGTTTTCTCTACTGTAGCAAGGAAGACAGAGGCATGCTGTAGTTTATATAGTTTATTCCTATTCGTTTTTTTCTACATTCACATGAAAGCGTTGCGCTGTAGTGTGCTCAAAGACCTACTCAGCTCTGTAGGCACTAGTATACCACTGACCTAGGGTGGAATAGACAGAAGGTACAGTAGATTTGTGTGTGTGTGTGTGTGTGTGTGTGTGTGTGTGCGCGTGTGTGTGTGTGCGCAGTATAGTTTGAGACTCAAGTGGACTAAACTGCAGTAGAAATGTGTTTGCTTGTGTGTGTGAAGTTTGCGATGTTGCCTTGTTCACAGGTGAGGGGACATTCCGTAGCCAAGCTTGATCCGCTGGGCATCAGTTGTGTAAATTTTGATGATGCCGCTGTTTCTGCCGGCTTAAAGGAAGTCGGTGAGAGTTACTCCACGGAGCGCTGTGTGTGTGTTTGTGTGTGATTAGGAATGCTAAAGTGTGTGTTAATGTTGCTTTTTCCCATCCCTGTGTGCTTCTCCTCTCTCCATGTCTGTCCTGTCTGTTTTTCTTTCTTTTCTTTTCTGTGTTATTCTGTCCATCCTCTCAATGTCTTCCTTCTGTCTTCCTTGTGTCCTCCCATTCCACCTCTCTCCGTCTCCTCTCCCTCTCCTCCTCCTCCCATCCCTTCCTCTGCCTACCATTCCACCTCTCTCCCTCTCCTCTCCTCCTCCTCCTCCTCCTCCTCCCATCCCTTCCTCTGCCTACCATTCCACCTCTCTCCCTCTCCTCTCCTCCTCCCATTCCATCGCTCTCCATCTCCTCTCCTCTCCTCCTCCCATCCTTTCTTCTGTCCTCCCATTCCACCTCTTTCCTCTCCTCCTCTTATTCCACCTCTGCATCTCCTCTCCTCTATTTTCCTCCTCCCATCCCTTCTTCCTCCTCCTCTCCTCTCCTCCCTCTCTCCCCACTCCCCCCTGCAGATTCGTGGGCATCACGTT
>JAODXP020000008.1:9003983-9008983 GCA_027497455.2 Sardinella longiceps | reverse complement strand
TGTGTGTTATCGCTACCCAGGGCAGATTTCACTGTTTTAGGATCAGCGTGTGTGTGTGTATCGCTACCCAGGGGAGATTTCACTGTTTTAGGATCAGCTGTGTGTGTGTGTGTGTGTGTGTGTGTGTTATCGCTACCCTGGGGAGATTTCACTGTTTTAGGATCAGCTAGTGTGTGTCCTAGTGTGTGTCCCGTTGCTACCTAGGGGAGATTTCACTGTTTATAAGGATCAGCTAGTGTGTGTCCCTGCACCATTTTAGAATCCCTATTAAGTGTGTGTGTTTCTCCCGTCCTCTAGCATAGACACTGGTTGGAGGTGGAGAATGTTGAATAACGTTAACACCCTATGACTGAGTTGAAGCTAGATCCCTGTGTGTGTGTGTGTGCGCTCTCTGCCAGTGCATTGATCTGGTTCCAAACGGGACAGAACCCATGTTTACATAACAGTGTTTAGCGCCATCCATCTCGTCCCTGTGGCTGGCAGGGCAGGGGAAGTGTGTGAGTGTGTGTGTGAACTCCTGACTCTTTCCACAGCCTTGGCCATGTAGGCCTGGATGTCCAAGCCCAGAACTTAATGCTCTTGGCCCAGACCTGGGTACAGGCCCGACACCCCTACTGGCCTCCAATGGCTGGGCTGGACTGGGCTGGGTTGTGTTCAGTCTCCCTTCACTGGTTACTCCTGGCTGGACTGGACTCAATCTCCCAGCAACCCTTTCACTCTCTGACACACACATCCTCCTCATCCTCACTATGCACTTTGATCCTTCCTGCCTATCGGACTCAATCTCCCAGCAACCCTTTCACTCAGACACACATCCTCATCCTCATATTGCACTTTGATCCCTGGCTGGACTGGACTCAATCTCCCAGCAACCCTTTCCCTCTCAGACACACACACATCCTCATCCTCATATTGCACTTTGATCCTTCCTGCCTATCGGCCTGTCATTTGATTCTGCAGTGCTACTGCCCACAGATTCCTCTCGCACTCTTTCTCTCTCTCCCCCTCTCTCTCTCTCTCTCTCTGCTCAATCACTGTTGATCTGGAGCCTATCTGGTTAATGAGCTATTTATTTGATTTTTATACGCTGCAATCGTCCTTCCACTGCAGCAAAGGACAGCACTCGACACCCCCCCCCCACACACACACACACACACTACTACCCCCCCTCCTCCCCCGATCGGTCAGCTGATGGCTGATAAAGCCTAAAAAGGCCTTATGTAAGTCAGCAGGCTGTGCTCTAGAACCCGCTGGCACACACCACACACACACACACACACACACACACACACACACTCAGATCTAATGACGTGGATTTGTTTTGGGACATTAGCTTACACACACGCACACACACACACACACACACACACGCACTATACATCTATCCCCTGCCAGGAGAGATGCTTATATAATGTAAGTCAATCCTGCCTGTGTGTGTGTGTGTGTGTGTGTGTGTGGTGCCCTTTCCGAGCCAGTGGCCCATCTCACACTGTCTGCAGTATAATCCAGTCGTATGTGACTTAACTCAAGCCTGCAGTTCTTTCTCAGGTAGTTTTGCATATTAGCCACTTTCAGACAAAAAAACCAGGACATCCCAGTAGTTTTCCCCTGTGGATGACCCTACCTACGGTACAGTACTGTTATCTACCTCCCCACCCAGAGAATCAAGCCGTAGTTTTCCCCTGTGGATGACCCTGCCTACGGTACGGTACTGTTATCTACCTCCCCACCCAGAGAATCAAGCCGTAGTTTTCCCCTGTGGATGACCCTACCTACGGTACGGTACTGTTATCTACCTCCCCACCCAGAGAATCAAGCCGTAGTTTTCCCCTGTGGATGACCCTACCTACGGTACGGTACTGTTATCTACCTCCCCACCCAGAGAATCAAGCCGTAGTTTTCCCCTGTGGATGACCCTACCTACGGTACGGTACTGTTATCTACCTCCCCACCCAGAGAATCAAGCCGTAGTTTTCCCCTGTGGATGACCCTGCCTACGGTACGGTACTGTTATCTACCTCCCCACCCAGAGAATCAAGCCGTAGTTTTCCCCTGTGGATGACCCTACCTACGGTACGGTACTGTTATCTACCTCCCCACCCAGAGAATCAAGCCGTAGTTTTCCCCTGTGGATGACCCTGCCTACGGTACGGTACTGTTATCTACCTCCCCACCCAGAGAATCAAGCCGTAGTTTTCCCCTGTGGATGACCCTACCTACGGTACGGTACTGTTATCTACCTCCCCACCCAGAGAATCAAGCCGTAGTTTTCCCCTGTGGATGACCCTGCCTACGGTACGGTACTGTTATCTACCTCCCCACCCAGAGAATCAAGCCGTAGTTTTCCCCTGTGGATGACCCTGCCTACGGTACGGTACTGTTATCTACCTCCCCACCCAGAGAATCAAGCCGTAGTTTTCCCCTGTGGATGACCCTGCCTACGGTACGGTACTGTTATCTACCTCCCCACCCAGAGAATCAAGCCGTAGTTTTCCCCTGTGGATGACCCTACCTACGGTACGGTACTGTTATCTACCTCCCCACCCAGAGAATCAAGCCGTAGTTTTCCCCTGTGGATGACCCTACCTACGGTACGGTGCTGTACTGTACCGGGTTACTATACTCTACTTACCCACCCGGAGAATCCAGCTGTAATTTCTCACCTGTGCATGACGCTACCTCCAGTACTAGCCTGACAAGCCAGACAAGAGCATAAAATGTATGGCCCAGTCTGGCCATTATGAATGGAGCCTATAGGTGGAATCTGCATGCAATAGGATAGCGGTGTGTGAGCGGAGCCATAGAAACCTTGGCTCTACCATGGCTCTAGCTACGACCAATCCAAGCTACAAACAAGCCGATTCAACCATCGCTAAGCCCGCCCAACACTCCCTGTCCACGTGATTGGATAGATCTCGCCGATGTCTGAATACAACGGTCCCCAACGATCCCCTTTGCTGACGGTTATGCTGCCCATCTGAACGCATTAAAGCAGTAGTTTTGAACACCCGGACATGACCCTGCCCAGCCCCTAGTAGGCTACACTGTAGAATGAGGGCACGTGTTGATGATGTCATTTACATGCGTCAGGAGACAGGTGGCATTGAGATATTTTACTAAACTAGATATTAAGGCGGCACAGAGAATGGGAGTCTATGGAATGAGACTAACTGGTGCGAAGGCAAATATATTTAATAATAAGATTATAAAACGCGTCCCAAAGGAGAAAAATCTAATATGCATCTTTTAAAAAAAAGATTGATCCTTAAGGACGTCTTGAGCGTAGGCTCCTTCTCTACGTAAACAATTTCCAATGATCAAGATAATGTGTACAGACCCATCTTAAAGCTACAAACAACGTGTGATGTTACGTCGAGCTTTCTAAGTATCTGTAAAATTAGCGATTTCAATGCAACTGTATATCCGGTCCATCTGCCAGCCGATGTAGTAATCCTTTGCCGTTGGTAGCATAACATGGGTCCATGATTCGAGTTGTCAGAACTCTACTCTATATACGGCTCTGTAATGGGCATAAGTGGGTGATAACACACACAAAGCTGCAATGCTATCACTTATTTTTATTGTTTTATTATTATTTCTGTCGTTATAGGTTAAAATCCACCATTCACAATTGTTTTGTATCGTTTTGGAAGGTTTTTCCAGGCGTCACATCCATAACGTCACATCCATAACGCCATGTCTCCCAATGAAAACCAACTTTTTTCCATTTAAATTTGAAATGAAGTCTTTCTCTGTCTTTACTGAGGTGTCCTCTTTGGTGTGAATGTAGTAATATTTACATTTCTGTAGAAATTTCACACACTACACAGCAAAAACTACTCTCTCTCAAAAGTTTTTCGTCACGTCCATAACGCAAATTGAAAGGCTCATAATCTTATAATGTAAATCACGATATTAATTTTTTTTGTTTGCCTATATTCAGCCATGGAGTTTGCATAAGAATATGAACAAAATTGTGAAATACTGCTAGGTTTGCAGAGGTTATGTGGCATTTTGTTCATCAATAATGCATGAAAATGTCACGTCCATAACGCTGGAATTGCCCATGTTTATACACACCACTGCAGCTACACACATTTGCACTGTGACATTATGCCTATATTGTCTGTGACTCTGAGCTCCACAGGCCACTGAGTCCCTGACTGGAGTCGGTCAACAGGGGTGTGGCTCTCTACAGGCTGGTGTGGGCTATCTGTTTCTCCCCTGGTGTGTGTGTGTGTGTGTGTGTGTGTGTGTGTTTTGTGACTGAATGACTCCACAAACTGTTTGCCATCATCGTCACGCTTTCTAGGCTCTCATGATCACGCCTCTCCTCCCTCCCCCCACACACACACCCCCCCTCTCTCGCTGCACTCTCTCTACCAGTCTACCCACCGATCTGCTGGTGCCCCCCACCCCCCACCCTCTCTGCCCCCCCCCCCCTGTCTCTTTCTCTCTGTTCTTCACTGTGGTCCACATCTCTCTCCACTGGGCCTGTAGTGTTGCATTCACGCCTCAGCTTCACCTGTGTGTGTGTGTGTGTGTGTGTGTGTCAGTGTGGCTCGCTCTGTCAGTCAGCATGTTCACTGTCTGTGCCTCTCATCTCAATCCATTTTGATTGCTGTTAAAATCATACTTAAATGATCCTAGAGACTTTTTCTCTCTGTGTGTGTGTGTGTGTGTGTGTGTGTGTGTGTGTGTGTTCCTGACTAATGTAATGTTTCTTCTTGTGTGGTGGTCTCCACTGTTGGGGATGTTGGAACGGGGACCTGTCCAATCTCCTGATCCACCTCAACCCCCCCACCCCTCCCTCTTCCCCATGTGTGTGTGTGTCTGTGTGTGTGTGTGTGTTTGTGTTTGTTTGGTGTCGACGTGCTGTGTTTGTGTGTCTTTCTTCGTATGTCTGTTGTTTGTTGTGTGTGTGTGTGTGAATGTGTATGGATGTGTGTCTGTCTGCTGTCCGTGTGTGTGTGTGTGTGTGTGTGTGTGTGTGTGTGTGT
>JAODXP020000008.1:8988983-8993983 GCA_027497455.2 Sardinella longiceps | reverse complement strand
GTGTGTGTGTGTGTGTGTGTGTGTGTGTGTGTGTGGTGTGTGTGCGTGAAACAGATAGCCAATCACACACACACACAACATATAATCATCAATCACACTGGTATACACACAGACGCTGTGTAAAACAGATAACCTATCAAACACACACACACAGACAGATTGTTAACAGATAACCAAACACAGACGGTGTGTGTTATCAGTGGTGGTAACAGTTGTCTGTCTCATCTGTTTGTGTGTCCGTGCTGTCTGTGTGTGTGTGTGTGTGTGTCAGGTCTGAGTCGTATCCTGAAGGGGCGTGCTACGATGGTGCAGAACCGTATGGTGGACTGGGCACTGGGGGAGTACATGGCCTTTGGCTCTCTGCTTAAGGAGGGCATTCATGTGCGACTCAGTGGACAGGACGTGGAGAGAGGAACCTTCAGGTGGGACACACACACACACACACACACACACACACATACACACACACACACACACACACACACACACACACACACATTCAGATATCCACTCTTGAGAAGAAACCTGCTTAAATTCCACACAAGTCACACAAACACACAGATACCATCTTGTTAAACAAACTGTGTGTGTGTGTGTGTGTGTGTGTTTCCCCCCTCAGTCATCGTCCATCATGTCCTGCACGACCAGAATATGGATAAGAAGATCTGCATCCCCATGAACCACATCTCTACTAACCAGGCCCCTTACACCGTCTGCAACAGCTCTCTCTCAGAGTACGGAGTACTGGGTACGTCTCACACACACACACACACACACACACACACACACACACACACACACACACACACACACACACACACACATCTCCACCAACCAGGCCCCCTACACCGTCTGCAACAGCTCTCTCTCAGAGTACAGAGTACTGGGTACGTCTCACACACACACACACACACACACACACACACACACACACACACACACACACACACACACTCATCTCCACCAACCAGGCCCCCTACACCGTATGCAACAGCTCTCTCTCAGAGTACGGAGTACTGGGTACATCTCACACACACACACACACACACACACACACACACACACACACACACACACACACACACACACACACACATCTCCACCAACCAGGCCCCTTACACCGTCTGCAACAGCTCTCTCTCAGAGTACGGAGTACTGGGTACGTCACACACACACACACACACACACACACACACACACACACACACACACACACACACACACACACACACACACTCATCTCCACCAACCAGGCCCCTACACTGTGTGCAACAGCTCTCTCTCAGAGTACGGAGTACTGGGTACGTCTCACACACACACACACACACACACACACACACACACACACACACACACACACACACACACACACACACACACACACACACACACACACACTCATCTCCACCAACCAGGCCCCTACACTGTGTGCAACAGCTCTCTCTCAGAGTACGGAGTACTGGGTACGTATCTCTCTCTCACACACTCACACACACACACACACACACTCATCTCCACCAACCAGGCCCCCTACACCGTCTGCAACAGCTCTCTCTCAGAGTACAGAGTACTGGGTCAGTACCCCCCACACACACACACACACACACACACACACACACACACACACATAAATTGTAGTATGCTTGATCAGTATTTACCTCTCAGAATCTCTCACTGTCTTGGTCTGTCTATGTGTTTGTGTGTGTGTGTGTGTGTGTGTGTGTGTGTGTGTGTGTGTGTGTGTGTGTGTGTGTGTGTGTGTGTGTGTGTGCGTGTGTGTGTGTGTGTGGCAGGCTTTGAGCTGGGCTTTGCGATGGCGAGCCCCAACGCTCTGATCCTGTGGGAAGCCCAGTTTGGAGATTTCCACAACACGGCCCAGTGCATCATAGACCAGTTCATCAGCCCTGGACAGGCCAAATGGGTCCGCCAGAACGGCATTGTCTTACTGCTGCCCCACGGCATGGAGGGCATGGTGAGAGCACACACACACACACACACACACACACACACACTCACGCGCTTGATGACCAAACATCAGAATCAGAATTGTTTTCGACAAGGTTTCATAAGGAGAAAATTATGGCTAATTTGGACGGCCATACCAAAATCAATCAGTAAATATCTTAATTAAAAATGTCTGAATAAATAGAGTGATATATAAATTAAAATGAATGCAAACCAGTGGAGTACACAATGTCCAGATCACTGTTGTTATAGTAGCCTATTGGTTGTTCTAATGTTCAGAGGGGAGGGGACATTATAACTTTGGCTATTTATATAATACACATACACACCCTTGGCCTAGTGGCTGGCTTGTGAGCTGGTTCTGTATGTGGCTTATGTGCAAATGGATCACGAGGTCAAGGGTTAAATAACTCTGTTGCGTGTCTCAACTATGTGTGTCTTGTAGACGTCTCAGTGGCAGAACCAGTGGAGCAGGGAATAAATAAATACACAAGATTCATTTCCTGCTCTGCCTCTCAGTAGCGTTTGCCAGCAGTGGCTTAATAGTGCATTTCTCTTACGGCCAGACTTTACCCTGAAAAAACTCTATAATGATGCAGCTTTTTGTTCTGTTTTGTTTTCTTTCAATTTTGAGATTTCACCGTACAGTCCACATAGTTACACACACACTCAATCACACACACTTCCTCACACACACACAAAGAAGGTGCTTTCAGGAAATTATATCCACAAGGAAATTTTATCCAGTGGCTACAATTTTTTCAAAGTTGGCAGGTCTGTGTGTCTAGGCTTGACTTTCCACACTAACTCTCATCATGAAAACACCTACTCTAGGATTAAATGAGGAATGTAGTGTGTCTGTGTCTGTATCTTTCTGTGTCTATATCTCTCTCTCTGTGTCTATATATCTCTCTCTCTCTCTCTCTGTGTGTGTGTGTGTGTGTGGACACATGGCTTTTTTATCAGCATTCCTACATTAAAAGATTTTTCATTTGCATGGTCTGACCATTTCAACAGCAGCCACAACAGGACGCTGTCATGAACACACTATATAACATGGTCAAGTGTGTGTGTGTGTGTGTGTGTGTGTGTGTGTGTGTGTGTGTGTGTGTGTGTGTGTATTGCAGGGTCCTGAGCACTCCTCGGCCCGACCTGAGAGATTCCTGCAGATGTGCAACGATGACCCCGATGTCTTTCCTGTGAGTTAACCTTTCACCTTTGAACCCACACTGACCCCAGCCCAGAGGAACTCCAGCAATGCACCCTGGGATCACGCCAGTAGTTTGACTGCTTTCAGTTTGGTGCCATTTGACTACCGACTACATTATAAACATAGACTAATAAATACTGACTAAATTATGGTACAAACATGGCCAACATAGTCTAAGAAAAACTGACTAAATACTGACTAAATCTCAAACATGGCCGACATAGACTACAAAATACTGACTAAATACTACAAAATCTCAAACATGGCCGGCATAGACCATGCTAACTAAATTACAGACATGGCCGGCATAGACACTAAATACTGACTGAATCTCAAACATGGCCGACATAGACTACAAAATACTGACTACAGTAAATTACAGACATGGCTGGCATAGACTACTAAATACTGGCTAAATTACAGACATGGCCGGCATAGACTGCGAAACTGTACTACTGTCCTAAACTCTAGAATGGGGGACATGTTTGCTGTGGCTCTTTCCACAAACTCACCGGGCATTCAAAACATTCACTGGGCAACATCTGCCTGCAACACCCTGATTATCAGTTTCTTTTCATACCAGACAACTAGCACGTCTAACACCCTCTCTCTCTCTCTCTCTCTCTCTCTCTCTCTCTCTCTCTCTCTCTCTCTCTCTCTCTCTCTCTCTCTCCTCTCTCTCCCTCTCCTTCTCTCCTCTCTCCTTCTCTCCTCTCTCTCTCTCTCTCTCTCTCTCTCTCTCTCTCTCTCTCTCTCTCTCTCTCTCTCCCCCTCTCTCTCTCTCTCTCTCTCTCTCCTTCTCTCTCTCTCCCTCTCCCTCTCCTCTCTCTCTCCCTCTCTCCTCTCTCCTTCTCTCCCTCTCCTCTCTCTCTCTCCCTCTCTCTCTCTCTCTCTCTCTCTCTCTCTCTCTCTCTCTCTCTCTCTCTCTCTCTCTCTCTCTATCAAGAGTATCCCTGCTGAGGAGTTTGCGGTGCAGCAGCTGTATGACTGTAACTGGATTGTGGTGAACTGCTCCAACCCCGGCAACTATTTCCACGTGCTGCGCCGACAGATCCTACTGCCCTTCCGCAAGCCTGTGAGCATCACACACACACACACACACACACACTATTTCCACGTGCTGCGCAGACAGATCCTACTGCCCTTCCGCAAGCCTGTGAGCATCACAACACACACACACACACACACACACACACATACACAGGATAATGAACGTCATGGCTTGTGTGTATTGGTAATGAATGCATGTTCATGAAACATGTCGTTGAATAGGTAGAAACCATTGTCAGTTTTTTTTTATATATTTTTTTGATTAGTTTTTTACTATGAATACAATCTAAACCATTTATGTCGTACTCAAACCCTAAACAAATGCTACCTGACCGCTACCTAACATAAAATTCTTTGGTTGCGGTTACGTTAGGGATATCTGTCACCCAGGTGTCCTGACATACACACACACACGCACACACACACACACACGCACACACACACACACACACACACACCTATCGGTCACCCAGGTGTCACACTGATATACTGTAGTGAAGTAATGGACGAGGCAGAAGCAAAGCTCAAGTGCTGTTGGCTTCCATTTGTGCTTTTTCATGTATGCTTGTTGGTGTGTCGTTCACTGACTCCTCTACCACCACCACCTCCTCTTCTTCTTCTTCTTCTTCTCTCTCTCTCTCTCTTCCTCCTCCAGCTCATAGTGTTCACCCCCAAGTCTCTCCTGCGCCACCCAGAGGCCAAGTCCAGCTTTGATGACATGCTCCCAGGTACACACACTTCACTTGCTCTTACTTGGAGCTCTTTTCATCAGGTG
>JAODXP020000008.1:8972037-8988883 GCA_027497455.2 Sardinella longiceps | reverse complement strand
TACTTAAGCATGCTAAACTAATGTGTTCAGAAGAGAGGGGGAAATAACTGACTCTCTCTCTCTCTCTCTCTCTCTCTCTCTCTCACACACACACACACACACACACACACACACACACACACACACACACTACTTAAGCACGCTAAACTAATGTGTTTAGAAGAGAGGGGAAATGAACACACACACACACACACACACACACACACACACACGCACAGTACTTAAGCACGCTAAACTAATTTGTTCCGAAGAGGGGAAATTAACCGACTTGCAGGGTGTCAATTTTCCAGCTGAGGTGACAGTGATGAAGCGACGTGTTTGGCAGAGTGGATTAATACGCCAAAGAGACACCAGATTAGGCCAGATTAGGCCACTACTGCAGTGCAAGCACTGGATTATGAGCGGATGACAGATCAGGAGGCATCCTAATCTCTAATCTCTCCCCTTAGGAAAGCAAGAAGGGAATCCAGTCCAGTCAACACACACACACACACACACACACACACACACACACACACACACACACACACACACACACACATACACACAGGGAATCAAGTCCAGTCAACCTCTGGAGACTCACTGGAATTTGCTTTCATTTCCGCCTGCCTTATTGTATCACTCATATCTTAAGAGTTCACTTATCACACACACACACACACACACACACACACACACACACACACACACACACACACACACACACACACACACTCCTATCTTAAGAGTTTAGTTTAGTAGAGTATATGTTCTACTTTCATTGTCTTTTATTGCTTTACTGGATTGCTGTGGCGTGTACACACACACACACACACACAGGTCTTCATATATCAATAATCAGTCAGACAGAGGAGTACAAGCGACTTAAATGATACTGAGGAGTTTATTTATTTATTTATTTATTTATTTATTTATTTATTTCGCAGGACAGAAGATTCTGCACCACAAAAGCAATGTGCTGGAGACAGTGGTCCTTATCAACCCCTCAGAAGAGGCAGTCAGCACTGAGGCAAGTGTGTGTGTGTGTGTGTGTGTGTGTGTGTGTGTGTGTGTGTGTGTGTGTGTGTGCTAGAGACAGTGGTCCTTATCAACCCTTCAGAAGAGGCTGTCAGCACTGAGGCAAGTGTGTGTGTGTGTGTGTGTGTGTGTGTGTGTGTGTGTGTGTGTGTGCTGGAGATAGTGGTCCTAATCAACCCTTCAGAAGAGGCTGTGAGCACTGAGGCAAGTGTGTGTGTTTGTGTGTTTGAGCCAGGGCCTTAAGGCCTTTGAGATGAGCTATACTGTTGTGAGATATTCTCATGTTGTTTGGGCATAAAACTTGTTTTTTGTTTGTTGTGAGATGTTTTGAGCAACTGTTGTGATGTGACAGTTAAAAAAATGAACTCAGATTAATCCTAATGGATATGGCCTAGCTCCTGACTGTCCAACAACATGTTTGGGGAACTTGGGGGTTGGGGACAGGTGTGAATTGCCCCATTTGCCCCGTAGGGAACAGGTGTGAATTGCCCCATTTGAGGAGAAGATGATTTGCGATTAAAAGTGATTAATCACGATTAATCATCGCAAAATTTTGTGATTAATCAGATGCATTTTTTTAATCGTTTGACAGCACTAATCCTTATGTTATTTTGTTCATAATTGTTGTTGTTGTGAGATATCCCCAATTTTTTTGGTCATAATTGTTGTTGTTGTGAGAGATTCTCATGTTGTTTGTTTGTGCATAATAGTTATTGTTGTTGTTTGTTTGTTCAGGTGCGTCTGATGGTTTCGGACACGGCGCGGCACAAGCTGCTGGTGCTGGCGGGTCAGTGTGTGGAGAGAACCGGGGAACTCATCCTGCAGTCCGGATCTTTCTCTCTCTTCAACTTCATCGACATCTTTACCGACCAAGAGGCAAGTTCTTTTTTTTTTTTTTTTTTTAAGATATTTTTGGGGCTTTTTGTCTTTAGTTGGATAGGACAGTATAGAGATGGTCAGGAAACAAGTGGGAGAGAGAGATGGGGTGGGATTGGGAAATGATCTTGGGTCGGACTTAAACGCTCAATGGTGTTTTTTGCCCCCAACGGCACCTTCCAGAAAGCACAGCCTAAAAGGCACTACCCTTACCCTATTCCTAACCCCAAACCCCTCAAACCTCATCCTAACCCTAAACTGAGTGGAGTAGTGCCTGGAAGGCAGTGCTGCCTGGAAGGCACCGTTGAGGGAAAAAAATACCAGAGACCGACTCAAACCCAAGTCCCTGGAGTAATGGTATGACGCTCTAGCCCACTGAGCCACGGCGCCCCTGCAAGAGGCAAGTTCAGCCTCTGATGCCCACAGCCTATATAACCTGAACCTTATAAAGCCAAACCTTATTTCAGCCTTTAGAATGTGTAGCCGTCTGTATATGTATGATTATGCATTGTCTGCCGGTCTTTATAGAAAAATATTTCCTTAGAGGAAGAACTGGAGACCAATGAATGTGTAGCTCTATGTCTACTTCTATTTTATGATTGGCAATCTTGTGCTTTTATTATTTTGATTCAGTTTTTCTTCTACAATTTATATCAGCTGCTATTGTCACCAACTACCGTTTATTTATGACTGTTTTTTTTTCCCTATTTCTCTAGATTGGAGAGCTTCTCTCTAGTATCCATCCCGCTAACAAGGCGAGCCTCACCCTGTTCTGCCCGGATCGAGGAGACTGGAAGAACTCCAGCCTGGACAGACACAATCTCCAAGACTTCATCAACATGAAGCTCAACTCACCTCTCATTCTGCCTGAGATGGAGGGCCTGTCTGAGTTTACTGAGTACCTGTCCGAGTCGGTGGAGATTCCAACTCCCTTTGATATCCTGGAACCTCCCACATCAGGAGGATTCCTGAAGCTCTCCAAACCGTGTTGCTACATCTTCCCAGGTGGTCACGGCGACGCTGCTCTCTTTGCCGTCAACGGTTTCAACATGCTGGTGAATGGCGGCTCAGAAAGGCGGTCGTGCTTCTGGAAGCTTGTGCGGCACCTGGACCGTGTGGACTCCGTCCTCCTGACACACCTGGGGGATGACAACCTGCCGGGTCTGAACAGCATGCTGCAGCGGAAGATCGCCGAGCTGGAGGAGGAGCAGTCTCAGGGCTCCACGGCTAACAGCGACTGGCTCAAGAACATGATCTCCCCAGATATAGGCATCGTGTTCCTCAATGTGCCTCAGAATCTGGAGAAGCCAGAGGCGAACTATCGAGTACGGAGGAACCTGGATGAAGCTGCCACTACACTCCATTACCTGAGCAAGTTGAATCTGACCCCAGAACCTCTGCAGAGAAACTCCGCCAGCAGCGTCGACCCCATCATCCTCTTCCAGAAGATGGGTGTTGGCAAGCTGGAGATGTATGTTCTTAACCCAGTGAAGAGCAGCAAGGAGTTACAGCACTTCCTCAAGCAGTGGACTGGCAGCGAGAAAGACATGGCTTCCATTCTACAGCCGGACGGAGAAGAATCAGAGCTACCCATTTCCTACCTGTCCTCCATCTCCTCTCTGATCGTCTGGCATCCTGCCAACCCATCAGAGAAGATTGTGCGTGTGCTGTTCCCTGGCAACACCACACAGAATCACATCTTGGAAGGACTGGAGAAGCTGAAGCATCTGGAGTTCCTGAAGCAGCCAATGGTGACTCAAAAGGAGCTGAACGCAAACATGGCACCAGCCCTGCAGCAAGCAAAGCTGAAGCATAAGACAGACAGCAAGGAGAGTCTCAAGTCAATCTCCAGGCCTGCAAGTAGAACCTTGAAAAAAGAGTCAAGAGAAGAGACTCCAGAGAAGGTGAAGGCAGAGAAAGAATCACCTGACGAAAACGTACAGCAGAAAGATAAAACTCCAGTGAAAAAGGAAAAGGTGATGAAATCTAAAGTGGAGCAAACGCCAGAGAAGAAAAAAGTAGAAGTCAAACCAAAAACTGTTCCAAAGGAAAAAGTCATGAAGAAAGAGCCCAAAAAATCTGTGGAGAAGAAAAATGGTGAAAAAGAGGTGAAGGAGGATGATGTCAAAAAAGAAGAGATGAAGAAAGATGAGAAGGTGACACCGAAGAAAGAACAAAAGGTTAAAAAAGAGGACAAGATTAAAAAAGAGGATGTTAAGAAGGAGGTTAAAAAAGATGTAAAGAAAGACTTGAGAAAAGAATCTCCCCTGAAGGCCAGCAAAAAAGAGGACAAGAAAGACATAAAAAGAGATGATAAAGAACACAAGAAAGATGCGTCAAAGCCGACTAATTTCCTGAAAAGGAATGCTGCCTCTGCTGATGCCAAGAAACCTGCCCCTAAGCCAAAGCTACTGAAGAAAGACGACACAGCGAAGAAGGATACAGGAAGCCCTATGAAGACCAAAGAGAAAGGGAAGGTAAAGACTGTCAAGAAGGGCACAAAAAGTGGCGAGGCCAAAGCGGGTACAGCAGCGGCTGGTGCGGCGGTTGCAGCTGTTGCGGCTGGACTTGCCGTGGAAGCCAGTGCAGCTGACGCTCTGGAAGCTGAAAGATCTTTGATGTCATCTCCAGAGGATCTGACCAAGGACTTTGAGGTTCTGAAAGCAGAGGAGTTTGCTGAGGATGAGGAGGCCTTGCCTCCGACCCACACTGAGGACACAGAGTCTACGGTCATGGAGCAGCAGGAGGAGATCACTCTGGCCAAGGAGTCCCCAGAGGCCGGGGAGTCAGTGGACGAGGGCATCACCACCACTGAGCCAGAGGCAGAGAGTGGGGAGACTCCTGACGAGGCAGAGCCCAAAGGTAAGGCCAGCAGCATCACCAGTGAGAAGTTTGAAGATGAGGGGACAGGACTGGAGGAGTCGTCAGAAGTAGGGGACGATGAGGAGAAAGGAGAGGTGGAGGAAGAGGAGGAAGAGGAGGAGAAACAAAGACAAGAACTCAAGTTAGAGATGAAAGTGAACGAAAAGAAAGAAGACATTGAGGATGCAAAGAAGGATGAAGCCCCTGTTGTTGTTCAGGCTGAAACATCCAAACTTTCGCCAAAGGTGTGCTCACCCATCTCACCTGCCGCTTCCATTCACGACGAATACCTACCAGAAGGTTCTGGGAGTGAACCTGCCTCTGACGACGAGAACCGTGAGGAACCGCCTGAAGAGTACACCACCTCAGGACACACAATGTCCACCATGGAGATCTCAAGTGTGCCAACGCCCATGGACGAAATGTCAACTCCTCGTGACGTCATGAGTGATGAAACCACAAACGACGAGACTGACTCTCCTTCCCAGGACATGGCCAGATTTGGAGGTGCTAAGATGTTGATAGACTTTGAGAAGAAACAGCTCCCTACTCTACAAGATGGCCCTGAAGACCACTCAAAAAGTGATGCCACTGATGGTGAAGACTATCAAGCCTCTGCCTCAACCATCTCACCGACATCTTCAGTGGAAGAAGACAAAGTTGCAGATTTCTTCAAGGAGGAGACTGGACGCAAGTCTCCGCCCAAATCTGTATTCCGTTCTTCGAGATTGCCTTCTGACTCCTCCTTGGGTCCCATCGTAAGGTCGCCTCTCTACTGACAAGACTGTGAACATGAGTTTCATCACATCCGACATCGCCTCCCCCATTGAGCTGGGCACCACCCTGGCTGGGGTCACCATGGAGATAGCGGAGAGCTCCCTCAGCCCAGATGAGAAGACCCTGGAGGGCACCGCCTCCCCGCAGTCTGCTGGCCACACCCCTTACTATCAGTCACCTCTTGATGAGAGAGCAGGGACAATGCCACCTGCAACAGGGGCCGATGGTCCAGTGATTGTGGAGGTTACAAGTGACAGAGAGGACTCTTCCAAGCAAGGCAGTCCCGTGGATGAGAAAATGATCAGATCTGAAGTAGGCCAGTCTGCATCACCAGTGTGTGGCTTAGCATCCTCTGGGGTTGAGTCTCCAACCAAAGGCGAAAGCAAAGAAATCAAAATGTCAATTTCAGAGGGAACAACGTCTGATAAGTCATCAACTCCAGTTGACGAAGCAGCTGCAGAGGATTTCTCCCATGTTGCATCTGTGTCGACCTCCCTGGCCACCGTCAGCTCTCTTCGGGACCCTACCACTGATGATATCACGCCATCTCTACACGCTGAAGTCGGCTCCCCCCACTCCACAGAAGTGGATGACTCCTCTTCTGTCTCCGTCAGTCAGACTCCAACCACCTTTCAGGACACAGACCACTTCCAGTACAAGGAGGACTACCCACGACCAATGTCCATCACACAGGACACAGACCTCTTCCCATCCAAGGAGGACTGCTCACGACCAATGTCCATCTCACCAGAAACGTCTCCCAAAGCTGCCCAGCCCTCAATGTCCCTTCCAGGACCCTCCATCCTGCAGACCTCCCAGGACTCACCTGACCAGTCCATGGCCTCAGAATTCAGCAAGCAGTCCCCTCAGCTCCCTCCTGCTCCTGGAGCTCGTAGCGTCACTGAAAACGGCCCCACGGAGGTGGACTGCAGCCCCTCTGACCTGTACGACCACAAAGCCGGTGGAGATGGCAGGGCCACGGGACTGCCGGAGAAGCCGATGCTTTTCAGAGAGAGTGAGACTGCCAGTGCTGCCTCAAGGTCCCCCTCAGAAGCCTCCCAGTCGAGTCCCTCGGCTACAACTCCTTGCCTGATGGGGGCGCCAAAGGAGCTGTCTCAGAGTGCAGCGGTGTCATCCGGTCCAACCACCCCCAAAGCAGCCTCCATCTCCCACTCCCCCGTATCCCCAGATTCAACTCCATGCCTGATGGGGGCGCCAAAGGAGCTGTCTCACAGTGCAGCAGGTTCATCTGGTCCAACCACCCCCAAAGCAGCCTCCATCTCCCACTCCCCCATATCCCCAGATTCAACTCCATGCCTGATGGGGGCGCCAAAGGAGCTGTCTCAGAGTGCAGCAGGTTCATCTGGTCCACCCACCCCCAAAGCAGCCTCCATTTCCCACTCCCCCGTGTCCCCAGATTCAACTCCATGCCTGATGGGGGCGCCAAAGGAGCTGTCTCAGAGTGCAGCAGGTTCATCTGGTCCACCCACCCCCAAAGCAGCATCTGTTTCACACTCCCCCGTGTCTCCAGATTCAACTCCATGCCTGATGGGGGCGCCAAAGGAGCTGTCTCAGGGGAGTGCAGCAGGTTCATCTGGTCCACCCACCCCCAAAGCAGCATCTGTCTCCCACTCCCCCGTGTCCCCAGACTCCTCACGGGTGTTGGGTGGTGCCAGTACTACTGATGGGATGAGCAGAGACAAAACCAGTCCCACATCTATGTTTGGAGAGGCCAGTTCTTCTAAAGCTGAAGATGTGAAAGAGCAGTCTGCTTCTCCTGCAGTTTCTCCTGTGTCTTCATTTGTGTGCTCCTCACCAAAGACCCAAAGTCAATCTCCGGGAGGAGGGGAGACTGAGTCCAAATTCCCTCTGTCTCTGGGAGGAGGGGAGACCAACCCTTTCATGAGTGAGTCCAAGTCCCCTCTCAGTCCTGGATCTCCCTGTCCAACTTACCCGCCTGTGTCCTCTAACCTCTCAGAATCTCCCTCTTCTGGTGCCTCCAGCTGTGGGGCCAGAGAGCCAGACAGCGACAGGAAGATCCCTTGTCCTCCGTCCCGCTCAGACGTGGATCTGTGTCTGGTGAAGTCCTGCGAGTACAAGCACCCAAAGACAGAGCTGTCCCCGTCTTTCATCAACCCAAACCCACTGGAGTACTTCCTGAATGAGGAGAGGGAGAGCGCCCAGGAGGAGGAGAAGCTTCTGACCAAGTCCAGCGGAGGACCGCCCCCTCCTGCCGGTAAACTCCCAGCAAAACAGTGTGACGAAACTCCTCCCACCTCTGTCAGCGAGTCCGCCCCCTCCCAGACCGACTCTGACGTGCCCCCCGGCACTGAGGAATGCCCCTCCATCACAGCAGATGCCAACATCGACTCTGAGGACGACTCCGAGACGCTCCCGACCGACAGGACGCTCACTTACCGCCACGTGGATCCTCTGCCAACTGCCGTCCGCGATGCGGCTCCTCCCCCTCCTCACCCCGACACCTGCATGGTCGACCCGGACGTCCTGGCGACCGAGGAGAGCAACCAAGTCAAGGACGCGAAGAAAGAGGGCGAGGAGAAGCCCAAGAAGAAGAAGATGATGACTAAGAAGTCTGCATCACCAGCCAGGAAGAGTGCCGTCTCAAAGTCGAGCGCTCTGAAGGACACTAAACCCTCGGCCTCGCCCAAGAAGAGCACCAGTGCCAAAGGGGGAGAAGGGAAAGATGCCAAAAACGCAACCAACACTTCAGCCTCCCGCGGAGCCAAAAGTGCCACCTCAGGTATCACCTTGCATTCAGTCGTCTCTGTCATCAACACTAAAGCAGTGATCACTATCTCTTATCTATTACCCAGAATCAATACAATCAATACATTATCTCTTATCTATTACCCTGAATCAATACAGTATCTCTTATCTGTTACCTTGAATCAATAAAGTATCTCTTATCTATTACCTTGAATCAATGTCATCAATGAACACATTTGTACCTTTTAGATATCAGAAATCAGATTCAGGCGTCTCTGTGGTCAACACTGAAGCAGGGATCACTCTTATCTATTACCCAGAATCAATACAATCAATACATTATCTCTTATCTATTACCCAGAATCAATACAATCAATACAATCAATACATTATCTCTTATCTATTACCCAGAATCAATACAATCAATACATTATCTCTTATCTATTACCCAGAATCAATACAATCAATACAATCAATACATTATCTCTTATCTATTACCCAGAATCAATACAATCAATACATTATCTCTTATCTATTACCCAGAATCAATACAATCAATACATTATCTCTTATCTATTCCCCTGAATCAATACAATCAATACATTATCTCTTATATATTACCCAGAATCAATACAATCAATACATTATCTCTTATCTATTCCCCTGAATCGATGTTCCTGCTGTACTTCTGCTGTGTGTGTTTGTCCCACAGGAAGCAGCAAAAGCTCCGCTGGGTCCTCGGTTCCCAACTGCCCGCCCGTGTACATGGACCTGGTGTACATCCCAAACCACTGCAGTGCCAAGAACGTGGACTCAGAGTTCTTCAAGCGCGTTCGCTCCGCGTACTACGTGGTCAGCGGCAACGACCAGGCGGCTCAGGAGCCAAGCAGGGCAGTGCTGGACTCTCTACTGGAGGGGAAGTCACAGTGGGGAAACAACATGCAGGTGAGTCAACAACAACAACAACAACATCAACAACAACAATAACCAGCAATACAAACAACAGCAATAACTAGTTCTACTGGAGGGGAAGTAGGGAAACAACATGCAGGTCAACAATGCTCAACCAAAACAACAATAACAACAATAACAACACTCAACAAGGAGTCAACAATAAAAATACCAACAATAACAATCCCAACCATAAGTAAAGGGTAAAGAAAGGTAGAATAGCATGTTTTCCCTCAACATTGCTGCCCTTGTTTGGTTGGTTTGTCTCTATGTGATGTTCTGTATTGTTTGGTTCTTGGTTGTTTGTTGTTGTCATTGTTTGGTTGTTTTGTCTCTAAGTGATGTTGTCTGTGTGTAACAACACCCAGCAATCCCAACCATAAGTACACCCAGCAATCCCAACCATAAGTACAGGGCAAAGAAAGGTAGAATAGCAAGTTTTCCCTCAACTGCCCTTCCCTCAGCTGATCTATTGTTGCTGCCGTTGTTTGGTTGTTTTGTGATGTTGTTTGTGTGTGTTTGTGTGCCCGTAGGTGACCCTAATCCCCACGCACGATTCTGAGGTGATGCGGGAGTGGTACCAGGACACGCACGAGAAACAGCAGAGCCTGAACATCATGGTCCTGGCCAGCAGCAGTACAGTGGTCATGCAGGACGAGTCCTTCCCTGCGTGCAAGATCGAGCTGTGAGCGCCGCGGGGAACAGCAGATCTGCAGGCCTGGACATGCTGACCAATGCCTCACAGCTGGGCTCAGTAATGCAGAAATACAAGGTCTAATTGAGGCACCCCACCCCCCCTCTCTCTTCTTTGAAAATGTTAATTCAGAAGATTCATTAGAAATTATTTATCCAATTTGGCTGATTGGTCTCAACTTTGGTCTAAAATATGAACTGTGCCTATGTCTATTAACGTCTATTTCAACTGTATCTCATGAGGAGTTTGCCCAATAATGTATGGTGTGAGTTTCTACTGAATGTAGATCAAAGTCTTGGAAAAACTGTTGGGGAGTTGAAAGTTGAAGATGCAAAGAAAGTGTGTTAAGTTATCATGGCTTCATGTCTTTGCCCTATTGAGCAGCTTCAACTGTAGGGCAGCGATAGCTAAATACCGGCCCCACAGCGGACATGTGCAGCGATAGCTAAATATCGGCCCCACAGCGGACATGTGCAGCGATAGCTAAATACCACAGCGGACATGTGCAGCGATAGCTAAATACCGGAACTATATGTGCTAGCACTATAGCCTAATAGGGGCATCACAGCCAATGTGAATGAAAAGGAAGCCGTTCATGTTTTGAGAAGTGTGTGTGTGTGTGTGTGTGTGTGTGTGATGAAAGAGAAGGAGTCTGTCAGGTAAAGCCGTTCAGTCAGTGTCAATGTAGCACACACACCTTAAGACACACACACTGAAGACAGGAATTCCCCATCCCAACTCAGAGAGGTTAGATGGAGTCGCTGTGTTAGAGCACAGGAGTGTAACTCATTTAAAGCAGAATGTTAGAGCAGACAGTCCATTCAGAAACACTCCCAATATTACCACAACCAACGCACCAAACCAACACACCAAACCAACCACAACCAACGCACCAAAGGACGATGGAGATTTTGTTGAAAATGCCTTAGAAAGTGAATTGAATGTACTGTACACCGAGACTGATGCACTTACTTTGAGAACAGATGTCAAGTCAAGCCTGTGCCAAGGTAGCTGAGGAACAGATTTCAAAGGTAGATACAGTAGATGCCTTCAGTACCAGAGGAATGAGCGCTGTAGCAGTGTCGGCCAATCAGAGGGTTTGTTTAGCATGCTGTAGAATGGGCTAGTGGTCATGTAGTGGTCATCTCAAGCAGACAGGTCCTTATGGCGTCTGGAGCTGCTTTCTGCTTGCAAAGGGACTGTGTCAGGATCCCAATACAACAGCCAAAATACCCCATAGCATCAGTTAGAGCTACTGCTGAAATTACACACTGTAAGGTCCATGTTTTTATTTGAATTTGTCTTAAACTCATAATAATAATCATGTTAGCGAGCTTCCTCAAGGTTAACTGATGTGGTGTATGCATTGCTTAGAACAACAATAATGTTTGTTAGCAGCTTTTTGCTAAAGACGACTGTGATAGGTGTGAAGTTGTCTTGTTATTGATAATCATTTTATAATTTGCCCTTATTTATTCACTTTTATGTCTGTATATTTATGAGCTGTTTAGAGGATGCCAATATTTGCACTATTCACACATTTTTTTGCACTTTAATTTTTGTTTCTCCATTGGATCATTACTTCTAAAGTGTAAAATGTATGTATGTATGTATGTATTTATTTATTTGTTTGTTTGTTTGTTTGTGTGTCTGTTTATTAATGATTATGAAGGCGTTTGCATCTTGAAAATCTTGACTGCCATGACAAAGATTCCTGTTTAACTGAGACTTGAGTAACTTTGGGTTGTATTCCAAAAGAACAGTAAACCAGCCGTATGTACTTGAGTAACTTTGGGTTCTATTCCAAAAGAACACTAAACCAGCCGTATGTAGGCATAAAAGTGGTGATTTATGGGCTGATAACATTTCTTTTGCCTTTGGTTTGTACTGCATGCAGTGTGCTGGACAATGTGTATCTGTGCTTAATGATACCACTGCTCTGATGAGACTAACGCAGGGAGAGGCCATCAGAATGGGGTGCGTCTGAATCTATACTTGAACACTGAGCAAGTATCAGAACGGGGTGCATCTGAATCTGTACTTGAACACTGAGCAAGTATCAGAACGGGGCGCATCTGAATCTGTACTTGAACACTGAGCAAGTATCAGAACGGGGCGCGTCTGAATCTGTACTTGAACACTGAGCAAGTATCAGAAAGGGGCGCGTCTGAATCTGTACCTGAACACTGAGCAAGTATCCATCCCTGTCAACGTTCTCATTTATAGAACATAGAAGTACTCCATGCTATTACTATAGGCCAGCTGAGGGGATGAAAACATGCATCCTAGTAATATAACACACAAGACATTTCTCTCTCTCTTTGTCTTTCTCTCTCTCTCTCCTTCTCTCTCACCGTCTCTCTCTCTCTCTCTCTCTCTCTCTCTCACGAGGAATGAGATGAAGGCCTAAGAGGCAAGTCTGTTCTAAGTGATTGAGAATGCTGACCAGTGCATGTCCTTTTGGACACCTGCCATAGTTTATGTGCAGCCAGAGAGAGAGAGAGAGAGAGAGAGAGAGAGAGAGAGAGAGAGAGATCCTCAGTGTCAGTGCCAGTGTCGGCCATTTTGTAATATTAGACGTGCTCTGTTCCAGTGTCTAAGCACGACTGCTATGAGATGGATAGAAAACACGCTGCATTTTTAGAAGCGACTTTAGAGAGATTTATGCATTGTTTGCATTGTTTATGCATTGTTACTGAGAGCCCAGTGTGGCCAGGATGGTGTGTGTGGTTTCCAGCGTATAGCCAGCTGTGCATTAGAGAGCAGAGGTACAGCTGAGAGAATGTTTATGTGAATTATGAGACTTCACACTTTCACTTCTGTTTGATTGACATGCCACCATACATCTAAAGACCAGACCAGACCTGACCTGTTCATACACACCAAACACACCAGATCTCACACCGAACAAACCAGATCTCACTCCGAACAAACCAGATCGCACACCAAACAAACCAGATCACACACCAAACAAACCAGATCACACACCAAACAAACCAGATCTCACTCCAAACAAACCAGATCACACACCAAACAAACCAGATCACACACCAAACAAACCAGATCACACACCAAACACACCAGATCTCACACACCAAACACACCAGATCTCACACCAGACAAACCAGATTACACACCAAACAAACCAGATCTCTCACACCAAACAAACCAGATCTCACACACCAAACAGACCAGATAACTACCGGACAGACAAACCACTTTATCACTCTATGTAACCCTGTGGCTGTTCAGGCTTCAAGCCTCTCCAGAACGCAGCCTCACTGACATGGAGCTTCAACACACTACTTACTGAGAATTAACACACAACATCAGGACTCAAAACACACTTACTGAGAATTAACACACAACATCAGGACTCAAAACACAATACTTACTGAGACCAGACACACTACATCAGGACTGAAAACAGTCGACACCAGTTGTAAATAGTTGCAGTAGAAGACTTTTAACTAAGCAAGAAAAACAAGACCATGTTAAAGCATTTAGAAACCAGCTCAACACTCAGCATTTGACTTTTCTCTCAGCTTTCTCTGACTATATCCATCAGTTCTTCTTTCTCTCCCTCTCTCTCTTTCTATCTCTCCTCTTTCCCTCTCTCTCGAGTGGTTGTGAGAGTTTGTTTGCGGCTGTGTAAGGTATTTATGTCTTGTGAGCTTGCCTCTGCCCCCCCCCAAACTCATATCTAACATCTAATGTAGAGGATAGTTTCATGTCCAAGTATTAACTAGTGCTTTTTCTGACTGACGTTTGTGTGCAATATGTCATTTCCCATCATCTCTGGCATTGGGCCTTTGATGTACAGGGGAACTGCTTTGGATCCCCAGGGGAACTAACTGCTTTGGATCCCCAGGGGAGAACTACAAACAGCCAATAAAATCTCATGTGGAACCCAAGACCAACCGTGTCACTGAGGAGACTTTTTATTTCCTGCTGTGGGAGGAGCCATCATACAGAACATTCTAGAGACATACATTGCAATATCAATACATTTAAACATACACTATCAATACATGAACATATCTACACTACATTTAGTCACTATCAATACATTTAGACATGCACTATCAATACATTAGACATAGCTACTCAATACATTTAGTCACTATCAATACATTTAGACATACACTATCAATACATTAGCACAAATACATTATCAATACATTAGCACAAATACACTATCAATACATTTAGCCATTAGCCCAACTACATTATCAATATATTTAGACACTATCAATACGATTAGCCATACACTATCAATACATTAAGACAAATACATTATCAATACATTTAGACACTATCAATACGATTAGCCATACACTATCAATACATTAAGACAAATGCATTATCAATACATTTAGACACTATCAATACGATTAGCCATACACTATCAATACATTAAGACAAATGCATTATCAATACATTTAGACACTATCAATACGATTAGCCATACACTATCAATACATTAAGACAAATGCATTATCAATACATTTAGACACTATCAATACGATTAGCCATACACTATCAATACATTAAGACAAATACATTATCAATATATTTAGACACAATACGATTAGCCATACACTATCAGTACATTAAAGTATACAGTAAACTATTCTACATCTTACACTCACATACATTACTAACACTGGTTAATACACCATTCTACATCTTACACTCACACACATTACTAACACTGGTTAATACACTATTCTACATCTTACACTCACACACATTACTAACACTGGTTAATACACTATTCTACATCTTACACTCACACACATTACTAACACTGGTTAATACACTATTCTACATCTTACACTCACATACATTACTAACACTGGTTAATACACTATTCTACATCCTACACTCACACATTACTAACACTGGTTAATACACTATTCTACATCTTACACTCACACACATTACTAACACTGGTTAATACACTATTCTACATCTTACACTCACACACATTACTAACACTGGTTAATACACTATTCTACATCCTACACTCACACATTACTAACACTGGTTAATACACTATTCTACATCTTACACTCACACATTACTAACACTGGTTAATACACTATTCTACATCCTACACTCACACATTACTAACACTGGTTAATACACTATTCTACATCTTACACTCACACATTACTAACACTGGTTAAGCTATACACTATTCTACATCCTACACTCACATACATTACTAACACTGGTTTATTCTGTACAGGCATACAAATAGCCTATATCAGCTCATTCTGAAACATAACTCAAACATAACCTACAAAACTAGAGAGATGGAGAAATCTACAGTACATCTTTAAAATAAACTAAACAGAATGGGAGAGTAAACCTTTAACATGACTAGGACTGAACAGAATGGGAGAGTAAACCTTTAACATTACTGGGACTAGACAGAATGGGAGACTAAACCTTTAACATGCAGGGACTAGACAGAATGGGAGAGTAAACCTTTAACATGACTAGGACTGAACAGAATGGGAGAGTAAACCTTTAACATGAGTGGGACTAGACAGAATGGGAGACGCCGTTGGAGACGCTGGTGTGTAAGAAAGACTAGCTGGTGTGTATGAGAAGACGCTGGTGTGTATGAAAGACTAGCTGGTGTGTATGAGAGACGCTGGTGTGTATGAAAGACTAGCTGGTGTGTATGAGAGACGCTGGTGTGTATGAGAGACGCTGGTGTGTAAGAGAGAAAGACTACTGCAGGAGACGCTGGTGTGTAAGAGAGCCGCTGGTGTGTATGAGAGACGCTGGTGTGTAAGAAAGACTAGCTGGTGTGTAAGAGAGACTAGCTGGTGTGTATTCGAGAAAGAGTACTGCAGGAGACGCTGCCAGAGCTGATGAGAGTCGTGTCCCAGGAGGCTTCACCCTGGATGGGCTGATTTATGCCAGGAGACAGCGTCTGGAGCCAGGGCGCGGCACCGCCAGCCACACACACACACACACACACACACACACACACACACACACACACACACACACAGTCATACACGGATCTGTACAGAGATGATGTGCTCTCTCTCTCTCTCTCTCTCTCACTCTGTCTCTCTCTCTCTCTCTCTCTCTCTCTCTCTCCACACACACACACACACACACACACACACACACACACAGTCATACACGGATCTGTACAGAGATGATGTGCTCTCTCTCTCTCTCACTCTCTCTCTCTCTCTCTCTCTCTCTCACACACACACACACACACACACACACACACACACAGTCATACACGGATCTGTACAGAGATGATGTGCTCTCTCTCTCTCTCTCTCTCTCTCTCTCTGTCTCTCTCTCTCTCTCACACACACACACACACACACACACACACACACACACACACACACACACACACAGACAGCTACCCACATGTAACTAAAAGCACATGTGCTGTTTAACATGCACACATAAACACCCAGACATATAAATCTCACAGACACACTAGCAGAGGGTATTTTGAACAACAAAAAGTTGGTCTAAATGGATCTACATCCACATCCTGTTTGTGGTGACTGGTGACTATAACACAGAGATGCACAGAGGCGCTGATTTCAGGAGGAAATGAAAGGCAGCAGTAATGAAGTGCAGATACGCCAGACAGGCAGGAAGAAAAGAGAGATACATTCATTCAGGATTACAGAGAAGAGCAGTTTAGTTAGCCGCTAGGCTAGTTATTCAGACAGCTGTAGTCCCAGTAATGCACAAATAGTCCGACACCAGACACATTTCTTACACAGTAATGCACAAATACACACACACACCAGATACACACGCACAAATACACACACACACCAGACACATTTCTTACACAGTAATGCACAAATAGTCTGACACCAGACACATTTCTTACACAGTAATGCACAAATACACACACACACCAGATACACACGCACAAAT
>JAODXP020000008.1:8957037-8967037 GCA_027497455.2 Sardinella longiceps | reverse complement strand
AAGCGCTGAGACAGTTGGGACGCCTTAAGCATAAAATCGGGAGTAGAGCTACAGTTTCTCCTCACTCTAAGAAATTGTCCAGTGGGGATATTTCTAATCAGATGAGGAGGGTGGTTGCTGTCAGTGTAACGGAGGCCAGCTAGCGTGGCTAGCTCAGTGGTAGTGTGTAAATCCTCATCACCCAATTCCATGGGCGCTTCTAACACGCTGAGTTAGAAGCTCGGGCTTTTGGCTCAGTTGGTTAGAGCGTTCCACTCCCACGCCGGGAGTTTGTAGCTTGCGGGGTGGCGGGTTCGAGACCCGTGTGCGGTGCGGACCGCCACCGGCTACATTGGTGCCGTGACCCGGATGGGAGTGAGGATTTGGAGGGTGAGTGTAACGGAGGCCAGCTAGCGTGGCTAGCTCAGTGGTAGTGTGTAAATCCTCATCACCCAATTCCATGGGCGCTTCTAACACGCTGAGTTAGAAGCTCGGGCTTTGGCTCAGTTGGTTAGAGCGTTCCACTCCCACGCCGGGAGTTTGTAGCTTGCGGGGTGGCGGGTTCGAGACCCGTGTGCGGTGCGGACCGCCACCGGCTACATCAGCTTGAAGGAGAGTATTTCTGCTCAGTGGTTTTCTATAGACAGTAGTTTGTAGCGTATTGTTCGCATCTTTTAAAATAGTCAAGTCCAAAAAGTTCAGAGACTTTACGTCATGCTCCATAGTAAAAGTAAGGTAGTTGGTACTCGAGTTAACGTACTCAAGGAAATTATTCAGCTCATTAATAGTACCTTTCCATATCATAACTGCGTCATCAATATACCTTTTCCATAATGCCATCTTAGAAAAGAAAGGATTAAGATTTGTGTTAATGAATTTCTCTTCCCATAGACCCATAACAAGGCAGGCATAAGAAGGCGCAAAAGCGCTGCCCATTGCTGTTCCTTGGAGTTGCAAGAAATATCTATCCGCATATTTAAAAAAGTTATTAGAAAGAATAATCTCCACCAGGTCTATTAAAAACGCAGAGGGAGGTAAAATCTCATCAGGGCGTTGTTTAAGATAGTGGGTCATAGCTTCTAAGCCGACATGGTGGGGGATGCACGTATACAAACTTTGCACGTCAAGGGAGACTAAGAGGTCATTCTCGTCACAATGCCAATCATTGATAGCATTCAGGATATCAGTAGTGTCCCCAAGATAAGATGGTAAACTATGCACATATTTTCTTAAGAAAAAGTCTACATACTGTGACAAAGATTCAGTGAGGCTGTCAATGCTAGACACAATAGGGCGTAATGGAGGGTCAACAAGCCTTTTATGGATTTTTGGTAAGCCATAAAAAACAGGGCAGATAGGGTAGTCCTTCATGAGAAAGGCTTTTTCTTTATCAGTTAACCATCCCCTATGGGAAGAATTATCAATGAAGTTATCAATCATTTTCTTAATGTCACACATCGGGTTAGCAGGTAAAGACTTATATTGTTTTTCGTCGTCCAATAGCTTTAAGATACTGCGTTCATAATTTACAGTACTCATAACTACAACCGCGCCCCCCTTATCGGCAGGGCGAATGATGATGTCGCTTCTTGACTCAAGATCACGCAGAGCATTTATTTCACACTTAGTCATATTCTTAATTTTTGGGACAGATGCACGATTCAACTCAACCAACCTTTCTCAACCAATTGGCTGAAAGTCAGGATGGTAGGATTCAAGTTTGAAGAAGGTAAAAACCGGGACTTCTTTTTAAACGGAGTCACCTCCCTGGGCACAACAGTGTTGGGGGCATGATAGTTCTTAGAGACTGTGTCACTGTTGGTCAGGACATTGTGTCTTGAAAAAAAGTTCTTGAGATGGAGCGTTCTAAAAAACTTAAAGCAGTCAACTTTGGTCATAAAAGGGTCGTGGTCATTGGAAGGGGCAAATGACAATCCCTTTTTCAGCACTGATGTTTCCTCCTCAGAGAGCTCCAGGTCCGAAATGTTAATCACTGTGTCATCTGGTACCGTGGTGATCGTCTGGTAGGTTGACGGGGCGGGCCTCCTCTTCCCCCTCGACCCGCGCCTTGTCTTTTTCTTTGGCGGGGCTGGCCTCGGGCTAAAAAATGCGCTGGCTTATTGGATGCTCCAGAGTCACTCACATCCTCCGAAGACTCTCTCTCGCTCGCAGTTGAGAGTATCAGGTGTTGGCTATTTCTTGGTGGATAAGGGCGATGCTGGTAGCTCCTCCTTTTTCTACCTTGCCAGTCATACACAGCTCCAACTGCATAATCTTTAGTGTCTCTTTCATATTTTTTAATTTTGTAGGATCGAAGATCCTTTACATATGAAGCCAATGTGGTGGAGATGTTACTAGTGATTTCTGTATATTTTTCCATATCCAATTTATTTTTCATTTCATTCTCAATGCGCTCAATTTCAGCGTTGAGTTTAGCTTTTTCTTGTTTTGTTTTTTCAACGATTAAAAGCATGAGATCCAGAGAACATTTATTGAGCACCTTTTCCCATTTCTCCATGAATGCCGCATCATCGAGACCAAATGATGGGGTTTTATTGATGCGTAATCCGCGCGGAATGCGCTTTGCTTTCCAATATTCCGAAAGAGTGATAGAGTGCCAAAGGTACCTGGATTCAGCTTTTTTGGTATCTTCTAGGTCTCTAGTGAGAGACTGTATATTTAACTCTGGTGGTGGCGCGGGTCGAGGGGAAGAGGAGGCCCGCCCCGTCAACCTACCAGACGATCACCACGGTACCAGATGACACAGTGATTAACATTTCGGACCTGGAGCTCTCTGAGGAGGAAACATCAGTGCTGAAAAAGGGATTGTCATTTGCCCCTTCCAATGACCACGACCCTTTTATGACCAAAGTTGACTGCTTTAAGTTTTTTAGAACGCTCCATCTCAAGAACTTTTTTTCAAGACACAATGTCCTGACCAACAGTGACACAGTCTCTAAGAACTATCATGCCCCCAACACTGTTGTGCCCAGGGAGGTGACTCCGTTTAAAAAGAAGTCCCGGTTTTTACCTTCTTCAAACTTGAATCCTACCATCCTGACTTTCAGCCAATTGGTTGAGAAAGGTTGGTTGAGTTGAATCGTGCATCTGTCCCAAAAATTAAGAATATGACTAAGTGTGAAATAAATGCTCTGCGTGATCTTGAGTCAAGAAGCGACATCATCATTCGCCCTGCCGATAAGGGGGGCGCGGTTGTAGTTATGAGTACTGTAAATTATGAACGCAGTATCTTAAAGCTATTGGACGACGAAAAACAATATAAGTCTTTACCTGCTAACCCGATGTGTGACATTAAGAAAATGATTGATAACTTCATTGATAATTCTTCCCATAGGGGATGGTTAACTGATAAAGAAAAAGCCTTTCTCATGAAGGACTACCCTATCTGCCCTGTTTTTTATGGCTTACCAAAAATCCATAAAAGGCTTGTTGACCCTCCATTACGCCCTATTGTGTCTAGCATTGACAGCCTCACTGAATCTTTGTCACAGTATGTAGACTTTTTCTTAAGAAAATATGTGCATAGTTTACCATCTTATCTTGGGGACACTACTGATATCCTGAATGCTATCAATGATTGGCATTGTGACGAGAATGACCTCTTAGTCTCCCTTGACGTGCAAAGTTTGTATACGTGCATCCCCCACCATGTCGGCTTAGAAGCTATGACCCACTATCTTAAACAACGCCCTGATGAGATTTTACCTCCCTCTGCGTTTTTAATAGACCTGGTGGAGATTATTCTTTCTAATAACTTTTTTAAATATGCGGATAGATATTTCTTGCAACTCCAAGGAACAGCAATGGGCAGCGCTTTTGCGCCTTCTTATGCCTGCCTTGTTATGGGTCTATGGGAAGAGAAATTCATTAACACAAATCTTAATCCTTTCTTTTCTAAGATGGCATTATGGAAAAGGTATATTGATGACGCAGTTATGATATGGAAAGGTACTATTAATGAGCTGAATAATTTCCTTGAGTACGTTAACTCGAGTACCAACTACCTTACTTTTACTATGGAGCATGACGTAAAGTCTCTGAACTTTTTGGACTTGACTATTTTAAAAGATGCGAACAATACGCTACAAACTACTGTCTATAGAAAACCACTGAGCAGAAATACTCTCCTTCAAGCTGACAGCAACCACCCTCCTCATCTGATTAGAAATATCCCCACTGGACAATTTCTTAGAGTGAGGAGAAACTGTAGCTCTACTCCCGATTTTATGCTTAAGGAGTCCCAACTGTCTCAGCGCTTCCTAGAGAGGGGATACGCGCAAGACGTTGTAGAAACGGCATGGGGCAAAGCATTGAATATTGACCGCCCCTCCCTTTTGGCTAAAAAATCCACTCGAAAAGATAAACCTAGGCTGTGTTTTTCCACACGTTATTCGCCTGCAGCAGGTAGAATTAAACAAATCTTTAAAAGGCACTGGCATATACTTCAGAGTGACCCGTCTCTCCAAGAGATCTGTGCGCAGCAACCGAGGTTTGTTTTTAAACGTGCGCGTAATATTCGTGACAGACTAGTTCATTCTGACATGAAGGTCTCACACCCTACCACTTGGCTTTCCAATCCACCTATAGGCTTTTACAAGTGTGGTCATTGTGCGCACTGTTCTAATTCCACGAATGCTAAAACCTTTTCTCATCCAATGACGGGAAAATCATTTCCGATTAATTCTTTTATCAACTGCAACAGTACCCACGTGATTTACCTCCTGAAGTGTCCATGCGGCCTTGTGTACATTGGTCAGACAAAACGTCAATTAAAAATAAGAATTTCCGAACACAAAACAGCTATACGCACCAAGAATGCAACATATGCTATGGCCAGACACTACATGGAGGCAAATCATGGCTCCCCTGCTTCTTTGAAGTTCTGGGGCATAGACAAAATTTCTATAATCCCTAGAGGTGGCAATATTGTCAACAAATTACTATGCAGAGAGGCATTTTGGATTTACACGTTGAATACACTGGAACCTAATGGCCTAAATGAAGAACTGAATATGTCTTGCTTTCTATAGTCTAACCTACATCTGGCCCCTCTCTCTCCAATGGCTTCCTTTGCTGTTTTTTGACGCACCACTCTGGTGTTTTAGAATTGTAATGTTACTCTTTTGATTTTTTTCTGTTGGTTGAAACATGTAATGTAATTTTTTCCCTTTTTTTCTTTTCTTCTCTTGTCTGTTTGTTTCTATTTTGATTTTGCTGTTATTTGAGTGCAGCCTTTGTCAGTGGCACCTTTGGGTGATTCGGTCACCGCCCCTTACGTACCTGTCAGGTGTTCTGTTAATTTAAGCACCACCTACCCAGGTTTGCCATATTGACTCTGAAGAAGACGTTACAACGTCGAAACGTTAGTCTTGGCACTTGCCCAATAAAACAGTTATTTTTCCACATCTGAAGATGCTCCGGTGACTCTCTTCCTTGCCTTCTAATGACATCACTATGCAGTAGACTGAGATAGACTGAGAGTCCAGGAGCCAAAGGGCAAAATTGGGCTGAACCTGGCTTTGGCTTTGTCAGTTAAAGTTGAGTGATGAGTTATGTCTGCTTGAACCGTCACAAGATAGCTAATTCCAGCACAGAACATAGACACACAGTGGAGGTCTAACAAGCACTGATTCTTAAACATACACACACACACACACACACACACACACACACACACACACACACACACACACACACTAATTCCAGCACAGAGCATAGACACACAGTGGAGGGCTAACAAGCACTGATTCTTTCAGGAGGCAGATCAATGAGCAGTCCCTAATGCTGAAAAAAGCGAGACAGGGAGAGCAAGGGACACACACAGACCGATTGATTTCTGTAGACATTATTTGGTTTAATTGAGCGGCTGTCTGTCTGGTCTCGCTGGCGTTTGGCTCCTGTGCGGAACACCAGTCTTTGTTTTCAGTAGAATTTGTTCCAACACAGTTCTGATTCAGAAAAAAAAAAAAAAAAAAAAAAAATCAATAACAGGAAGCAAACAAATGCCATCATTGGCCCTTTGCCTGCCTCTCTCTCAGTGGTAGGCTTCTCTCTAAACTCACACAGGCAACACACACACACACACACACACACACACACACAGCTGAACTGACTACTCTGCGAAATGCAGAGCCGTATATAGAGAGAGTTCGGACAACTCGAATCATGGACCCATGTTTGCTACCAACGGCAAAGGATTCTACTCGGCTGGCAGATGGGCCGGATATACGGTTGCATCGAAATCGCTAATTTTACAATACTTAGAAAGCTCGACATAACATCACACGTTGTTTGTAGCTTTACGAGGGTCCCTACACATTATCTTCATCATTGAAAAATTGTTTCGTAGAGAAAGAGCTTACATACAAGACGTTTTTGGTAGCACATGTCCTCCGAGTTTTTTTCTTGGGTCCAGTAACAAGCGGTGTTTTAGCACAACTTTGTGTACACTAACAAAGTTCAAATTGATCACATTCATGTATAGACACGTTGGTAATACTGTGGGTAAAGTTTCATGGTGTTTTGGTGATTTAAAACGGCGATTATGGCATTTATTGTGATCATAACTGCCCAAGTGCTCCCATTAACGTTGGTGCATTGACGAAAATCTGCTACCTAAATGGCACCTCGTCGTAGGCTAGAACTACATTAAAACAATAACGTAGTTTACATTTTGCCAACAGCTTGGTTTAATAACATCACACGTTGTTTGTAGCTACAAGGGTCCCTACACATTAACTTGATCATTGAAAAATTATTTGTATACAATTGAGGTTAGTACAAGACGTTTTTGGTAGCGCATAATCCTCCAGGTTGTTGCGTTTGGTCCAGTAACAAGGGGTGTTTTAGCACAACTTTGTGTACACTAAAAATGTTCACATTGATAACATTCATGTGTAGAAACGTTAGTTATACTATGGGTGAAGTTGCATGATGTTTTGGTGGTTTAAAACTGTCATCGTGAAATTTATCCTGATCATAACTGCCCAAGTGCTCCCCTTAACGTTAGTGAATTGACGAAAACGTGATCTTTAAATGGCGCTTCGTCGTAGCCTGTAGGGCAGGCTATACGCGTTTGACATTACCATATTAAAACAATAACGTAGTTTACATTTTGCCAACAGCTTGGCTTAATCCACAGTCCATCACCTAAGCGTGATCGAGTCACGGAGATGCTTTTCTCTTGTCATCCACTAGCTAGGGATGTTGGATAAATTTCCAACTTGCAGTAGGCTAGCAGAGCAACTGAAGTTGGGATAATAAAGTTGATATCAACATCGCCGAAGTGACACAATATGCTTGTTTTTCACATCAGCATCGGAGTTATTGATGACAATTAAATTTAGATGAGCCAAGTTAAGTCAGCTGTTTGTTTTTTTGTCTAAACGTAGGTAACGTTACATAGCTTAAGTAAAAAGTAACCACATTTTAACTTGCTAACGTTAGCACAGGAGGCTGGGGTAGGCAACTTCACAGTTGTGAGTTTTTGAGAGCATATAACCAACGCTTTATTAATGATGTTGTGAGCTAATCTTTCCAGTTTAAATTCTTAACAAGTTTCAAAGACAAAAAATAAATAAATGATTATAATATTACCTTATAACTGCTCGTTCACATAGGCTACTCCTCATCCAGTTCTTCCTTCTAACATAACCTCGCAATTTGTGGTCATGAGGGAAACTTTTTCTCCTTTCCTGGTCTTGTACTGAGGCCATAAGCAGGACCATTTGTATAATTTAATGAACTTCATTATCCAATATCTGACATTCCCTAATGGGAGTCGCTGCGTGAATTGGTAGCAAACATGGAGTCCATAAAACACGTGACAAGCTCAGAACCAATCAGCATAGTGAATAGCTTGGACGTTCGAGTCCTTTGTTGTCCGAACTCTCTCTATATACGGCTCTGGCGAAATGTGTACAATACTCCCCTCTGCTGTTCACAAAAGGAACAGTTTGACAGGAGACATAAATTTGGCAATGACATGTTCTAATGTCTATGTGATGTGGAATTAATTTATTTTACTATCTATGGATATTCCAAGGCACACTGTTCTTACTGGTAAAATGATTTTGATTCCAAAGCCCACCTTATAAATGCAACACATGACTACTATGAAATTTGTAAAGATGTTCTAACCAGCGCGCTTGCGCAGTGCACTGCGGTAATTTGGCTAACGTCAGCGTCAGCCACAGTTTGCTACCACCAAACGTCCCTAGTCCAACAACTGCGCAGTTGATATTATTACTGTGCAGTTCATGAAAATTAAAAGCCAGACATTACAAAAAATGAAGACGCCGGGATTTTAATCCAACATAGCACTAATGGTGACTTGAGTTAAAACCTGCTTGCTAATAAAAGTATCGCCGGTCAACATAAGAGGCTGACATGTTGGAATGTACCAAATCGCAGTTATTTATTGGGGAGACAAGGAGAGACTACAAATAAGAACATTTACAAGTCCATACTTGGGGGTTTTGGTCATGAAATTACATCAGTTTACTCTTATAAATAACCACGGACACCTCCATGCTAATGCTGATCTGAAAACGCACACGTTTAAAAATACAGCGAATGTAAATGTAATACGGGCGTCTCACCTATGTTGTCATTGAGTAGTATGTTCGACATACAGCTTCAACAACATGGCGCTGCGCGCATTGAACGTTTGTGTACGATTAATACGAGATTCTCCACGAAAAGGAATACTTCACGGTTCCCCTCGAACAGGCTGTTTGGCCTGTCCAGTCGGAGGTGAGTGTTGGA
This sequence comes from Sardinella longiceps, assembly GCA_027497455.2. NCBI lineage: Eukaryota > Metazoa > Chordata > Actinopteri > Clupeiformes > Clupeidae > Sardinella > Sardinella longiceps. Next base: position 8,958,271 of record JAODXP020000008.1, on the reverse strand, counting down.
TCTATTGCGATGGATAAATATTCATTTAGGTTAATGGGTTTAAAGAAGTTATGTATGACAGCAGCAGTCGCAGCCAATGTCATGGACTGCGACCAGGCCAGTAGCTTCATAGCTGGCGTGTTTTTGTAACAGTTCCACTATCGTTAATTCTCCCCAGGTCCGATAATGTGTAGGCTAACGTAACGCTGTCGTGAGTAACGTTAAACTGTTATCTGTCCCTAACTCTGTGCGCTTTTGTGATTGCGATGTGGTGTGGATGTGTGTGTTGTGTTCAGCTAAACGGCACCTCCTGTCTGATGATGTTGTGAAGCTGCAGGACTTTCAGCAAAGGAAACTTGCTGTCGCTCACCAAGTATCAGGATCAAGAGGTAAGTTAACCTTATGTTTGATGCTTCTCAGGCTGGGTTACTATAAGCAATAACGCTAATAGGTATCAGGATCAAGAGGTAACCTTATGTTATGTTTGATGCCTCTCTCTCAGAAGTGCTGGATGAGTTACTATCAGCAATAATAGTAGCCTATCTCTAGACTTGCCCTGAATTGATACCTTGTTCAGTTCAGTTGTATTAAATCTGATGTCAGTATGTTGCGTTGTCTGTTTACTGTATTAAGTAGATACCCCTTTTATTGGCAACAGTGTATTTTAACATTTCCAATTGAGAATGTGCTATAAAAGACAATGCAGCTCCTGCAGGTTTGATATGACTAGTCTGCTACTTCCACCGGAGATGTCATTACCTGCCAGTCATCAAGGCAGATGTAATGTGATTGGATCGCTGGACAGACATAACGGCGTACATCCTCTCTTGCACTAACACTGTATGAGTCAGTCCAAGCTTCGCCAATGCAGGTCTATAGATCAGTGTCGTAATGTGTGTGTGTTTTAGGAGACTACTCTGACAATGTGAATCAGAAACTCCAGAGGAATGAGTTGATCCTGTAGATCAGTGCTGTAATGTGTGTGTGTGTGTGTGTGTGTGTGTGTGTGTGTGTGTGTGTGTGTGTGTGTGTGTGTGTGTGTGTTTCAGATGACTACTTTGATAATGTGAATCAGAAACTACAGAAGAATGAGTTGATCTTATATCCTATAGATCAGTGCTGTAATGTGTGTGTGTGTGTGTGTGTGTGTGTGTGTGTGTGTGTGTGTTTCAGATGACTACTTTGAGAATGTGAATCAGAAACTCCAGAAGAATGAGTTAATCCTGAAAGATGAGCTGAAGTTGCTGCTTCACTT
>JAODXP020000008.1:8947037-8952037 GCA_027497455.2 Sardinella longiceps | reverse complement strand
CACACACACACACACACACACACACACACACCAACCAATCACCATGATGGACGACAGAAAGATCAGCCAACGAACACTTGGACCCTCACACTCTACACTGCTCTCTGAATAACACACACACACACACACACACACACACACACACACACACACACACACACACACACACACACACACACACACACACCAACCAATCATGATGGACGACAGAAAGATCAGCCAACGAACACTTGGACCCTCACACTCTACACTGCTCTCTGAATAACACACACACACACACACACACACACACACACACACACACACACACACACACACACACACACACACACACACACACACACACACACACACACACACACCTACACAGGAACTCCCTCAGCAATGGATTCTGTTTTGCTCAGATTAGGAATTCATTGGAGTTATGGTTAGATGGTTCTGCAGTTATAGAGTGTGTGTGTGTGTGTGTGTGTGTGTGTGTGTGTGTGTGTGTGTGTGTGTGTGTGTGTGTTTTCATCTTCACTAAGGGACTCGGTGACTACAGCTTCCTGTAGTCAAGCCAGAGCCATGTGGTCTTCCTGCCATGGTCCATCCCAGATCTCTGGACTCAGGACCCTAACCCAACCCAACACAACCCAGCCCATCATAACCCAACCCATCCATACCAATCCAACCCAGCCCAACCCATCCATAACCCAGCCTAACCCAACCCAACCCATCCATAACCCAACCCAACCCAGCCCATCCATAACCCAACCCATCCATAACCCAACCCAACCCAACCCATCCATAACCCAACCCATCCATAACCCAGCCCATCCTAATCCCAGCCAAGCTACCTCTACAATACCCGAGATGCATGAGTTGGTTAGCCTGACATAGCCAGCCCATAATACGAATGTTCATCCGTATCCATGGTCTGGGGACGGTCTTCTGGGGCGTGTTTACATCGGTAGAGAGACTACCGGCCAATAAATGAAGCTGATTAGACGAGCTGTCCAATCGTTTCAATTCACCCTATAATCGCGTCAGGTTAAAGAATCTCCAGACCATGAATACGGATGGACAGCAGTATTATGGTCTGGCTATGTCAGGTTTAAGAACCTCCAGACCATGAATACGGATGAACAGCAGTATTATGGTCGGGCTATGTCAGGCTATGAGTTGGTCACCTCTATGAAAGGAAACCGATGCATTAATTCAGTTGCGTCTGATGGACACTCAGTGCTCACAGAGAATAGACTCTCTCTCTGTTATAGGCTACCTACACTGTTTAATGTGGCAGTAAGAGCTTGTATATGTATTAATTAATATGTAATTAATGTATAAATAAGAGCTTATAAATGTAGTAATTAATATGTTATTAAAGGAGGTTGGGGTGATGCATCACCAGCTGGAGGTTCATGATTTAACTGGAATGACTGGTGGTTATTTCCTCTGCCAAGGAGATTAATGTGTTTTCGCCCGCATCTGTCTGTCTGTGTGTCTGTGTTTGTACAACATAACTCAAAAACAGTACTGGGTAAGTGATTTAGATAAGTAACTTGTTACTTGACTTTAGTGTACTGCTGGGACATTGTAACTGAATTACTGTATTCATAACTGATTTTCGGTGGCGACTTCACTACTGAACCACGTTACTTACCATCCTGGACATTCAGATTTCCTGTGTGTGAACCATATTGCATTCAGGGTTGGAGGCTACTGGGACACGTTACCTACTGTAACTACGTTTCTAGTATATATAGGCTTTGGATAAATTAATATTTCGCGATTTGGAAATGAGAAGACACTGAGGTTATTAAGAACGGTATGCGCTACAGAGTAAAGAAACATAACCACCATTGGCAGAGGAGAGGAATAGATACACAAACGATACACCTCGATTATTCATCCAGTAAATATACTTTAGTACTGCAGTTATTTGTAAAACATGCAGTTATTATTTTTCTGAATGTAATTTAAGGGTGTGCCCCTCGTTACCCCTATTCCCCTTCTAAACTATTCACCCTTTAACTTATGCCCCCTCCACCCTATGTACCCCTCTACCAGTATGCCTCTTACCCCTATTCCCCTGCTAAACTAGTATAGCCCCTTCAACACTATGCCCCTCAAAAGTACTGCAAGGATTTCAGATCGAAATTATTCGGACTAGTGTATATTGGGACAAGTCAAGAACTGATTCAAACTGATTTTGGTGGCGATCCGTGAACCCTACGACACAATCTGGAATTTATTCTGTGTGTGTGACCATATTGCCTTGGTGGAGGTCTGTACTTTTTGAACACGTTTCTAGTTTTAGGGGGATAAATTAATTTTCCATTTGGAAAAGAAGACATGATTATAAGAACGGAACACACAGAGTAAAGAAACATAACCACCATTGGAGAGGAGGAGAGGAAAGATACACAAAGATAGGCCTACACCTCTTTTCATCCAGTAAATATCTTTACTATTCAAACACTGCAGTATTTGTAAAACATGCAGTTTTATTTTTCTGAATGTAATTTAAGGGTGTGCCCCTCTTACCCCTATTCCCCCTTCTAAACTATTCCCCCTTTAACTTATGCCCCCTCCACCCTATGACCCCTCTACCAGTATGCCCCTCTTACCCCTATTCCCCCTTCTAAACTATTCCCCCTTTAACTTATGCCCCCTCCACCCTATGACCCCTCTACCAGTATGCCCCTCTTACCCCTATTCCCCCTTCTAAACTGTATGGCCCCTTCAGCCCTATGCCCCTCTAACCCGCATTCCCCCTCTAAACTATTCCTATCTATATGCCCCCTTCTAAACTATTCCCCCTCTAATATTTGCCCCATTCAACCCTATGCCCCCTCTAATATATTCCCCCTCTACCTATATGTCCCATTCAACCCTATGCCCCCTCTAATATATGCCCCCTTCAACCCTATGCCCCCTCTAATATATTCCCCCTCTACCTATATGTCCCATTCAACCCTATGCCCCCTCTAATATATGCCCCCTCTATCTATATGCCCCGTTCAACCCTATGCCCCCTCTAATATATTCAGTCTAACTGTATGCCTCCTATATACTAAACCCCCCTCTATCTATATGCCCCCTCTAAACTATGCCATTCTAACTGTATGCCCCCTATACTAAATTATCTTCTGCCTTTCGTCCCAAAACTTCTCCTCTTCTGTCCCAATATGTAACATGCTGTGCAAGCAGCAGAAGAGGCCTACTGACCGTTTGACCAGTACCTCGTTAATTAATTAACTACAGGTACTCTACCTGACAGAATTAATTGAGATATTTTTCAAGTAGGCTACCCTACTGCATACCACACAATGCTTTCAACAGAGATCAGTATTGGAATAGTAGGCCTACAGTATATAGTAAGCATTTTCAGAAACCACCAGTTGTGTCTGCTGCACTTTGGCCTGGGGCATATGCAGAATGTAGGGTCTATGTCATTTCGAAAACAGCTTGTGCCATAAAGTCTCTTCAAGTCAGACATATAGATAGACGTATTATGGGCCTGCTGGATACAATGTCAATAGGCCTATAGTTGGCATGGTGTATCCAATCTGCAATGCTCTTGGTGTAAACCTGAAGTCTTTGTCCCTGTTCAAAACGTTGCCATGGTGGTGAATAAATCTATTGTTGTTATCACGGTTCAGTTTCGGCTCCTTGTCGTTTGACAGGACTGCGTGAGCGGGCGCGCTTTAGGACCCTGATGCGCTTGTGTGGGGATATGACCAAATGCGCCATGACTCCTCCGTATCAGAAGCTCTTATTGCAAAACGGAATGTTCCCGTCGGGCCCATGTCTGTGAATATTCATTCTTTATTATTTTAGAAGGAAGAAGCTTTCAAGGTAAGTTTATCTGCAGTGGAGAGAGAAGGACATTTACCAGTCTTTTTCACATTAGCTGTCATTCGGTTTCTTAGAAGAGGGACATTGTCCGGTATTAAACCGAGAACGTGTCTGTCCGTCTCTGTTGCTACTGCAGCAATCCAGAGAGAGAGAGCGAGCGCTGCCTACCGTTAACGTTAGCTAAGATGGAGGGCGACTGGAATCCAGACGAACAAGGACTCCAACAGATTCTCCAGCTTCTGAAAGAGTCACAGTCTCCGGACACTACCATACAAAGATCCGTCCAACAAGTATCCTTGGTGCTCAAAGCAGATCTGTACCTGTCTGTGTGTGAGTGACAGCCGCGGAGGTCTGGACAGTGCCTGGGCTAAGCTAGCCTGTGGGCTAACCTGTGTGTACATCCAGACGGAGAGGATAGGCTATTTGTTTATGTTCTTGTGTTGTGTCCCTTCTTTTCCCTTCACCCCTTTTGTTGCTTGTGTATTGCCCTGTCTGCGCTGATATTCCTGAATAAGATGACATGGTTGTCTCTGCCGGGTAAGACAGACAGACAGACAGGACGTGGGTTACAAACCCACAGACACACACACTCACACACCCACCACCGCATATCAGTGACAGGGCAAGTCGTGCTTCTTTGACAGGCTGTCTGTCTGGAGCTGCTCCTCAGCCACCTAATCGCATTGGCCACCCGACTCTAACCTAGCCTACCTGGTCGGAAAGGTGGGACTAGATTCTATCCTTCGGATTCCGACCACGATGGGCGACGGTGGTTTTGTTATTGGGGTGAAGTTGATGCCTCATGATCTGCATTGTTTATTATCTTCCCAGTGGAAACTAGTTAATTCTGAAGACCAAGACAAAGACAGAATCGGCTAAGAAGAGGGACTCATTTGACTGTATTATCCGATTCTCATTTTACCTGGTCAATCTGTGTTTGTTTATTGCATTGTCATTCATTATAGCTATGGCATGGGTCTCCTCCGCGTTGTTCGCCCCACACAATCAAACGATAGATAGCCCCAATGGTAGTTTAATTGACTTCGGTGTCGTGCATGATTCACTGTCAAAGCCCTGTTGATTTCAACGACTTTTTGTCTTTGAAATGTCAGCAATCGTGCATTTAGCTCACAACCCTTGCTTTGTAAACGTCTCAT
>JAODXP020000008.1:8917037-8919537 GCA_027497455.2 Sardinella longiceps | reverse complement strand
TTATTCGATTGGATTCTAATCTATTAGATTATTTAGCTCCAGAGATGGCTGTCAGGCCCGAGGCTAATGCTTTCTCAGCCTTCTCCCTTAAACGATGTGTTTGTATGTTAGAGTCTCTCTCTCATATGGACTCATATTACTGTGCCCTACTCTGTGTCCAGTCTGGGCCTGTGACAACACTAGGCAAAACTAGCTTGTCTTTATTAGCTATCATACACAGATTCTGTTGATTTTCTGTTTCTGAGTTGTTTATTTATTTGTTTGTTTGTTTGTTTGTTTGTTTTTCTTTATGTTTTTCTCCTCCTCCCCTTCCTTCATTCGCTCATGTCTTGGTTGGCGTTTGGTGGTGTATAACCGTGGTTACCGCGTTACCTTAGCAATAACAATTGGTCGCCTTGGTTACGTTTGTCCTCAAGAGGTGGCACCCTTGCTACAGCAGTTTATAAGACCCTGGTGTGTATTCAATCTTTTTTTCATTCATTTCCTCTCCTCTGTGTCTGTCTCTTTCTCTCCCTCCCAGTCTGTCGCCCTGTCCCTCTTTCTTTTTTCTCTCTCTCTCTCTTTCTCTGTCATCACTCTTTCCTCCACTCCTCCCTTCTCTCACTCTGTTCTTTCTGTTCTTCCTCAATCAATCTGTAATCATTGCTGATCATGTGACTAATCATTTATGTACCTTTTTAGGTCCTGTTGTTATTGTCGTTGTTGTTGTTGTTGTTGTTATTGTTGTTGTTATTTGTTCATTGCCTCAGTAGCACCTCCATGTATTCAGTATTGATTTATTTGAGTTTTTAGTTTCTTATTGTTGTCGTTTATTGTCTCCTTCCTAACCAAACCACTAATTGACTGCATGGAATAAGATCTGAGATCTGTCACGTGCTTGCTAGTCTGACAGACCGAAACAGGAAATGCTGGAAAGGCATTTACTACCCCCTGCCCTGCCCTGCCCCCCCACCATCCTTTGCCTTTAATTCTGGGCCAGTGGTTCTGCAGATGCATGACCGTTCCATAAGACTCAACCCCCCCTCCCCTTGCCTCCTTCATGACACCCCCCCTCCCCTTCCCAACTTCACCAGACACTGATTACTTACCTGCCACAGTAGTGTGATTATGTACCTGTATGCGGTACCATATCTACCTGCCACAGTAGTGTTAATGAAACTGATTATATGAGGTACCATATCTACCTGCCACAGTAGTGTTAATGAAACTGATTGTATGCGGTACCATAGCTACCTGCCACAGTAGTGTTAATGAAACTGATTATATGCGGTACCATAGCTACCTGCCACAGTAGTGTTAATGAAACTGATTATATGAGGTACCATAGCTACCTGCCACAGTAGTGTTAATGAAACTGATTATATGAGGTACCATATCAACCTGCCACAGTAGTGTTAATGAAACTGATTTTGTACCTGTATGAGGTACCATATCTATCTGTGTTATTGAGGGTGATTATCCAGTTGGTGCTGTCTAAGAAGCAGCTGCAGCTTCAGACTACTGTCTGTCTGGATCAGTAGTGTTGAGTAGGGAAGAACTTAATGTCTGGATCAGTAGTGTTGAGTAGGGAAGAACTTAATGTCTGGATCACTAGTGTTGAGTAGGGAAGAACTTACAGTAATGTCTGGATCACTAGTGTTGAGTAGGGAAGAACTTACTGTCTGGATCACTAGTGTTGAGTAGGGAAGAACTTACAGTATTGTCTGGATCACTAGTGTTGAGTAGGGAAGAACTTAATGTCTGGATCACTAGTGTTGAGTAGGGAAGAACTTACAGTAATGTCTGGATCACTAGTGTTGAGTAGGGAAGAACTTAATGTCTGGATCAGTAGTGTTGAGTAGGGAAGAACTCCAATGTCTGGATCAGTAGTGTTGAGTAGGGAAGAACTTAATGTCTGGATCACTAGTGTTGAGTAGGGAAGAACTTAATGTCTGGATCAGTAGTGTTGAGTAGGGAAGAACTTACAGTAATGTCTGGATCACTAGTGTTGAGTAGGGAAGAACTTAATGTCTGGATCACTAGTGTTGAGTAGGGCAGAACTTAATGTCTGGATCAGTAGTGTTGAGTAGGGAAGAACTTACAGTAATGTCTGGATCACTAGTGTTGAGTAGGGAAGAACTTAATGTCTGGATCACTAGTGTTGAGTAGGGAAGAACTTAATGTCTGGATCAGTAGTGTTGAGTAGGGAAGAACTTAATGTCTGGATCACTAGTGTTGAGTTGGGAAGAACTGTCTGTCTGGATCAGTAGTGTTGAGTAGGGAAGAACTTATACTGTAAGTGTGACATTCCTGGCAGGTTTAGGGATTAACCCATAGATATACAGACACGTATTCTATGATTAACCAGCCAATGAATCCGGAATGCGGAAGGTAAAGGAGTGCACAGATCAATCATTTCCTACCCTCAAGACTGTTTATAGTCCATACACACACACACACGTCCAAAGCAAAGGCTAACTGAGCAAGAATGACTCTGAGAGAGTAGATCAGGACACACACA
>JAODXP020000008.1:8900758-8915758 GCA_027497455.2 Sardinella longiceps | reverse complement strand
GTGTGTGTGTGTGTGTGTGTGTGTGGTGCCTTATCAACCCTTCAGAAGAGGCTGTCAGCACTGAGGCATGTGTGTGTGTGTGTGTGTGTGTGTGTGATGTGTGTGTGTGTGCTGGAGATAGTGGTCCTAATCAACCCTTCAGAAGGGCTGTGAGCACTGAGGCAAGTGTGTGTGTTTGTGTGTGAGCAGGCCTTAAGGCCTTTGAGATGAGCTATACTGTTGTGAGATATTCTCATGTTGTTTGGGCATAAAGCTTGTGTGTGTGTGTGTGTGAGATGTGTTGGGCGACTGTTGTGATGGGGCAGGTGAAAAAATGCACTCAGATTAATCCTGATGGATATGGCCTAGCTCCTAACAGTCCAACAACATGTTTAGGGAACTTTACAGTTGGCAACAAGTGAGGATCCAACATTTACCCTGTAGGGAACAGGTCTGAATTGCTTCACTGGAGGAAATGAGTTGCGATTAAAAGTGATTAATCACAATTAATCATCGCAAAATTTTGTGATTAATCGGATAATTTTTAATTTTTTTAATTTTTAATCGTTTGACAGCACTAATCCTTATGTTATTTTGTTCGTTGTGAGATATCCCCATTTTTTTTTTTGTTCATAAATGTTGTTGTTGTGAGATATTCTCATGTTGTTTGTTTGTGTCATAATAGTTGTTGTTGTTGTTTGTTTGTTCAGGTGCGTCTGATGGTTTCGGACACGGCGCGGCACAAGCTGCTGGTGCTGGCGGGGCAGTGTGTGGAGAGAACCGGGGAACTCATCCTGCAGTCCGGATCTTTCTCTCTCTTCAACTTCATCGACATCTTTACCGACCAAGAGGCAAGTTCTTTTTTTTTTTTTTTTTTTAAAGATATTTTTGGGGCTTTTTGTCTTTAGTTGGATAGGACAGTATAGAGATGGACAGGAAACAAGTGGGAGAGAGAGATGGGGTGGGATTGGGAAATGATCTTGGGTCGGACTTAAACGCTCAATGGTGTTTTTTGCCCCCAACGGCACCTTCCAGAAAGCACAGCCTAAAAGGCACTACCCTTACCCTATTCCTAACCCCAAACCCCTCAACCCTCATCCTAACCCTAAACTGAGTGGAGTAGTGCCTTGAAGGCAGTGCTGCCTGGAGGGCACCGTTGAGGGAATAAAATACCAAAGACCGGCTCAAACCCAAGTCCCTGGAGTAATGGTATGACGCTCTAGCCCACTGAGCCACGGTGCCCCCGCAAGAGGCAAGTTCAGCCTCTGATGCCCACAGCCTATAACCTTATAAAGCCAAACCTTATTTCAGCCTTTAGAATGTGTAGCCGTCTGTATATGTATGATTATGCATTGTCTGCCGGTCATTATAGAAAAATATTTCCTTGGAGGAAGAACTGGAGACCGACGAATGTGTAGCTCTATGTCTACTTCTATTTTATGATTGACAATCTTGTGCTTTTATTATTTTGATTCAGGTTTTCTTCTACAATTTATATCAGCTGCTATTGTCACCAACTACCATTTATTTATGACTGTTTTTTTTCCCTATTCCTCCAGATTGGAGAGCTTCTCTCTAGTATCCATCCCGCTAACAAGGCGAGCCTCACCCTGTTCTGCCCGGATCGAGGAGACTGGAAGAACTCCAGCCTGGACAGACACAATCTCCAAGACTTCATCAACATGAAGCTCAACTCACCTCTCATTCTGCCTGAGATGGAGGGCCTGTCTGAGTTTACTGAGTACCTGTCCGAGTCGGTGGAGATTCCAACTCCCTTGACATCCTGGAACCTCCCACATCAGGAGGATTCCTGAAGCTCTCCAAACCGTGTTGCTACATCTTCCCAGGTGGTCACGGCGACGCTGCTCTCTTTGCCGTCAACGGTTTCAACATGCTGGTCAACGGTGGCTCAGAAAGGCGGTCCTGCTTCTGGAAGCTCGTGCGCCACCTGGACCGCGTGGACTCCGTCCTCCTGACACACCTGGGGGATGACAACCTGCCGGGTCTGAACAGCATGCTGCAGCGGAAGATCGCCGAGCTGGAGGAGGAGCAGTCTCAGGGCTCCACGGCTAACAGCGACTGGCTCAAGAACATGATCTCCCCAGATATAGGCATCGTGTTCCTCAATGTGCCTCAGAATCTGGAGAAGCCAGAGGCGAACTATCGAGTACGGAGGAACCTGGATGAAGCTGCCACTACACTCCATTACCTGAGCAAGTTGAATCTGACCCCAGAACCTCTGCAGAGAAACTCCGCCAGCAGCGTCGACCCCATCATCCTCTTCCAGAAGATGGGTGTTGGCAAGCTGGAGATGTACGTTCTTAACCCAGTGAAGAGCAGCAAGGAGTTACAGCACTTCCTCAAGCAGTGGACTGGCAGCGAGAAAGACATGGCTTCCATTCTACAGCCGGACGGAGAAGAATCAGAGCTACCCATTTCCTACCTGTCCTCCATCTCCTCCCTGATCGTCTGGCATCCCGCTAACCCATCAGAGAAGATTGTGCGTGTGCTGTTCCCTGGCAACACCACACAGAATCACATCTTGGAAGGACTGGAGAAGCTGAAGCATCTGGAGTTCCTGAAGCAGCCAATGGTGACTCAAAAGGAGCTGAACGCAAACATGGCACCAGCCCTGCAGCAAGCAAAGCTGAAGCATAAGACAGACAGCAAGGAGAGTCTCAAGTCAATCTCCAGGCCTGCAAGTAGAACCTTGAAAAAAGAGTCAAGAGAAGAGACTCCAGAGAAGGTGAAGGCAGAGAAAGAATCACCTGACGAAAACGTACAGCAGAAAGATAAAACTCCAGTGAAGAAGGAAAAGGTGATGAAATCTAAAGTGGAGCAAACGCCAGAGAAGAAAAAAGTAGAAGTCAAACCAAAAACTGTTCCAAAGGAAAAAGTCATGAAGAAAGAGCCCAAAAAATCTGTGGAGAAGAAAAATGGTGAAAAAGAGGTGAAGGAGGATGATGTCAAAAAAGAAGAGATGAAGAAAGATGAGAAGGTGACACCGAAGAAAGAACAAAAGGTTAAAAAAGAGGACAAGATTAAAAAAGAGGATGTTAAGAAGGAGGTTAAAAAAGATGTAAAGAAAGACTTGAGAAAAGAATCTCCCCTGAAGGCCAGCAAAAAAGAGGACAAGAAAGACATAAAAAGAGATGATAAAGAACACAAGAAAGATGCGTCAAAGCCGACCAATTTCCTGAAAAGGAATGCTGCCTCTGCTGATGCCAAGAAACCTGCCCCTAAACCAAAGCTACTGAAGAAAGACGACACAGCGAAGAAGGATACAGGAAGCCCTATGAAGACCAAAGAGAAAGGGAAGGTAAAGACTGTCAAGAAGGGCACAAAAAGTGGCGAGGCCAAAGCGGGTACAGCAGCGGCTGGTGCGGCGGTTGCAGCTGTTGCGGCTGGACTTGCCGTGGAAGCCAGTGCAGCTGACGCTCTGGAAGCTGAAAGATCTTTGATGTCATCTCCAGAGGATCTGACCAAGGACTTTGAGGTTCTGAAAGCAGAGGAGTTTGCTGAGGATGAGGAGGCCTTGCCTCCGACCCACACTGAGGACACAGAGTCTACGGTCATGGAGCAGCAGGAGGAGATCACTCTGGCCAAGGAGTCCCCAGAGGCCGGGGAGTCAGTGGACGAGGGCATCACCACCACTGAGCCAGAGGCAGAGAGTGGGGAGACTCCTGACGAGGCAGAGCCCAAAGGTAAGGCCAGCAGCATCACCAGTGAGAAGTTTGAAGATGAGGGGACAGGACTGGAGGAGTCGTCAGAAGTAGGGGACGATGAGGAGAAAGGAGAGGTGGAGGAAGAGGAGGAAGAGGAGGAGAAACAAAGACAAGAACTCAAGTTAGAGATGAAAGTGAACGAAAAGAAAGAAGACATTGAGGATGCAAAGAAGGATGAAGCCCCTGTTGTTGTTCAGGCTGAAACATCCAAACTTTCGCCAAAGGTGTGCTCACCCATCTCACCTGCAGCTTCCATTCACGACGAATACCTACCAGAAGGTTCTGGGAGTGAACCTGCCTCTGACGACGAGAACCGTGAGGAACCGCCTGAAGAGTACACCACCTCAGGACACACCATGTCCACCATGGAGATCTCAAGTGTGCCAACGCCCATGGACGAAATGTCAACTCCTCGTGACGTCATGAGTGATGAAACCACAAACGACGAGACTGACTCTCCTTCCCAGGACATGGCCAGATTTGGAGGGGCTAAGATCATGATAGACTTTGAGAAGAAACAGCTCCCTACTCTACAAGATGGCCCTGAAGACCACTCAAAAAGTGATGCCACTGATGGTGAAGACTATCAAGCCTCTGCCTCAACCATCTCACCGACATCTTCAGTGGAAGAAGACAAAGTTGCAGATTTCTTCAAGGAGGAGACTGGACGCAAGTCTCCGCCCAAATCTGGGTTCCGTTCTTCGAGATTGCCTTCCGACTCCTCCTTGGGTCCCATCGTAAGGTCGCCCTCTACTGACAAGACTGTGAACATGAGTTTCATCACATCCGACATCGCCTCCCCCATTGAGCTGGGCACCACCCTGGCTGGGGTCACCATGGAGATAGCGGAGAGCTCCCTCAGCCCAGACGAGAAGACCCTGGAGGGCACCGCCTCCCCGCAGTCTGCTGGCCACACCCCTTACTATCAGTCACCTCTTGATGAGAGAGCAGGGACAATGCCACCTGCAACAGGGGCCGATGGTCCAGTGATTGTGGAGGTTACAAGTGACAGAGAGGACTCTTCCAAGCAAGGCAGTCCCGTGGATGAGAAAATGATCAGATCTGAAGTAGGCAAGTCTGCATCGCCAGTGTGTGGCTTAGCATCCTCTGGGGTTGAGTCTCCAACCAAAGGCGAAAGCAAAGAAATCAAAATGTCAATTTCAGAGGGAACAACGTCTGATAAGTCATCAACTCCAGTTGACGAAGCAGCTGCAGAGGATTTCTCCCATGTTGCATCTGTGTCGACCTCCCTGGCCACCGTCAGCTCTCTTCGGGACCCTACCACTGATGATATCACGCCATCTCTCCACGCTGAAGTCGGCTCCCCCCACTCCACAGAAGTGGATGACTCCTCTTCTGTCTCCGTCAGTCAGACTCCAACCACCTTTCAGGACACAGACCACTTCCAGTACAAGGAGGACTACCCACGACCAATGTCCATCACACAGGACACAGACCACTTCCAGTACAAGGAGGACTACCCACGACCAATGTCCATCACACAGGACACAGACCTCTTCCCATCCAAGGAGGACTGCTCACGACCAATGTCCATCTCACCAGAAACGTCTCCCAAAGCTGCCCAGCCCTCAATGTCCCTTCCAGGACCCTCCATCCTGCAGACCTCCCAGGACTCACCTGACCAGTCCATGGCCTCAGAATTCAGCAAGCAGTCCCCTCAGCTCCCTCCTGCTCCTGGAGCTCGTAGCGTCACTGAAAACGGCCCCACGGAGGTGGACTGCAGCCCCTCTGACCTGTACGACCACAAAGCCGGTGGAGATGGCAGGGCCACGGGACTGCCGGAGAAGCCGATGCTTTTCAGAGAGAGTGAGACTGCCAGTGCTGCCTCAAGGTCCCCCTCAGAAGCCTCCCAGTCGAGTCCCTCGGCTACAACTCCTTGCCTGATGGGGGCGCCAAAGGAGCTGTCTCAGAGTGCAGCGGTGTCATCCGGTCCAACCACCCCCAAAGCAGCCTCCATCTCCCACTCCCCCGTATCCCCAGATTCAACTCCATGCCTGATGGGGGCGCCAAAGGAGCTGTCTCAGAGTGCAGCAGGTTCATCTGGTCCAACCACCCCCAAAGCAGCCTCCATCTCCCACTCCCCCGTATCCCCAGATTCAACTCCATGCCTGATGGGGGCGCCAAAGGAGCTGTCTCAGAGTGCAGCAGGTTCATCTGGTCCACCCACCCCCAAAGCAGCCTCCATTTCCCACTCCCCCGTGTCCCCAGATTCAACTCCATGCCTGATGGGGGCGCCAAAGGAGCTGTCTCAGAGTGCAGCAGGTTCATCTGGTCCACCCACCCCCAAAGCAGCATCTGTTTCACACTCCCCCGTGTCTCCAGATTCAACTCCATGCCTGATGGGGGCGCCAAAGGAGCTGTCTCAGGGGAGTGCAGCAGGTTCATCTGGTCCACCCACCCCCAAAGCAGCATCTGTCTCCCACTCCCCCGTGTCCCCAGACTCCTCACGGGTGTTGGGTGGTGCCAGTACTACTGATGGGATGAGCAGAGACAAAACCAGTCCCACATCTATGTTTGGAGAGGCCAGTTCTTCTAAAGCTGAAGATGTGAAAGAGCAGTCTGCTTCTCCTGCAGTTTCTCCTGTGTCTTCATTTGTGTGCTCCTCACCAAAGACCCAAAGTCAATCTCCGGGAGGAGGGGAGACTGAGTCCAAATTCCCTCTGTCTCTGGGAGGAGGGGAGACCAACCCTTTCATGAGTGAGTCCAAGTCCCCTCTCAGTCCTGGATCTCCCTGTCCAACTTACCCGCCTGTGTCCTCTAACCTCTCAGAATCTCCCTCTTCTGGTGCCTCCAGCTGTGGGGCCAGAGAGCCAGACAGCGCCAGGAAGATCCCTTGTCCTCCGTCCCGCTCAGACGTGGATCTGTGTCTGGTGAAGTCCTGCGAGTACAAGCACCCAAAGACAGAGCTGTCCCCGTCTTTCATCAACCCAAACCCACTGGAGTACTTCCTGAATGAGGAGAGGGAGAGCGCCCAGGAGGAGGAGAAGCTTCTGACCAAGTCCAGCGGAGGACCGCCCCCTCCTGCCGGTAAACTCCCAGCAAAACAGTGTGACGAAACTCCTCCCACCTCTGTCAGCGAGTCCGCCCCTCCCAGACCGACTCTGACGTGCCCCCCGGCACTGAGGAATGCCCCTCCATCACAGCAGATGCCAACATCGACTCTGAGGACGACTCCGAGACGCTCCCGACCGACAGGACGCTCACTTACCGCCACGTGGATCCTCTGCCAACTGCCGTCCGCGATGCGGCTCCTCCCCCTCCTCACCCCGACACCTGCATGGTCGACCCGGACGTCCTGGCGACCGAGGAGAGCAACCAAGTCAAGGACGCGAAGAAAGAGGGCGAGGAGAAGCCCAAGAAGAAGAAGATGATGACTAAGAAGTCTGCATCACCAGCCAGGAAGAGTGCCGTCTCAAAGTCGAGCGCTCTGAAGGACACTAAACCCTCGGCCTCGCCCAAGAAGAGCACCAGTGCCAAAGGGGGAGAAGGGAAAGATGCCAAAAACGCAACCAACACTTCAGCCTCCCCGCGGAGCCAAAAGTGCCACCTCAGGTATCACCTTGCATTCAGTCGTCTCTGTCATCAACACTAAAGCAGTGATCACTATCTCTTATCTATTACCCAGAATCAATACAATCAATACATTATCTCTTATCTATTACCCTGAATCAATACAGTATCTCTTATCTGTTACCTTGAATCAATAAAGTATCTCTTATCTGTTACCCTGAATCAATGAATCATCTACTTATCGAAATCAGATTCATTCTGTTACCTCTCTTATCTATTACTCAGAATCAATACAGTATCTCTTATGCTGTTACTCTGAATCAATGTCATCACACTGAACACATTTGTACCTTTTAGATATCAGAAATCAATCAGTATCTCTTATCAACCCGAATCAATCATCACTCATCTAACCCAGAATCAATACAATCAATACATTATCTCTTATCTATTACCCAGAATCAATACAATCAATACAATCAATACATTATCTCTTATCTATTACCCAGAATCAATACAATCAATACATTATCTCTTATCTATTCCCCTGAATCGATGTTCCTGCTGTACTTCTGCTGTGTGTGTTTGTCCCACAGGAAGCAGCAAAAGCTCCGCTGGGTCCTCGGTTCCCAACTGCCCGCCCGTGTACATGGACCTGGTGTACATCCCAAACCACTGCAGTGCCAAGAACGTGGACTCAGAGTTCTTCAAGCGCGTTTCGCTCCGCGTACTACGTGGTCAGCGGCAACGACCAGGCGGCTCAGGAGCCAAGCAGGGCAGTGCTGGACTCTCTACTGGAGGGGAAGTCACAGTGGGGAAACAACATGCAGGTGAGTCAACAACAACAACAACAACATCAACAACAACAATAACCAGCAATACAAACAACAGCAATAACTAGTTCTACTGGAGGGGAAGTCACAGTGGGGAAACAACATGCAGGTCAACAATGCTCAACCAAAACAACAATAACAACAATAACAACACTCAACAAGGAGTCAACAATAAAAATACCAACAATAACAATCCCAACCATAAGTAAAGGGTAAAGAAAGGTAGAATAGCATGTTTTCCCTCAACATTGCTGCCCTTGTTTGGTTGGTTTGTCTCTATGTGATGTTCTGTATTGTTTGGTTCTTGGTTGTTTGTTGTTGTCATTGTTTGGTTGTTTTGTCTCTAAGTGATGTTGTTTGTGTGTAACAACACCCAGCAATCCCAACCATAAGTACACCCAGCAATCCCAACCATAAGTACACCCAGCAATCCCAACCATAAGTACAGGGCAAAGAAAGCAAGTTTTCCCTCAACTGCCCTTCCCTCAACTGATCTATTGTTGCTGCCGTTGTTGGGTTGTTTTGTGATGTTGTTTGTGTGTGTTTGTGTGCCCGTAGGTGACCCTAATCCCCACGCACGATTCTGAGGTGATGCGGGAGTGGTACCAGGACACGCACGAGAAACAGCAGAGCCTGAACATCATGGTCCTGGCCAGCAGCAGTACAGTGGTCATGCAGGACGAGTCCTTCCCTGCGTGCAAGATCGAGCTGTGAGCGCCGCGGGGAACAGCAGATCTGCAGGCCTGGACATGCTGACCAATGCCTCACAGCTGGGCTCAGTAATGCAGAAATACAAGGTCTAATTGAGGCACCCCCCCCCCCTCTCTCTTCTTTAAAAATGTTAATTCAGAAGATTCATTAGAAATTATTTATCCAATTTGGCTGATTGGTCTCAACTTTGGTCTAAAATATGAACTGTGCCTATGTCTATTAACGTCTATTTCAACTGTATCTCATGAGGAGTTTGCCCAATAATGTATGGTGTGAGTTTCTACTGAATGTAGATCAAAGTCTTGGAAAAACTGTTGGGGAGTTGAAAGTGTGTTAAGTTATCATGGCTTCATGTCTTTGCCCTATTGAGCAGCTTCAACTGTAGGGCAGCGATAGCTAAATACCGGCCCCACAGCAGCCATGTGCAGCGATAGCTAAATACCCCCCACAGCGGACATGTGCAGCGATAGCTAAATACCGGCCCCACAGCGGCCATGTGCAGCAATAGCTAAATACCGGAACTATATGTGCTAGCACTATAGCCTAATAGGGGCATCACAGCCAATGTGAATGAAAAGGAAGCCGTTCATGTTTTGAGAAGTGTGTGTGTGTGTGTGTGTGTGTGTGTGTGTGTGTGTGTGTGTGTGATGAAAGAGAAGGAGTCTGTCAGGTAAAGCCGTTCAGTCAGTGTCAATGTAGCACACACACCTTAAGACACACACACTGAAGACAGGAATTCCCCATCCCAACTCAGAGAGGTTAGATGGAGTCGCTGTGTTAGAGCACAGGAGTGTAACTCATTTAAAGCAGAATGTTAGAGCAGACAGGCCATTCAGAAACACTCAGAAGAACACCCTCCCAATATTACCACAACCAACGCACCAAACCAACACACCAAACCAACCACAACCAACGCACCAAAGGACGATGGAGATTTTGTTGAAAATGCCTTAGAAAGTGAATTGAATGTACTGAACACCGAGACTGATGCACTTACTTTGAGAACAGATGTCAAGTCAAGCCTGTGCCAAGGTAGCTGAGGAACAGATTTCAAAGGTAGATACAGTAGATGCCTTCAGTACCAGAGGAATGAGCGCTGTAGCAGTGTCGGCCAATCAGAGGGTTTGTTTAGCATGCTGTAGAATGGGCTAGTGGTCATGTAGTGGTCATCTCAAGCAGACAGGTCCTTATGGCGTCTGGAGCTGCTTTCTGCTTGCAAAGTGACTGTGTCAGGATCCCAATACAACAGCCAAAATACCCCATAGCATCAGTTAGAGCTACTGCTGAAATTACACACTGTAAGGTCCATGTTTTTATTTGAATTTGTCTTAAACTCATAATAATAATCATGTTAGCGAGCTTCCTCAAGGTTAACTGATGTGGTGTATGCATTGCTTAGAACAACAATAATGTTTGTTAGCAGCTTTTTGCTAAAGACGACTGTGATAGGTGTGAAGTTGTCTTGTTATTGATAATCATTTTATAATTTGCCCTTATTTATTCACTTTTATGTCTGTATATTTATGAGCTGTTTAGAGGATGCCAATATTTGCACTATTCACACATCTTTTTGCACTTTAATTTTTGTTTCTCCATTGGATCATTACTTCTAAAGTGTAAAATGTATGTATGTATTTATTTATTTATTTATTTATTTGTTTGTTTGTTTGTTTGTGTGTCTGTTTATTAATGATGATTATGAAGGCGTTTGCATCTTGAAAATCTTGACTGCCATGACAAAGATTCCTGTTTAACTGAGACTTGAGTAACTTTGGGTTCTATTCCAAAAGAACACTAAACCAGCCGTATGTAGGCATAAAAGTGGTGATTTATGGGTTCTATTCCAAAAGAACACTAAACCAGCCGTATGTAGGCATAAAAGTGGTGATTTATGGGCTGATAACATTTCTTTTGCCTTTGGTTTGTACTGCATGCAGTGTGCTGGACAATGTGTATCTGTGCTTAATGATGCCACTGCTCTGATGAGACTAACGCAGGGAGAGGCCATCAGAACGGGGTGCGTCTGAATCTATACTTGAACACTTAGCAAGTATCAGAACGGGGTGCATCTGAATCTGTACTTGAACACTGAGCAAGTATCAGAACGGGGTGCGTCTGAATCTGTACTTGAACACTGAGCAAGTATCAGAACGGGGTGCATCTGAATCTGTACTTGAACACTGAGCAAGTATCAGAAAGGGGCGCGTCTGAATCTGTACTTGAACACTGAGCAAGTATCCATCCCTGTCAACGTTCTCATTTATAGAACATAGAAGTACTCCATGCTATTACTATAGGCCAGCTGAGGGGATGAAAACATGCATCCTAGTAATATAACACACAAGACATTTCTCTCTCTCTTTGTCTTTCTCTCTCTCTCTCCTTCTCTCTCACCGTCTCTCTCTCTCTCTCACGAGGAATGAGATGAAGGCCTAAGAGGCAAGTCTGTTCTAAGTGATTGAGAATGCTGACCAGTGCATGTCCTTTTGGACACCTGCCATAGTTTATGTGCAGCCAGAGAGAGAGAGAGAGAGAGAGAGAGAGAGAGAGAGAGAGAGAGAGATCCTCAGTGTCAGTGCCAGTGTCGGCCATTTTGTAATATTAGACCTGCTCTGTTCCAGTGTCTAAGCACGACTGCTATGAGATGGATAGAAAACACGCTGCATTTTTAGAAGCGACTTTAGAGAGATTTATGCATTGTTTGCATTGTTTGCATTGTTTGTGCATTGTTACTGAGAGCCCAGTGTGGCCAGGATGGTGTGTGTGGTTTCCAGCGTATAGCCAGCTGTGCATTAGAGAGCAGAGGTACAGCTGAGAGAATGTTTATGTGAATTATGAGACTTCACACTTTCACTTCTGTTTGATTGACATGCCACCATACATCTAAAGACCAGACCAGACCTGACCTGTTCATACACACCAAACACACCAGATCTCACACCGAACAAACCAGATCACACACCAAACAAACCAGATCTCACACCAAACAAACCAGATCTCACACCGAACAAACCAGATCACACACCAAACAAACCAGATCACACACCAAACACACCAGATCTCACACCGAACAAACCAGATCACACACCAAACAAACCAGATCTCACACCAAACAAACCAGATCTCACACACCAAACAAACCAGATAACTACCGGACAGACAAACCACTTTATCACTCTATGTAACCCTGTGGCTGTTCAGGCTTCAAGCCTCTCCAGAACGCAGCCTCACTGACATGGAGCTTCAACACACTACTTACTGAGAATTAACACACAACATCAGGACTCAAAACACAATACTTACTGAGACCAGACACACTACATCAGGACTGAAAACAGTCGACACCAGTTGTAAATAGTTGCAGTAGAAGACTTTTAACTAAGCAAGAAAAACAAGACCATGTTAAAGCATTTAGAAACCAGCTCAACACTCAGCATTTGACTTTTCTCTCAGCTTTCTCTGACTATATCCATCAGTTCTTCTTTCTCTCCCTCTCTCTCCCTCTCTCTCTTTCTATCTCTCCTCTTTCCCCCTCTCTCGAGTGGTTGTGAGAGTTTGTTTGCGGCTGTGTAAGGTATTTATGTCTTGTGAGCTTGCCTCTGCCCCCCCCCAAACTCATATCTAACATCTAATGTAGAGGATAGTTTCATGTCCAAGTATTAACTAGTGCTTTTTCTGACTGACGTTTGTGTGCAATATGTTATTTCCCATCATCTCTGGCATTGGGCCTTTGATGTACAGGGGAACTAACTGCTTTGGATCCCCAGGGGAACTAACTGCTTTGGAACCCCAGGGGAGAACTACAAACAGCCAATAAAATCTCATGTGGAACCCAAGACCAACCGTGTCACTGAGGAGACTTTTTATTTCCTGCTGTGGGAGGAGCCATCATACAGAACATTTCTAGACATACATTACAATATCAATACATTTAAACATACACTATCAATACATTAACATATCTACACTACATTTAGTCACTATCAATACATTTAGACATGCACTATCAATACATTAGACATAGCTATACTCAATACATTTAGTCACTATCAATACATTTAGACATGCACTATCAATACATTAGACATAGCTATACTCAATACATTTAGAGACTGTCAGTACATTACAGACAAATACATTATCAATATATTTAGACACTATCAATACGATTAGCCATACACTATCAATACATTAAGACAAATACATTATCAATACATTTAGACACTATCAATACGATTAGCCATACACTATCAATACATTAAGACAAATACATTATCAATATATTTAGACACTATCAATACGATTAGCCATACACTATCAGTACATTAAAGTATACAGTAAACTATTCTACATCTTACACTCACACACATTACTAACACTGGTTAATACACTATTCTACATCTTACACTCACACACATTACTAACACTGGTTAATACACTATTCTACATCTTACACTCACACACATTACTAACACTGGTTAATACACTATTCTACATCTTACACACACACACACATTACTAACACTGGTTAATACACTATTCTACATCCTACATTCACACATTACTAACATAGGTTTATTCTGTACAGGCATACAAATAGCCTATATCAGCTCATTCTGAAACATAATTCAAACATAACCTGCAAAACTAGAGAGATGGAGAAATCTACAGTACATCTTTAAAATAAACTAAACAGAATGGGAGAGTAAACCTTTAACATGACTAGGACTGAACAGAATGGGAGAGTAAACCTTTAACATTACTGGGACTCACTAGACAGAATGGGAGAGTAAACCTTTAACATTACTGGGACTAGACAGAATGGGAGAGTAAACCTTTAACATTACTGGGACTAGACAGAATGGGAGAGTAAACCTTTAACATGCAGGGACTAGACAGAATGGGAGAGTAAACCTTTAACATTACTGGGACTAGACAGAATGGGAGAGTAAACCTTTAACATTACTGGGACCTCTTACACTGCTGTGTAAGAAAGACTAGTGCAGGAGACGCTGGTGTGTAAGAGAGCCGCTGGTGTGTATGAGAGACGCTGGTGTGTATGAGAGCCGCTGGTGTGTATGAGAGCCGCTGGTGTGTAAGAGAGCCGCTGGTGTGTATGAGAGACGCTGGTGTGTATGAGAGACGCTGGTGTGTATGAGAGAAAGACTACTGCAGGAGATGCTGCCAGAGCTGATGAGAGTCGTGTCCCAGGAGGCTTCACCCTGGATGGGCTGATTTATGCCAGGAGACAGCGTCTGGAGCCAGGGGCGCGGCACCGCCAGCCCACACACACACACACACACACACACACACACACACACACAGTCATACACGGATCTGTACAGAGATGATGTGCTCTCTCTCTCTCTCTCTCTCTCTCTCTCACTCTGTCTCTCTCTCACTCTCTCTCTCTCTCTCTCTCTCTCTCTCTCTCTCACACACACACACACACACACACACAGTCATACACGGATCTGTACAGAGATGATGTGCTCTCTCTGTCTCTGTCTCTCTCTCTCTCTCTCTCCTCTCACACACACACACACACACACACACACACACACACACACACACACACACACACACACAGACAGACAGCTACCCACATGTAACTAAAAGCACATGTGCTGTTTAACATGCACACATAAACACCCAGACATATAAATCTCACAGACACACTAGCAGAGGGTATTTTGAACAACAAAAAGTTGGTCTAAATGGATCTACATCCACATCCTGTTTGTGGTGACTGGTGACTATAACACAGAGATGCACAGAGGCGTTGATTTCAGGAGGAAATGAAAGGCAGCAGTGATGAAGTGCAGATACGCCAGACAGGCAGGAAGAAAAGAGATACATTTATTCAGGATTACAGAGAAGAGCAGCAGTCTAGTTAGCCGCTAGGCTAGTTATTCAGACAGCTGTAGTCCCAGTAATGCACAAATAGTCTGACACCAGACACATTTCTTACACAGTAATGCACAAATACACACACACACCAGATACATTTCTTACACAGTAATGCACAAATAGTCTGACACCAGACACATTTCTTACACAGTAATAGTCTGACACCAGACACATTTCTTACACAGTAATACACCAGACACACACACACACACCAGATACACACGCACAAATACACACACACACCAGACACATTTCTTACACAGTAACCTCATGCATGTGACAAATAAAACTGCTGGAAAGAGTCAGAGGGA
>JAODXP020000008.1:8878258-8895758 GCA_027497455.2 Sardinella longiceps | reverse complement strand
CTCCACTTGTTCCCCACAGGACACACCAGACGGGACACACAGACATCTTTCAGGCGGGTTTAAGCCATGGGCTGTATGCATGACCTCACATACTGCTGTTATCAAGCTCTGGGTCCTAATGACATCACTATGCAGTAAACTGAGATAGACTGAGAGTCCAGGAGCCAGATTTGGCTGAACCTGGCTTTGGCTTTGTCAGTTAAAGTTGAGTGATGAGTTATGTCTGCTTGAACATCAGATGCTTTGACTGCTGTTTCAAGGAGCCTGGCTCAGCCTAAATGGTTTAGGTGGGTGAGGAGGAGGGCAGACATCTCAAAGACTGATATATGGGTAACTGCAGGTTAGAGAGTAGACTATGCATCTCAAAGACTGATATATGGGTAACTGCAGGTTAGAGAGTAGCATATCAGGGCTCTCAAGTCTCACGCATTGAGCGTGTGACACACTCTTCAGAGTGTTTTCACACTCTCACACGCCACACATGCGTTTTCACACGCCCGTCAAAAAAACTCACACGAGTCAAATATTTTTAATATTTTTTCGGCTGCGACGGTATTTGAATCACAAAATGCGGCCATTGGTAGAAATTCCTGAAGGACATCGGGCTAATCCAATGAAATCTCTCAGCCCTCCTCCGCCGGCCCGCCCGCCCCTCCCCTCACGTTGACCCAAGTAGCCTAGTTCTTCTGCTACTTGAGCTGAACTGAGTTGGAGAGAAGTGAAAGTTTGTCTGGCAAAATGGACAGAGCAAGAGAAACATAATGGGGGGCAACAAAGTCTAAAAGTTGAAGCAACAATATGCAAGAATAGTAATAATGCAGTTAGCCTATGTTCCTGTGATGTGCAACAATGACTGCATATCAGTGGGTGCAGGTCTGTTAACATCAGAAGCAGCCTTGGAGTGAGTGCACAGACTGCCGGGGAGGCACAGTCTCTATCTAACGTGGCAGTTCAACAATGTAATGTTATACGGCCCAATACAGAAGAAGGAGAACCAATCCATGTAGATATATGAAGGTGGAGGAGAGAGACGTGAGCCAGGGGATTGAGGAGGTCAGAATAGCTACTGTCAGCTGAGCCTGGTAAGAGAAGTAGTAGCCGAAGTTTAAGCAGAATGAATACAAACGTTTCATGGGCCAGGGGGCTTGTGTGTGTGTGTGTGCTAGTGAGACGAGCTAGGCTAATGACAGTTTCCTCGAGCTGACACACCAAAATATGCCTTCGTTTATACAAATTCCTTCTCACATGTTGTAGGTTACACACACAAACGTTTCATAGTGTCACCTCTCCAATACACGTGTGAGAGATGCACAAGACATTAATGTATAAAAAAGCGCAAACCCACAAGCTCATCATAACCACGTTGAACTTCTTGCAGTTTAAAATAATGTAAGAAACAGCCCTCCCCTCTACTTTATTGCCCAGTTTTAATTCACCCCAAATTGAGGAGTGCGCCCATGTAGCCTGTTTGGAGCAAGATTGAGAGGGCAAAAAAGTACCTGTCCGAGGTAGAAAGAGCTAAAGACAAAGATGAAAGCACGTGAGATCATATGCCAAAGATTATTGTGCATGAATGACAGCAGGTAACATTAAAATTGCCCTTACCACTACCCACCACCCGACCCTTCGCGATATAAAAATAGCTAACGCGTTTAATATTGCAATGCGGTCGCGTGCACTTATGAGTTCAAAATCTATCATTTTTTTTCTATTTAATAACTCGGAGATTTTTCTCTCCCAAATGCCATACATATAGCATTTAAAAGAATGCCACAAGTGCAACCCATCTATAGTGGTCACTAGTTGCTATGATAATGCATTATCCTTCAAATTAATTAATTATTTCAAAGTCCTGTAGTTCCAAAAACAGTGGAAGTCAAAGGCATACCAATGTATAGATCTACAATGAGGTAGCAATAACACCAGTTGTTTTTGTATAGTCTCCAATATTAGGCTGAAATGGTCATTTCAGACAGGCATCCCATGACTGATATGTTGGTCAAAAAATACCCTGTGCTAATTAGGCTACTGATTCAGAAACACAAGGTAGGCTACTGTAGCCCATTTCCTCCAAGGGTTTAGACACATTTCAATTAAACTATTTAGAATGAATATAGGGGAATTTAGCAAATTGCAAAGACAGACTGTCCCCAGCATGTTCCTCATTATTATCCAAAAAGGGTCC
Source organism: Sardinella longiceps (assembly GCA_027497455.2). NCBI lineage: Eukaryota > Metazoa > Chordata > Actinopteri > Clupeiformes > Clupeidae > Sardinella > Sardinella longiceps. The sequence continues at coordinate 8,893,573 of JAODXP020000008.1, read as the reverse complement.
AAAAGAATAAAAGACTATGTGCATCACATCAAACTGAGAATTCAGCAGTAAATGCCATTAAAGTCTGAAATTAAATTTGGTTCAATTGTAAGAAATATACAACCTACTGCCCAATACAACTCAGCCAGGCTGCTATATGACCTCATGGAGCATTCAAATAATGTGCAATGCATTAGATAAACCATTTAATTAATTGCTATGAGAAGCTATCTAGCAACTTGTTAAAATGCACCAGATTGCAGAAAATGGAAACAAATTTTTCAAAAATTTCTTGCCTACTTCTGTACACAAATGCATCCCATATTCGTCACTAGTTGACAATTGCTGCCTTCATTGTTGTTGTGTTAAATGTGTTGTTCACAATATACCAACTTTGAAGGTCATCTTATGGTTCAGAATTTTATTTTATGTTATTTCAGCGCAAAAAATGTTATCGCATACCCCCAAAAGTGATTAGTTGCGCCCTGACTACAGCTAGTGACGCCATTGTCTTAAATTTGGTCTGGTACAATAGGCCTATTAGACCCCAAATTAAAGCATTTGCCTTACATAGCAATACTTTTAAAGTTTGTCATATGCACAGAATGTGTAACCTACTGTAAAAGCACTAGGCCAAGATAAAGAAAGGCACATACTGTACTTCTTCAAATGGTTCAGTGATAAGATTTCAGTTAAAGCTATAATGAACAATATTTAAAGATTATAGGCTACAACTAGGCCTGTTTTTTTACAGTGACATATTGAAATAGGTCTAATTAAATAAAAACATAAAATAGCCTAGTCTAAAGAAATATTTAGGCTATATGAATGTTTATTGATACATAGTAAATAATGATGCATCATCACTACTTAATCATTAGTGGCCTAATTAAAAAAATAGAACAGAACCACAGGGTGGACCTGATTCAATACTTCTGAAATGCAGAATTCTTATATTTTCCAGTGCTGTCTTTAAGCCCTTGCAAAACAGCATCCTGATGCCAGTGCATTTGTCCATTTCTTTTCACAGAATTCATTGGAGGTCATTATTTCGGGGTGACAGTACCTTGTCTGTCTCTAAATCACCTAAAATACATGCATTTACATAGACTACTGTCTCTTATACACGTACATACATGTACACTGTACTGTAGATCTACGCCAGGCCAAAAAAGAAAAATCTCACTCCGAGCAGAGTTCAAAACTTGAGAGGCCTGAGCATATGCATCTCAAAGACTGATATATGGGTAACTGCAGGTTAGAGAGTAGACTATGCATCACACCATTGCAAGATAGATAATTCCAGCACAGAGCACAGACACACAGTGGAGGCCTAACAGCACTGATTCTTACACACACACACACACACACACACACACACACACACACACACACACACACACAAATTCCAGCACAGAGCATAGACACACAGTGGAGGGCTAACAAGCACTGATTCTTTCAGGAGGCAGATCAATGAGCAGTCCCTAATGCTGAAAAAAGCGAGACAGGGAGAGCAAGGGACACACACAGACACACACAGACCGATTGATTTCTGTAGACATTATTGGGTTTAATTGAGCGGCTGTCTGTCTGGTCTCGCTGGCGTTTGGCTGCCGTGCGGAACACCAGTCTTTGTTTTCAGTAGAATTTGTTCCAACACAGTTCTGATTCAGAAAAAAAAAAAAAAAAAAAAAAAAAATCAATAACAGGAAGCAAACAAATGCCATCATTGGCCCTCCGCCTGCCTCTCTCTCGGTGGTGAGGCTTCTCTCTAAATCACACAGGCCACACACACACACACACACACACACACACACACACACACACACACACACACACAGCTGAACTGACTACTCTGCGAAATGTGTACAATACTCCCCTCTGCTGTTCACAAAAGGAACAGTTTGACAGGAGACATAAATTTGCCAATGACATGTTCTAATGTCTATGTGATGTAGAATTCATTTATTTTACTATCTATGGATCTTCCAAGGCACACTGTTCTTACTGGTAAAATGATTTTGATTCCAAAGCCCACCTTATAAATGCAACACATGACTACTATGAAATCTGTAAAGATGTTCTAACCAACGCGCTTGCGCAGTGCACTGCAGTAATTTGGCTAACGTCAGCGTCAGCCACAGTATCCTGCTACCACCAAACGTCCCTAGTCCAACAACTGCGCAGTTAATATTATTACTGTGCAGTTCATGAAAATTAAAAGCCAGACATTACAAAAAATGAAGACGCCGGGATTTTAATCCAACATAGCACTAATGGTGACTTGAGTTAAAACCTGCTTGGTAATAAAAGTATCGCCGGTCAACATAAGAGGCTGACATGTTGGAATGTACCAAATCGCAGTTATTTATTGGGGAGACAAGGAGAGAATACAAATAGGAACATTTACAAGTCCATACTTGGGGGTTTTGGTCATGAAATGACATCAATTTACTCTTATAAATAACAACGGAGACCTCCATGCTAATGCTGATCTGAAAACGCACACGTTTAAAAATACAGCGAATGTAAATGTAATACGGCCGTCTCACCTATGTTGTCATTGAGTAGTATGTTCGACATACAGCTTCAACAACATGGCGCTGCGCGCATTGAACGTTTGTGTACGATTAATACGAGATTCTCCACGAAAAGGAATACTTCACGGTTCCCCTCGAACAGGCTGTTTGGCCTGTCCAGTCGGAGGTGAGTGTTGGATCTATTGCGATGGATAAATATTCATTTAGATTAATGGGTTTAAAGAATTTATGTATGACAGCAGCAGTCGCAGCCAATGTCATGGACTGCGACCAGGCCAGTAGCTTCATAGCTGGCGTGTTTTTGTAACAGTTCCACTATCGTCAATTCTCCCCAGGTCATATAATGTGTAGGCTAACGTAACGCTGTCGTGAGTAAACTGTTACCTGTCCCGTACTCTGTGCGCTTTTGTGATTGCGATGTGGTGTGGATGTGTGTGTTGTGTTCAGCTAAACGGCACCTCCTGTCTGATGATGTTGTGAAGCTGCAGGACTTTCAACAAAGGAAACTTGCTGTCGCTCACCAGGTATCAGGATCAAGAGGTACAGTATGTTTGATTCCTCTCAGAAGTATTGGCTGTGTTATTTATTATAAACAATAATAGCAGCATGTCTCTGGACTTGCCCCGTAATGATACCTTGTTCAGTTCAGTTCAGTTGTCTTTAGATCTGATGCCAATATGTATCTCAGGCTGGGTTACTAGCATTAACGTTAATAGGTATCAGGATCAAGAGGTAACCTTATGTTTGATGCCTCTCAGAAAGTGCTGGCTGGGTTACTGCAAGCAATAATAGTAGTCTATCTCTAGACTTGCCCTAAATTGATACCTTGTTATGTTGTATTTGTTTACTGTATTAAATAGATAGGCTACCCCTTTATTGACAACAGAATATTTTAACATTCCTAATGGTGAATGTGCAGTAAAAGACAGTGCAGCTCCTGCAGGTTTGATATGACTGTAGTCTGCTACTTCTACTTGAGATGTCATTAGCTGCCAGTCATCAAGGCAGCAGATTTAATACGATTGGAGCGCTGGACAGACATAACAGTGTATCCTCTCTTGCTCTTAGACTGTATGAGTCAGTCCAAGCTTTGCCAATGTAGGTCTATAGATCAGTGTTGTAATGTGTGTGTGTGTGTGTGTGTGTTTCAGATGACTACTTTGATAATGTGAATCAGAAACTACAGAAGAATGAGTTGATCTTATATCCTATAGATCAGTGCTGTAATGTGTGTGTGTGTGTGTGTGTGTGTGTGTGTGTGTGTGTGTGTGTGTGTGTGTGTGTGTCTCAGATGACTACTTTGAGAATGTGAATCAGAAACTACAGAAGAATGAGTTGATCTTATATCCTATAGATCAGTGCTGTAATGTGTGTGTGTGTGTGTGTGTGTGTGTGTGTGTGTGTGTGTGTTTCAGATGACTACTTTGAGAATGTGAATCAGAAACTACAGAAGAATGAGTTCATCTTTTATCCTATAGATCAGTGCTGTAATGTGTGTGTGTGTGTGTGTGTGTGTGTGTGTGTGTGTTTCAGATGACTACTTTGAGAATGTGAATCAGAAACTCCAGAAGAATGAGTTAATCCTGAAAGATGAGCTGAAGTTGCTGCTTCACTTATGCCAGTCAGTGGAAGACATGGCCACGGCCAAACACGCCATCTACAGGTAGGGGGAGAATTACACCACTTGTCTATTGCATCTCTATGGGACTGGCCCATAATACTCTTTTCCTGGTGAACCAGAAGCTATGTGTTGACGCCCAGGGGGCTGGGCTACACAAACCTTCTGGTACACTAGTGATTCGCTCTCCTCATCCGTTTTCGAAATAACCGGGGCAGCACGACGAATCAGGATCGTAGGGAGGGATTTCAGTGGGTATGACGTTTCTGTTTTGGTTCCCGACCTGGCGGCGCTTATGTGACGACACGTCCTACGTCACAAATCTTCAACGTGAGTGGTCGAAGTGTCATGTCATTCATATGAGGTTGCTCCAACCACGTGCAAGCATCTTTTGACTAAACCACGCCTGCGGAGAGGCGTGAAAGGGCAGTGTGCCAGTAGCCTGTTACTTACAGGCTACTGGTTCACCAGGAAATAATACTCTACCCCTGGGCTTAAACACTCTTAAACATGGCCACGGCCAAACACTCTTAAACATGGCCTCAGTGTGTGTGTGTGTGTGTGTGTGTGTGTGTGTGTGTGTGTGTGCAGGTACCATGAGGAGAACAGAAACATGTCGTTTGGGGACTTCAAGTTTGGTCCGCTGTTCATGCGGCTCTGCTATGAACTGGGGCTGGAGGACATGGCAGCCACCACCGTAACTGACAAGGTACATCACTGGAGATAAACACACACACACACACACACACACACACACACACACACACAGATACAGAGAGAGACAGACAGACACTCACAAAGGCACAGAATATTTGTTTTTCTCCCCTTGTCTTTTTATTGTGTCAACTGGGCTCTTTGTCAAATCACCTGAACACAACTGCACATTTGGAGCTTTGAGAAATGCAATTTCAGTCTGCGTGCAATGTACTGTTGCAGTGCCTGATTGACAATAAAGTTCCTTTGACTTGACTTTGACTTTCTCCTCTCCTCTCCCTTCCTCTCTTCCCCTCTCCTCCTCTCCCCTCTTCTCTCCTCTCCTCTCCTCTTCCAGGCACTCAGAGGCTTCTTCTCTGACTCCACGTCGTTCAACATCGCCATAGACATGCTGTTTATGAAGCAGTGCTACGAGAGTAAGTAGTGCCATAGACATGCTGTTTATGAAGCAGTGCTACGAGAGTAAGTAGTGCCATAGACATGCTGTTTATGAAGCAGTGCTACGAGAGTAAGTAGTGCCATAGACATGCTGTTTATGAAGCAGTGCTACGAGAGTAAGTAGTGCCATAGACATGCTGTTTATGAAGCAGTGCTACGAGAGTAAGTAGTGCCATAGACATGCTGTTTATGAAGCAGTGCTACGAGAGTAAGTAGTGCCATAGACATGCTGTTTATGAAGCAGTGCTACGAGAGTAAGTAGTGCCATAGACATGCTGTTTATGAAGCAGTGCTACGAGAGTAAGTAGTGCCATAGACATGCTGTTTATGAAGCAGTGCTACGAGAGTAAGTAGTGCCATAGATAGACATGCTGTTTATGAAGGAGTGCTACGACAGTAAGAACCACCCTTAACTACTTCACTGGGCTTCTCCACACGCTAAGCCACAGACTTGGCAGCCTCTTCACATTAAGCTCTATGAATAATCCAGTTATTCTTAATGGTGCCATTGAGCTACATGAGCTGCATATTCATGAAGTTGAGTTTTTGATTGTTATTTTTTCTCTAAAAATAAGGTGCCTTAGAAGTCGTGACAGAGATGAGAAATCAGGGTGTGACCTTCAACAAAGACACCTACACGTTAGCCTGCGCTACGGCTTACAAGCTGGTAAGTGTACACACACACACACACACACACACACACACACACACCTACACGTTAGCCTGCGCTACGGCTTACAAGCTGGTAAGTGTACACACACACACACACACACACACACACACACACACACACACACACACACCTACATGTTAACCTGCGCTACATCTGAGTTACGTAGAGATAAACTTTCACCTCTTGTTTGTTCTCCTGTTTTGTCTGTTGTCTTGTTTGTTGTTTACAGAATACTCCAAAGTCTCTTGTTTATTGTTTACAGAATACTCCAAAGTTTCTTATTTAGTGTTTACAGAATGCTCCAAAGTCTCGTGCTAATTGTTTACAGAATACTCCAAAGTCTCGTTTTAATTGTTTACAGCAGTGGTTGTCAGACTGGGGTACGAGTACCCCTGGGGTACTTGGATGGGTTCTAGGGGGTACATAAAACTAATTTGTGAATGGGTTCTCAGTTCTCACCAGTATAAAAATAATATAGAGAAAGATCTAAAAACTATCCCCAATACCCCCTTTTACTATTAAATTGTATGTATGTTCTCACATTTTGTTAATTCAGCAATAATATAGCAAAAATCCCAAGGTGATTTTGATGCGGGGGATACTCGGTAGGACCAGAGTGTCTCAGGGGGTACGCGACAGTAAAAAGTTTGGGAACCACTGGTTTACAGAATACTCCAAAGTCTCTTGTTTATGTTTATTGTTTACAGAATACTCCAAAGTCTTACAGGGTGTGTCTGGTCCTGCTGGAGGAGGGGCAACTCAAAGGTCACATGATCCCTAGACACGCCTACTGCTTCGCTGCCGCCCTCGCCATCAAACAGGTGAGGATGGGACTCCCACAGGAGACAAGAAGATGAGACTTTAAATATCCATAGTTTACAACTCCTAATATACCCTCTGGACTTTAAATATCCACGATATACCCCCTTCTTTTAACATCCATAGTATAGCACTTGTTCTTCACACATCCATACCGGTAGTTTACAAATCATAATGTCCCCTGCTGGACCTTAAACATCCATAACTTACAAAAATATTATACTCTGTCCTCAAACATCCCTATACACCTCTGTCTTCTAACATCCACAGTTTGCAATGGCTAGGGTTACATGTACAGTTTTTTCTGGATTGGATTGAACTGATTAATTCAGCTGGGATGTTTATTTAAACCCTGTTTACAAAGATCTAAACCGATTGTCACCTTTGACACAAGCGCAGTGGCTTCCCACGTGTCAGTTGTTTACATCCATTTGAAGTGCATAAGCTAGCACCTGTTAGCCTACTGCCAGTTCACCATTCCTTGTGTTTCCGTTTCAGAATGACCTGGAGAAGGCCAAGACATTTTACTCACAGATACTGAATGTGGAGAGCAAGCTATGCATGAATCTAAACGTGAGTGTGTTTGTTTGGGTCTTCAGTTTTCTGTGTGTGTGTGTGTGTGTGTGTGTGTGTGTGTGTGTGTTTGTGTGTATTTGTACTGGTGTACTGGACATGTATGTATGTGGAGGTGTTTTAGTTTTAGTAGGGTTGACCAATGGCCCTTTAATGGTATTTAATGGTGTGTATACCAGTAAAACATGCTGATGGACGATATGATCATCCTAAATGAAAATGTCATCATCAGTCACGATTGACAATGATCGGCCCAGCTCTCATTTGTATTAGAGTTTACTTATTTTTCTGACCCCAAGCTGTGTGTGTGTGTGTGTGTGTGTGTGTGTGTGTGTGTGTGTGTGTGTGTGTGTGTGTGTGTGTTGTAGGTGTGGCTCTTGGCTATGGTGGGGTCCATTAGAGACGCTGTTGGAATCCTCAACGCCTCCGTCCATCTCAACAGTCCAGCCTTCGTCAAAAAGCCCGAATTCAGCCAGGAGGTGGTGAGTAACAACGGAACACAGAACACAGAACAGAACACAGAACAGAACACAACCGACTGTTGATTTATTCGTACCTACATGCGGTACATAAATGTATTCTACTGTATATGTTAATATGTTTCATTAGTCTCTGTGGAAGTTTAATTGATACCTAGATGCGGTACATAATATGCATTGTTAGTCTCTGATGAAGTTTAATTGGTACCTATATGCGGTACGTAATGTTTCATTAGTCTCTGATGAAATTTAAGTGGTACCTAAATGCGGTACATAATGTGCATTGTTAGTCTCTGATGATTTTCTCTCTGCTGCTTCTGTTCCTCCTTTGTCCCCTGCTGACTGCTGTGGCCTGTGTGTGTGTGTGTGTGTGTGGCCTGTGTATGTCCTGTCTGGTGTGTGGTGTGGGGCCTGTGTGTGTGTGTGTGTGTGTGTGTGTGGCCTGTGTATGTCCTGTCTGGTGTGTGGTGTGGGGCCTGCAATCTCACCTGTGGCCAGTTGGAGGTGCTACAGAGTCAGAGTACGAATGGGATGTGGGCGGAGCATGTGCGGACAGTGACATCACGGCTGCAGAAGGCGGGCCAGGTGACCAATCAGAGCCTGGATGAGATGCTGTGTTACACCCCCAAGGGCAAGAGACGACCAATCAGCATGATGGACGACAGAAAGATCAGCCGACGGACACTTAGACCCTTACGCTCTACACTGCTCTCTGAATAACACACACATATACACACACACACACACACACACACACCAACCAATCACCATGATGGACGACAGAAAGATCAGCCAACGAACACTTGGACCCTCACACTCTACACTGCTCTCTGAATAACACACACACACACACACACACACACACACACACACACACACTACACAGGAACTCCCTCTGCAATGGATTCTGTTTTGCTCAGATTAGGAATTCATTGGAGTTATGGTTAGATGGTTCTGCAGTTATAGAGGTGTGTGTGTGTGTGTGTGTGTGTGTTCATCTTCACTAAGGGACTCGGTGACTACAGCTTCCTGTAGTCAAGCCAGAGCCATGTGGTCTTCCTGCCATGGTCCATCCCAGATCTCTGGACTCAGGACCCTAACCCAACCCAACACAACCATAACCCAACCCATCCATAACCCAGCCCATCCATAACCCAGCCCATCCATAACCCAGCCCATCCATAACCCAGCCCATCCATAACCCAACCCATCCATAACCCAGCCCATCCATAACCCAACCCATCCATAACCCAACCCATCCATAACCCAGCCCATCCATAACCCAACCCATCCATAACCCAGCCCATCCATAACCCAACCCATCCATAACCCAGCCCATCCATAACCCAGCCCATCCATAACCCAGCCCATCCATAACCCAACCCATCCATAACCCAGCCCATCCTAATCCCAGCCAAGCTACCTCTACAATACCTGAGATGCATGAGTTGGTTAGCCTGACATAGCCAGCCCATAATACGAATGTTCATCCGTATCCATGGTCTGGGGACGGTCTTCTGGGGCGTGTTTACATCGGTAGAGAGACAACCGGCCAATAAGCGAAGCTGATTAGACGAGCTGTCCAATCGTTTCAAACCAGCCCTATAATGGCGTCAGGCTAAAGAACCTCCAGACCATGAATACGGATGAACAGCAGTATTATGGTCGGCCTATGTCAGGCTATGAGTTGGTCACCTCTATGAAAGGAAACCGATGCATTAATTCAGTTGCGTCTGATGGACACTCAGTGCTAACAGAGAATAGACTCTCTCTCTGTTATAGGCTACCTACACTGTTTAATGTGGCAGTAAGAGCTTGTATATGTATTAATTAATATGTAATTAATGTATAAATAAGAGCTTATAAATGTAGTAATTAATATGTTATTAAAGGAGGTTGGGGTGATGCATCACCAGCTGGAGGTTCATGATTTAACTGGCATGACTGGTGGTTATTTCCTCTGCCAAGGAGATTAATGTGTTTTCGCCCGCATCTGTCTGTCTGTGTGTCTGTGTTTGTACAACATAACTCAAAAAGTACTGCAAGGATTTAGATGAAATTTTCGGACAGTGTATATTGGGACAAGTAAGAACTGATTCAAACTGATTTTGGTGGCGATCCGTGAACCACGACACAATCTGGAATTTATTTTGTGTGTGTGACCATATTGCCTTGGTGGAGGTCTGCGCTTTCTGAGCACGTTTCTAGTTTTAGGGGGATAAATTAATTTTCCATTTGGAAAAGAAGACATGATTATAAGAACGGAACACACAGAGTAAAGAAACATAACCACCATTGGAGAGGAGGAGAGGAAAGATACACCTCTTTTCATCCAGTAAATATCTTTACCATTCAAACACTGCAGTATTTGTAAAACATGCAGTTTTATTTTTCTGAATGTAATTTAAGGGTGTGCCCCTCTTACCCCTATTCCCCCTTCTAAACTATTCCCCCTTTAACTTATGCCCCCTCCACCCTATGACCCCTCTACCTGTATGCCCCTCTTACCCCTATTCCCCCTTCTAAACTGTATGGCCCCTTCAGCCCTATGCCCCTCTAACCTGCATTCCCCCTCTAAACTATTCCTATCTATATGCCCCCTCTAATATATTCCCCCTCTATCTATATGCCTTTGTTCAACCCTATGCCCCCTCTAATATATTCCCCCTCTATCTATATGCCCCGTTCAACCCTATACCCTCTAATATATTCAGTCTAACTGTATGCCCCCTCTATACTATACCCCCTCTATCTATATGCCCCCTCTAAACTATGCCATTCTAACTGTATGCCCCCTCTATACTATACCCCCTCTATCTATATGCCCCCTCTACACTATGCCACTCTAACTGTATGCCCCCTCTATACTAAACTCCCCTCTATCTATATGCCCCCTCTAAACTATGCCATTCTAACTGTATGCCCCCTATATACTAAACTCCCCTCTATCTATATGCCCCCTCTAAACTATGCCATTCTAACTGTATGCCCCCTATATACTAAACTCCCCTCTATCTATATGCCCCCTCTAAACTATGCCATTCTAACTGTATGCCCCCTATATACTAAACTCCCCTCTATCTATATGCCCCCTCTAAACTATGCCATTCTAACTGTATGCCCCCTATATACTAAACTCCCCTCTATCTATATGCCCCCTCTAAACTATGCCATTCTAACTGTATGCCCCCTATATACTAAACTCCCCTCTATCTATATGCCCCCTCTAAACTATGCCATTCTAACTGTATGCCCCCTCTATCTATATGCCCCCTCTAAACTATGCCATTCTAACTGTATGCCCCCTATATACTATACCCCCCTCTAAACTATGCCAGTCTAACTGTATGCCCCCTCTATACTATACCCCCTCTATCTATATGCCCCCTCTAAACTATGCCATTCTAACTGTATGCCCCCTCTATACTATACCCCCTCTATCTATATGCCCCCTCTAAACTATGCCATTCTAACTGTATGCCCCCTATACTAAATTATCTTCTGCCATTCGTCCCAAAACTTCTCCTCTTCTGTCCCAATATGTAACATGCTGTGCAAGCAGCAGAAGAGGCCTACTGACCGTTTGACCAGTACCTCGTTAATTAATTAACTACAGGTACTCTACCTGACAGAATTAATTGAGATATTTTTCAAGTAGGCTACCCTACTGCATACCACACAATGCTTTCAACAGAGATCAGTATTGGAATAGTAGGCCTTCTGTATATAGTAAGCATTTTCAGAAACCACCAGTTGTGTCTGCTGCACTTTGGCCTGGGGCATATGCAGAATGTAGGGTAGTAGGCCTATGTCATTTCGAAAACAGCTTGAGCCTTAAAGTGTCTTCAAGTCAGACATTGATAGACATATTATGGGCCTGCTGGATACAATGTCAATAGGCCTATAGTTGGCATGGTGTATCCAATCTGCAATGCTCTTGGTGTAAACCTGAAGTCTTTGTCCCTGTTCAAAACGTTGCCATGGTGGTGAATAAATCTATTGTTGTTATCACGGTTCAGTTTCGGCTCCTTGTCGTTTGACAGGACTGCGTGAGCGGGCGCGCTTTAGGACCCTGATGCGCTTGTGTGGGGATATGACCAAATGCGCCATGACTCCTCCGTATCAGAAGCTCTTATTGCAAAACGGAATGTTCCCGTCGGGCCCATGTCTGTGAATATTCATTCTTTATTATTTTAGAAGGAAGAGGCTTTCAAGGTAAGTTTATCTGCAGTGGAGAGAGAAGGACATTTACCAGTCTTTTTCACATTAGCTGTCATTCGGTTTCTTAGAAGAGGGACATTGTCCGGTATTAAACCGAGAACGTGTCTGTCCGTCTCTGTTGCTACTGCAGCAATCCAGAGAGAGAGAGCGAGCGCTGCCTATCGTTAACGTTAGCTAAGATGGAGGGCGACTGGAATCCAGACGAACAAGGACTCCAACAGATTCTCCAGCTTCTGAAAGAGTCACAGTCTCCGGACACTACCATACAAAGATCCGTCCAACAAGTATCCTTGGTGCTCAAAGCAGATCTGTACCTGTCTGTGTGTGAGTGACATACAGAACAGCCGCGGAGGTCTGGACGCTGCCTGGGCTAAGCTAGCCTGTGGGCTAACCAGTGTGTACATCCAGACGGAGAGGATAGGCTATTTGTTTATGTTCTTGTGTTGTGTCCCTTCTTTTCCCTTCACCCCTTTTGTTGCTTGTGCATTGCCCTGTCTGCGCTGATATTCCTGAATAAGATGACATGGTTGTCTCTGCCGGGTAAGACAGACAGACAGGACGTGGGTTACAAACCCACAGACACACACACTCACACACCCACCACCGCATATCAGTGACAGGGCAAGTCGTGCCTCTTTGACAGGCTGTCTGTCTGGAGCTGCTCCTCAGCCACCTAATCGCATTGGCCACCCGACTCTAACCTAGCCTACCTGGTCGGAAAGGTGGGACTAGATTCTATCCCTCGGATTCCGACCACGATGGGCGACGGTGGTTTTGTTATTGGGGTGAAGTTGATGCCTCATGATCTGCATTGTTTATTATCTCCCAGTGAAAACTAGATAATTCTGAAGACCAAGACAAAGACAGAATCGGCGAAGAAGAGGGACTCATTTCGACTGTATTATCCGATTCTCATCTTACCTGGTCAATCTGTGTTTGTTTATTGCATTGTCATTCATTATAGCTATGGCATGGGTCTCCTCCGCGTTGTTCGCCCCACACAATCAAACGATAGATAGCCCCAATGGTAGTTTAATTGACTTCGGTGTCGTGCATGATTCACTGTCAAAGCCCTGTTGATTTCAACGACTTTTTGTCTTTGAAATGTCAGCAATCGTGCATTTAGCTCACAACCCTTGCTTTGTAAACGTCTCATTTTGGAGACTGTTTTGAAGGACTGCGCATTAACGTTATGATGCCATCATGAGTGAGAAGATGGCTTGTCTTGTCTTGACGTTGATAGCTTGTTCATAGTGTCCATAAAAAATAGCATCTTGATGCATATCGACCTCGGACGGAGTCGGTGCTTTGTCTGAAACCCAGGCCATGTGTCGCTCTACATGTTTTGTCTTTTGTTTGCCGGGGGGATTATTGTTTGTAAGCCTTTGTTTATCATTTTAATCCACTGATGATGCGCCCACACTACAGTGTCTGCTCTGCTGGCGCGCACGCGGACTACAGTGGTAATGACTGGGTCGCGCGCAGATAACGCACGCACGCACGCACGCACGCACGGACGCGGTGTCTGTTGCGGACATGAAGCTGTCATGTCACGCCGCTGATGGAAGTGATATCACTGGTACAGTAGCCTCTAAATGAGCTCCTTGGCTTTCAGACCCGCATAGATGTCACGTTTCAAAAGAAAAAGCCCTCCTAGTCAGTCCTATAGACACATCTCTCCCTCCCTAGCACCCACACCTTGCCTGTCTGCCTGTCTGTTTGTCTATCTGTCTGTTTGTCTATCTGTCTGTCTGTCTATCTTTCTTTCTGATTGTCTGTCTGTCTGTCTGTCTGTCTGTCTGTCTATCTGTCTGTCTGTCTGTCTTTCTTTCTGATTGTCTGTCTGTCTGTCTGTCTGTCTGTCTGTCTGTCTTTCTTTCTGATTGTCTGTCTGTCTGTCTCTCTGTCTGTTCCTCTCATCTGATCAGGATTGCATATGTTATGTTATATATGTTATATTATGTTATGTCCTCTATAATCTGATTGCATATGTTATGTTATATATGTTCTATTATGTTATGTCCTCTATAATCTGATTGCATATGTTATGTTATATATGTTGTATTATGTTATGTCCTCTATAATCTTTCCTCCTTGACAAAAGCCAACAGAAACTGGAGCAACTCAACCAGTATCCAGACTTCAACAACTACCTGATATTTGTCCTGACCAAGTTAAAATCAGAGGGTAAGTGTGTAATGCTGACGGGCTTATTGTGTGTGTGTGTGTGTGTGTGTGTGTGTGTGTGTGAGGGAATCCTCGGATGTCAGTTATCACCAGCTCTGGCCCAGTGTGTGATCTGGGTACCACACACACACACACACACACACACACACACACACACACACACACACACAGGATAAATCTCTTGTAGAATATGGGTCACTCACGCTAATTTTAAATCCCTGATAGTTGGGTTGTCAAACTCGTGCCAGACTGACTGACAGACAGACGGCTCTGAAGACTTGACTCTCCCTCTCTTCTTCTTTTCTCTCCTCTCTTCTTCTTTTCTCTCCTCTCTTCTTCTTTTCTCTCCTCTCTTATTCTTTTCTCTCCTCTCCTCTTCTCCTCCTCTTTCTATCTCTTTTCTCTCCTCTCTTCTTCTTTTCTCTCCTCTCTTCTTCTTTTCTCTCCTCTTCTTCTTTTCTCTCCTCTCTTCTTCTTTTCTCTCCTCCTCTCTCCTCTCCTCTCCTCCTCTGCTGCTGAAGTGGCAGATCTCTCATTGCTGGCTGACACTGTTGCTTGTCACTGGCGCCCCGCAAGTCAACAGTGCATGTGTGTGTGTCTCTCTCTCTCTGTGTGTGTGTGTGTGTGTGTGTGTGTGTGTCTGTGTGTGTGTGTGTGTGTGTGTGTGTGTGTCTGTGTGTGTGTGTGTGTGTGTGTGTGTGTGTGTGTGTGTGTGTGTTTCTGTGTGTGTGTTTCTGTGTGTGTTGTTCCTATAGAGATTGCCAAGATACGTCATCAAATAGGTGGCAACCATGGCAACGCCATCGGCAGCGCCATCTTGCCCTCTACTTTAATTGTCAGCTCAATAGCGTTTCTATCCGATCACCTCATATACGTACGGGCCCCTTGAAATAAGTAATGAGCTGAACATAAATTATTTTAAAAGCGAATTCTGACGATAATAGACATGGCATCTTTTAGCCTCACATATTACTTTAATGACCGCTAGGAATATATAGGCGTAATTTACCCTGAATCTCACTTCATGGTGACACCTGAAATATTGTCCAACTTAATAGGGCAATGCAAACTATA
>JAODXP020000008.1:8851038-8855658 GCA_027497455.2 Sardinella longiceps | reverse complement strand
AATAGATAACACACACGCTCTGTGCCCATAGATAATACACACACTCTGTGCCCATAGATAAAACACACACTCTGTGCCCACAGTTAACACACACACACATGGTCTGTGCCCATAGTATACACGCACGGTCTGTGCCAGTCAGTAGGGCACACTTTCATTCCTTCAGACTGGGACACACATCCACAGAGAGGCTGATTCTCTCAGAGCTGTGGGCATGCAGTGCCACAGAGCTTTGGGCTCCTCATGCATTTTCTAGAGGGATATTGGGCTCTTCTTCTCATGTCCATGCAATGTGTCCAACTTAGTTATTTTAGCTCCCCATGAGGTTAGTATTGAATACAACCTAGGATTCACTTACACAAGTTGCAGTCTTACATTCTTGAACAGTAAGAGGTGACACAAATAAGCTCTGCTGTTATTTTATTTCTTTTTTTTCAGTGTTAAATCATTTCATAAAATGATTTTATGACACAGTGCCATTTAGGCTCCTTGACCCTGTAGAATTTAGAGTCTTGAGTCACGTCTGATTGGTGCCTGCGCGCGCTGCTGTTTACATTACGCGGGGATGCGGGGATGTGGTTTGCTGCGACTGGCATCAATCGAGCAAGCGCCAGGACCTAACGAATGAGTGAACGGACACCGTCACCGGCTTCCCGTCCCGTGCGTCTCTGTCTGTCGCTGAGCTCGGTGGCACGCGGTGCCTGGTATAAAAGCGCGAGCCACTCCTTCTGAAGCTCTTACTGTAGCCTACGTTTGACGGCATCCGTTCTCGAGCGGTACCGTACAGGCGGAGAGCAAGTGAGCGCGTGTGTGTGTGTGGTGTGCGCGTGAGTGAGAGAGAGAGAGTGCGTGCGCCTCAGTCAGGAGGATGGCGACGCTTGTGGAATCATCTGCAGACCTTCGCGAGCCTTTATGCGGCAGCACCGGGAACATGTCTTCTCCGTCCCACTCCAACCTGTCCTACCGCTTCGATGACAGCAGATTCTACCTGCTCGCGGTGGTCGGGGAGATCGTCAGCGAGGAGCATCTGCGATGTGCCATTGCGGACATTGAGAAAGGTACGAGTGAGGATGAGTGTGTGTGTGTGTGTGTGTGTGTGTGTGTGTGTGTGTGTGTGTGTGTGTGTGTGTGTGTGTGTGTGTGTGTGTGTGATCGGTTAGGGGGCTAAAAGGTAAACCGGTGCTTTTGTTTGCCCGCAGGGCAGAGGAGCACTACTGTTCGTTACCTTGCTTGGGCGTAACTTACATCATCTATGCGTAGGCTAATTCCCCGCGGAGTGTCAGGTGTTCTCAGACTGCATAGAGTACTTTTAGATTTTGTGGGATTTGTGTTGCATTGCTGGGGTAAAATGTTTCTGTGGGCTATTCATGATAGGCCTATCACGGCATTACGGATGTGTGTCAGCAACATGTTTGAGAAGCTTCGGTATGTCTGTGCCACCGGAGACTCCCGGTTGGATTGGATGTAGGCCAGGCATCGTCTCATTGTTTTCTAGCGCGAATAGAAGTGATGGAAAGAGCAGCGCATCGCACGCAGCCCCTCCCCGTTTGATTACTCCGGAGCTGCGGGTAATCCGGCGGAAATCAAACGAAATGGCCAAAAGCCATACGCGATAGATAGATAGATAGCCTACCCCTCCCTGGATGACTGACCTGCCTGCTTGCCTGCTGCTGGTTACGTAGCTAATACGGGAAACGCGCCATAGCTCATAACTGTAATTGATTGATTACCGATGCAGCGGTGTACTTGTTGACCGGGCGGCCACTCCCATGGCTGACTGACTGACTGAGTTTTTGTTTTGTAGCAGAGAATGATTCAGCATCTTAATTAGCGCTATGAGTCAAGAAGACAGCTAGCTAGGACGCCTTTGACTCTGCGCCAGCGCAGAATGCAACACCTTGCTGCCTTTTGCCTTGCTGCGTTTGTCGTGCAGTGCACTCTCCTTTGTCTGACTTACACAGACGCTGTAATGATCAATAAAACGACAACTTTGATATTGTCCTCCATTGATTGATTTAGTTCGTTATCTAAAAGAGTTAATACATTTCTATTGCTGTGGAAGTACGTCTCCGTTTGAGTGTTGGTTTAATGATAAAACAAATATAAACTTATTTTGGTGACGATCTTTAGGCCTACAAAGCCTTTTCGAAAGACTATCCTGGCCCATAACGTAGCCGGCACGAAGAGGGGAAATATAAAAAGTGTGAAAACAGCAGTGGCAGCACACAAGAGTAGCCTAGGCTACCGGGCTGCATTTGAGCTCCATTATTCCTGTAACGCAGCAGCAGCAGCATCTCTGGGTATCTATCTGCCGTCTCTCTCATCCGGCTGGTGGGCGTGGCCCGGGCCGCACTGCGGTCTCTACGGAAAGCCAGAAGGGCCCGATCAGCCTTTCAGGTTTCCAGTAGCCAAGGCTAGACGGCAATTGCTGGCAGTATAAAACTTAATGGGGGGTGCGGCGTGTTTATTTTCGTAGCTTCATCACATATTTGTTGCAGCCTCACCATTGTTGCTGTTGTGTTAACAGGCTAAACAGGACAACATTAAACTGAACCATAGGCTACTTGTTTGTGTTATTGTAATGTAGGTTTATGTCTGTTATGTAGGCCTAAACCAGAATGTAAAGTAGCCTAGCAGCTTTGTCCGATTTAGCATCTTTTTGTAACATACAGGACTGTGTAACACAGTGGATTTGAGATGAAAGATCATATCTGATGCATTGTAATGTCATGACTGTGTACATGTAGGCCTAACTCACAGCTCTGTTAACACAAAACAAAGATAAATATCAGCTAAGTCTTTATTATCCTACACTCCTGAATGAATCAATCGAGCCGGTCCATGTTTCATTGTCATGGCTACACCTCTGTCCTCTGGGTCTGACCAGAATGATGTAATAGTTCAGTATAGTCACCTATCAATCTGACTAATTTATTCACATAGCTGAGGGGATGCTGATTCGTACAAAGTGTTCACAGCAACCTATGCTGTTTATTGTCCATAGAGAACGGCAATATCACTGTGATGTCACCGTGATGATCAGGCAGAAAAAGAGATACGTGTGTAACCTGATCAGACATTAAAAGAGATACGTGTGTAACCTGATCAGACATTAAAAGAGATAGGTAGATACGTGTGCCAGTCGCCTTTAATGCTAGAGGACTGAGGTGCTCAATCATTACAGATGCATTGGACATGGTGAACACGCACACACACACACACACACACACACACACATGGTGAAAGTGTGACTCTAAGAAAAACATAGTCCAAACTCTGGAGGAAATCAGACATTTGTTTTATCACCCCCCCCCCCCCCCCCCCACACACACACACACACTCATAGTGGACTATTTTCAGTGAGTATTTTCAGTGAGGGTTGTATGTTAACATAGTGCCCCATTAGTGAATTCTATTTTTGAGTACATGAATGGTGTGTGTTCCTTCTGACCCAGATAATCCAGAATATGCTCAGAAGGAACCTGCTTTACAGATAATCTCACAGATAATCTCTGGAACATGGTTTCTCAAAGTGCGGACTGGGGGGCAATGGTGGCCCGTGAGAACATTTCTGGCGGCCTGCAATAACATCTCATAATGTTTGTGAAACTGATTGCAACTCATCAACATCTCAAAACAACTCACAATATCTCATCAACAACACCTAACAACTCACAATATCTCATCAACAACACCTAACAACTCACAATATCTCATCAACAACACCTAACAACTCACAATATCTCATCTAAATTCAACGTTGGGTCTCTAAATTGGCCCTCACCTATCATAACGTTGAGAACCCCTACTCTAGAATATGCTCAGAAGGAACCTGCATTACCGATAATCTGACAAATAATCTCTAGAATATGCTCAGAAGGAGCCTGGATTACAGATAATCTCTAATCTGCTCACCTGAGGCCAGCTGTGGGAGGCCTAGGCTGTGCCTCGTCCCATAGACGCTGTCTGCTCAGCATGATGTCAGAAACCCCAATTTACCATAATATTATTATTTTAACTGTACTGTTTTCCTGTGCTTATTACCTTACCTTATAACATTACCACAATATTATTATTATTTTAACTGTACTGTTTTCCTGTGCTTATTACCTTACCTAACATTACCACAATATTATTATTATTATTTTAACTGTACTGTTTTCCTCTGCTTTTTGAACTATAGTTTTACTATATATATCATATATATATATTTTACTATACTATACTATACTATGACTAGACGAATCCGACAAGCGTTCTGTGTAGGCTGCCATCTTGTGGCAAAGCCATTGTTGGACTGTAAACAAAACATTTTGATAATGCACAGTCAATGACAATTAACAGCAAAGACCATGGACATTGTACAGGTAGTAATGAATCTCGTAAATCATGGCATTTTATGGTGTGCTATCACGTTATTCTTATGGACAGATTGGCGATCTGGGTAGCTCAACAATGGCGCCTGCTTACTTCCGGTAGTTTCCTCGGATTCATCTATAGTTTGCACTAACCTCACACACGGCAGATGATTCTTAGCTACTCCATCTGAATTTGCTCTGTAAGAGATTTATTTCAGAAGACTGGACAACATTAAAATATCTTGCATATAATTGGACAAAC
>JAODXP020000008.1:8821038-8833538 GCA_027497455.2 Sardinella longiceps | reverse complement strand
TCCGGATCTTTCTCTCTCTTCAACTTCATCGACATCTTTACCGACCAAGAGGCAAGTTCTTTTTTTTAAAGATATTTTTTGGGCTTTTTGTCTTTAGTTGGATAGGACAGTATAGAGATGGACAGGAAACAAGTGGGAGAGAGAGATGGGGTGGGATTGGGAAATGATCTTGGGTCGGACTTAAACGCTCAATGGTGTTTTTTGCCCCCAACAGCACCTTCCAGGAAGCACAGTCTAAAAGGCACTACCCTTACCCTATTCCTAACCCCAACCCCCTCAACCCTCATCCTAACCCTAAACTGAGTGGAGTAGTGCCTTGAAGGCAGTGCTACCTGGAGGGCACCGTTGAGGGCAAAAAATACCAAAGGCCGGCTCAAACCCAAGTCCCTGGAGTAATGGTATGAGGCTCTAGCCCACTGAGGCACGGTGCCCCCGCAAGAGGCAAGTTCAGCCTCTGATGCCCACAGCCTATAACCTTATAAAGCCAAACCTTATTTCAGCCTTTAGAATGTGTAGCCGTCTGTATATGTATGATTATGCATTGTCTGCCGGTCATTATAGAAAAATATTTCCTTGGAGGAAGAACTGGAGACCGACGAATGTGTAGCTCTATGTCTACTTCTATTTTATGATTGACAATCTTGTGCTTTTATTATTTTGATTCAGGTTTTCTTCTACAATTTATATCAGCTGCTATTGTCACCAACTACCATTTATTTATGACTGTTTTTTTTCTCTATTCCTCCAGATTGGAGAGCTTCTCTCTAGCATCCATCCCGCTAACAAGGCGAGCCTCACCCTGTTCTGCCCGGATCGAGGAGACTGGAAGAACTCCAGCCTGGACAGACACAATCTGCAAGACTTCATCAACATGAAGCTCAACTCACCTCTCATCCTGCCTGAGATGGAGGGCCTATCTGAGTTTACTGAGTACCTGTCCGAGTCGGTGGAGATTCCAACTCCCTTTGATATCCTGGAACCTCCCACATCAGGAGGATTCCTGAAGCTCTCCAAACCGTGTTGCTACATCTTCCCAGGTGGTCACGGCGACGCTGCTCTCTTTGCCGTCAACGGTTTCAACATGCTGGTCAACGGTGGCTCAGAAAGGCGGTCCTGCTTCTGGAAGCTCGTGCGCCACCTGGACCGCGTGGACTCCGTCCTCCTGACACACCTGGGGGATGACAACCTGCCGGGTCTGAACAGCATGCTGCAGCGGAAGATCGCCGAGCTGGAGGAGGAGCAGTCTCAGGGCTCCACGGCTAACAGCGACTGGCTCAAGAACATGATCTCCCCAGATATAGGCATCGTGTTCCTCAATGTGCCTCAGAATCTGGAGAAGCCAGAGGTGAACTATCGAGTACGGAGGAACCTGGATGAAGCTGCCACTACACTCCATTACCTGAGCAAGTTGAATCTGACCCCAGAACCTCTGCAGAGAAACTCCGCCAGCAGCGTCGACCCCATCATCCTCTTCCAGAAGATGGGTGTTGGCAAGCTGGAGATGTACGTTCTTAACCCAGTGAAGAGCAGCAAGGAGTTACAGCACTTCCTCAAGCAGTGGACTGGCAGCGAGAAAGACATGGCTTCCATTCTACAGCCGGACGGAGAAGAATCAGAGCTACCCATTTCCTACCTGTCCTCCATCTCCTCCCTGATCGTCTGGCATCCCGCTAACCCATCAGAGAAGATTGTGCGTGTGCTGTTCCCTGGCAACACCACACAAAATCACATCTTGGAAGGACTGGAGAAGCTGAAGCATCTGGAGTTCCTGAAGCAGCCAATGGTGACTCAAAAGGAGCTGAACGCAAACATGGCACCAGCCCTGCAGCAAGCAAAGCTGAAGCATAAGACAGACAGCAAGGAGAGTCTCAAGTCAATCTCCAGGCCTGCAAGTAGAACCTTGAAAAAAGAGTCAAGAGAAGAGACTCCAGAGAAGGTGAAGGCCGAGAAAGAATCACCTGACGAAAACGTACAGCAGAAAGATAAAACTCCAGTGAAGAAGGAAAAGGTGATGAAATCTAAAGTGGAGCAAACGCCAGAGAAGAAAAAAGTCGAAGTCAAACCAAAAACTGTTCCAAAGGAAAAAGTCATGAAGAAAGAGCCCAAAAAATCTGTGGAGAAGAAAAATGGTGAAAAAGAGGTGAAGGAGGATGATGTCAAAAAAGAAGAGATGAAGAAAGATGAGAAGGTGACACCGAAGAAAGAACAAAAGGTTAAAAAAGAGGACAAGATTAAAAAAGAGGATGTTAAGAAGGAGGTTAAAAAAGATGTAAAGAAAGACTTGAGAAAGGAATCTCCCCTGAAGGCCAGCAAAAAAGAGGACAAGAAAGACATAAAAAGAGATGATAAAGAACACAAGAAAGATGCGTCAAAGCCGACTAATTTCCTGAAAAGGAATGCTGCCTCTGCGGAGGCCAAGAAGCCTGCCCCTAAACCAAAGCTACTGAAGAAAGACGACACAGCGAAGAAGGATACAGGAAGCCCTATGAAGACCAAAGAGAAAGGGAAGGTAAAGACTGTCAAGAAGGGCACAAAAAGTGGCGAGGCCAAAGCGGGTACAGCAGCGGCTGGTGCGGCGGTTGCAGCTGTTGCGGCTGGACTTGCCGTGGAAGCCAGTGCAGCTGACGCTCTGGAAGCTGAAAGATCTTTGATGTCATCTCCAGAGGATCTGACCAAGGACTTTGAGGTTCTGAAAGCAGAGGAGTTTGCTGAGGATGAGGAGGCCTTGCCTCCGACCCACACTGAGGACACAGAGTCTACGGTCATGGAGCAGCAGGAGGAGATCACTCTGGCCAAGGAGTCCCCAGAGGCCGGGGAGTCAGTGGACGAGGGCATCACCACCACTGAGCCAGAGGCAGAGAGTGGGGAGACTCCTGACGAGGCAGAGCCCAAAGGTAAGGCCAGCAGCATCACCAGTGAGAAGTTTGAAGATGAGGGGACAGGACTGGAGGAGTCGTCAGAAGTAGGGGACGATGAGGAGAAAGGAGAGGTGGAGGAAGATGAGGAAGAGGAGGAGAAACAAAGACAAGAACTCAAGTTAGAGATGAAAGTGAACGAAAAGAAAGAAGACATTGAGGATGCAAAGAAGGATGAAGCCCCTGTTGTTGTTCAGGCTGAAACATCCAAACTTTCGCCAAAGGTGTGCTCACCCATCTCACCTGCAGCTTCCATTCACGACGAATACCTACCAGAAGGTTCTGGGAGTGAACCTGCCTCTGACGACGAGAACCGTGAGGAACCGCCTGAAGAGTACACCACCTCAGGACACACCATGTCCACCATGGAGATCTCAAGTGTGCCAACGCCCATGGACGAAATGTCAACTCCTCGTGACGTCATGAGTGATGAAACTACAAACGACGAGACTGACTCTCCTTCCCAGGACATGGCCAGATTAGGAGGGGCTAGGATGTTGATAGACTTTGAGAAGAAACAGCTCCCTACTCTACAAGATGGCCCTGAAGACCACTCAAAAAGTGATGCCACTGATGGTGAAGACTATCAAGCCTCTGCCTCAACCATCTCACCGACATCTTCAGTGGAAGAAGACAAAGTTGCAGATTTCTTCAAGGAGGAGACTGGACGCAAGTCTCCGCCCAAATCTGGGTTCCGTTCTTCGAGATTGCCTTCCGACTCCTCCTTGGGTCCCATCGTAAGGTCGCCCTCTACTGACAAGACTGTGAACATGAGTTTCATCACATCCGACATCGCCTCCCCCATTGAGCTGGGCACCACCCTGGCTGGGGTCACCATGGAGATAGCGGAGAGCTCCCTCAGCCCAGACGAGAAGACCCTGGAGGGCACCGCCTCCCCGCAGTCTGCTGGCCACACCCCTTACTATCAGTCACCTCTTGATGAGAGAGCAGGGACAATGCCACCTGCAACAGGGGCCGATGGTCCAGTGATTGTGGAGGTTACAAGTGACAGAGAGGACTCTTCCAAGCAAGGCAGTCCTGTGGATGAGAAAATGATCAGATCTGAAGTAGGCAAGTCTGCATCGCCAGTGTGTGGCTTAGCATCCTCTGGGGTTGAGTCTCCAACCAATGGCGAAAGCAAAGAAATCAAAATGTCAATTTCAGAGGGAACAACGTCTGATAAGTCATCAACTCCAGTTGACGAAGCAGCTGCAGAGGATTTCTCCCATGTTGCATCTGTGTCGACCTCCCTGGCCACCGTCAGCTCTCTTCGGGACCCTACCACTGATGATATCACGCCATCTCTACACGCTGAAGTCGGCTCCCCCACTCCACAGAAGTGGATGACTCCTCTTCTGTCTCCGTCAGTCAAACTCCAACCACCTTTCAGGACACAGACCACTTCCAGTACAAGGAGGACTACCCACGACCAATGTCCATCACACAGGACACAGACCACTTCCAGTACAAGGAGGACTACCCACGACCAATGTCCATCACACAGGACACAGACCACTTCCAGTACAAGGAGGACTGCCCACGACCAATGTCCATCTCACCAGAAACGTCTCCCAAAGCTGCCCAGCCCTCAATGTCCCTTCCAGGACCCTCCATCCTGCAGACCTCCCAGGACTCACCTGACCAGTCCATGGCCTCAGAATTCAGCAAGCAGTCCCCTCAGCTCCCTCCTGCTCCTGGAGCTCGTAGCGTCACTGAAAACGGCCCCACGGAGGTGGACTGCAGCCCCTCTGACCTGTACGACCACAAAGCCGGTGGAGATGGCAGGGCCACGGGACTGCCGGAGAAGCCGATGCTTTTCAGAGAGAGTGAGACTGCCAGTGCTGCCTCAAGGTCCCCCTCAGAAGCCTCCCAGTCGAGTCCCTCGGCTACAACTCCTTGCCTGATGGGGGCGCCAAAGGAGCTGTCTCAGAGTGCAGCGGTGTCATCCGGTCCAACCACCCCCAAAGCAGCCTCCATCTCCCACTCCCCCGTATCCCCAGATTCAACTCCATGCCTGATGGGGGCGCCAAAGGAGCTGTCTCAGAGTGCAGCGGTGTCATCCGGTCCAACCACCCCCAAAGCAGCCTCCATCTCCCACTCCCCCGTATCCCCAGATTCAACTCCATGCCTGATGGGGGCGCCAAAGGAGCTGTCTCAGAGTGCAGCAGGTTCATCTGGTCCACCCACCCCCAAAGCAGCCTCCATTTCCCACTCCCCCGTGTCCCCAGATTCAACTCCATGCCTGATGGGGGCGCCAAAGGAGCTGTCTCAGAGTGCAGCAGGTTCATCTGGTCCACCCACCCCCAAAGCAGCATCTGTTTCACACTCCCCCGTGTCTCCAGATTCAACTCCATGCCTGATGGGGGCGCCAAAGGAGCTGTCTCAGGGGAGTGCAGCAGGTTCATCTGGTCCACCCACCCCCAAAGCAACATCTGTCTCCCACTCCCCCGTGTCCCCAAACTCCTCACGGGTGTTGGGTGGTGCCAGTACTACTGATGGGATGAGCAGAGACAAAACCAGTCCCACATCTATGTTTGGAGAGGCCAGTTCTTCTAAAGCTGAAGATGTGAAAGAGCAGTCTGCTTCTCCTGCAGTTTCTCCTGTGTCTTCATTTGTGTGCTCCTCACCAAAGACCCAAAGTCAATCTCCGGGAGGAGGGGAGACTGAGTCCAAATTCCCTCTGTCTCTGGGAGGAGGGGAGACCAACCCTTTCATGAGTGAGTCCAAGTCCCCTCTCAGTCCTGGATCTCCCTGTCCAACTTACCCGCCTGTGTCCTCTAACCTCTCAGAATCTCCCTCTTCTGGTGCCTCCAGCTGTGGGGCCAGAGAGCCAGACAGCGCCAGGAAGATCCCTTGTCCTCCGTCCCGCTCAGACGTGGATCTGTGTCTGGTGAAGTCCTGCGAGTACAAGCACCCAAAGACAGAGCTGTCCCCGTCTTTCATCAACCCAAACCCACTGGAGTACTTCCTGAATGAGGAGAGGGAGAGCGCCCAGGAGGAGGAGAAGCTTCTGACCAAGTCCAGCGGAGGACCGCCCCCTCCTGCCGGTAAACTCCCAGCAAAACAGTGTGACGAAACTCCTCCCACCTCTGTCAGCGAGTCCGCCCCTCCCAGACCGACTCTGACGTGCCCCCCGGCACTGAGGAATGCCCCTCCATCACAGCAGATGCCAACATCGACTCTGAGGACGACTCCGAGACGCTCCCGACCGACAGGACGCTCACTTACCGCCACGTGGATCCTCTGCCAACTGCCGTCCGCGATGCGGCTCCTCCCCCTCCTCACCCCGACACCTGCATGGTCGACCCGGACGTCCTGGCGACCGAGGAGAGCAACCAAGTCAAGGACGCGAAGAAAGAGGGCGAGGAGAAGTCCAAGAAGAAGAAGATGATGACTAAGAAGTCTGCATCACCAGCTCGGAAGAGTGCCGTCTCAAAGTCCAGCGCTCTGAAGGACACTAAACCCTCGGCCTCGCCCAAGAAGAGCACCAGTGCCAAAGGGGGAGAAGGGAAAGATGCCAAAAACGCAACCAACACTTCAGCCTCCCCGCGGAGCCAAAAGTGCCACCTCAGGTATCACCTTGCATTCAGTCGTCTCTGTCATCAACACTAAAGCAGTGATCACTATCTCTTATCTATTACCCAGAATCAATACAATCAATAAAGTATCTCTTATCTATTACCTTGAATCAATACATTATCTCTTATCTGTTACCTTGAATCAATACAGTATCTCTTATCTGTTACCCTGAATCAATGTCATCAATGAACACATTTGTACCTTTTAGATATCAGAAATCAGATTCAGGCGTCTCTGTGGTCAACACTGAAGCAGGGATCACTCTTATCTATTACCCAGAATCAATACAATCAATACATTATCTCTTATCTATTACCCAGAATCAATACATTATCTCTTATCTATTACCCAGAATCAATACAATCAATACATTATCTCTTATCTATTACCCAGAATCGATGTTCCTGCTGTACTTCTGCTGTGTGTGTTTGTCCCACAGGAAGCAGCAAAAGCTCCTCTGGGTCCTCGGTTCCCAACTGCCCGCCCGTGTACATGGACCTGGTGTACATCCCAAACCACTGCAGTGCCAAGAACGTGGACTCAGAGTTCTTCAAGCGCGTTCGCTCCGCGTACTACGTGGTCAGCGGCAACGACCAGGCGGCTCAGGAGCCAAGCAGGGCAGTGCTGGACTCTCTACTGGAGGGGAAGTCACAGTGGGGAAACAACATGCAGGTGAGTCAACAACAACAACAACAACATCAACAACAATAACCAGCAGTACAAACAACAACAATAACTAGTTCTACTGGAGGGGAAGTCACAGTGGGGAAACAACATGCAGGTCAACAATGCTCAACCAAAACAACAATAACAACAATAACAACACTCAACAAGGAGTCAACAATAAAAATACCAACAATAACAATCCCAACCATAAGTAAAGGGTAAAGAAAGGTAGAATAGCATGTTTTCCCTCAACATTGCTGCCCTTGTTTGGTTGGTTTGTCTCTATGTGATGTTCTGTATTGTTTGGTTCTTGGTTGTTTGTTGTTGTCATTGTTTGGTTGTTTTGTCTCTAAGTGATGTTGTTTGTGTGTAACAACACCCAGCAATCCCAACCATAAGTACACCCAGCAATCCCAACCATAAGTACACCCAGCAATCCCAACCATAAGTACAGGGCAAAGAAAGGTAGAATAGCAAGTTTCCCTCAACTACCCTTCCCTCAACTGATCTTTGTTGCTGCCGTTGTTTGGTTGTTTTGTGATGTTGTTTGTGTGTGTTTGTGTGCCCGTAGGTGACCCTAATCCCCACGCACGATTCTGAGGTGATGCGGGAGTGGTACCAGGACACGCACGAGAAACAGCAGAGCCTGAACATCATGGTCCTGGCCAGCAGCAGTACAGTGGTCATGCAGGACGAGTCCTTCCCTGCGTGCAAGATCGAGCTGTGAGCGCCGCGGGGAACAGCAGATCTGCAGGCCTGGACATGCTGACCAATGCCTCACAGCTGGGCTCAGTAATGCAGAAATACAAGGTCTAATTGAGGCACCCCACCCCCCCTCTCTCTTCTTTAAAAATGTTAATTCAGAAGATTCATTAGAAATTATTTATCCAATTTGGCTGATTGGTCTCAACTTTGGTCTAAAATATGAACTGTGCCTATGTCTATTAACGTCTATTTCAACTGTATCTCATGAGGAGTTTGGCCAATAATGTATGGTGTGAGTTTCTACTGAATGTAGATCAAAGTCTTGGAAAAACTGTTGGGGAGTTGAAAGTGTGTTAAGTTATCATGGCTTCATGTCTTTGCCCTATTGAGCAGCTTCAACTGTAGGGCAGCGATAGCTAAATACCGGCCCCACAGCGGCCATGTGCAGCAATAGCTAAATACCACAGCGGACATGTGCAGCGATAGCTAAATACCACAGCGGCCATGTGCAGCGATAGCTAAATACCGGAACTATATGTGCTAGCACTCTAGCCTAATAGGGGCATCACAGCCAATGTGAATGAAAAGGAAGCCGTTCATGTTTTGAGAAGTGTGTGTGTGTGTGTGTGTGTGTGTGTGTGTGTGTGTGTGTGTGTGATGAAAGAGAAGGAGTCTGTCAGGTAAAGCCGTTCAGTCAGTGTCAATGTAGCACACACACCTTAAGACACACACACTGAAGACAGGAATTCCCCATCCCAACTCAGAGAGGTTAGATGGAGTCGCTGTGTTAGAGCACAGGAGTGTAACTCATTTAAAGCAGAATGTTAGAGCAGACAGGCCATTCAGAAACACTCAGAAGAACACCCTCCCAATATTACCACAACCAACGCACCAAACCAACACACCAAACCAACCACAACCAACGCACCAAAGGACGATGGAGATTTTGTTGAAAATGCCTTAGAAAGTGAATTGAATGTACTGTACACCGAGACTGATGCACTTACTTTGAGAACAGATGTCAAGTCAAGCCTGTGCCAAGATAGCTGAGGAACAGATTTCAAAGGTAGATACAGTAGATGCCCTCAGTACCAGAGGAATGAGCGCTGTGGCAGTGTCGGCCAATCAGAGGGTTTGTTTAGCATGCTGTAGAATGGGCTAGTGGTCATGTAGTGGTCATCTCAAGCAGACAGGTCCTTATGGCGTCTGGAGCTGCTTTCTGCTTGCAAAGTGACTGTGTCAGGATCCCAATACAACAGCCAAAATACCCCATAGCATCAGTTAGAGCTACTGCTGAAATTACACGCTGTAAGGTCCATGTTTTTATTTGAATTTGTCTTAAACTCATAAGAATAATCATGTTAGCGAGCTTCCTCAAGGTTAACTGATGTGGTGTATGCATTGCTTAGAACAACAATAATGTTTGTTAGCAGCTTTTTGCTAAAGACGACTGTGATAGGTGTGAAGTTGTCTTGTTATTGATAATCATTTTATAATTTGCCCTTATTCATTCACTTTTATGTCTGTATATTTATGAGCTGTTAGAGGATGCCAATATTTGCACTATTCACACATCTTTTTGCACTTTAATTTTTGTTTCTCCATTGGATCATTACTTCTAAAGTGTAAAATGTATGTATTTATTTATTTATTTATTGGTTTGTTTGTTTGTTTGTTTGTGTGTCTGTTTATTAATGATGATTATGAAGGCGTTTGCATCTTGAAAATCTTGACTGCCATGACAAAGATTCCTGTTTAACTGAGACTTGAGTAACTTTGGGTTGTATTCCAAAAGAACAGTAAACCAGCCGTATGTAGGCATAAAAGTGCTGATTTATGGGTTCTATTCCAAAAGAACACTAAACCAGCCGTATGTAGGCATAAAAGTGCTGATTTATGGGCTGATAACATTTCTTTTGCCTTTGGTTTGTACTGCATGCAGTGTGCTGGACAATGTGTATCTGTGCTTAATGATGCCACTGCTCTGATGAGACTAACGCAGGGAGAGGCCATCAGAACGGGGTGCGTCTGAATCTATACTTGAACACTTAGCAAGTATCAGAACGGGGTGCGTCTGAATCTGTACTTGAACACTGAGCAAGTATCAGAACAGGGTGCGTCTGAATTTGTACTTGAACACTGAGCAAGTATCAGAACGGGGTGCATCTGAATCTGTACTTGAACACTGAGCAAGTATCAGAAAGGGGCGCGTCTGAATCTGTACTTGAACACTGAGCAAGTATCCATCCCTGTCAACGTTCTCATTTATAGAACATAGAAGTACTCCATGGTATTACTATAGGCCAGCTGAGGGGATGAAAACATGCATCCTAGTAATAAAACACACAAGACATTTCTCTCTCTCTTTGTCTTTCTCTCTCTCTCTCCTTCTCTCTCACCGTCTCTCTCTTTCTCTCTCACGAGGAATGAGATGAAGGCCTAAGAGGCAAGTCTGTTCTAAGTGATTGAGAATGCTGACCAGTGCATGTCCTTTGGACACCTGCCATAGTTTATGTGCAGCCAGAGAGAGAGAGAGAGAGAGAGAGAGAGAGAGAGAGATCCTCAGTGTCAGTGCCAGTGTCGGCCATTTTGTAATATTAGACGTGCTCTGTTCCAGTGTCTAAGCACGACTGCTATGAGATGGATAGAAAACACGCTGCATTTTTAGAAGCGACTTTAGAGAGATTTATGCATTGTTTGCATTGTTTATGCGTTGTTACTGAGAGCCCAGTGTGTCCAGGATGGTGTGTTTGGTTTCCAGCGTATAGCCAGCTGTGCATTAGAGAGCAGAGGTACAGCTGAGAGAATGTTTATGTGAATTATGAGACTTCACACTTTCACTTCTGTTTGATTGACATGCCACCATACATCTAAAGACCAGACCAGACCTGACCTGTTCATACACACCAAACACACCAGATCTCACACCGAACAAACCAGATCACACACCAAACAAACCAGATCTCACACCAAACAAACCAGATCTCACTCCGAACAAACCAGATCACACACCAAACAAACCAGATCTCACACCAAACACACCAGATCTCACACCGAACAAACCAGATCACACACCAAACAAACCAGATCTCACACCAAACAAACCAGATCTCACACACCAAACAAACCAGATAACTACCGGACAGACAAACCACTTTATCACTCTATGTAACCCTGTGGCTGTTCAGGCTTCAAGCCTCTCCAGAACGCAGCCTCACTGACATGGAGCTTCAACACACTACTTACTGAGAATTAACACACAACATCAGGACTCAAAACACAATACTTACTGAGACCAGACACACTACATCAGGACTGAAAACAGTCGACACCAGTTGTAAATAGTTGCAGTAGAAGACTTTTAACTAAGCAAGAAAAACAAGACCATGTTAAAGCATTTAGAAACCAGCTCAACACTCAGCATTTGACTTTTCTCTCAGCTTTCTCTGACTATATCCATCAGTTCTTCTTTCTCTCCCTCTCTCTCTCTCTCTCTTTCTATCTCTCCTCTTTCCCCCTCTCTCGAGTGGTTGTGAGAGTTTGTTTGCGGCTGTGTAAGGTATTTATGTCTTGTGAGCTTGCCTCTGCCCCCCCCCAAACTCATATCTAACATCTAATGTAGAGGATAGTTTCATGTCCAAGTATTAACTAGTGCTTTTTCTGACTGACGTTTGTGTGCAATATGTCATTTCCCATCATCTCTGGCATTGGGCCTTTGATGTACAGGGGAACTAACTGCTTTGGATCCCCAGGGGAACTAACTGCTTTGGAACCCCAGGGGAGAACTACAAACAGCCAATAAAATCTCATGTGGAACCCAAGACCAACCGTGTCACTGAGGAGACTTTTTATTTCCTGCTGTGGGAGGAGCCATCATACAGAACATTTCTAGACATACATTACAATATCAATACATTTAAACATACACTATCAATACATTAACATATCTACACTACATTTAGTCACTATCAATACATTTAGACATAGCTATACTCAATACATTAGACATAGCTATACTCAATACATTAGACATAGCTATACTCAATACATTTAGAGACTGTCAGTACATTTAGACATACACTATCAATACATTAGACATAGCTATACCAATACATTTAGTCACTATCAATACATTTAGACATGCACTATCAATACATTAGACATAGCTATACTCATAAATTTAGAGACTGTCAGTACATTACAGACAAATACATTATCAATATATTTAGACACTATCAATACGATTAGCCATACACTATCAATACATTAAGACAAATGCATTATCAATACATTTAGACACTATCAATACGATTAGCCATACACTATCAATACATTAAGACAAATACATTATCAATATATTTAGACACTATCAATACGATTAGCCATACACTATCAGTACATTAAAGTATACAGTAAACTATTCTACATCTTACACTCACACACATTACTAACACTGGTTAATACACTATTCTACATCTTACACTCACATACATTACTAACACTGGTTAATACACTATTCTACATCTTACACTCACACACATTACCAACACTGGTTAATACACTATTCTACATCTTACACACACACACACATTACTAACACTGGTTAATACACTATTCTACATCTTACTCACACAT
>JAODXP020000008.1:8813590-8820938 GCA_027497455.2 Sardinella longiceps | reverse complement strand
AGACCTGACCAAGGCCTGCTTTCAGCATGTTAAACCCTGTGTTGGTATGGACACACACACACACACACACACACACACACACACACACACACACACACACACACACCCACACACACACACACACACACATGTTTAGACCTGACCAAGGCCTGCTTTCAGCATGTTAAACCCTGTGTTGGTATGGACACACACACACACACACACACACACACACACACACACACACACACACACACACACACACACACACACATGTTTAGACCTGACCAAGGCCTGCTTTCAGCATGTTAAACCTTGTGTTGGTATGGACACACACACACACACACACACACACACACACACACACACACACACACACACACACATATTTAGACCTAACCAAAGCCTGCTTCCATAACATAAAACCTCCA
Organism: Sardinella longiceps; assembly: GCA_027497455.2. Lineage (NCBI taxonomy): Eukaryota > Metazoa > Chordata > Actinopteri > Clupeiformes > Clupeidae > Sardinella > Sardinella longiceps. The sequence continues at coordinate 8,820,528 of JAODXP020000008.1, read as the reverse complement.
CACATACATAAACACACACACATAAACACTGATCCTATTTTTCTGTATGTGTTTTATCCAGCTGATTTCATGCCTAAACTCTGTTCCTTGTGGTGTGTGTGTGTGTGTGTGTGTGTGTGTGTGTGTGTGTGTGTGTGTGTGCAGCTGATTTCATGCCTATTCTGGGCACTAATCTGAACCCAGAGCTCATATCAGTGTGTAATAATGCAACCTGGGCTATCGGAGAGATCTCCATACAGATGGGTAAGGACACACACACACACACACACACACACACACACACACACACACAGAGCTCATATCAGTGTGTAATAATGCAACCTGGGCTATCGGAGAGATCTCCATACAGATGGGTAAGGACACACACACACACACACACACACACACACACTGAGTGTAATGTGTTGTATTTACAGGTGCAGATATGCAGCCCTATGTGTCTATGGTGTTACACCAGCTGATAGAGATCATCAACAGACCCACACACACACACACACACACACACACACACACACACACACACACACACACACACACACACACACACTGAGTGTAATGTGTTGTATTTACAGGTGCAGATATGCAGCCCTATGTGTCTATGGTGTTACACCAGCTGATAGAGATCATCAACAGACCCAACACACCTAAGACTCTGCTGGAGAACACAGGTACCACTGGGGGGCGCTGTCCCCTCAGCCCACTGACTGGAGGTGTACCCTAGCCCCCCTGCCCCTGCTCACACACACACACACACACACACACACACACACACACACCACACACACACACACACACACACACACACCTAACACACACTGCCCCCTTAAAGCACCACCCACCCACCCCCACACTCCTCCCCAATCTTATGCCGTGCTCATTCACACACACACACACACACACACACACACACACCTAACACACACACCCAAGTCTGGCTCTCACACGACTCGCTAATGGCCAACAGTTTGTGGCTAAATGACGTAATCTGTTTCAGAGAAAACTTTTTACATTGCTAACTTTTTACATTCATCAAACCATAGCTGGGTCGAAACGCAAGTAGGAATGAGAAAAATTAATTCAAATTAGATTCTATTTGCCCAGGAAGAAGCAACATGGCTGAATAATTTCACCCAGACGTTTGCCTTGCTCTGGAGTCGCACTCTTCATCTTGCCTCTCCATACAGAGCCCTTTGAGAGCCAGTCCTTGGCAGTGTGCCAATCACACATGCATCCTTGTTAGTGACCTATCTAGTGTGTTAGCCAGTCAGATATGCATCCTTATTAGACATCTATCCAGTGTGTTTGTCAATAAGATATGCATCCTTATTAGTGACCTATCTAGTGTGTTAGTCAGTCAGTTATGCATCCTTATTAGTGACCTATCCAGTGTCAGTCAGATATCGTATTAGCACCTATCCAGTGTGTTTGTCAATAAGATATGCATCCTTATTAGTGACCTATCTAGTGTGTTAGTCAGTCAGTTATGCATCCTTATTAGTGACCTATCCAGTGTGTTAGTTAGTTATGCATCCTTATTAGTGACCTATCCAGTCTGTAAGTCAGTCAGATATGCATCCTTATTAGTGACCTATCCAGTGTGTTAGTCAGTCAGATATGCATCCTTATTAGTGACATATCCAGTGTATTAGTTAGTTATGCATCCTTATTAGTAGCCTATCCAGTCTGTAAGTCAGTCAGTTATGCATCCTTATTAGTGGCCTATAGAGTGTGTTAGTCGGATATTCATCCTTATTAGTGACCTATCCAGTGTGTTAGTCAGTCAGACATAGTGACCTATCCAGTATCAAAGTTAAGTCTGTAGTCATCCTCTGGTCAAACCCTTTACATGTAAAATGTCTCTGAAGAAATCAATTAAAACAGTTATGAAGGCTTATTAAACATGGATATCATATAGAGTAGTTATAGACTATTAATAAACAGCCTTAGTTGTGCTGTTGAGACATAGAGAAGTGTGATGTGTTCCACCTCTCCCTCTGATAACCATTCAGCTAAAGCACATCACAGTCCATCCAAAATGGCTGCTTAGGATCAGTGCAACCCCTACAACTAACCCCAGGGAAACTAGGGCCTTTGTAGATGTGTTCCTGTTTGTCAGTTTATTTCTTTGTTTTTAGTCACTCTTTTCTTTTAAATGTGAATGCATATTGGCCAGTAGATGTTGAATGTTGCTTAGTTAGGATGGCAAATGTTTGATGCAGGATAACTGATCTGATCTCAAATCTAAATTAGTTTCATTTTACAATTGAAACCAGTTCATACTTTTGTAGCATTTTGAAGTAGATGCCACATTATTGGTTATTATATGAGAGTAATTGGAGAGATTGACATATTTAATGCCTGTTTTAGCTCCTCCCCATCTAGGATGGGAGAGAGTCAGGTGCAATGCCACTGTTTCAACTGTAGGGGGCTCTAGTAGCACAAGCCCCGCCTCTCCTTCCTGTTGCCATGGATCAGCCTATCCTGCACTGAACTCTGTTCTCTGAAGAGCCAATCATCTGCTTTCTGCATGTGTCATTGGACTGTAACTCATAAATGCCTGTTGTTTAATGAGAATGGTGCATAGTTCTGTGTCTCTCAAACCTAGGTGTGTGTGTGTGTGTGTGTGTGTGTGTGTGTGTGTGTGTGAGAAAGGTGTCCTCCTTCTTCTCTGTCCAAGTGCTCTCAGCCCCCGATGGAGTCTAGTCTAGTCCTCTCCATGTAGTCTTTAACTGCCTTACATCTGTGTGTGTGTGTGTGCGTGTGTGTGTGTGTGTGTGTGTGTGAGAAGTCTTTAACTGCCTTACATCTGGGAATCTGCTCTTTATGTTCCATTTGTTTGACCAAAAAAGGAAAAAGTGTGTCTGTACATTTGCACCTCTACTGAAAGATGAACCTTTTGAAGCGTTTAAGGGAGCCAGTCTCAGAAAGCAGAGACTCAAGCATCTAATTTACCACTGCTAACCACTGCTAGCAATCTCACTCATGCTAATTATTAATGACTGGACGGAAATAGAAAGTAGATTGACGCTCTTTTGCTCAAACTGTTCCCATAAAATGTGGGCCCTGGACATTAATGTATAACTAGATGTATGGCAATGAAATCTAATCTCTGTGGAATACCACACCACATGGAATATCATAGATTATTCGATTGGATTCTAATCTATTAGATTATTTAGCTCCAGAGATGGCTGTCAGGCCCGAGGCTAATGCTTTCTCAGCCTTCTCCCTTAAACGATGTGTTTGTATGTTAGAGTCTCTCTCTCATATGGACTCATATTACTGTGCCCTACTCTGTGTCCAGTCTGGGCCTGTGACAACACTAGGCAAAACTAGCTTGTCTTTATTAGCTATCATACACAGATTCTGTTGATTTTCTGTTTCTGAGTTGTTTATTTATTTGTTTGTTTGTTTGTTTGTTTGTTTTTCTTTATGTTTTTCTCCTCCTCCCCTTCCTTCATTCGCTCATGTCTTGGTTGGCGTTTGGTGGTGTATAACCGTGGTTACCGCGTTACCTTAGCAATAACAATTGGTCGCCTTGGTTACGTTTGTCCTCAAGAGGTGGCACCCTTGCTACAGCAGTTTATAAGACCCTGGTGTGTATTCAATCTTTTTTTCATTCATTTCCTCTCCTCTGTGTCTGTCTCTTTCTCTCCCTCCCAGTCTGTCGCCCTGTCCCTCTTTCTTTTTTCTCTCTCTCTCTCTTTCTCTGTCATCACTCTTTCCTCCACTCCTCCCTTCTCTCACTCTGTTCTTTCTGTTCTTCCTCAATCAATCTGTAATCATTGCTGATCATGTGACTAATCATTTATGTACCTTTTTAGGTCCTGTTGTTATTGTCGTTGTTGTTGTTGTTGTTGTTATTGTTGTTGTTATTTGTTCATTGCCTCAGTAGCACCTCCATGTATTCAGTATTGATTTATTTGAGTTTTTAGTTTCTTATTGTTGTCGTTTATTGTCTCCTTCCTAACCAAACCACTAATTGACTGCATGGAATAAGATCTGAGATCTGTCACGTGCTTGCTAGTCTGACAGACCGAAACAGGAAATGCTGGAAAGGCATTTACTACCCCCCTGCCCTGCCCTGCCCCCCCACCATCCTTTGCCTTTAATTCTGGGCCAGTGGTTCTGCAGATGCATGACCGTTCCATAAGACTCAACCCCCCCCCCTCCCCTTGCCTCCTTCATGACACCCCCCCCTCCCCTTCCCAACTTCACCAGACACTGATTACTTACCTGCCACAGTAGTGTGATTATGTACCTGTATGCGGTACCATATCTACCTGCCACAGTAGTGTTAATGAAACTGATTATATGAGGTACCATATCTACCTGCCACAGTAGTGTTAATGAAACTGATTGTATGCGGTACCATAGCTACCTGCCACAGTAGTGTTAATGAAACTGATTATATGAGGTACCATATCAACCTGCCACAGTAGTGTTAATGAAACTGATTTTGTACCTGTATGAGGTACCATATCTATCTGTGTTATTGAGGGTGATTATCCAGTTGGTGCTGTCTAAGAAGCAGCTGCAGCTTCAGACTACTGTCTGTCTGGATCAGTAGTGTTGAGTAGGGAAGAACTTAATGTCTGGATCAGTAGTGTTGAGTAGGGAAGAACTTAATGTCTGGATCACTAGTGTTGAGTAGGGAAGAACTTACAGTAATGTCTGGATCACTAGTGTTGAGTAGGGAAGAACTTAATGTCTGGATCACTAGTGTTGAGTAGGGAAGAACTTACAGTAATGTCTGGATCACTAGTGTTGAGTAGGGAAGAACTTAATGTCTGGATCACTAGTGTTGAGTAGGGAAGAACTTACAGTATTGTCTGGATCACTAGTGTTGAGTAGGGAAGAACTTAATGTCTGGATCACTAGTGTTGAGTAGGGAAGAACTTACAGTAATGTCTGGATCACTAGTGTTGAGTAGGGAAGAACTTAATGTCTGGATCAGTAGTGTTGAGTAGGGAAGAACTCACAGTAATGTCTGGATCAGTAGTGTTGAGTAAGGAAGAACTTACAGTAATGTCTGGATCAGTAGTGTTGAGTAAGGAAGAACTTAATGTCTGGATCACTAGTGTTGAGTAGGGAAGAACTTAATGTCTGGATCAGTAGTGTTGAGTAGGGAAGAACTTACAGTAATGTCTGGATCACTAGTGTTGAGTAGGGAAGAACTTAATGTCTGGATCACTAGTGTTGAGTAGGGAAGAACTTAATGTCTGGATCAGTAGTGTTGAGTAGGGAAGAACTTAATGTCTGGATCACTAGTGTTGAGTTGGGAAGAACTGTCTGTCTGGATCAGTAGTGTTGAGTAGGGAAGAACCTATACTGTAAGTGTGACATTCCTGGCAGGTTTAGGGATTAACCCATAGATATACAGACACGTATTCTATGATTAACCAGCCAATGAATCCGGAATGCGGAAGGTAAAGGAGTGCACAGATCAATCATTTCCTACCCTCAAGACTGTTTATAGTCCATACACACACACACACGTCCAAAGCAAAGGCTAACTGAGCAAGAATGACTCTGAGAGAGTAGATCAGGACACACACACACACACACACACACACACACACACACACACACACACACACACACTAGAGTCTCCCAGAGAAGGCCCAGGGAAGCCAAGAACAGAGGGAGGAGTATTCTCATGTTCAATGCAGTAGAGACAAAAAAAAGAAACGTTGATAAGTTAAAGAATGACCGCATAAACTGTGAAGAAAAGCCTTCAGAAAGCTTGATCTCTTTCCCCATATACATGCATGCTTCTGAAGGTTCAGTGGAGATTTGCTATCTGTGAAAGAGTAGCCTTGAGGAAAGGAAATGATCTACTAGCAAAGGTTAAAGAGGAAAAGACACCTGTGATGGTAGCTCACTTGCTAACATTAAAGCGGAAAAGACATGGGAGGTGGTGGGTCACACCCTCACACACGTTAAAGAGGAAGAGACGAATGTTGACAGGTCACTCTCTTCTGTTAAAGAGGAAGAGACGAATGTTGACAGGTCACTCGCTTACGTTAAAAAGGAAGAGAGATGTGGTGATAGCCCACAGGCTAACATTAAAGAGGGAAATAGGCAAATGTTGATGGTTCATTCGCTAACGTTAAAGAGGAAAAGACACCTGTGGTGATAACTCACTCACAAATGTTAAAGACACGCGTGGTGATAGCTCACTCGCTAATGCTAAAGAGGAAAAGAGACAAATGTTGATAGCTCACTCACTAACATTGAAGACCAAAAGAAACATGTTCTGATAGCTCACTCGCTAACATTGAAGACCAAAAGAAACATGTTTTGATAGCTCACTCACCAACATTGAAGACCAAAAGAAACATGTTGTGATAGCTAACACGCTAATGTTAAAGAGGAAAAGAAACATGTTATGATAGCTAACACGCTGACGTTAAAGAGGAAAGGAGACAAATGTAAATGTCTCATTCTTTAACATTTAAGATGAAAAGACGTGTAGCGCTACTGTAGCTCACTCGTTAACGTTAAAGAGGGTAAAGGTGTGGTGCTAGCGCTAGCTCCTCGCTAACGTTGAGGGTAAAGTGTGGTGCGCGTAGCTCCTCGCTAACGTTAAAGAGGGTAAAGGTGTGGTGCTAGCGCTAGCTCCGCTAACGTTAAGAGGTAATGTGGTCGCGCTAGGTCACTCGCTAACGTTAAAGAGGTAAAGGTGTGGTGCTAGCGCTAGCTCCCTCGCTAACGTTAAAGAGGGTAAATGTGTGGTGCTAGCGCTAGGTCACTCGCTAACGTTAAAGAGGGTAAAGGTGTGGTGCGCTAGCTCCCCGTAACATTAAGAGGTAATGTGTGGTGCGCGCTAGGTCACTCGCTAACGTTAAAGAGGGTAAAGGTGTGGCTAGCGCTAGCTCACTCGCTAACGTTAAAGAGGGGTGCGCTAGCTCACTCGCTAACGTTAAAGAGGGTAA
>JAODXP020000008.1:8803590-8808590 GCA_027497455.2 Sardinella longiceps | reverse complement strand
CTCCTAGTGGTGTTTACTGTCTCTGAGGCCCCATAGTGGCCAGCCTGCTTACATCAGCTCACACGCACGCACACACACACACACACACACACACACACACACACACACACACACACACACCAGCTCCAGACTGACTGCAAAGGGAAGCCCTGGCACCACACACACACACACACACACACACACACACACACACACACACACACACACACACACACACACACACACACACATCAGCTCCAGACTGACTGCAAAGGGAGGCCCTGGCACACACACACACACACACACACACACACACACACACACACACACACACACACACACCAGCTCCAGACAGAGTGTACAGGGAAACCCTGGCACACACACACACACACACACACACACACACACACACACACACACACACACACACACACACACAGACACACAGCACAGACAAATCCTGGCACTGATTGGTCATGGTGGGCTGTCCTGGTTTTGTGAATGTTCTGGTTTTGGCTTCTTGCTGTTGTTGCTTTCTTATTGTTATTGTTGATGATGTGGATTCCCTCCTGTGTGCTAAACAAATGTGTCACAAATGGTGTGTCTGTTTGTGTGTGTGTGTGTGTGTGTGTGTGTGTGTGTGTGTGTGTGTCACATTCCAGCAGTTCTGTCATGCTTGGAGGCCGGAAGCTTTTGCGGGAATAAATAAATTGCACGCCGCTAATCCGCTAATCCGCTAATCTCATGCAATTCAGAGTAACAAAGGTGATAATGACGAGAAAAAGCCGATTGGCTGAATAAATCCAGCATGGAGTCTCATGGAGCTGCCCGATTGGCTGCTGCTGCTGCTGATGATGCGTCTTCTGTGTTTGTTTTCTTTTACTTGAATATGTTAGCATGGCAACCTCAGGTGGTCTGTGTTTACCGTTTTGAATTTTCATTTCATTTCCTGTTTCCTGTGATGTGTGGATGTGTGTATGCATTGGATGTTTTATTTCTTTCATTTCCTGTTTGATGTTTGGATGTGTGTATGCATTGGATATTTTATTATTTCTTTCCTGTATGTGATGTTTGGATGTGTGTGTATAATTTCCTGTTTGATATTTGGCTGTGTGTATACTGTAATTTGCTGTTTGATATTTGGATGTGTGTGTAATTGGGATGTGTGTGTGTGTGTGTGTGTGTGTGTGTGTGTGTGTGCCCTGGATGTTGTATTGTGAGTCTCCGTGTCCTGATGACGTCAGGGTCAAAGGTCAACTGCTCCTCTGCTCGGCCACTTGAGACGGACAAACCCAATCATGTCTTTAATCTGATTAGCATCTCTGTGGCGTGTGTGTGTGTGTGTGTGTGTGTGTGTGTGTGTGTGTGTGGTCCTGCTGTCCCAGTACTTGTGATTTCCACACTCTGAATGCAGTAAGTACAATAAGCAAGTCTGGCCCCTGGAGCCTCCAGCATTGCTAGTGAGAATAACATTATTGCACATAAATAATAATAATTATAATAATTACAGTAAGTAGCCGTAATCTGAGGTGGCCAAGTGAATAAAATAAGTTAGCCTGTCCAAATGTTTAAGTGTTTAAGAAGTGACTTCTAAAGGCTTTGTAAGCTACAGTACGTGGCTGCTAAAGATACGCACTGCTTCGATGTGCAGACTACTGTGCGCCTGATGATCATGTCTCGTGCAGGGAAACGCCTGCCCTGCGCATTGTTCCTCGCCCGCCGTCGGACTGTCGTAACCATGGAAATGTGACTTTGGGCGGTTTCCCTCAGCCCTTTGCTCTTGTTGCCAATAGAAACAGCAACACGGCTGTGACTTTTTCTGACGCTGCTGAATTTTAAGAAGAAGAAAAAAAAAAACTTTTTGGGGCCACCAAATCTTTTGGATCTTGCAGAGTCTCTCTCTATCTCTATATTGTACTGTAGTCATTTTGTAATTACATTTGTATGATTAGTGCTGGTCGTGTATGCCCGGATCTGTACCATGGTCAAATAAAGAAATTGTTTACATAAACAACCCCTGTGCAGCAATCAGTGATGTCATGCTTAGCATCCCACTCTAATGTGCCCTGAGCCCCTGGGCCTGGGGCTGGGAAACCCCGTTTGGAAGGGTACAGTAAGTCTGCTAGTGGTTATTGGCATTGAATCTATATATTTTATATACATACACTATATATATACACACACACATTACAGACCAAAAGTTTGGACACACCCCCTCCTTCAATGCGATTCCTTTATTTCCAGGACAATTTATATTGTAGATTCTCACTAAAGGCATCAAAACTATGAATGAACACATTATGAAATTATGTGCTTAACAAAAAAGTGGGAGGTTATGACAAACTTTTGGACCTGAACCTGATCAAGATGGTTTGGGGTGAGCTGGACCGCAGAGTGAAGGCAAAAGAGCTGACAAGGTCTTAGCATCTCTGGGAATGAATAACTGTTCAAGACAGTTGGAAAACCATATCAGGTGACTACCTGCTCATCAAAAAAATAAAGAGTACAAAGCAGTTATCAGAGCAAAGGTTAGTTTGCCCAGACTGTGCATTACAGTCTCACTCAGGGCTGGGAGTGGACACACTCACTCTGTGATGACAAAATATTAATTCGAAACGCCATTAATAGCCACAGCACAGCCAGTGTCATGGGTCCTGATCACTGCTTTTGCATCATGAGCAAGTCTGATGTTGCGTCAAAACCTGCTGTCAAAACGCGTCCGAATCAGGAGTGTCACTGCGAGTGTCATGTCTGATAGTGACCACTAGTGGCGCTGTTTGGCCCATGCATGCTGGTGAGCGAGAAGTGGAGGAAGGCGAGTGTGTGTGTGAGGCGAGTGTGTGTGTGTGTGAACTCAGGCGTTGGGCTAAAGGAGGTGGAGTCAGGGGTGAGAGGGAGGAAAGGAAAGAAGAGAAAGGGGAAAAGAGAGAGAAAGCAGACACAACAGAAAGAGGGAGAGACGGACGACTACGTCAGTCACATTGATTTAAGAACATATAGGCTCACTGTTACCATAAGTGCCACGGCCGAGGAGGGCAAGACAAGCAAGATGATAACGCCCTATTTCCTGGAACATTTCTGGGTATGTTGTTTTCCCTTTTCTATTTGCGTTAGCCAGCCGGGGACTGAACGCTACTGGCCAGTCAGTCAGTCCATGCCCACGGTGTTTCGTAAGGTTGAGGCGCACTGACAACAAGTTTTAAGATCTATGCTTGTATTTCCGCTTTGTGTGAGGGCAGTCACAAGTAGGCTACACACGGTTCTCTGCTCAGCACATTGTGGACAAGTGGCCCGTACCCCTGCTACTTTTCTCGGCAAAGACCGTTTTACTATCCCGGGGATTGGGCCTCGGTGAACACCATCTAACTTGAGCAGCCAACTGGAATACACCTCTGCGAGTGCCAATTGGCTGGTTTGCACCGTCTTGGAATGTTTATGGAGTTTTCCTGAAAGGCCATTGGTCCTCCGGGCCTGTCAGTCAATGCGTCGACCTTCTCGTTCTCTTCCGTAATTAAGTTCGAATGAGAAGACATGGTTTTTACAAGTTTGTGATTTATGAGTAGACTTGCCACAGCTGGATGTCAATATTTGCTCAAGCTGCAGTTATTGTATTATTTGTTTTTGAAAGACATGGGCGGCTTTACGAGCTGTTCTGTTCTGTTCTGTTCTCTTGTAGGAATCCAGACATTGCTAACTTATTATGCAGTAGCCTAACTACCGACGTTTTCGATCTGGACAGGCCTACATGCATTTGAGAACTCTTTTAGGCCTATAATGTGTATAAACGTGTGTGCGTGTGTGTGTGTGTGTGTGTGTGTGTGTGTGTGTGTGTTGTGCGCGGCGCCTGTTGCCTGGAAAGAAGACGACTAAATCACTTTGTTTTTATTGACACATTTTCCTGTCATATAGAAACGTGTTATCTTGCATAGTCAGCTGTTAAGTTAGTGCCAGTAAATTACTGCACCTGCAGTCTCAAGTCTAGCCCATAGGCGACATGCAATGCTGACCTCCGGTAAACCATGTTTACTCGTCAAACATGTCAAACATCAGAGGCTGCTAGGCTAGATATCTAGTGCTATTAAGGTTAATAGGAAAGACAGATCAGTGTGTTTACCTTCTTTGAACCCGTTATAACACTGGTTATTAGACATTTATTAAAACAAACTAAATAAATTCCAGTGTGGTCACGCTAGACGAGGAGGGTTGATAATGGGATAATTCACCGAGCGGACCGGCCAGACCAGACGAGACGTGTGTGTGTGTGTGTGGTGTGTGTGTGTGTGTGTGTGTGTGTGTGAGAGAGACACAGGGCAGGGATGTAACGTTAGGCTAGTCTGAGACGCTCTCTGCTGCTCACCTGCATTCCGCAGATGCTATCGTGTGTTTAAGGAAGTTCAGTGTCCTGCTTTGCCTCATAATTAGGCTTTCTGACTGACTGACGTGATGCTATGATTACCTAAATAACCCGCCAGTGGTATTTACAACACTCAGATAAATGGGGAACGGGATTCATACCAACGCAGTGATAGTGAATGAATTATGACAAATGAAGAAGGCTAACCTGGGTCTCCTGCAGTGAGCTAAATTCAGTCTTATAGGTCTGTTAACTTGGCTGAAAATGTTTGATGATTGCATTGATGTCACAAATCAATCTAGCTGTTTTATTGATAAACAAAGTAGGCCTAGGCCTAGTCTAGGGCAACAATGCATGGAGATTGACTCAACGTTTAAGCAAGCCTATGGTCAATTTTTGAGCTGAAGTTATAGGTAGAAATATTTTGGGTTTAATGTTTAATATGAATGAATCACTTGGTTGGATTAGGCTGAATGGTTATGAGTCCCACTTGTGTCTGAGTGAGTGTCAGACATCTTGGAACCGTTAGGCTGAATGTGTATGAGGTCGTACGATTAAATGTGCTGCAGTCAGACTTTATGAATGCCTATAAGGACATATGAGGTTAAATATGTTGCAGTCAGACTTTATGAATATCGATGAGGACATACGATTAAACGTGTTGCAG
>JAODXP020000008.1:8786939-8789439 GCA_027497455.2 Sardinella longiceps | reverse complement strand
TAGTGTGTTAGTCAATAAGATATGCATCCTTATTAGACACCTATCCAGTGTGTTAGTCAATAAGATATGCATCCTTATTAGTGGCCTATCCAGTGTGTTAGTCAGTCAGATATGCATCCTTATTAGTGACCTATCCAGTGTGTTAGTCAGTTATGCATCCTTATTAGTGACATATCCAGTGTATTAGTTAGTTATGCATCCTTATTAGTAGCCTATCCAGTCTGTAAGTCAGTCAGTTATGCATCCTTATTAGTGGCCTATAGAGTGTGTTAGTCGGATATTCATCCTTATTAGTGACCTATCCAGTGTGTTAGTCAGTCAGACATAGTGACCTATCCAGTATCAAAGTTAAGTCTGTAGTCATCCTCTGGTCAAACCCTTTACATGTAAAATGTCTCTGAAGAAATCAATTAAAACAGTTATGAAGGCTTATTAAACATGGATATCATATAGAGTAGTTATAGACTATTAATAAACAGCCTTAGTTGTGCTGTTGAGACATAGAGAAGTGTGATGTGTTCCACCTCTCCCTCTGATAACCATTCAGCTAAAGCACATCACAGTCATCCAAAATGGCTGCTTAGGATCAGTGCAACCCCGACAACTAACCCCAGGGAAACTAGGGCCTTTGTAGATGTGTTCCTGTTTGTCAGTTTATTTCTTTGTTTTTAGTCACTCTTTTCTTTTAAATGTGAATGCATATTGGCCAGTAGATGTTGAATGTTGCTTAGTTAGGATGGCAAATGTTTGATGCAGGATATCTGATCTGATCTCAAATCTAAATTAGTTTCATTTTACAATTGAAACCAGTTCATACTTTTGTAGCATTTTGAAGTAGATGCCACATTATTGGTTATTATATGAGAGTAATTGGAGAGATTGACATATTTAATGCCTGTTTTAGCTCCTCCCCATCTAGGATGGGAGAGAGTCAGGTGCAATGCCACTGTTTCAACTGTAGGGGGCTCTAGTAGCACAAGCCCCGCCTCTCCTTCCTGTTGCCATGGATCAGCCTATCCTGCACTGAACTCTGTTCTCTGAAGAGCCAATCATCTGCTTTCTGCATGTGTCATTGGACTGTAACTCATAAATGCCTGTTGTTTAATGAGAATGGTGCATAGTTCTGTGTCTCTCAAACCTAGGTGTGTGTGTGTGTGTGTGTGTGTGTGTGTGTGAAAGGTGTCCTCCTTCTTCTCTGTCCAAGTGCTCTCAGCCCCCGATGGAGTCTAGTCTAGTCCTCTCCATGTAGTCTTTAACTGCCTTACATCTGTGTGTGTGTGTGTGCGTGTGTGTGTGTGTGTGTGTGTGTGAGAAGTCTTTAACTGCCTTACATCTGGGAATCTGCTCTTTATGTTCCATTTGTTTGACCAAAAAAGGAAAAAGTGTGTCTGTACATTTGCACCTCTACTGAAAGATGAACCTTTTGAAGCGTTTAAGGGAGCCAGTCTCAGAAAGCACAGACTTAAGCATCTAATTTACCACTGCTAACCACTGCTAGCAATCTCACTCATGCTAATTATTAATGACTGGACGGAAATAGAAAGTAGATTGACGCTCTTTTGCTCAAACTGTTCCCATAAAATGTGGGCCCTGGACATTAATGTATAACTAGATGTATGGCAATGAAATCTAATCTCTGTGGAATACCACACCACATGGAATATCATAGATTATTCGATTGGATTCTAATCTATTAGATTATTTAGCTCCAGAGATGGCTGTCAGGCCCGAGGCTAATGCTTTCTCAGCCTTCTCCCTTAAACGATGTGTTTGTATGTTAGAGTCTCTCTCTCATATGGACTCATATTACTGTGCCCTACTCTGTGTCCAGTCTGGGCCTGTGACAACACTAGGCAAAACTAGCTTGTCTTTATTAGCTATCATACACAGATTTTGTTGATTTTCTGTTTCTGAGTTGTTTATTTATTTGTTTGTTTGTTTGTTTGTTTGTTTTTCTTTATGTTTTTCTCCTCCTCCCCTTCCTTCATTCGCTCATGTCTTGGTTGGCGTTTGGTGGTGTATAACCGTGGTTACCGCGTTACCTTAGCAATAACAATTGGTCGCCTTGGTTACGTTTGTCCTCAAGAGGTGGCACCCTTGCTACAGCAGTTTATAAGACCCTGGTGTGTATTCAATCTTTTTTTTCATTCATTTCCTCTCCTCTGTGTCTGTCTCTTTCTCTCCCTCCCAGTCTGTCGCCCTGTCCCTCTTTCTTTTTTTCTCTCTCTCTCTCTTTCTCTGTCATCACTCTTTCCTCCACTCCTCCCTTCTCTCACTCTGTTCTTTCTGTTCTTCCTCAATCAATCTGTAATCATTGCTGATCATGTGACTAATCATTTATGTACCTTTTTAGGTCCTGTTGTTATTGTCGTTGTTGTTGTTGTTGTTGTTATTGTTGTTGTTATTTGTTCATTGCCTCAGTAGCACCTCCATGTATTCAGTATTGATTTATTTGAGTTTTTAGTTTCTTATTGTTGTCGTTTATTGTCTCCTTCCTAAC
>JAODXP020000008.1:8779439-8781939 GCA_027497455.2 Sardinella longiceps | reverse complement strand
TGAAAAGCGCCTTAGCGGGGCAGGGGAGGGGGTGGTGTGTGTGTCGGGGGAGGGGGAGGGAGGGGTGACCCCCGGCTGGCCTGGGCCCCCCATAAGGGACGGGTGGGAGGGAGGGAGGGTTGGACCCACGGATACGGACGGGTGGGAGGGAGGATGCGGTGACCGCGGCCGTGGCCGAGTGGGCGAATCACCGATGTCCGAACCTGAGCTTGGCCGACTTCACAGCGGGAGGGAGGAAAAACTCCACCATTTCACCATGGCAACGGCCAACAGCGCCCAGTCAGCATCATCACCATGCCAACAGAGGATGTCCATCCATCACCCTTGGAAACATCAGAGGCACTCCTCAAGAAACACAGACTTACAGAAGAGGAGGGAAAGACAGTGAACATGGCGGAGAGAGACATAGAGAGAGAGAGAGAGAGAGAGAGAGAGAGAGAGAGAGAGAGAGAGAGAGAGAGAGAGAGAGAGAGAGAGAGAGAGAGAGAGAGAGAGAGAGAGAGCGAGAGAGAGACCATCTTCCAGCCATGTTCCCTGGGCAGCTTACAGTGCTGTGTGGTTGTGTGGTCAGACCTGTGTGGTTGGTTGACCGCCGCTGCCCCTCCTCTGTGTTTAGTGCTGAATACTGCAGGAGGAACCACCAGCCTCCAGCCAGCAGGGGGCAGCAAGCCAAGCGCTTAGATCTGCCCCTCTGGGACTTACCATTAGGATAGGGACGGGGGGGGGGGGCAAGCGCTTAGATCTGCCCCTCTGGGACTTACCATTAGGATAGGGACAGGGGGGCAAGCGCTTAGATCTGCCCCTCTGGGACTTACCATTAGGATAGGGACGGGGGGGGCCAAGCGCTTAGATCTGCGCCTCTGGGACGTACCATTAGGAAAGGGACGGGGGGACTCGTGGCTGCCTTAGGCATAAACCATGAGGTGATTAGCATGAAGGGGGGGAGGTTAAACTCACATGCATGAAGATAAAGATGCTTTAGAAAAGTACAGACTGTCTGTTGCGCGTGTGTGTGTGTGTGTGTGTGTGTGTGTGTGTGTGTGTGTGTATGTGTGTGTGTGTGTCCTTTCAGCATCTGTGTTCATTAAGTGTTTGTTGACGGGCGTGTCAGCCGCTGCAGATCTAGCTGTACTCACTGCTAAAGAGTAATTAAGTACCCTTAATTAAGTACACTTAGCCAAACGAAGTACACTTAGCTTAGGCTCTCTCTCTCTGCCGCTGTACCATAGCTAAGGGGAGCAGAGAAGAGAAGAGGAGATATTTCACAGATATCAGTTACAGACAGAAACTAATTACAGTATATCTAGCAGAGTGTGTGGAAGTATGCACTTCCTACGGGGGTGATCATGCTCCTGATCGTGAGTTACCTTTTTAGGACAATAAGACAATAAGACTGGTGATGGGTGTGACTGGCCACACACACCTCAGCAAATAGCTTGGATTTGAACTTCTGCAGCAGATTCTGATTACTTGTGCAGGAAATGAGGCTCGTCTCAACTGATGAATACAACGCCATGACTGAAACAGAGCATTGAGACTGGCCTACAGAAACAATCTGGTGTGCCATTCTGTGTGTGTGTGTGTGTGTGTGTGTGTGTGTGTGTGTGTGTGTGTGTGTTTTGTATGGTATATTGTGTGTGAGTGTTGGGTATTTTTGATTCAGCTTAATCCTGTCTTCTGCTGATGTGTGTGAGTTTTGCTTGTGTTGTGTGTGGCCATGGCTAACCTACAGCTAACTGGTAGCTAACCTGGGGCTAACGGTCTCATATTATGTGTAGCCATGGCTAACCTACAGCTACTGTAACTGGTAGCCTAGCTTACCTGGGGCTAACAGTCACATATTGTGTGTAGCCATGGCTAACCTACATCTAACTGGTAGCTAACCTGGGACTAACGGTCTCATATTGTGTGTGGCCATGACTAACCTACAGCTACTGTGACCGGTAGCCTAGCTTACCTGGGGCTAACGGTCTCATATTGTGTGTAGCCATGGCTAACCTACAGGTAACTGGTAGCTAACTGGTAGCTAACCTGGGGTTAGCGGTCTCATATTGTGTGTAGCGATGGCTAACCTACAGTTACTGTAACTGGTAGCCTAGCTTACCTCGGGCTAACAGTCACATATTGTGTGTAGCCATGGCTAACCTAGAGCTACTATAACTGGTAGTTCACTTGGGGCTAACGGTCTCATAATATGTGTGGCCATGGCTAACCTACAGCTAACTGGTAGCTAACCTGAGGCTATTGGCCTGGTCATGGTAGAGTGCCCTCATTCTCTCAGCAGTGTGTGTCTGTAGCCATCAGTCTGTCTGTCTGTCTGTCTGTCTGTGTGACACTGACTGCTTGTCTACGCTTGTTTTCTATGGGTGTGTTAATTGGCTGTTTTTAAGCAGGGTAGTCCCTGATTGGCTGGTGCATGTTGGTGGCCCGATTATCACCCACAGTTAGTTTGTGCTCTGGAAACAACAGCAGGAAATGAGAAAACGTGCAGCAGGTGTTC
>JAODXP020000008.1:8767532-8779339 GCA_027497455.2 Sardinella longiceps | reverse complement strand
GTGTGGTGCTAGCTGTGTGTTTGAGGTGTTTGCTAGGGCCATACTGTGGAGGTGTGTCTGAGAGAGAGCGAGGGCTGCCATTGGTCAGGAGTAAAAGAATGGGCTGTTCCCACTGTCAGGTGCACTTCCCTGAGGAACATCCGGGACAACGAAGAGAAGGACTCGGCATTCCGGGGAATCTGCACCATGATCACCCATCAACCCTGGAGGAGTGGTACAGGTGTGTGTGGAGATGTGTGTGTGTGTGTGTGTGTGTGTGTGTGTGTGTGTGTGTGTGTGTGTGTGTGTGTGTGTGTGTGTGTGTGTGTGTGTGTGTGTGTGTGTGTGTGTGTGTTTGTGTGATAAAACTGTTTTTATTGATCTCCCTAAATATTTATACCCACTGTAATCTCTTTACTCGTTGATTGGCCCCTGTGTGTGTGTGTGTGTGTGTGTGTGTGTGTGTGTGTGTGTGTGTGTGTGCGTGCGTGTGTGTGTGTGTGCGTGCGTGCGTGCGTGTGTGTGTGTGTGTGTGTGCGTGTGTATGTGTCTGTGTGTCTGTGTGTGCGTGTGTGCGTCTGTGTGTGTGTGCGTGCATTTCGCTGTCTAGGGCTGTGTGCTCTGAATGTGTGTCGCATTGCTGCTTCCTCTGTCCCTGAAATGTGCTTTGTGTGTTGTGTGTGTGTGTGTGTGTGTGTGTGTGTGTGTGTGTGTGTGTGCCCCTGCAGGACTTCATCTTTTTCTGTGATGCTGTTGCCTCCTGGGTCAACCCCAAGGATGACCTGAGAGACATGTTTGGCAAGGTAACGCCCCTTCTCCTGTCAATCACTGGCAGGGTAACTGATGTAAATATCACGCAGGCAGTGCACTGGGCAGCTGTATCAGGCCCTAGGGAAATAGGAAAGAGAATTTAATTTAGAGAAGTTACTGACTCTCTATGTTTGCATGAATCTGTATTTTTATGGATGTTTCTCTGTGTGTGTTCTTGCATGAAACGTGTGTGTGTGTGTGTGTGTGTGTGTGTGTGTGTGTGTGTGTGTGTGTATGTGTGTGCGTCCCCTCAGATCCTGCATGGCTTTAAGAACCAGGTGGGTGAGGAGAACTGGAGACACTTCTCGGACCAGTTCCCTCTTCCCCTGAAGGAACGCCTCGCTACCTTCTACGGAGTCTAGCCGTTCCCGTAGCAACAGGCAGGCATCGTCAGGAGGTGAGTCTGAGCGTTTCCGTGTCGACGGCTCCGTGACAGGAATGACTATCGCCATGGAAATGGGCCTGTTTTGGGGGATTAGTGGGATGGTTTCCATGGAGATGTGTGTTTGGAGTGGGCCGGATTATTCCTTTCAGTGTGGAGCTTGGAGCTTTACAGCTGCTCTAGTTCCTCAGTAACCCTTTAATCTCAGCAGTGCCACAGTAACCCTTTAAGATCTATAGTTCCTCAGTAACCCTTTAATCTCAGAAGTGCCACAGTAAACCTTTAAGATCTATAGTTCCTCAGTAACCCTTTAATCTCAGCAGTGCCACAGTAAACCTTTAAGATCTATAGTTCCTCAGTAACCCTTTAATCTCAGCAGTGCCACAGTAAACCTTAGTCAAGTTCTCAGTAACCCTTATCCAGCAGTGCCACAGTAACCCTTAAGATCTATAGTTCCTCAGTAACCCTTTAATCTCAGCAGTGCCACAGTAAACCTTTAAGATCTATAGTTCCTCAGTAACCCTTTAAGCTCAGCAGTGCCACAGTAACCCTTTAAGCTCTATAGTTCCTCAGTAACCCTTTAAGCTCAGAAGTGCCACAGTAACCCTTTAAGCTCTATAATTCCTCAGTAACCCTTTAATCTCAGCAGTGCCACAGTAACCCTTTAAGCTCTATAGTTCCTCAGTAACCCTTTAAAATCAGCAGTGCCATAGTAACCCTTTAAGCTCAGCAGTGGCACATTACTATAGGACCTCTGAGATTAAAGGGTTAGTATGGAACTGCTGAAAAGTGAACAGATAAGAGTTTAAAGGGTTAGTATGGAACTGATGAGTGTAATCCTTTAAGTTCCATTCACTTTAGTGATGTGTTGTGTGGTGTTTAAGTAGTAATAACATGAGTAAAAAATGTCTATTCATACAGTTTTCTTTGCCTCTCTCTCTCTCCCCCTCCTCTCTCTCCCTCTCTCTCTCTCTCCCTCTCCCTCTCTCTCTCTCTCTCTCTCTCTCTCTCTCTCTCTGTCCCTCTCCTCTCTCTCTCTCTCTCCCTCTCTCTCTATCTGTCCCTCTCCCTCTCCCCCCCCCCCCCTCTATCTCTCTCTCTCTGTCCCTCTATCTGCAGGTGGTTCTCTAAGGGAGTTAAACAGGGAGCCTGAAAAGGCCTTAGCGGGGCAGGGGAGGGGTGGTGTGTGTGTCGGGGGAGGGGGAGGGAGGGGTGACCCCCCCGGCTGGCCTGGGCCCCCCATAAGGGACGGGTGGGAGGGAGGGAGGGTTGGACCCACGGATACGGACGGGTGGGAGGGAGGATGCGGTGACCGCGGCCGTGGCCGAGTGGGCGAATCACCGATGTCCGAACCTGAGCTTGGCCGACTTCACAGCGGGAGGGAGGAAAAACTCCACCATTTCACCATGGCAACGGCCAACAGCGCCCAGTCAGCATCATCGCCATGCCAACAGAGGATGTCCATCCATCACCCTTGGAAACATCAGAGGCACTCCTCAAGAAACCCAGACTTACAGAAGAGGAGGGAAAGACAGTGAACATGGTGGAGAGAGACAGAGAGAGAGAGAGAGAGAGAGAAAAGAGAGAGAGAGAGAGAGAGAGAGAGAGAGAGAGAGAGAGAGAGAGAGAGCCGAAGCCATCTTCCAGCCATGTTCCCTGGGCAGCTTACAGTGCTGTGTGGTTGTGTGGTCAGACCTGTGTGGTTGGTTGACCGCCGCTGCCCCTCCTCTGTGTTTAGTGCTGAATACTGCAGGAGGAACCACCAGCCTCCAGCCAGCAGGGGGCAGCAAGCCAAGCGCTTACATCTGCCCCTCTGGGACTTACCATTAGGATAGGGACAGGGGGGGGGCAAGCGCTAGATCTGCCCTCTGGGACTTACCATTAGGATAGGGACAGGGGGGGGGCAAGCGCTTACATCTGCCCCTCTGGGACTTACCATTAGGATAGGGACGGGGGGGGCCAAGCGCTTAGATCTGCGCCTCTGGGACGTACCATTAGGAAAGGGACGGGGGGACTCGTGGCTGCCTTAGGCATAAACCATGAGGTGATTAGCATGAAGGGGGGGAGGTTAAACTCACATGCATGAAGATAAAGATGCTTTAGAAAAGTACAGACTGTCTGTTGCGCGTGTGTGTGTGTGTGTGTGTGTGTGTGTGTGTGTGTGTGTGTGTGTGTGTGTGTGTATGTGTGTGTGTGTGTCCTTTCAGCATCTGTGTTCATTAAGTGTTTGTTGACGGGCGTGTCAGCCGCTGCAGATCTAGCTGTACTCACTGCTAAAGAGTAATTAAGTACCCTTAATTAAGTACACTTAGCCAAAGGAAGTACACTTAGCTTAGGCTCTCTCTCTCTGCCGCTGTACCATAGCTAAGGGGAGCAGAGAAGAGAAGAGGAGATATTTCACAGATATCAGTTACAGACAGAAACTAATTACAGTATATCTAGCAGAGTGTGTGGAAGTATGCACTTCCTACGGGGGTGATCATGCTCCTGATCGTGAGTTACCTTTTTAGGACAATAAGACAATAAGACTGGTGATGGGTGTGACTGGCCACACACACTCAGCAAATAGCTTGGATTTGAACTTCTGCAGCAGATTCTGATTACTTGTGCAGGAAATGAGGCTCGTCTCAACTGATGAATACAACGCCATGACTGAAACAGAGCATTGAGACTGGGCTACAGAAACAATCTGGTGTGCCATTCTGTTTGTGTGTGTGTGTGTGTGTGTGTGTGTGTTTTGTATGGTATATTGTGTGTGAGTGTTGGGTATTTTTGATTCAGCTTAATCCTGTCTTCTGCTGATGTGTGTGAGTTTTGCTTGTGTTGTGTGTGGCCATGGCTAACCTACAGCTAACTGGTAGCTAACCTGGGGCTAACGGTCTCATATTATGTGTAGCCATGGCTAACCTACAGCTACTGTAACTGGTAGCCTAGCTTACCTGGGGCTAACAGTCACATATTGTGTGTAGCCATGGCTAACCTACATCTAACTGGTAGCTAACCTGGGACTAACGGTCTCATATTGTGTGTGGCCATGACTAACCTACAGCTACTGTGACCGGTAGCCTAGCTTACCTGGGGCTAACGGTCTCATATTGTGTGTAGCCATGGCTAACCTACAGGTAACTGGTAGCTAACTGGTAGCTAACCTGGGGTTAGCGGTCTCATATTGTGTGTAGCGATGGCTAACCTACAGTTACTGTAACTGGTAGCCTAGCTTACCTCGGGCTAACAGTCACATATTGTGTGTAGCCATGGCTAACCTAGAGCTACTATAACTGGTAGTTCACTTGGGGCTAACGGTCTCATAATATGTGTGGCCATGGCTAACCTACAGCTAACTGGTAGCTAACCTGAGGCTATTGGCCTGGTCATGGTAGAGTGCCCTCATTCTCTCAGCAGTGTGTGTCTGTAGCCATCAGTCTGTCTGTCTGTCTGTCTGTCTGTGTGACACTGACTGCTTGTCTACGCTTGTTTTCTATGGGTGTGTTAATTGGCTGTTTTTAAGCAGGGTAGTCCCTGATTGGCTGGTGCATGTTGGTGGCCCGATGATCACCCACAGTTAGTTTGTGCTCTGGAAACAACAGCAGGAAATGAGAAAACGTGCAGCAGGTGTTCCTTACCTGCTTGACAACCCAAAGCGGTTAGCAACCAGACACAGGTCACACCTCAGCGCTTAGCAACCAGACACAGGCCACACCTCAGCGCTTAGCAACCAGACACAGCACTTAGCAACCAGACACAGGCCACACCTCAGGCCACATGCATGTGTTTGTTTGTTTGATATCTTCACCTGAATGTAGCCCATGCTTGGTGAGAAGAGGCGTGGCCTGTCCCAGGCCAGCCAATCAGATTGACTCTGCTGGCCAGAGTGACACATGTATCTCCTAGTGGTGTTTACTGTCTCTGAGGCCCCATAGTGGCCAGCCTGCTTACATCAGCTCACACGCACGCACACACACACACACACACACACACACACACACACACACACCAGCTCCAGACTGACTGCAAAGGGAAGCCCTGGCACACACACACACACACACACACACACACACACACACATCAGCTCCAGACTGACTGCAAAGGGAGGCCCTGGCACACACACACACACACACACACACACACACACACACACACACACACCAGCTCCAGACTGAGTGTACAGGGAAACCCTGGCACACACACACACACACACACACACACACACACACACAGGGAAGCCCTGGCACAGACAAATCCAGCCTGATGTCTGTCCTGGTTTTGTGAATGTTCTGGTTTTGGCTTCTTGCTGTTGTTGCTTTCTTATTGTTATTGTTGATGATGTGGATTCCCTCCTGTGTGCTAAACAAATGTGTCACAAATGGTGTGTCTGTTTGTGTGTGTGTGTGTGTGTGTGTGTGTGTGTGTGTGTGTGTGTGTGTGTGTGTCACATTCCAGCAGTTCTGTCATGCTTGGAGGCCGGAGGCTTCTGCGGGAATAAATAAATTGCACGCCGCTAATCCGCTAATCCGCTAATCCGCTAATCTCATGCAATTCAGAGTAACAAAGGTGATAATGACGAGAAAAAGCCGATTGGCTGAATAAATCCAGCATGGAGTCTCATGGAGCTGCCCGATTGGCTGCTGCTGCTGCTGATGATGCGTCTTCTGTGTTTGTTTTCTTTTACTTGAATATGTTAGCATGGCAACCTCAGGTGGTCTGTGTTTACCGTTTTGAATTTTCATTTCATTTCCTGTTTCCTGTGATGTGTGGATGTGTGTATGCATTGGATGTTTTATTTCTTTCATTTCCTGTTTGATGTTTGGATGTGTGTATGCATTGGATATTTTATTATTTCTTTCCTGTATGTGATGTTTGGATGTGTGTGTATAATTTCCTGTTTGATATTTGGCTGTGTGTATACTGTAATTTGC
Organism: Sardinella longiceps; assembly: GCA_027497455.2. Classification (NCBI taxonomy): domain Eukaryota; kingdom Metazoa; phylum Chordata; class Actinopteri; order Clupeiformes; family Clupeidae; genus Sardinella; species Sardinella longiceps. Next base: position 8,773,252 of record JAODXP020000008.1, on the reverse strand, counting down.
TGTTTGATATTTGGATGTGTGTGTAATTGGGATGTGTGTGTGTGTGTGTGTGTGTGTGTGTGTGTGTGTGTGCCCTGGATGTCGTATTGTGAGTCTCCGTGTCCTGATGATGTCAGGCTCAAAGGTCAACTGCTCCTCTGCTCGGCCACTTGAGACGGACAAACCCAATCATGTCTTTAATCTGATTAGCATCTCTGTGGCGTGTGTGTGTGTGTGTGTGTGTGTGTGTGTGTGTGTGTGTGTGGTCCTGCTGTCCCAGTACTTGTGATTTCCACACTCTGAATGCAGTAAGTACAATAAGCAAGTCTGGCCCCTGGAGCCTCCAGCATTGCTCGTGAGAATAACATTATTGCACATAAATAATAATAATAATTACAGTAAGTAGCCGTAATCTGAGGTGGCCAAGTGAATAAAATAAATTAGCCTGTCCAAATGTTTAAGTGTTTAAGAAGTGACTTCTAAAGGCTTTGTAAGCTACAGTACGTGGCTGCTAAAGATACGCACTGCTTCGATGTGCAGACTACTGTGCGCCTGATGATCATGTCTCGTGCAGGGAAACGCCTGCCCTGCGCATTGTTCCTCGCCCGCCGTCGGACTGTCGTAACCATGGAAATGTGACTTTGGGCGGTTTCCCTCAGCCCTTTGCTCTTGTTGCCAATAGAAACAGCAACACGGCTGTGACTTTTTCTGACGCTGCTGAATTTTAAGAAGAAGAAAAAAAAAAAACTTTTTGGGGCCACCAAATCTTTTGGATCTTGCAGAGTCTCTCTCTATCTCTATATTGTACTGTAGTCATTTTGTAATTACATTTGTATGATTAGTGCTGGTCGTGTATGCCCGGATCTGTACCATGGTCAAATAAAGAAATTGTTTACATAAACAACCCCTGTGCAGCAATCAGTGATGTCATGCTTAGCATCCCACTCTAATGTGCCCTGAGCCCCTGGGCCTGGGGCTGGGAAACCCCGTTTGGAAGGGTACAGTAAGTCTCCTAGTGGTTATTGGCATTGAATGTATAAATTATATATACACTATATATATACACACACATTACAGACCAAAAGTTTGGACACACCCCTCATTCAATGCGATTCCTTTATTTCCAGGACAATTTATATTGTAGATTCTCACTAAAGGCATCAAAACTATGAATGAACACATATGAAATTATGTGCTTAACAAAAAAGTGTGAGATTATGACAAACTTTTGGACCTGAACTTGATCAAGATGGTTTGGGGTGAGCTGGACCGCAGAGTGAAGGCAAAAGAGCTGACAAGGTCTTAGCATCTCTGGGAATGAATAACTGTTCAAGACAGTTGGAAAACCATATCAGGTGACTACCTGCTCATCAAAAAAATAAAGAGTACAAAGCAGTTATCAGAGCAAAGGTTAGTTTGCCCAGACTGTGCATTACAGTCTCACTCAGGGCTGGGAGTGGACACACTCACTCTGTGATGACAAAATATTAATTCGAGACGCCATTAATAGCCACAGCCCAGCCAGTGTCATGTGTCCTGATCGCTGCTATTGCGTCATGAGCAAGGCTGATGTTGCGTCAAAACCTGCTGTCAAAACGCGTCCGAATCAGGAGTGTCACTGCGAGTGTCATGTCTGATAGTGACCACTAGTGGCGCTGTTTGGCCCATGCATGCTGGTGAGCGAGGAGTGGAGGAAGGCGAGTGTGTGTGTGAGGCGAGTGTGTGTGTGTGTGTGAACTCAGGCGTTGGGCTAAAGGAGGTGGAGTCAGGGGTGAGAGGGAGGAAAGGAAAGAAGAGAAAGGGGAAAAGAGAGAGAAAGCAGACACAACAGAAAGAGGGAGAGACGGACGACTACGTCAGTCACATTGATTTAAGAACATATAGGCTCACTGTTACCATAAGTGCCACGGCCGAGGAGGGCAAGACAAGCAAGATGATAACGCCCTATTTCCTGGAACATTTCTGGGTATGTTGTTTTCCCTTTTCTATTTGCGTTAGCCAGCCGGGGACTGAACGCTACTGGCCAGTCAGTCAGTCCATGCCCACGGTGTTTCGTAAGGTTGAGGCGCACTGACAACAAGTTTTAAGATCTATGCTTGTATTTCCGCTTTGTGTGAGGGCAGTCACAAGTAGGCTACACACGGTTCTCTGCTCAGCACATTGTGGACAAGTGGCCCGTACCCCTGCTACTTTTCTCGGCAAAGACCGTTTTACTATCCCGGGGATTGGGCCTCGGTGAACACCATCTAACTTGAGCAGCCAACTGGAATACACCTCTGCGAGTGCCAATTGGCTGGTTTGCACCGTCTTGGAATGTTTATGGAGTTTTCCTGAAAGGCCATTGGTCCTCCGGGCCTGTCAGTCAATGCGTCGACCTTCTCGTTCTCTTCCGTAATTAAGTTCGAATGAGAAGACATGGTTTTTACAAGTTTGTGATTTATGAGTAGACTTGCCACAGCTGGATGTCAATATTTGCTCAAGCTGCAGTTATTGTATTATTTGTTTTTGAAAGACATGGGCGGCTTTACGAGCTGTTCTGTTCTGTTCTCTCTGTAGGAATCCAGACATTGCTAACGTTAACTTATTATGCAGTAGCCTAACTACCGACGTTTTCGATCTGGACAGGCCTACATGCATTTGAGAACTCTTTTAGGCCTATAATGTGTATAAACGTGTGTGCGTGTGTGTGTGTGTGTGTGTGTGTGTGTGTGTGTGTGTGTGTGTGTGTGTGTGCGCGGCGCCTGTTGCCTGGAAAGAAGACGACTAAATCACTTTGTTTTTATTGACACATTTTCCTGTCATATAGAAACGTGTTATCTTGCATAGTCAGCTGTTAAGTTAGTGCCAGTAAATTACTGCACCTGCAGTCTCAAGTCTAGCCCATAGGCGACATGCAATGCTGACCTCCGGTAAACCATGTTTTACTCGTCAAACATGTCAAACATCAGAGCCTGCTAGGCTAGATATCTAGTGCTATTAAGGTTAATAGGAAAGACAGATCAGTGTGTTTACCTTCTTTGAACCCGTTATAACACTGGTTATTAGACATTTATTAAAACAAACTAAATAAATTCCAGTGTGGTCACGCTAGACGAGGAGGGTTGATAATGGGATAATTCACCGAGCGGACCGGCCAGACCAGACGAGACGTGTGTGTGTGTGTGTGTGTGTGTGTGTGTGTGTGTGTGTGTGTGTGTGTGTGTGTGTGTGAGACACAGGGCAGGGATGTAACGTTAGGCTAGTCTGAGACGCTCTCTGCTGCTCACCTGCATTCCGCAGATGCTATCGTGTGTTTAAGGAAGTTCAGTGTCCTGCTTTGCCTCATAATTAGGCTTTCTGACTGACTGACGTGATGCTATGATTACCTAAATAACCCGCCAGTGGTATTTACAACACTCAGATAAATGGGGAACGGGATTCATACCAACGCAGTGATAGTGAATGAATTATGACAAATGAAGAAGGCTAACCTGGGTCTCCTGCAGTGAGCTAAATTCAGTCTTATAGGTCTGTTAACTTGGCTGAAAATGTTTGATGATTGCATTGATGTCACAAATCAATCTAGCTGTTTTATTGATAAACAAAGTAGGCCTAGGCCTAGTCTAGGGCAACAATGCATGGAGATTGACTCAACGTTTAAGCAAGCCTATGGTCAATTTTTGAGCTGAAGTTATAGGTAGAAATATTTTGGGTTTAATGTTTAATATGAATGAATCACTTGGTTGGATTAGGCTGAATGGTTATGAGTCCCACTTGTGTCTGAGTGAGTGTCAGACATCTTGGAACCGTTAGGCTGAATGTGTATGAGGACGTACGATTAAATGTGCTGCAGTCAGACTTTATGAATGCCTATAAGGACATAGGGTTAAATATGTTGCAGTCAGACTTTATGAATGTCGATGAGGACATACGATTAAACGTGTTGCAGGACAGACTTTATGTCTATGAGGACATACAGTTATATGTGTTGCAGTCAGACTGAATGTATGTCTATGGACATAGGGTTAAATATGTTGCAGTCAGACTGAATCCATGTCCATGGGGACATACAGTTATATGTGTTGCAGGACAGACTTTATGAATGTTGCTGTAGAGATTTGATGAACGAGGCTGTACAGATTTGCATTGAGTTAGCTTATCTATTAGCCAAGATCTATCTATCTATCTATCTATCTATCTATCTATCTATCTATCTATCTATCTATCATTTTATCTGTCTATCTGTCTATCTGTCTGTCTGTCTGTCTGCCTGTCTGTCATACTTTGCACTTCAGCCAGAGACTACGAGTTTACACTGAGGATACAGACACAGATACAGGAAGTAAACAGTCTTGCTTTGAAATCTCCATTTATTGTGGGCAAATGTGGCTTATTAGGAAGTATTGTAGCCTTGGTATCGGGTAGTTTAGTCTCATTATGAAGTAGCCTTGGTATCAGGCTGTGTAGAGGCCTATTAGGATGTAGCCTTGGTAGTTTAGAGGTCTTTAAGGAAGTGTTGTAGCCTCGGTATCAGGTAGTTAAGTGGCCTTTAAGGAAGTGTTGTAGCCTCGGTATCAGGTAGTTTAGTGGCCTTTAAGGACGTGTTGTAGCCTTGGTAGTTTAGTGGCCTTTAAGGAAGTGTTGTAGCCTCGGTATCAGGTAGTTTAGTGGCCTTTAAGGAAGTGTTGTAGCCTCGGTATCAGGTAGTTTTAGTGGCCTTTAAGGAAGTGTTGTAGCCTCGGTATCAGGTAGTTTAGTGGCCTTTAAGGACGTGTTGTAGCCTTGGTAGTTTAGTGGCCTTTAAGGAAGTGTTGTAGCCTCGGTATCAGGTAGTTTAGTGGCCTTTAAGGAAGTGTTGTAGCCTCGGTATCAGGTAGTTTAGTGGCCTTTAAGGACGTGTTGTAGCCTTGGTAGTTTAGTGGCCTTTAAGGAAGTGTTGTAGCCTCGGTATCAGGTAGTTTAGTGGCCTTTAGAAGTGTTGTAGCCTTGGTAGGTATTTGGTGGGCTGTTAGTACGTAGCCTTGGTATGGGGTAGTTTAGTAGCCTCTGTATTTGGTGGGCTGTTAGTACGTAGCCTTGGTGTGGGGTAGTTTAGTAGCCTCTGTATTTGGTGGGCTGTTAGTACGTAGCCTTGGTATGGGCTAGTTTGTGTTCTGCTGAGGAGACCACAGAGAGAGAGAGAGAGGAATGGAGGAGAGAAGGGGGGATGGAGGGAATGAGAGAGAGAGGGATGAGGGACAGACGGGAGGAGAGAGAGAAATGGAGGGAGCGACGGAAAGAAAGAGAGAAAGGGGGGGCAGAGAGGGGGATGGAGGGAGAGAGAGAATGATGGAGTGAGAGAGGAGAGTAGATGAGAAAACGTCTTCAATTGGCTTTTTGTGTAAAGGGCACACACACACACACACACACACACACACACACACACACACACACACACACACACACACACACACACACACCATCACCACCCACAGTGTCTTAGTGTCTCACACACACTCAAACACACACACACGCACACACACACACATACACACACACACACACACCGTCATCACCAGCAGTCTCTAACACACACACACACACACACACACACACACACACACACACATCACACACAGTCATCTAACACAGCAGTCACACACACACACACACACACACACACACACATCACCACCAGCTGTGTGCTTAAGATGCAAAGCAGGTACACACAGTCTCACATGCGCACACACAAACAAACACACACATTTAGGTAGAAAGACTCT
>JAODXP020000008.1:8725032-8735032 GCA_027497455.2 Sardinella longiceps | reverse complement strand
TGAATCCACTTGCTGAGATGCGTGACTCCCGTGACTCTTCGCTTCCCTGCACAGCCACTAACCCCCCCCCCCCCCCACACACACACACACACACACACCCTCCCCCTGAGCCTCGCTATTGAGTCGCCACCGTATACGTTGGAGTTAAATATCATTCGCCTTTATTTTTTCAGGTCAAGGCATTTTGTGCGACAGAAATAATGCTCCAGGCTCTCTCTCTCTCTCTCTCTCTCTCTCTCTCTCTCTCTCTCTCTCTCTCTCTCTCTCTCTCTCTCTCTCTCTCTCTCTTTGCTCCCTCACTCTCTGTCTTTCTCTCTCTCTTCCCTTCTTTGTCTCTCTCTCTCTCTCTCTCTCTCTCCACCCTTCCTCCCTCTGTTTCTCTCTCGCTCCCTCTCTCTCTCTCTCTCTCTCTCTCTCTCTCTCTCTCTCTCTAGTCTGGTCCAGACTCCTGTGTTGTGTAGGTTGTGCTGCATTAGTCGTGTGTCGTGTGTGTGTGTGTGTGTGTGTGTGTGTGTGTCTGGGTGTGAGAGAAATAGTAGGCTATGGATTAGTCCGGTGCTGAAATGTACTCTGCTGTAGTGTGTGTGTGTGTGTGTGTGTGTGTGTGTGTGTGTGTGTGTGTGTGTCCACACAAAGGAGAAGGCTCGTGCTCAAGACCTCTTCCCTGCCAGCTCCCTACCCCTTCAGTCTCTCTCTCTCTACACACACACACACACACACACACACACACACACACACACACACACACACACACACACACATACATACACACACTTCCCCTGCCAGCTCCCTACCCCTTCAGTCTCTCTCTCTCTACACACACACACACACACACACACACACACACCCACTTCCCCGCTGTGCTTCCCAGCCCCATGCACCTTCTGTCACGATACGCTACACATGCAATCCATATTTATATCTGGCCTATAAGACCATATATGAAGAGTTCAGATGCAAAACCCCCTAAACACCATTTTTGTGAAAACTGAGTTAATGATATTGTGTGAATCCTTTATAAATCTAGAATATGTAAATTAAATGTTTTTGTGAAAAAAATTAAATAAAACCTACTCCCCGCCATGTCTAAAATATCTGTTTACAATCAAAACACTGTAAACGCCTGATAAAAAATGGCCTTTTTCTCAAAAAGTGGTCAAGTGGAGTTAGGGGTTTTGCATCTGAACTCTTCATATATATATCTATATCTATAAGTGTGTTATAAAATATATAGTTATATTTATATGCTTATTTATAAGTGTGTTATAAAAGATATAGTTGGGCAATTCCACGAAAAAGTAAACCTCACCTTAAAAATTTAAGTCTCTCCTACATGGACATACAAATTCTTTCAGAAAACGTCCAATACAAAAAAGTATCGTCTCAATGTAAATATTCAACTGAGCAAGTTTCGAAAGGATATCTGTTTGTTAAAATTTTTACCCTATTCAGCTATAATGTAAGTCTATGGAGGGGCTTATAATGGGCATAAGTGGGTGATAACACACACAAAGCTGCAATGCTATCAGTTATTTTTTATTGTTATATTACTATTTCTGTCGGCACAGGTTAAAATCCACCGTTCACAATTGTTTTGTATCATTTTGGAAGGTTTTCCAGACGTCACGTCCATAACGTCACATCCATAACGCCATTTCTCCCAATGAAAACCAACTTTTTTACATTTACATTTGAAATTAAGTCTTTCTCTGTCTTTACTGAGGTGTCCTGTTTGGTATGAATGTAGTAATATTTACATTTCTCTAAAAAATTCACACACTTCACAGCAAAAACTACGCTCTCTCGAAAGTTTGTCCGTTTTTCGTCACGTCCATAACGCAAATTGAGCGGCTCATATTCTTATAATGTAAATCATGATATAATTTTTTTGTGTTTGCCTATATTCAGCCATGGAGTTTGCATAAGAATATGAACAAAATTGTGAAATACTGCTAGGTTTGCGGAGGTTATGTGGCATTTTGTTCATCAATAATGCATGAAAATGTCACGTCCATAACGCTGGAATTGCCCAGTTATATTTATAAAGTACTGTATAAGTGTCTTATAAGCCAGTGAGCATCTTCACCTCCCAATTATCTCTAATCTACCACTTTCTCTTTCTTTAACCCAAAACCTTTCAATGGAGGCTTGAATGCACACCTCACCCCTTTATTATAAATAATCTCAGATTAAATGATTTCATCCCTTCATCATTAATAATCTCAGATTAAATCACTTCACATCTACATTATAAAGAAACTTGTATTATAATAATTCACCCCTTCATGACAAATAATCTCAGATTAAATCACTTCACTGGTGCTCACACTGTTGATCCTGTGCATTTTGTTTGAATTTGATCATTTAGAAAATCAGAACTAATAATTTTAACAATTAAAACTTCCTCCTTTTGTATGACTGCATGTGCTTGGATTTATATTTCCTATTTTGAAATTGAATTTATAGTTCAGTCTTTACAACACAATAATTCAGTAATAGTGAATTAATCGCCAACAGTTTGACCAATATGTCTTTCTCTATGTGTGTGTGTGTGTGTGTGTGTGTGTGTGTGTGTGTGTGTATGTGTGTGTCAGTAGAGAAGAGGCGCTCCACCCTGTTGGCTAATTAAGAGTGATGAATTATTAACGCACTAGCTGGTTGTTTTTATTTGGCTTAGTATGCAAGCCACTGTGTGTGTGTGTGTGTGTGTGTGTGTGCTGGTTGTTTTTATTTGGCTTGGCATGCCTCATCAAACCAGGCCACTGTGGAGATGCTGGACTTTTTGCACATCACGGGGCTTTCCTTGTTCTGTGTGTGTGTGCCTGTAAGTGTGTGTGTGCGTGTGTGTGTGAGTGTGAGTGCGTGAGAGAGAGGCTGTGTGTGTGTGTGTGTGTGTGTGTGTGTGTGTGTCACCCTTATGAAAACCATGCGTGTTGATCTGTGTTGAGTAGCCCAGAAAAGAGGAGCGTTCCAAGTGCAAAAGCTGTGTGTGTGTGTGTGTGTGTGTGTGTGTGTGTGTGTGTGTGTGCGTTCCAAGTGCAAAAGCTCGGAGGTAAATATGTAAAATTGATGAGTCTGAAATCAAGCGTGATCTTTGTTGTTTTTCCACGATTTTCCAGCCATTTTCTGTCCTCTTGGAGCATGCAGGGAAGCAAGATTTCCGTATGTGTGTGTGTGTGTGTGTGTGTGTGTGTGTGTGTGTGTGTGTGTGTGTGTGTGCACGCGTGCGTTCCAAGTCCCATCAGGCTTATGTGTAGGTGTCGCCTTGACTTGTTATTTTAAATTCATTTGTTTACTTAATAATTGGGCCATGCAGTCAGCCTTCTCAAAGGGCTCTCAGCCATTGCCCAGTGTGTGTGTGTGTGTGTGTGTGTGTGTGTGTGTGTGTGTGTGTGTGTGTGTGTGTGTGTGCGTGTGCGGATTAAAATATATGTGGAATATGAAATCTTCTGTGTACTTGTGCAGAGAGAATAACCTGTTTCAACTTTTCTTTCTGTTTGTGTGTGTGTGTGTGTGTGTGTGTGTGTGTGAGAAATATAATGTTTGTGCCGTTAACAAGGTTTGTCTGTTGGTTTCAATTTAGTAAGATGTGAATAGATCATTTCTGGCTCTGTTTGTGTGTGTGTGTGTGTGTGTGTAGTGTGTGTGTGTGTGCTCGCGTGTGTATATATCATGCATGCTATCAGAGATTTCTGTGCCTCTTTGAGTTGTGTGCTGGTGCAAATCTTTGTGTGTGTGTGTGTGTGTGTGTGTGTGTGTGGATTGCGTGCTGGCTGTAAACTGTGTTTACTCTTAGTCAGAGTGGATTGTTACATTTTGCTGATGGCCACCAGATACACTGTTGACTCTGCTATTGACCCTGCCTGCCCTCTGGGTGCACACACACACACACACACACACACACACACACACACACACACCACACAAGAATACTCACGCACACTTACATCTCATGTCCCATCTCTGCTTATGTTGTGCTTCCTCTGTAGAAATTAGTGCTGTCAGTTTAACGCGTTAATAACGGCGTTAACGCAAACCTATTTTAACGCCGTCAATTTTTTTAACGCGCGATTAACGCATTTGACCCGCCATTATCAATGGAATGTGAAAAAAAATATCTCCGACATTCCAACACCTCCCGACGGTTCAGTATGTCCTGTGTTTGTATTAGGCTTAAAGTAGGCCTACTGCTTAGCCTAGGAGCTAGGCTACTCATGCCTACAGTAGCCCACACACGCACTGCACACAAGGCACGGGTGCCTGCACTCTGCTCTGCTGCTCCGATGTGAGTGAAAACAAATTTACCGACACAATCGTTGACGTTCACTCGCATGTTCGCATATTTAGGTTGTTAACTAGCTAGAGGGTTAATTTTGTCACTTAGAAATCCCTTCTCTTGAACTGAATACCCCGCAAATAGGCTAATATCAGTTTCAAAATTGCAGCGCGAGTGAGAGAGGTGAAACAGGTCGGAGCGCAACTGAGAGAGAGAATGTTTGTGAGCGTAATTTGATGTCAGTGAAAACAAATATTTTACCGACACAATCGTTGACGCGCATGTTCGCATATTTAGGTTGTTAATTAGCTAGAGGATTAATGTTGTCACTTAGAAATCCCTTCTCTTGAACTGAATACCCCGCAAATAGGCTAATATCAGTTTCAAAATTGCAGCGCGAGTGAGAGAGGTGAAACAGGTTGGAGCGCAACTGAGAGAGAGAATTTGTGCAAACGAGACCATATAGCCTACCTGATTCTGAACGTATGACCTTGTCACTAAAATGAGAGCTTCTTGCAGGGCAATTGCATTTTAAAGGTATGCTCATATGCAATGTAGGTTTACTCATGTAGACCATAATGCCATATTTTCATTGAGCCTCTTTAAAATATAGGTTAGTATAATTTAAAGGGCCACCATCCAGTTTTTTTTTTTTTTTGTAAACTTGTGAACTAGCAACATAAAAGACATCAACATCTCTCTGGCAGTACTTGAACATGTTAATAATTTCTGATGCTGTAACTGGGATTTCTTTTATTTTAAATTGGTATTCACCCCCAACAATGAATGCTAATAACAGCATTAAAATGAAAATAAATAAATAAAAATGGGACAACAAGAAATCGAGGGACATTTAGAATAGAAAGAAATTTGCGATTAATCGCGATTAATTATGAGTTAACTACGGCAAAAATGCGATTAATCGCGATTAAATATTTTAATCGCTTGACAGCACTAGTAGAAATATGTGAAAATCACAAGAAACACTGTGTATTTCCAGCACTTTTAAATGTGTGTGTGTGTGTGTGTGTGTGTGCGCTAATAACAAGCCTGTTCTGGTTGCCCAGGTCCCATTGAGTTTGAAGAGTGTAATGTAGCTGTTGCTACTGAAGGTACGTATGTCACACACACACACACACACACACACACACACACACACACACACACACACAGCAAGTTGACCTCAATTAATGTAAATAGGGTTTCACTTTTAATGGTTTAGATTTGAGCCTTCATGTCTCAAACAACATCTTGATTTCTCAATGTGTGTGTGTGTGTTGGTGTGTGTGTGAAGGAATCAAACCCAAGAAGCGAAAGCCTTTTGGGATACCAGGCCGACGGAAAGACAAGGACACAGACTCCACGCGAGTGTGTATATACCTACTGCACACACACACACACACACACACACACACACACACACACATACGACACACACAGTAGTCAGATATACTCACCGTTTCACCTTCCGTGGACTCTCTAAGAACACAAATGATTTAATAGTTAAAAGAAAATAAAGAGATGATAAGACAACTGTGTGTGTGTATGTGTGTGTGAGAGTGTGTGTGTGTGTGTGTCTACAGTAGGTATATACACACTCACGTGGAGTCTGTGTCCTTGTCTTTCCGTCGGCCTGGTATCCCAAAAGGCTTTCGCTTCTTGGGTTTGATTCCTTCACACACACACCAACACACACACACACACATTGAAATCAAGATGTTGTTTGAGACATGAAGGCTCAAATCTAAACCATTAAAAGTGAAACCCTATTTACATTAATTGAGGTCAACTTGCTGTGTGTGTGTGTGTGTGTGTGTGTGTGTGTGTGTGTGTGTGTGTGTGTGTGACATACGTACCTTCAGTAGCAACAGCTACATTACACTCTTCAAACTCAATGGGACCTGGGCAAACCAGAACAGGCTTGTTATTAGCGCACAACACACACACACACACACACACATTAAAAAGTGCTGGAAATACACAGTGTTTCTTGTGATTTTCACATATTTCTACTAGTGCTGTCAAGCGATTAAAATATTTAATCGCGATTAATCGCATTTTGCCGTAGTTAACTCATAATTAATCGCGATTAATCGCAAATTTCTTTCTATTCTAAATGTCCCTCGATTTCTTGTTGTCCCATTTTTATTTATTTATTTTCATTTTTAATGCTGTTATTAGCATTCATTGTTGGAGGTGAATACCAATTTAAAATAAAAGAAACCCAGTTACAGCATCAGAAATTATTAACATGTTCAAGTACTGCCAGAGAGATGTTGATGTCTTTTATGTTGCTAGTTCACAAGTTTACAAAAAAAAAAAAACTGGATGGTGGCCTCTTTAAATTATACTAACCTATATTTTAAAGAGGCTCAATGAAAATATGGCATTATGGTCTACATGAGTAAACCTACATTGCATATGAGCATACCTTTAAAATGCAATTGCCCTGCAAGAAGCTCTCATTTTAGTGACAAGGTCATACGTTCAGAATCAGGTAGGCTATATGGTCTCGTTTGCACAAATTCTCTCTCTCAGTTGCGCTCCAACCTGTTTCACCTCTCTCACTCGCGCTGCAATTTTGAAACTGATATTAGCCTATTTGCGGGGTATTCAGTTCAAGAGAAGGGATTTCTAAGTGACAACATTAATCCTCTAGCTAATTAACAACCTAAATATGCGAACATGCGCGTCAACGATTGTGTCGGTAAAATATTTGTTTTCACTGACATCAAATTACGCTCACAAACATTCTCTCTCTCAGTTGCGCTCCGACCTGTTTCACCTCTCTCACTCGCGCTGCAATTTTGAAACTGATATTAGCCTATTTGCGGGGTATTCAGTTCAAGAGAAGGGATTTCTAAGTGACAAAATTAACCCTCTAGCTAGTTAACAACCTAAATATGCGAACATGCGAGTGAACGTCAACGATTGTGTCGGTAAATTTGTTTTCACTCACATCGGAGCAGCAGAGCAGGGAGTGCAGGCACCCGTGCCGTGTCTGCAGTGCGTGTGTGGGCTACTGTAGGCATGAGTAGCCTAGCTCCTAGGCTAAGCAGTAGGCCTACTTTAAGCCTAATACAAACACAGGACATACTGAACCGTCGGGAGGTGTTGGAATGTCGGAGATATTTTTTTTCACATTCCATTGATAATGGCGGGTCAAATGCGTTAATCGCGCGTTAAAAAAAATTGACGGCGTTAAAATAGGTTTGCATTAACGCCGTTATTAACGCGTTAAACTGACAGCACTAATTTCTACAGAGGAAGCACAACATAAGCAGAGATGGGACATGAGATGTAAGTGTGCGTGAGTATTCTTGTGTGTGTGTGTGTGTGTGTGTGTGTGTGTGTGTGTGTGTGTGTGTGTGCACCCAGAGGGCAGGCAGGGTCAATAGCAGAGTCAACAGTGTATCTGGTGGCCATCAGCAAAATGTAACAATCCACTCTGACTAAGAGTAAACACAGTTTACAGCCAGCACGCAATCCACACACACACACACACACACACACACACACACAAAGATTTGCACCAGCACACAACTCAAAGAGGCACAGAAATCTCTGATAGCATGCATGATATATACACACGCGAGCACACACACACACACTACACACACACACACACACACACAAACAGAGCCAGAAATGATCTATTCACATCTTACTAAATTGAAACCAACAGACAAACCTTGTTAACGGCACAAACATTATATTTCTCACACACACACACACACACACACACAACACACAAACAGAAAGAAAAGTTGAAACAGGTTATTCTCTCTGCACAAGTACACAGAAGATTTCATATTCCACATATATTTTAATCCGCACACGCACACACACACACACACACACACACACACACACACACACACACACACACACACACACACACTGGGCAATGGCTGAGAGCCCTTTGAGAAGGCTGACTGCATGGCCCAATTATTAAGTAAACAAATGAATTTAAAATAACAAGTCAAGGCGACACCTACACATAAGCCTGATGGGACTTGGAACGCACGCGTGCACACACACACACACACACACACACACACACACACACACACACACACACACACATACGGAAATCTTGCTTCCCTGCATGCTCCAAGAGGACAGAAAATGGCTGGAAAATCGTGGAAAAACAACAAAGATCACGCTTGATTTCAGACTCATCAATTTTACATATTTACCTCCGAGCTTTTGCACTTGGAACGCACACACACACACACACACACACACACACACACACACACACACACAGCTTTTGCACTTGGAACGCTCCTCTTTTCTGGGCTACTCAACACAGATCAACACGCATGGTTTTCATAAGGGTGACACACACACACACACACACACACACACACACACAGCCTCTCTCTCACGCACTCACACTCACACACACACGCACACACACACTTACAGGCACACACACACAGAACAAGGAAAGCCCCGTGATGTGCAAAAAGTCCAGCATCTCCACAGTGGCCTGGTTTGATGAGGCATGCCAAGCCAAATAAAAACAACCAGCACACACACACACACACACACACACACACACACACACACACACACACACACACACAGTGGCCTGCATACTAAGCCAAATAAAAACAACCAGCTAGTGCGTTAATAATTCATCACTCTTAATTAGCCAACAGGGTGGAGCGCCTCTTCTCTACTGACACACACACACACACACACACACACACACACACACACACACACACACACACACACACACACATAGAGAAAGACATATTGGTCAAACTGTTGGCGATTAATTCACTATTACTGAATTATTGTGTTGTAAAGACTGAACTATAAATTCAATTTCAAAATAGGAAATATAAATCCAAGCACATGCAGTCATACAAAAGGAGGAAGTTTTAATTGTTAAAATGATCAGTTCTGATTTTCTAAATGATCAAATTCAAACAAGCTAAAATGCACAGGATCAACAGTGTGAGCACCAGTGAAGTGATTTAATCTGAGATTATTTGTCATGAAGGGGTGAAGTGATTTAATCTGAGATTATTTGTCATGAAGGGGTTAATTATTATAATACAAGTTTCTTACAATACAAGTTTCTTTATAATGTAGATGTGAAGTGATTTAATCTGAGATTATTAATGATGAAGGGATGAAATCATTTAATCTGAGATTATTTATAATAAAGGGGTGAGGTGTGCATTCAAGCCTCCATTGAAAGGTTTTGGGTTAAAGAAAGAGAAAGTGGTAGATTAGAGAAAGTGGTAGATTAGAGATTATTGGGAGGTGAAGATGCTCACTGGCTTATAAGACACTTATACAGTACTTTATAAATATAACTGGGCAATTCCAGCGTTATGGACGTGACATTTTCATGCATTATTGATGAACAAAATGCCACATAACCTCCGCAAACCTAGCAGTATTTCACAATTTTGTTCATATTCTTATGCAAACTCCATGGCTGAATATAGGCAAACACAAAAAAATTATATCATGATTTACATTATAAGAATATGAGCCGCTCAATTTGCGTTATGGACGTGACGAAAAACGGACAAACTTTCGAGAGAGCGTAGTTTTTGCTGTGAAGTGTGTGAATTTTTTAGAGAAATGTAAATATTACTACATTCATACCAAACAGGACACCTCAGTAAAGACAGAGAAAGACTTAATTTCAAATGTAAATGTAAAAAAGTTGGTTTTCATTGGGAGAAATGGCGTTAT
>JAODXP020000008.1:8680032-8690032 GCA_027497455.2 Sardinella longiceps | reverse complement strand
TCATAATGAGACTAAACTACCCGATACCAAGGCTACAATACTTCCTAATAAGCCACATTTGCCCACAATAAATGGAGATTTCAAAGCAAGACTGTTTACTTCCTGTATCTGTGTCTGTATCCTCAGTGTAAACTCGTAGTCTCTGGCTGAAGTGCAAAGTATGACAGACAGACAGACAGACAGACAGATAGACAGATAAATAGATAGATAGATAGATAGATAGATAGATAGATAGATCTTGGCTAATAGATAAGCTAACTCAATGCAAATCTCTACAGCCTCGTTCATCAAATCTCTACAGCAACATTCATAAAGTCTGTCCTGCAACACATATAACTGTATGTCCCCATGGACATGCATTCAGTCTGACTGCAACATATTTAACCCTATGTCCATAGACATACATTCAGTCTGACTGCAACACATATAACTGTATGTCCTCATAGACATAAAGTCTGTCCTGCAACACGTTTAATCGTATGTCCTCATCGACATTCATAAAGTCTGACTGCAACATATTTAACCCTATGTCCTTATAGGCATTCATAAAGTCTGACTGCAGCACATTTAATCGTACGTCCTCATACACATTCAGCCTAACGGTTCCAAGATGTCTGACACTCACTCAGACACAAGTGGGACTCATAACCATTCAGCCTAATCCAACCAAGTGATTCATTCATATTAAACATTAAACCCAAAATATTTCTACCTATAACTTCAGCTCAAAAATTGACCATAGGCTTGCTTAAACGTTGAGTCAATCTCCATGCATTGTTGCCCTAGACTAGGCCTAGGCCTACTTTGTTTATCAATAAAACAGCTAGATTGATTTGTGACATCAATGCAATCATCAAACATTTTCAGCCAAGTTAACAGACCTATAAGACTGAATTTAGCTCACTGCAGGAGACCCAGGTTAGCCTTCTTCATTTGTCATAATTCATTCACTATCACTGCGTTGGTATGAATCCCGTTCCCCATTTATCTGAGTGTTGTAAATACCACTGGCGGGTTATTTAGGTAATCATAGCATCACGTCAGTCAGTCAGAAAGCCTAATTATGAGGCAAAGCAGGACACTGAACTTCCTTAAACACACGATAGCATCTGCGGAATGCAGGTGAGCAGCAGAGAGCGTCTCAGACTAGCCTAACGTTACATCCCTGCCCTGTGTCTCCCTCACACACACACACACACACACGTCTCGTCTGGTCTGGCCGGTCCGCTCGGTGAATTATCCCATTATCAACCCTCCTCGTCTAGCGTGACCACACTGGAATTTATTTAGTTTGTTTTAATAAATGTCTAATAACCAGTGTTATAACGGGTTCAAAGAAGGTAAACACACTGATCTGTCTTTCCTATTAACCTTAATAGCACTAGATATCTAGCCTAGCAGGCTCTGATGTTTGACATGTTTGACGAGTAAAACATGGTTTACCGGAGGTCAGCATTGCATGTCGCCTATGGGCTAGACTTGAGACTGCAGGTGCAGTAATTTACTGGCACTAACTTAACAGCTGACTATGCAAGATAACACGTTTCTATATGACAGGAAAATGTGTCAATAAAAACAAAGTGATTTAGTCGTCTTCTTTCCAGGCAACAGGCGCCGCGCACACACACACACACACACACACACACACACACACACACACACACACACACACACGTTTATACACATTATAGGCCTAAAAGAGTTCTCAAATGCATGTAGGCCTGTCCAGATCGAAAACGTCGGTAGTTAGGCTACTGCATAATAAGTTAGCAATGTCTGGATTCCTACAGAGAGAACAGAACAGAACAGCTCGTAAAGCCGCCCATGTCTTTCAAAAACAAATAATACAATAACTGCAGCTTGAGCAAATATTGACATCCAGCTGTGGCAAGTCTACTCATAAATCACAAACTTGTAAAAACCATGTCTTCTCATTCGAACTTAATTACGGAAGAGAACGAGAAGGTCGACGCATTGACTGACAGGCCCGGAGGACCAATGGCCTTTCAGGAAAACTCCATAAACATTCCAAGACGGTGCAAACCAGCCAATTGGCACTCGCAGAGGTGTATTCCAGTTGGCTGCTCAAGTTAGATGGTGTTCACCGAGGCCCAATCCCCGGGATAGTAAAACGGTCTTTGCCGAGAAAAGTAGCAGGGGTACGGGCCACTTGTCCACAATGTGCTGAGCACAGAACCGTGTGTAGCCTACTTGTGACTGCCCTCACACAAAGCGGAAATACAAGCATAGATCTTAAAACTTGTTGTCAGTGCGCCTCAACCTTACGAAACACCGTGGGCATGGACTGACTGACTGGCCAGTAGCGTTCAGTCCCCGGCTGGCTAACGCAAATAGAAAAGGGAAAACAACATACCCAGAAATGTTCCAGGAAATAGGGCGTTATCATCTTGCTTGTCTTGCCCTCCTCGGCCGTGGCACTTATGGTAACAGTGAGCCTATATGTTCTTAAATCAATGTGACTGACGTAGTCGTCCGTCTCTCCCTCTTTCTGTTGTGTCTGCTTTCTCTCTCTTTTCCCCTTTCTCTTCTTTCCTTTCCTCCCTCTCACCCCTGACTCCACCTCCTTTAGCCCAACGCCTGAGTTCACACACACACACACACTCGCCTCACACACACACTCGCCTTCCTCCACTCCTCGCTCACCAGCATGCATGGGCCAAACAGCGCCACTAGTGGTCACTATCAGACATGACACTCGCAGTGACACTCCTGATTCGGACGCGTTTTGACAGCAGGTTTTGACGCAACATCAGACTTGCTCATGATGCAATAGCAGCGATCAGGACCCATGACACTGGCTGGGCTGTGGCTATTAATGGCGTCTCGAATTAATATTTTGTCATCACAGAGTGAGTGTGTCCACTCCCAGCCCTGAGTGAGACTGTAATGCACAGTCTGGGCAAACTAACCTTTGCTCTGATAACTGCTTTGTACTCTTTATTTTTTTGATGAGCAGGTAGTCACCTGATATGGTTTTCCAACTGTCTTGAACAGTTATTCATTCCCAGAGATGCTAAGACCTTGTCAGCTCTTTTGCCTTCACTCTGCGGTCCAGCTCACCCCAAACCATCTTGATCAGGTTCAGGTCCAAAAGTTTGTCATAATCTCACACTTTTTGTTAAGCACATAATTTCATATGTGTTCATTCATAGTTTTGATGCCTTTAGTGAGAATCTACAATATAAATTGTCCTGGAAATAAAGGAATCGCATTGAATGGGGGGTGTCCAAACTTTTGGTCTGTAGTGTGTGTGTATATATACTGTGTATACTGTATATATATAATTTATACATTCAATGCCAATAACCACTAGGAGACTTAATGTACCCTTCCAGACGGGGTTTCCCAGCCCCAGGCCCAGGGGCTCAGGGCACATTAAAGTGGGATGCTAAGCATGACATCACTGATTGCTGCACAGGGGTTGTTTATGTAAACAATTTCTTTATTTGACCATGGTACAGATCCGGGCATACACGACCAGCACTAATCATACAAATGTAATTACAAAATGACTACAGTACAATATAGAGATAGAGAGAGACTCTGCAAGATCCAAAAGATTTGGTGGCCCCAAAAAGTTTTTTTTTTTCTTCTTCTTAAAATTCAGCAGCGTCAGAAAAAGTCACAGCCGTGTTGCTGTTTCTATTGGCAACAAGAGCAAAGGGCTGAGGGAAACCGCCCAAAGTCACATTTCCATGGTTACGACAGTCCGACGGCGGGCGAGGAACAATGCGCAGGGCAGGCGTTTCCCTGCACGAGACATGATCATCAGGCGCACAGTAGTCTGCACATCGAAGCAGTGCGTATCTTTAGCAGCCACGTACTGTAGCTTACAAAGCCTTTAGAAGTCACTTCTTAAACACTTAAACATTTGGACAGGCTAATTTATTTTATTCACTTGGCCACCTCAGATTACGGCTACTTACTGTAATTATTATAATTATTATTATTTATGTGCAATAATGTTATTCTCACGAGCAATGCTGGAGGCCCCAGGGGCCAGACTTGCTTATTGTACTTACTGCATTCAGAGTGTGGAAATCACAAGTACTGGGACAGCAGGACCACACACACACACACACACACACACACACACACACCGCCACAGAGATGCTAATCAGATTAAAGACATGATTGGGTTTGTCCGTCTCAAGTGGCCGAGCAGAGGAGCAGTTGACCTTTGAGCCTGACATCATCAGGACACGGAGACTCACAATACGACATCCAGGGCACACACACACACACACACACACACACACACACACACACATCCCAATTACACACACATCCAAATATCAAACAGCAAATTACAGTATACACACAGCCAAATATCAAACAGGAAATTATACACACACATCCAAACATCACATACAGGAAAGAAATAATAAAATATCCAATGCATACACACATCCAAACATCAAACAGGAAATGAAAGAAATAAAACATCCAATGCATACACACATCCACACATCACAGGACCCAGGAAATTAAATGAAAATTCAAAACGGTAAACACAGACCACCTGAGGTTGCCATGCTAACATATTCAAGTAAAAGAAAACAAACACAGAAGACGCATCATCAGCAGCAGCAGCAGCCAATCGGGCAGCTCCATGAGACTCCATGCTGGATTTATTCAGCCAATCGGCTTTTTCTCGTCATTATCACCTTTGTTACTCTGAATTGCATGAGATTAGCGGATTAGCGGATTAGCGGCGTGCAATTTATTTATTCCCGCAGAAGCCTCCGGCCTCCAAGCATGACAGAACTGCTGGAATGTGACACACACACACACACACACACACACACACACACACAAACAGACACACCATTTGTGACACATTTGTTTAGCACACAGGAGGGAATCCACATCATCAACAATAACAATAAGAAAGCAACAACAGCAAGAAGCCAAAACCAGAACATTCACAAAACCAGAACAGCCCACCATGACCTTGTCTGTGCCAGGGCTTCCCTGTGTGTGTGTGTGTGTGTGTGTGTGTGTGTGTGTGTGTGTGTGTGTGTGTGTGTGTGTGTGTGTGTGTGCCAGGGTTTCCCTGTACACTCAGTCTGGAGCTGGTGTGTGTGTGTGTGTGTGTGTGTGTGTGTGTGTGTGTGTGTGTGTGTGTGTGTGTGCCAGGGCCTCCCTTTGCAGTCAGTCTGGAGCTGATGTGTGTGTGTGTGTGTGTGTGTGTGTGTGTGTGTGTGTGTGTGTGTGTGTGTGTGTGTGTGTGTGTGTGTGTGCCAGGGCTTCCCTTTGCAGTCAGTCTGGAGCTGGTGTGTGTGTGTGTGTGTGTGTGTGTGTGTGTGTGTGTGTGTGTGTGCGTGCGTGCAGCTGATGTTGGATATGGCAGGCTGGCCACTATGGGGCCTCAGAGACAGTAAACACCACTAGGAGATACATGTGTCACTCTGGCCAGCAGAGTCAATCTGATTGGCTAGCCTGGGACAGGCCACGCCTCTTCTCACCAAGCATGGGCTACATTCAGGTGAAGATATCAAACAAACAAACAAACACACGCATGTGGCCTGAGAGTGTGGCCTGTGTCTGGTTGCTAAGTGCTGTGTCTGGTTGCTAAGCGCTGAGGTGTGTCCTGTGTCTGGTTGCTAAGCGCTGAGGTGTGACCTGTGTCTGGTTGCTAACCGCTTTGGGTTGTCAAGCAGGTAAGGAACACCTGCTGCACGTTTTCTCATTTCCTGCTGTTGTTTCCAGAGCACAAACTAACTGTGGGTGATCATCGGGCCACCAACATGCACCAGCCAATCAGGGACTACCCTGCTTAAAAACAGCCAATTAACACACCCATAGAAAACAAGCGTAGACAAGCAGTCAGTGTCACACAGACAGACAGACAGACAGACAGACTGATGGCTACAGACACACACTGCTGAGAGAATGAGGGCACTCTACCATGACCAGGCCAATAGCCTCAGGTTAGCTACCAGTTAGCTGTAGGTTAGCCATGGCCACACATATTATGAGACCGTTAGCCCCAAGTGAACTACCAGTTATAGTAGCTCTAGGTTAGCCATGGCTACACACAATATGTGACTGTTAGCCCGAGGTAAGCTAGGCTACCAGTTACAGTAACTGTAGGTTAGCCATCGCTACACACAATATGAGACCGCTAACCCCAGGTTAGCTACCAGTTAGCTACCAGTTACCTGTAGGTTAGCCATGGCTACACACAATATGAGACCGTTAGCCCCAGGTAAGCTAGGCTACCGGTCACAGTAGCTGTAGGTTAGTCATGGCCACACACAATATGAGACCGTTAGTCCCAGGTTAGCTACCAGTTAGATGTAGGTTAGCCATGGCTACACACAATATGTGACTGTTAGCCCCAGGTAAGCTAGGCTACCAGTTACAGTAGCTGTAGGTTAGCCATGGCTACACATAATATGAGACCGTTAGCCCCAGGTTAGCTACCAGTTAGCTGTAGGTTAGCCATGGCCACACACAACACAAGCAAAACTCACACACATCAGCAGAAGACAGGATTAAGCTGAATCAAAAATACCCAACACTCACACACAATATACCATACAAAACACACACACACACACACACACACACACACACACACACACACACACACAGAATGGCACACCAGATTGTTTCTGTAGGCCAGTCTCAATGCTCTGTTTCAGTCATGGCGTTGTATTCATCAGTTGAGACGAGCCTCATTTCCTGCACAAGTAATCAGAATCTGCTGCAGAAGTTCAAATCCAAGCTATTTGCTGAGGTGTGTGTGGCCAGTCACACCCATCACCAGTCTTATTGTCTTATTGTCCTAAAAAGGTAACTCACGATCAGGAGCATGATCACCCCCGTAGGAAGTGCATACTTCCACACACTCTGCTAGATATACTGTAATTAGTTTCTGTCTGTAACTGATATCTGTGAAATATCTCCTCTTCTCTTCTCTGCTCCCCTTAGCTATGGTACAGCGGCAGAGAGAGAGAGCCTAAGCTAAGTGTACTTCCTTTGGCTAAGTGTACTTAATTAAGGGTACTTAATTACTCTTTAGCAGTGAGTACAGCTAGATCTGCAGCGGCTGACACGCCCGTCAACAAACACTTAATGAACACAGATGCTGAAAGGACACACACACACACATACACACACACACACACACACACACACACACACACACACACACACGCGCGCAACAGACAGTCTGTACTTTTCTAAAGCATCTTTATCTTCATGCATGTGAGTTTAACCTCCCCCCCTTCATGCTAATCACCTCATGGTTTATGCCTAAGGCAGCCACGAGTCCCCCCGTCCCTTTCCTAATGGTACGTCCCAGAGGCGCAGATCTAAGCGCTTGGCCCCCCCCCGTCCCTATCCTAATGGTAAGTCCCAGAGGAGCAGATCTAAGCGCTTGCCCCCCCTGTCCCTATCCTAATGGTAAGTCCCAGAGGGGCAGATCTAAGCGCTTGCCCCCCCCCCCCCGTCCCTATCCTAATGGTAAGTCCCAGAGGGGCAGATGTAAGCGCTTGGCTTGCTGCCCCCTGCTGGCTGGAGGCTGGTGGTTCCTCCTGCAGTATTCAGCACTAAACACAGAGGAGGGGCAGCGGCGGTCAACCAACCACACAGGTCTGACCACACAACCACACAGCACTGTAAGCTGCCCAGGGAACATGGCTGGAAGATGGCTTCGGCTTTCTCTCTCTCTCTCTCTCTCTCTCTCTCTCTCTCTCTCTCTCTTTCTCTCTCTCTCTCTCTCTATGTCTCTCTCCACCATGTTCACTGTCTTTCCCTCCTCTTCTGTAAGTCTGGGTTTCTTGAGGAGTGCCTCTGATGTTTCCAAGGGTGATGGATGGACATCCTCTGTTGGCATGGCGATGATGCTGACTGGGCGCTGTTGGCCGTTGCCATGGTGAAATGGTGGAGTTTTTCCTCCCTCCCGCTGTGAAGTCGGCCAAGCTCAGGTTCGGACATCGGTGATTCGCCCACTCGGCCACGGCCGCGGTCACCACATCCTCCCTCCCACCCGTCCGTATCCGTGGGTCCAACCCTCCCTCCCTCCCACCCGTCCCTTATGGGGGGCCCAGGCCAGCCGGGGGGTCACCCCTCCCTCCCCCTCCCCCGACACACACACCACCCCTCCCCTGCCCCGCTAAGGCCTCTTTCAGGCTCCCTGTTTAACTCCCTTAGAGAACCACCTGCAGAGAGAGAGAGAGAGAGAGAGAGATAGAGGGGGGGGGAGAGAGAGAGAGAGGGAGAGGGACAGAGAGAGAGAGAGGGAGAGAGAGAGGGGGGAGAGAGAGAGAGGCAAAGAAAACTGTATGAATAGACATTTTTTACTCATGTTATTACTACTTAAACACCACACAACACATCACTAAAGTGAATGGAACTTAAAGGATTACACTCATCAGTTCCATACTAACCCTTTAAACTCTTATCTGTTCACTTTTCAGCAGTTCCATACTAACCCTTTAATCTCAGAGGTCCTATAGTAATGTGCCACTGCTGAACTTAAAGGGTTACTATGGCACTGCTGAGCTTAAAGGGTTATTGTGGCACTGCTGAGCTTAAAGGTTTACTGTGGCACTTCTGATTTTAAAGGGTTACTGAGGAACTATATTTTAAAGGGTTACTGGGGCACTATTAGCTTAAAGGGTTACTGAGAACTGTGAGATTCCAAAGGTTTACTGTGGCACTGCTGAGCTTAAAGGGTTACTGAGGAACTATAGATCTTAAAGGTTTACTGTGGCACTGCTGAGCTTAAAGGGTTACTGAGGAACTATAGAGCTTAAAGGTTTACTGTGGCACTGCTGAGATTAAAGGGTTACTGAGGAACTATAGATCTTAAAGGGTTACTGTGGCACTGCTGAGATTAAAGGGTTACTGAGGAACTATAGAGCTTAAAGGGTTACTGTGGCACTGCTGAGATTAAAGGGTTACTGAGGAACTAGAGCATCTGTAAAGCTCCAAGCTCCACACTGAAAGGAATAATCCGGCCCACTCCAAACACGCATCTCCATGGAAACCATCCCACTAATCCCCCAAAACAGGCCCATTTCCATGGCGATAGTCATTCCTGTCACGGAGCCGTCGGCACGGAAACGCTCAGACTCACCTCCTGACGATGCCTGCCTGTTGCTACGGGAACGGCTAGACTCCGTAGAAGGTAGCGAGGCGTTCCTTCAGGGGAAGAGGGAACTGGTCCGAGAAGTGTCTCCAGTTCTCCTCACCCACCTGGTTCTTAAAGCCATGCAGGATCTGAGGGGACGTACACACACACACACACACACACACACACACACACACACACACACACACGTTTCATGCAAGAACACACACAGAGAAACATCCATAAAAATACAGATTCATGCAAACATAGAGAGTCAGTAACTTCTCTAAATTAAATTCTCTTTCCTATTTCCCTAGGGCTTGATACAGCTGCCCAGTGCACTGCCTGCGTGATATTTACATCAGCTACCCTGCCAGTGATTGACAGGAGAAGGGGGCGTTACCTTGCCAAACATGTCTCTCAGGTCATCCTTGGGGTTGACCCAGGAGGCAACAGCATCACAGAAAAAGATGAAGTCCTGCAGGGACACACACACACACACACACACACACACACACACACACACACACACACACACACACACAGAGAAAACACAAAGCACATTTCAGGGACAGAGGAAACAGCAATGCGACACACATTAGAGCACACAGCCCTAGACAGCAGAAATACACACACACACACACACACGTACACACACACACACACACACACACACACACACACACACACACACACACACACACACACACACACACACACACACGCACACACACACACACACACACACACACACACACACACACACACACACACACACACACACACACACACACACACACACATACACACACAGGGGCCAATCAACGAGTAAAGAGATTACAGTGGGTATAAATATTTAGGGAGATCAATAAAAACAGTTTTATCACACACACA
>JAODXP020000008.1:8678784-8679932 GCA_027497455.2 Sardinella longiceps | reverse complement strand
TATTATTATTATTATTATTATTATTATTATTATTATTAATAATAATAATAATAATAATAATACACTTTGTGTGTATGCTGCGGAGGTTCCTTCTCTCCCTCAGGGCTGTGTCTGTAAGCGATGCGTTTCCCCTCCTCCGCTACACCCTACCCGTGTGTGTGCGTGTGTGTGTGTGTGTTGTGAACATTTTAGCAAAGGAGCTACGCAAAATCAATTTGCAAAGCGCAATACATATCAACAAGACTGTACAACTGAACTGGTTTTTATCTCTGAACAGTAATGCAGATGTCTTAAGTGCTGTCATTAGAGATTCTCCTAATACCCCTGACATTGTTGTGTTGGACGAAGTATCAAAAAACATTCTGATATTGGAAATAGGGTGTTGTTTTGACTTGTACTTAGACTTGTGCTTTTCAGAAAAAATGTTAAAATACCAACCATTAACAAATGCTTTAACATTATGTGGTTATAAGACCAAACTGATTATTATGGTTTTTGGTAGCCTAGGACATGTCCACAGGCTGTGTGTCAGAGGCCTACAAATATCTGGACTGAGAAAGAAGGACTCTAAACAAATAGCCAAATACTGTTCCATATCTGCAATAATAGGTAGCCTGCATGTTTGGAGAAGAAGGTGCCATCTCTATCCTTAAAAAAAAAAAAAAAAAATGCATTCCATAATGATAATGTACTGCTATGTTTTCACCATGCACTAGAACATTGTTTTGTACTGTAAAACAGAATAGGCTCTTTGCAACTATTTGGATGCTGTGTTGTTATAATCAGTATTAGCCATTCCAAATAAATAATCAAATGTGTGTGTGTGTGTGTGTGTGTGTGTGTGTGTGTGTGTGTGTGTGTGTGTGTGTGTGTGTGTGTGCCTGTAAGTGATGCGTCTCCCCTCCCCTGTGCCAGGGTTTTTCAGTGAAATCACTATTCTACTGTACACTTCTCTATTCTACTCTACTCTACTCATCTCTATTCTACTCTACTCATCCCTACTCTACTTATCTCAGTTCTACTCTACTCTACTCATCTCTACTCTACTCATCTCTATTCTACTCTACTCTACTCTACTCATCTCTACTCTACTCATCTCTATTCTACTCTACTCTACTCATCCCTACTCTACTTATCTCAGTTCTACT
>JAODXP020000008.1:8661284-8673784 GCA_027497455.2 Sardinella longiceps | reverse complement strand
CCAGGACGACCTTCCTTGCTCAGCACACCATTTCAGTGCAGTCGAGAAAACACACACACACACACACACACACACACACACACACACACACACACATTGCCTTCCTTGCTCGGCACACCATTTCAGTGCAGTCGAGAATAAACACATGAACACACAAATACACACACAAACACACTTCATGCACCCAGATTTACGTCATGCATTCACAAACACACACACACACACACACACACACACACACACACACACACACATACACTCACACACACATGCACACACTCACACACACACTCACACACACACACACACACACACACACACACACACACACACACACAAACACAAACACACACCCACATACACTCACACACAAACACAGACACGCTTGCTGTAAACTCACCCCAGCCATCTAGTGAAAAAAAGCAAACGCCAGTAAACAAACGTTCATTGCTCTGATCCACAGACACACACACACACACACACACACACACACACACACACACACACACACACACACACACACACACACACACACACACAGACACATTTCACACAGTACAGACACAGGCACACTACACAGCGACATACACAGACAGATCACACAGCACACACACACACACACACACACACACACACACACACACACACACACACACACACACACACACATGCTCACTATCAGTAACATATACACAGGCACCGACACACACACACAACGGAAATGTTCCCATCCTAAATATTTGGACTTGTCTTAATTGAAAGAGTCTGTCTGACATGAACGCTGGACTGTAGCTTTAAACACTCTCTGTGTCCTCATCTTCCTCCTCATCCTCCTCTTCCTCCTCCCCTTTCTCTTCTTCCTCATTCCTCTTCCTCATCCTTCTCCCTCTTCCTCCTCCTCCTATTCTCCCTCTTCCTCTCCCTCTTCCTCCTCCCCTTTCTCTTCTTCCTCATTCCTCTTCCTCTCCCTCTTCCTCCTCTCCTCATCTTCCTCCTCTCCTCATCTTCCTATGTGTGTGCTTCCGGGAGTGTGTGTGTGTGTGTGTGTGTGTGTGTGTGTATGTTTGATACCCCGGGTCTAGATGGGGCCTCGCATCTCCCTGTATGCCCGGCTGGTTAGTTGTGTGTGTGTGTGTGTGTGTGTGTGTGTGTGTGTGTGTGTGTGTGTGTGTGTGTGTGTGTGTGTGTGTGTGGATATGAGTTATTGAATTGGCCTATACACAGTGATCTATGCCATTAATGTGTGTGTGCTTTTGGATGGATATGGGTTATGGCTTAGGCCTATGCAGTGTGTGTGTGTGTGTATGTTTGGATGGGCATGAGTTATGGCACAGGCACTGTGTGTGTGTGTGTGTGTGTGTGTGTGTGTGTGTGTGTTTGGATGACCATTACCGATAGTTTGGGCTTAGGCCTATTTAGTGTGTGTATTTTTGTGAGTGTTTGTGTGTGTGTGTGTGTGTGTGTGTGTGTGTGTGTGTGTGTGTGTGTGTTTGTCTTTGTCTTTGTTTGTGTGTGTCTGTGTGTGTGTGTGTTTGTGTGTGTTTTTGGGTCAGCATGTGGTTTTGCTATTTCTACTGTCAGCATCGAGCAAATCAGTGGATGACAAACAGCAGGTGTGTCTGCTTGTGTGTGTGTGTGTGTGTGTGTGTGTGTGTGTGTGAACTGTGATTGGCATTGTGTGTTGATCATACGAGGTCACTGTTGTGCAAAGTTTTGCCAGCTAATGCATGTGGAGAGGGTTTTAGAGCAGCATATGTGTGTGTGTGTGTGTGTGTGTGTGTGTGTGTGTGTGTGTGTGTGTGGTTGGGTTGTTGAGAGGGTTTTAGAGCTGCATATGGGTGCTTGCCATGCGTGGGTGTTTGTGAGTAGAAAAATATTTGTAGATGTGTTTTTACTCATTCATCTATGTAACCCCCACTCCTGTGTGTGTGTGTGTGTGTGTGTGTGTGTGTGTGTGTGTGTGTGTGTGTTGTTTATGCCCACTGTGTTTCTGAAATGGCGAGTGGCACCACACCTCTGTTCAGTGGCCGTGCTACACGCGATTCACACCGCGTGCGCTTTTACACATGCGAGCGAGAGCGCACACACACACACACACACACACACACACACACACACACACACAATCCCGGGGGAAACCGGCAGGCTGCTTTAACATGCGCCATCAAAACATGTTTGCATGTCTGCCGTGGTGTTGCAGCTCCGTGTGTGTTTGCGTTGCTGAATCAATTATCAATGAGAGGAGGTGTGTTTGTGCGCACTGCATAAACATGATTCTATGGTAGGCCAACTCACAACTAAACACACGCACACACACACACACACACACACACACACACACACACACCGTTCAAACAGCAAGAGCCATATTTAATTGTGGATAGACGCAGGTTGTGGTGTGTTTTGCTGACCTACAGTACAGGTAGGCCTACACACACACACACACTCACACACACACACACAACACACACACACACACACACACACACACACGCACACACCCACACACACACCTGACCTACAGTACAAGTAGGCCTACAGCAGACCTGCGCAGGCAGAGACTGAACTCTGTGGGAAAGCTTAGATGAACACGCATTCACTCAGGCTTTACTTTCTCTAATGTGAAGGCTAGTACTGTCCATGCCCATGGAAATCAACTTGTGTGTGTGTGTGTGTGTGTGTGTGTGTGTGTGTGTGTGTGTAGTAGGCGCTGTCCGTGCCAATGTGCCATGGAAATAAAGTTGTGCGAGACGCCGCTGTTCTCTGCGTGCGCGTGTAAAGTGTTGAGAGCGCGTGTGAGGCGGCGGCACCTCCTTCCCTCTCCCTCTCCCTCTCTTCTCGCCGCCGTTCCCTCTCCCTCTCGCGCTTACTTTCTCATCTCTCTCTCTCTCTCTCTCTCTCTCTCTCGCCGCCGTTCCCTCTCTCTCTCACGCTTACTTTCTCATCTCTGCATTTTTTTCTCTCTTCTCGCTGCCGTTCTCTGTTCGCAGCCAAAGCCCGCCACGGCGTGCGTGCACACTCTCGGTGACAGGTTATCGCGTGATCCCGATGTGTTTTTAAAAGCCTCTCCGCCTGACGTGTGAGATTCACGTGCGATTGTTTAACTGTTGCAGTATATGGGCTCGCGGTGATAAGTTATGTATAACATAGTGGCTCCAGACACGGCAGTGTGAAATGATATTTGACAAGATGGATTGCAGCTCGCTCGCGTTCCATGGTCTCTGCGTGCGTGTGCGTGCGTGCGTGCGTGTATGTGTGCGTGCATTTCCCTTTTCTCCCTCCGGTCAGCGCGCTCCAGCGCACCTTACTCCTGCTCTACTCTACTCCCCGGGAACGAACGGTGCGCTCGAACGGTGCGCTCACGCTCACGAGAGGTAATTATTGACGCTGGCAGGCAGGCAGGCTCCGCCCCATTTGGAATTGAACTCATCTCGCTGTCATGGTCCATTGGGTTGCACCAAAACATTTGGCTTGTCTTGCATATTTAAGACCTTAAGCAGCAGCACCGGCTATAGCAGCAGACGGTTAGTTTCAATCCCCAGCGGTCAGGGAAGCCAGAGAGGAGATATTGAGTGTTTCTCAAAGTCAAGAATGCTTCCTAGGTAGCACACAAGCCTTGGAACGAGGCTCCATTATGGCATCCTTGAAAAATCTATGGACAAAGGCCTCTGTCCTCGCTAGAATTTAGAAGGATGCTGGATTTTGGAACAGCACTTGGCGATGGACAATGACGTGGAATACTCGAAAAAGTAGCCTTCCAAGCATGCTTCCTCAACTTTGAGAAACGCTCCTTATCTTTTCAAATAAGATGGATCAAATTGGCAACTTTTGGCAGCTTTAGATAAAAAATAAGTAACGTCTTAGACATAGAGCTCCTGAATTTGAATAAGCCAGATAGTAATAACATTCACTTCATGCCCAGTGTAGCTGTGCTACAATGATTCATGAATGTGTTGGATGTGTGTTAATTTTCAACCAGGCCTCTGAATCTTGCTGCATCACTGGTACAGAGTCTAGCAACCCACTGCAGCAAAGCAGATCACACACGCAGTCAGCCTTCGCCCAGATCACACACGCAGTCAGCTTTCGCCCAGATCACACATCCAGTCAAACGTCGCCCAGATCACACACGCAGTCAGCCTTCGCCCAGATCACACACGCAGTCAGCTTTCGCCCAGATCACACATCCAGTCAAACGGAACCGGAACTTACAGCGAAGAGACTCTGAACACAACTAATTCTGCTGGCGCTGTTAGACTCTGAACACAACTAAACTAACTCTGCTGGATCTGTTAGACTGAACACAACTAACTCTGCTGGAGCTGAAGGAGTTCTGAACACAACTAACTCTGCTGGAGTTCTGAACACAACTAACTCTGCTGGAGTTCTGAACACAACTAACTCTGCTGGAGTTCTGAACACAACTAACTCTGCTGGAGTTCTGAACACAACTAACTCTGCTGGAGCTGAAGGAGTTCTGAACACAACTAACTCTGCTGGAGTTCTGAACACAACTAACTCTGCTGGAGTTCTGAACACAACTAACTCTGCTGGAGTTCTGAACACAACTAACTCTGCTGGAGTTCTGAACACAACTAACTCTGCTGGAGTTCTGAACACAACTAACTCTGCTGGAGTTCTGAACACAACTAACTCTGCTGGAGTTCTGAACACAACTAACTCTGCTGGAGTTCTGAACACAACTAACTCTGCTGGAGTTCTGAACACAACTAACTCTGCTGGAGTTCTGAACACAACTAACTCTGCTGGAGTTCTGAACACAACTAACTCTGCTGGAGTTCTGAACACAACTAACTCTGCTGGAGTTCTGAACACAACTAACTCTGCTGGAGTTCTGAACACAACTAACTCTGCTGGAGTTCTGAACACAACTAACTCTGCTGGAGTTCTGAACACAACTAACTCTGCTGGAGTTCTGAACACAACTAACTCTGCTGGAGTTCTGAACACAACTAACTCTGCTGGAGTTCTGAACACAACTAACTCTGCTGGATCTGGTGCGGCTGAGAGACACTGAACTCAAGTGTTCCGGAGCTGAGACATTAGGAACATTAAGGACATTAGGGACAGTGTTCCGGAGCTGAGACATTAGGAACATTAAGGACATTAGGGACAGTGTTCCGGAGCTGAGACATTAGGAACATTAAGGACATTAGGGACAGTGTTCCGGAGCTGAGACATTAGGAACATTAAGGACATTAGGGACAGTGTTCCGGAACTGAGACATTAGGAACATTAAGGACATTAGGGACAGTGTTCCGGAGCTGAGACATTAGGAACATTAAGGACATTAGGGACAGTGTTCCGGAGCTGAGACATTAGGAACATTAAGGACATTAGGGACAGTGTTCCGGAGCTGAGACATTAGGAACATTAAGGACATTAGGGACAGTGTTCCGGAGCTGAGACATTAGGAACATTAAGGACATTAGGGACAGTGTTCCGGAGCTGAGACATTAGGAACATTAAGGACATTAGGGACAGTGTTCCGGAGCTGAGACATTAGGAACATTAAGGACATTAGGGACAGTGTTCCGGAGCTGAGACATTAGGAACATTAAGGACATTAGGGACAGTGTTCCGGAGCTGAGACATTAGGAACATTAAGGACATTAGGGACAGTGTTCCGGAGCTGAGACATTAGGAACATTAAGGACATTAGGGACAGTGTTCCGGAGCTGAGACATTAGGAACATTAAGGACATTAGGGACAGTGTTCCGGAACTGAGACATTAGGAACATTAAGGACATTAGGGACAGTGTTCCGGAGCTGAGACATTAGGAACATTAAGGACATTAGGGACAGTGTTCCGGAGCTGAGACATTAGGAACATTAAGGACATTAGGGACAGTGTTCCGGAGCTGAGACATTAGGAACATTAAGGACATTAGGGACAGTGTTCCGGAGCTGAGACATTAGGAACATTAAGGACATTAGGGACAGTGTTCCGGAGCTGAGACATTAGGAACATTAAGGACATTAGGGACACTGTACTGGACCCAGTTCTACTGACACACTAAACCCATCTCTGCTGAGAGCCCTGGTTCTACAGAAACCCTAAACCCATCTGTACTGGACCCGGTTCTGCTGACACACTAAACTCATCTGTACTGGACCCAGTTCTACTGACACACTAAACTCATCTGTACTGAGACCCGTGGATCAGGAGGTTCTGGTGCCATGAGGCGTTTGGGTCTGAAGAGCCTGTGGAAGGCAGTGACTGTGGCCCAGGCAGTGAGGGAGGGGCGGGACGCTAGTGGGGGTCATGGGGGGGCCGTGGGGGTGGGCTGGGACACATTAGAACTCGCTCAGGGACGCACAGACGCTGTTGACCTCAGTGTGGTGACCTCACTTCCTGTCCGAGCGGACGGTGACGCTGGTCACCATGGCGACAGTGCTGGCGTGTCGGACCGGGAGAAGACGGGCGCTACGCTGCTGTTCTCCGGAATCTTCCTGTGCCTGGTTGGCATGACGCTGGCGGTGCTGGGCTGGGTCAACTACGAGCAGAACCAGAGCCAGAGCGGGGCGCTAGAGTGGACCCAGTTCCTTGGGCCGGTTCTGCTGTCTGTGGGGGAACGTTCCTGCTCATCAGCGTCTGCAAGTTCCGCATGCTGTCCTGCTTTACGGGTGCTGCTGCTGTTCTGCGGGGGGACAGGGTGGGGGGAGGAGGAGGGGGGGCGGGAGCAGAGGAGGCGCAGCTAGGCAACATTGGCCTCAGCCGCCGAGACAGCAGGTACTGAGCACCCGTCTATTCCTCTCACTATCCTCAACCACACACACACTCTCCTAACACACACCCCTCTTTCTCACTCTCTCTCTCACACACACACACACACACACACACACACAGGTACAGTTTGTGATTGTGACTGGCACCCCACTTCTTTAAAGGCAATCACATGTGGAGTAAGGGGCTGAACATGGGCTGGAAACAACCAACCAATCATACACAGGGCATGGGCAAACATGAGCTCAATATGCCGAATGGGCTGAATATGTGCTGAACATGGGGCTGGAATATGGGCTGAACATGGGCTGAATACGGGGGCGAATATGGGCTGAATATGGGCGACATGGGCTGAATATGAGCTGAATATGGGCGAATATGGGCCGAATCATACTGAACATGGGGCTGAATATGGGGCTAGAATATGGGCTGAATATGGGGCTGAATATGGGGGTGAATATGGGGCTGAATATGGGGCTGAATATGGGGGTGAATATGGGGGTGAATATGTGCTGAATATGGGCTGAATATGGGCTGAATATGGGGCTGAATATGGGGGTGAATATGGGGGTGAATATGTGCTGAATATGGGCTGAATATGGGCTGAATATGGGGCTGAATATGGGGGTGAATATGGGCTGAATATGGGGGTGAATATGGGCTGAATATGGGGGTGAATATGGGGGTGAATATGTGCTGAATATGGGCTGAATATGGGCTTATAATAGGATGAATATGGGGCTGAATATGAATATGTGCTGAATATGGGTGCTGAATATGGGGCTGAATATGGGGGTGAATATGTGCTGAATATGTGCTGAATATGTGCTGAATATAGTGCTGAATATGGGCTGAATATGGGGCTGAATATAGGGGTGAATATGGGCTGAATATGGGGCTGAATATGAATATGTGCTGAATATGTGCTGAATATGGGGCTGTGATTTATGTTGTGGTCAAATGCCATCAACGCAGCAGGACAGAAAATAGGCCACAGACATGCCCGTCAAAGGCTCTTAAGAAAAGGAGTTGCAGACCTGTCCTTTAAGGCTTATTATTATGCCATATTTAAGTGTGGAAAATACCCTTTAAGGCTTGTAATTGTACAGTATTTAATCATGGACTTTATGAAGTCATATTATTATCAAGTGGTTATCTTCTCTTAGGTGAAGTAGAATGCAACATGCAATTGACTATCTTCTTTAAGTCCTATTATTATCAAATATTTAATTGTGACTATCTTCTATTAGGTGAAATATGTAAAATTTTGATTTTGGATACCTACCTTAAGGTGTAATATTATGTAATATGTAATATATTAATTGAGGATATCTTCTTTGAGGGGTAATAGTATGTAATATTTAATTGTGGATATCTGCTTTAAGGTGTAATATTATGTAATATGTAATAGAGTATGTGTACTTTGAGGTATTTGTGTCGCGTCCTCAGAGTCTCTCTGTGGGAATCTGTAACTAGAAGGTTAATGCTAGAAGCACCGCAGCCAATGATTGCAGGCGGAACATTCTAGATGCAGGCAGGAGGGGAATGGAATGCTGGGATGAGAATGTTCTGTGCCGCAGGTTAGGGCAGTGCAGAGAATGTGTGTGTGTTCAGCTATATAAAGTATAGATAATGTGTGTGTGTTCAGCTATAGGGGCAGTGCAGAGAATGTGTGTGTGTTCAGCTATAGGGGCAGTGCAGAGAATGTGTGTGTGTTCAGCTATAGGGGCAGTGCAGATAATGTGTGTGTGTTCAGCTATAGGGGAAATGCAGAGAATGTGTGTGTGTTCAGCTATAGGGGCAGTGCAGAGAATGTGTGTGTGTTCAGCTATAGGGGAAATGCAGAGAATGTGTGTGTGTTCAGCTATAGGGGCAGTGCAGAGAATGTGTGTGTGTTTAGCTATATAAAGTATAGAGAATGTGTGTGTGTTCAGCTATAGGGGAAAGAGCAGATAATGTGTGTGTGTTCAGCTATAGGGGAACGTATAGATAATGTGTGTGTGTTCAGCTATAGGGGCAGTGCAGAGAATGTGTGTGTGTTCCGTGCCATGAGGGTTCATGAGCCAAAGTGTGTGAGGACTGAGCAGCGTTTGGCTAAAGAGCTGATTGGTCACTTCAAACATGTTTGGGGTCCTGATGTTGTCCTGATGTTGTCCTGATGTGTGTGTGTGTGTGTGTGTGTGTGTGTGTGTGTGTGTGTGTGTGTGTTGTCCTGATGTTGTCCTGATGTGTGTGTGTGTGTGTGTGTTGTCCTGATGTTGTCCTGATGTTGTCCTGTTGTCCTGATGTGTGTGTGTGTGTGTGTGTGTGTGTGTGTGTGTGTGTGTGTGTGTGTGTGTGTGTTGTCCTGATGTTGTCCTCTATCGGCCGCAGGAACCCTGTGCTGACAAGTGAGGAGGAAGAGGATGAAAGGAAGAGTGAAGAAGTTTTGGACTCCCTGCCCCCCCCTGCATACGAGGACCTCTTCCCCGCCTCCAAACACACACTCTCTCACTCACACACACACACACACCCTCCAAACACACACTCTCACACACATCCACACACACACACCCAGCGCTAATAGCAGCTAGGAGTTGTATTCTGGTGCACAAATGAAGGCAAATGTCTGTGCTGCCCCTCTCTCTCTCTCTCTCTCACACACACACACACCCACACACACACACACACACCGTCTCACACACACACCCAGCGCTAATAGCAGCTAGGAGTTGTGTTCTGGTGCACAAATAAAGGCAAATGTCTGTGCTGCCCCTCTCTCTCTCTCTCTCTCACACACACACACACACCCACACACACACACACACACCGTCTCACACACACACACACACCGTCTCACACACACACCCAGCGCTAATAGCAGCTAGGAGTTGTGTTCTGGTGCACAAATGAAGGCAAATGTCTGTGCTGCCCCTCTCTCAAACACACACACACACACACACACACACACACACACACACACACACACACACAAATATCCGTCTTGCCCCTCTCCCACTCCTGCTTCTATGGAACACTGTGGGACTTGAGATTTTGTGTCCTGGTGTGTGTCTGTGTGTCCTGGTGTGTGTCGGTGGAGCGTGTGTGTGTCCCGGTGTGTATCCTGGAGAGTGTGTGTGTCCTGGTGTCTGTCCCGGTGTGTGTCGGTGGAGCGTGTGTGTGTCCCGGTGTGTATCCTGGAGAGTGTGTGTGTCCTGGTGTCTGTTCCGGTGTGTGTCGGTGGAGCGTGTGTGTGTGTCCTGTGTGTTAGATGACATCCTCTGTTGCCGAGACTGGAGTAATCATCCACCCTCTGGATGAATAGATTAGTCCCATAGTTGACTAGTCTGCGCTCTCGGGGTCTTAAGCACTGCAACAGTAGCCTACATTGCAAGCAGACTGAAAATGCATTTCTCAGAACTCCAAATGTGCAACAAGTTCAAATAAAATGAAGACATACAACTAAGAAGTATAACTGTAGCCAGACATCACAACTCGGGCATTAAGTGCAAAGAGATCAAGATGTCAGGCATGATAATAGTATATATCAGTAGCATAATAACAGACAACATAACAGACATTGTGAGCATACATTCTAGACTGTCAGTGTTTCAGAAGTCCTTGAGGTATGTTACTGGAGTGGAATAATCCTGATGTAGATGCTTCTATAACCGCCAGAGTGCTTTGTGTGTTTCTGAGAATATAAACAAGTATAAATATTAACAGGGAAGTGTGCTGAGTGAGCTGTCATGCTTGTGCCAGGTTTCTTAGGTGTTAGAGAATTTTCCCCAATCTGGGCCAATAGTGTTAAATTGGTTGACAATAATAAGAAAGAAATGAAAATATATTTAAAATGTTGAAACGTCATAAATCTGGAAAAAAGTTCTAAATTCTAAAATCCACTGCATTCCAGGAATGTTCGGTGTGTGAGAACTGCCAAGAAAACCATTGACGAGTTACACACACAGTTGTTTCCGACATTCAAAACTCCATCCCGGCTCAGTGAATCTTACCTGCAAGGGTGTGGATATATCAGCTAAATGTTACTGTAACTGAAAAAAATAAATAAATCTACATCGAAAATGGACACTGACATAAATCGTGATAAATGGACCTGTTCATAATTTTGCTGGCATTTCTGCTGCTGTTGAGGCAGCGCCAATACCAGCACCGCACCGCGGACTCCGAGCCAGACTGGCCGGGGCAGAGCGCTCTTCTCCGGGCAAGGACTCCAGACTGGCCCCGGCGGAGGGAGGGCAAATGTTCGGCAGACACACCACAGGGGGGCGGAAATAGAGAGAGAAGCGGAGATGCTTCGGCATAAGAGGAGGAGAAATAGTTTCAACTAGAACGGAAAGTGAGAGTTTAATTCAACGGGCAATTCATCACCGAACATATTGCGCATAGTAGGCTCTTTGATTAATAATCCGATCAAATGTTTAATGTTGTAATTTTAAACAATGTTCTAATTCTTCATAATAAGTTTAGCCTATAGCCTACTAAAAAAGATGTCATTTGAAGGGAAAAATAATGACCTGTATTTTTTTTTGTTGCTAAGTATAGTTTTGTTTCTTAATCATAGGCTACATACATTTATTTGCGTGTGTGTGTGTGTGTGTGTGTGTGTGTGTGTGTGTGTGTGTGTGTGTGTGTGCCCGCGCGCTCGCATGTTTAAGCAATAAAGATCAACAACCAATTACAAAAAAATATTCTCGATGTTTCATCTAAATATTTGTGGTAAACAATATGCGCGCGCAGTCCTCTGTATTATCCTAAATAAAGTTTGATAGTCTATACGAGTAAAAGTTAATAAAGTTTGATAGCCTATACGAGTAAAATTTAATGGACCACAACACCTGAATTTCAAATTCAGATTATTTCCTATAGGCTATTAGGCTATGGTAGAAAATTGAGAGAAGGGAAGTGACTTTCCGTTGTGTTGTGACAAGTTGTGGCTAAGCAGGCACATTGTTCTAAATCCATGCTAGGCAGATTTATTACATAATTATATAGGCCTAATATAATACATATCATGTTGCCATTCTCAACAGTTCCTTGTAATTACTCCAAACTTACTGTACGCATTGGTGAGTAAGATGTCACGGTTCTGATTTATCTCCCGGTTCGTATTCAGAGCCGGCATGAAAATAAAAACTTCTTCTGAATTACAAATAAATCCAAGTATTTTTTTTTTAAAAACAGGTTGTAATTGTTTTCCTTTCTTCTGGGTGTTTATATAACAACAAGGGACCAGTGCAATGGGTTTAAAGACAATTTAAATAAAGAAAGTTCTAGTTTTTTATTTAATTTAAAAGTGCCTTAATTATGTTAACGTCATGCAGGTTGCAGGTTATCTGCTCCAACCTCATGTAGCCTATACATTATAAATGTTTATGTTTGCCCCGAGTGTAACCTATAGCCGAATGTTTCCGATGCACTTATGAGTGATGTTTTCGGGACGTTTATTGTTTCTAAGCGGTGTAATAAATTATCTTATCGATGGTTTATTTGTGATAAGACGATGTTTATTTGCTGAAATGAAATAAATTGCAACACTTTAAATCAGCATGATGAGAATTACTACCTATGGGCCGCGCGCTCACCTTTAGTGCTGATTTAATTTTAATAGGTCAAGCTCGGCTACGGCCGCCTCTCTCATCCTCTGAGCCTTAATCCATCTTTTACCTAAATAAACCAAGGTTACCCTTAATGGAAATCACCGCTACGGCGTTATTAATGAAATTAAAATGTCTTCGTTGGGATCTGTTTTGA
>JAODXP020000008.1:8645354-8656184 GCA_027497455.2 Sardinella longiceps | reverse complement strand
GTAGCTGATGTAAATATCACGCAGGCAGTGCACTGGGCAGCTGTATCAGGCCCTAGGGAAATAGGAAAGAGAATTTAATTTAGAGAAGTTACTGACTCTCTATGTTTGCATGAATCTGTATTTTTATGGATGTTTCTCTGTGTGTGTTCTTGCATGAAACGTGTGTGTGTGTGTGTGTGTGTGTGTGTGTGTGTGTGTGTGTGTGTGTGTGTACGTCCCCTCAGATCCTGCATGGCTTTAAGAACCAGGTGGGTGAGGAGAACTGGAGACACTTCTCGGACCAGTTCCCTCTTCCCCTGAAGGAACGCCTCGCTACCTTCTACGGAGTCTAGCCGTTCCCGTAGCAACAGGCAGGCATCGTCAGGAGGTGAGTCTGAGCGTTTCCGTGTCGACGGCTCCGTGACAGGAATGACTATCGCCATGGAAATGGGCCTGTTTTGGGGGATTAGTGGGATGGTTTCCATGGAGATGCGTGTTTGGAGTGGGCCGGATTATTCCTTTCAGTGTGGAGCTTGGAGCTTTACAGCTGCTCTAGTTCCTCAGTAACCCTTTAATCTCAGCAGTGCCACAGTAACCCTTTAAGATCTATAGTTCCTCAGTAACCCTTTAATCTCAGCAGTGCCACAGTAACCCTTTAAGATCTATAGTTCCTCAGTAACCCTTTAATCTCAGCAGTGCCACAGTAAACCTTTAAGATCTATAGTTCCTCAGTAACCCTTTAAGCTCAGCAGTGCCACAGTAACCCTTTAAGATCTATAGTTCCTCAGTAACCCTTTAAGCTCAGCAGTGCCACAGTAACCCTTTAAGCTCTATAGTTCCTCAGTAACCCTTTAAGCTCAGAAGTGCCACAGTAACCCTTTAAGCTCTATAATTCCTCAGTAACCCTTTAATCTCAGCAGTGCCACAGTAACCCTTTAAGCTCTATAGTTCCTCAGTAACCCTTTAAAATCAGAAGTGCCACAGTAAACCTTTAAGCTCAGCAGTGCCACAATAACCCTTTAAGCTCAGCAGTGCCATAGTAACCCTTTAAGTTCAGCAGTGGCACATTACTATAGGACCTCTGAGATTAAAGGGTTAGTATGGAACTGCTGAAAAGTGAACAGATAAGAGTTTAAAGGGTTAGTATGGAACTGATGAGTGTAATCCTTTAAGTTCCATTCACTTTAGTGATGTGTTGTGTGGTGTTTAAGTAGTAATAACATGAGTAAAAAATGTCTATTCATACAGTTTTCTTTGCCTCTCTCTCTCTCCCCCTCTCTCTCCCTCTCTCTCTCTCCCCCTCTCCCTCTCTCTCTCCCTCTCCCTCTCTCTCTCTCTCTGTCCCTCTCTCTCTCTCTCTCTCTCCCTCTCTCTCTATCTGTCCCTCTCCCTCTCTCCCCCCCCCCTCTCTCTCTCTCTCTCTGTCCCTCTATCTGCAGGTGGTTCTCTAAGGGAGTTAAACAGGGAGCCTGAAAAGCGCCTTAGCGGGGCAGGGGAGGGGTGGTGTGTGTGTCGGGGGAGGGGGAGGGAGGGGTGACCCCCCGGCTGGCCTGGGCCCCCCATAAGGGACGGGTGGGAGGGAGGGAGGGTTGGACCCACGGATACGGACGGGTGGGAGGGAGGATGCGGTGACCGCGGCCGTGGCCGAGTGGGCGAATCACCGATGTCCGAACCTGAGCTTGGCCGACTTCACAGCGGGAGGGAGGAAAAACTCCACCATTTCACCATGGCAACGGCCAACAGCGCCCAGTCAGCATCATCACCATGCCAACAGAGGATGTCCATCCATCACCCTTGGAAACATCAGAGGCACTCCTCAAGAAACACAGACTTACAGAAGAGGAGGGAAAGACAGTGAACATGGTGGAGAGAGACATAGAGAGAGAGAGAGAGAGAAAGAGAGAGAGAGAGAGAGAGAGAGAGAGAGAGAGAGAGAGAGAAAGCCGAAGCCATCTTGCAGCCATGTTCCCTGGGCAGCTTACAGTGCTGTGTGGTTGTGTGGTCAGACCTGTGTGGTTGGTTGACCGCCGCTGCCCCTCCTCTGTGTTTAGTGCTGAATACTGCAGGAGGAACCACCAGCCTCCAGCCAGCAGGGGGCAGCAAGCCAAGCGCTTACATCTGCCCCTCTGGGACTTACCATTAGGATAGGGACGGGGGGGGGGGGGCAAGCGCTTAGATCTGCCCCTCTGGGACTTACCATTAGGATAGGGACAGGGGGGGGGCAAGCGCTTACATCTGCCCCTCTGGGACTTACCATTAGGATAGGGACGGGGGGGGGCCAAGCGCTTAGATCTGCTCCTCTGGGACGTACCATTAGGAAAGGGACGGGGGGACTCGTGGCTGCCTTAGGCATAAACCATGAGGTGATTAGCATGAAGGGGGGGAGGTTAAACTCACATGCATGAAGATAAAGATGCTTTAGAAAAGTACAGACTGTCTGTTGCGCGCGTGTGTGTGTGTGTGTGTGTGTGTGTGTGTGTGTGTGTGTGTGTATGTGGTGTGTGTGTGTGTCCTTTCAGCATCTGTGTTCATTAAGTGTTTGTTGACGGGCGTGTCAGCCGCTGCAGATCTAGCTGTACTCACTGCTAAAGAGTAATTAAGTACCCTTAATTAAGTACACTTAGCCAAACGAAGTACACTTAGCTTAGGCTCTCTCTCTCTGCCGCTGTACCATAGCTAAGGGGAGCAGAGAAGAGAAGAGGAGATATTTCACAGATATCAGTTACAGACAGAAACTAATTACAGTATATCTAGCAGAGTGTGTGGAAGTATGCACTTCCTACGGGG
Organism: Sardinella longiceps; assembly: GCA_027497455.2. NCBI lineage: Eukaryota > Metazoa > Chordata > Actinopteri > Clupeiformes > Clupeidae > Sardinella > Sardinella longiceps. The sequence goes on along the minus strand of JAODXP020000008.1, from coordinate 8,653,418 downwards.
GTGATCATGCTCCTGATCGTGAGTTACCTTTTTAGGACAATAAGACAATAAGACTGGTGATGGGTGTGACTGGCCACACACACCTCAGCAAATAGCTTGGATTTGAACTTCTGCAGCAGATTCTGATTACTTGTGCAGGAAATGAGGCTCGTCTCAACTGATGAATACAACGCCATGACTGAAACAGAGCATTGAGACTGGGCTACAGAAACAATCTGGTGTGCCATTCTGTGTGTGTGTGTGTGTGTGTGTGTGTGTGTGTGTGTGTGTGTGTGTGTTTTGTATGGTATATTGTGTGTGAGTGTTGGGTATTTTTGATTCAGCTTAATCCTGTCTTCTGCTGATGTGTGTGAGTTTTGCTTGTGTTGTGTGTGGCCATGGCTAACCTACAGCTAACTGGTAGCTAACCTGGGGCTAACGGTCTCATATTATGTGTAGCCATGGCTAACCTACAGCTACTGTAACTGGTAGCCTAGCTTACCTGGGGCTAACAGTCACATATTGTGTGTAGCCATGGCTAACCTACATCTAACTGGTAGCTAACCTGGGACTAACGGTCTCATATTGTGTGTGGCCATGGCTAACCTACAGCTACTGTGACCGGTAGCCTAGCTTACCTGGGGCTAACGGTCTCATATTGTGTGTAGCCATGGCTAACCTACAGGTAACTGGTAGCTAACTGGTAGCTAACCTGGGGTTAGCGGTCTCATATTGTGTGTAGCGATGGCTAACCTACAGTTACTGTAACTGGTAGCCTAGCTTACCTCGGGCTAACAGTCACATATTGTGTGTAGCCATGGCTAACCTAGAGCTACTATAACTGGTAGTTCACTTGGGGGCTAACGGTCTCATAATATGTGTGGCCATGGCTAACCTACAGCTAACTGGTAGCTAACCTGAGGCTATTGGCCTGGTCATGGTAGAGTGCCCTCATTCTCTCAGCAGTGTGTGTCTGTAGCCATCAGTCTGTCTGTCTGTCTGTCTGTCTGTGTGACACTGACTGCTTGTCTACGCTTGTTTTCTATGGGTGTGTTAATTGGCTGTTTTTAAGCAGGGTAGTCCCTGATTGGCTGGTGCATGTTGGTGGCCCGATGATCACCCACAGTTAGTTTGTGCTCTGGAAACAACAGCAGGAAATGAGAAAACGTGCAGCAGGTGTTCCTTACCTGCTTGACAACCCAAAGCGGTTAGCAACCAGACACAGGTCACACCTCAGCGCTTAGCAACCAGACACAGGCCACACCTCAGCGCTTAGCAACCAGACACAGCACTTAGCAACCAGACACAGGCCACACCTCAGGCCACATGCGTGTGTTTGTTTGTTTGTTTGATATCTTCACCTGAATGTAGCCCATGCTTGGTGAGAAGAGGCGTGGCCTGTCCCAGGCTAGCCAATCAGATTGACTCTGCTGGCCAGAGTGACACATGTATCTCCTAGTGGTGTTTACTGTCTCTGAGGCCCCATAGTGGCCAGCCTGCTTACATCAGCTCACACGCACGCACACACACACACACACACACACACACACACACACACACACCAGCTCCAGACTGACTGCAAAGGGAAGCCCTGGCACACACACACACACACACACACACACATACACACACACACACACACACACACACACACACACACACACACATCAGCTCCAGACTGACTGCAAAGGGAGGCCCTGGCACACACACACACACACACACACACACACACACACACACACACACACACACACACACCAGCTCCAGACAGAGTGTACAGGGAAACCCTGGCACACACACACACACACACACACACACACACACACACACACACACACACACACACACACACACAGGGAAGCCCTGGCACAGCACATGATTGGTCATGGTGGGCTGTCCTGGTTTTGTGAATGTTCTGGTTTTGGCTTCTTGCTGTTGTTGCTTTCTTATTGTTATTGTTGATGATGTGGATTCCCTCCTGTGTGCTAAACAAATGTGTCACAAATGGTGTGTCTGTTTGTGTGTGTGTGTGTGTGTGTGTGTGTGTGTGTGTGTGTGTGTGTGTCACATTCCAGCAGTTCTGTCATGCTTGGAGGCCGGAGGCTTTTGGCGGGAATAAATAAATTGCACGCTACGCTAATCCGCTAATCCGCTAATCTCATGCAATTCAGAGTAACAAAGGTGATAATGACGAGAAAAAGCCGATTGGCTGAATAAATCCAGCATGGAGTCTCATGGAGCTGCCCGATTGTGCTGCTGCTGCTGATGATGCGTCTTCTGTGTTTGTTTTCTTTTACTTGAATATGTTAGCATGGCAACCTCAGGTGGTCTGTGTTTACCGTTTTGAATCATTTCATTTCCTGTTTCCTGTGATGCTGTGATGTGTGTATGCATTGGATGTTTTATTTCTTTCATTTCCTGTTTGATGTTTGGATGTGTGTATGCATTGGATATTTTATTATTTCTTTCCTGTATGTGATGTTTGGATGTGTGTGTATAATTTCCTGTTTGATATTTGGCTGTGTGTGTATACTGTAATTTGCTGTTTGATATTTGGATGTGTGTGTAATTGGGATGTGTGTGTGTGTGTGTGTGTGTGTGTGTGTGTGTGTGCCCTGGATGTTGTATTGTGAGTCTCCGTGTCCTGATGACGATCAGGGTCAAAGGTCAACTGCTCCTCTGCTCGGCCACTTGAGACGGACAAACCCAATCATGTCTTTAATCTGATTAGCATCTCTGTGGCGTGTGTGTGTGTGTGTGTGTGTGTGTGTGTGTGTGTGTGGGTCCTGCTGTCCCAGTACTTGTGATTTCCACACTCTGAATGCAGTAAGTACAATAAGCAAGTCTGGCCCCTGGAGCCTCCAGCATTGCTAGTGAGAATAACATTATTGCACATAAATAATAATAATTATAATAATTACAGTAAGTAGCCGTAATCTGAGGTGGCCAAGTGAATAAAATAAATTAGCCTGTCCAAATGTTTAAGTGTTTAAGAAGTGACTTCTAAAGGCTTTGTAAGCTACAGTACGTGGCTGCTAAAGATACGCACTGCTTCGATGTGCAGACTACTGTGCGCCTGATGATCATGTCTCGTGCAGGGAAACGCCTGCCCTGCACATTGTTCCTCGCCCGCCGTCCGGACTATGTCGTAACCATGGAAATGTGACTTTGGGCGGTTTCCCTCAGCCCTTTGCTCTTGTTGCCAATAGAAACAGCAACACGGCTGTGACTTTTTCTGACGCTGCTGAATTTTAAGAAGAAGAAAAAAAAACTTTTTGGGGCCACCAAATCTTTTGGATCTTGCAGAGTCTCTCTCTATCTCTATATTGTACTGTAGTCATTTTGTAATTACATTTGTATGATTAGTGCTGGTCGTGTATGCCCGGATCTGTACCATGGTCAAATAAAGAAATTGTTTACATAAACAACCCCTGTGCAGCAATCAGTGATGTCATGCTTAGCATCCCACTCTAATGTGCCCTGAGCCCCTGGGCCTGGGGCTGGGAAACCCCGTTTGGAAGGGTACAGTAAGTCTGCTAGTGGTTATTGGCATTGAATCTATATATTTTATATACATACACTATATATATACACACACGTACAGACCAAAAGTTTCGACACACCTCCTTCAATGCGATTCCTTTATTTCCAGGACAATTTATATTGTAGATTCTCACTAAAGGCATCAAAACTATGAATGAACACATATGAAATTATGTGCTTAACAAAAAGTGTGAGATTATGACAAACTTTGACCTGAACTTGATCAAGATGGTTTGGGGTGAGCTGGACCGCAGTAGTGAAGGCAAAAGAGCTGACAAGCAGCCTTAGCATCTCTGGGAATGAATAACTGTTCAACACAGTTGGAAAACCATATCAGGTGACTACCTGCTCATCAGAAAATAAAGAGTACAAAGCAGTTATCAGAGCAGCAAGGTTAGTTTGCCTCAGACTGTGCATTACAGTCTCACTCAGGGCTGAGGAGCACACTCACCCTGTAGATGACAAAATATTACCTGAGAGACGCTATTACATAGCCACAGCCCAGCCAGTGTCATGCAGTCCTGATCACTGCACAGTGCATCATGAGCAAGTCTGATGTTGCGTCAGAACCTGCTGCCAACACGCGCCCGGGAATCAGGAGTGTCGGCAAGAGTGTCATGTCTGATAGTGACCACCAGTGGCGCTGTTTGGCCCACGCATGCTGGTGAGCGAGGAGTGGAGGAAGGCGAGTGTGTGTGAGGCGAGTGTGTGTGTGTGTGAACTCAGGCGTTGGGGCTAAAGGAGGTGGAGTCAGGGTGAGAGGAGAGGGAAGCAAGAAGAGAAAGGGGAAAGTGAGGAGAGAAAGCAGACACAACAGAAAGAGGGAGAGACGGACGACTACGTCAGTCACATTGATTTAAGAACATATAGGCTCACTGTTACCATAAGTGCCACGGCCGAGGAGGGCAAGACAAGCAAGATGATAACGCCCTATTTCCTGGAACATTTCTGGGTATGTTGTTTTCCCTTTTCTATTTGCGTTAGCACAGCTGGGACTGAACGCTACTGGCCAGTCAGTCAGTCCATGCCACGGTGTTTCGTGCAAGGTTGAGGCGCACTGGACAACAAGTTTTAAGATCTATGCTTGTATTTCCGCTTTGTGTGAGGGCAGTCACAAGTAGGTTAGGCACACGGTTCTCTGCTCAGCACATTGTGGACAAGGTGGCCCGTACCCCTGCTACTTTTCTCGGCAAAGACCGTTTTACTATCCCGGGGATTGGCCTCTGTGAACACCATCTAACTTGAGCAGCCAACTGAATACACCTGCGAGTGCCAATTGGCTGGTTTGCACCGTCTTGGAATGTTTATGGAGTTTTCCTGAAAGGCCATTGGTCCTCCGGGCCTGTCAGTCAATGCGTCGACCTTCTCGTTCTCTTCCGTAATTAAGTTCGAATGAGAAGACATGGTTTTTACAAGTTTGTGATTTATGAGTAGACTTGCCACAGCTGGATGTCAATATTTGCTCAAGCTGCAGTTATTGTATTATTTGTTTTTGAAAGACATGGGCGTTTTACGAGCTGTTCTGTTCTGTTCTGTTCTCTCTGTAGGAATCCAGACTTTGCTAACTTATTATGCAGTAGCCTAACTACCGACGTTTTCGATCTGGACAGGCCTGCATGCATTTGAGAACTCTTTTAGGCCTATAATGTGTATAAACGTGTGTGCGTGTGTGTGTGTGTGTGTGTGTGTGTGTGTGTGTGTTTGCGCGGCGCCTGTTGCCTGGAAAGAAGACGACTAAATCACTTTGTTTTTATTGACACATTTTCCTGTCATATAGAAACGTGTTATCTTGCATAGTCAGCTGTTAAGTTAGTGCCAGTAAATTACTGCACCTGCAGTCTCAAGTCTAGCCCATAGGCGACATGCAATGCTGACCTCCGGTAAACCATTTTTACTCGTCAAACATGTCAAACATCAGAGCCTGCTAGGCTAGATATCTAGTGCTATTAAGGTTAATAGGAAAGACAGATCAGTGTGTTTACCTTCTTTGAACCCGTTATAACACTGGTTATTAGACATTTATTAAAACAAACTAAATAAATTCCAGTGTGGTCACGCTAGACGAGGAGGGTTGATAATGGGATAATTCACCGAGCGGACCGGCCAGACCAGACGAGACGTGTGTGTGTGTGTGTGTGTGTGTGTGTGTGTGTGTGTGTGTGTGTGAGACACAGGGCAGGGATGTAACGTTAGGCTAGTCTGAGACGCTCTCTGCTGCTCACCTGCATTCCGCAGATGCTATCGTGTGTTTAAGGAAGTTCAGTGTCCTGCTTTGCCTCATAATTAGGCTTTCTGACTGACTGACGTGATGCTATGATTACCTAAATAACCCGCCAGTGGTATTTACAACACTCAGATAAATGGGGAACGGGATTCATACCAACGCAGTGATAGTGAATGAATTATGACAAATGAAGAAGGCTAACCTGGGTCTCCTGCAGTGAGCTAAATTCAGTCTTATAGGTCTGTTAACTTGGCTGAAAATGTTTGATGATTGCATTGATGTCACAAATCAATCTAGCTGTTTTATTGATAAACAAAGTAGGCCTAGGCCTAGTCTAGGGCAACAATGCATGGAGATTGACTCAACGTTTAAGCAAGCCTATGGTCAATTTTTGAGCTGAAGTTATAGGTAGAAATATTTTGGGTTTAATGTTTAATATGAATGAATCACTTGGTTGGATTAGGCTGAATGGTTATGAGTCCCACTTGTGTCTGAGTGAGTGTCAGACATCTTGGAACCGTTAGGCTGAATGTGTATGAGAACGTACGATTAAATGTGCTGCAGTCAGACTTTATGAATGCCTATAAGGACATAGGGTTAAATATGTTGCAGTCAGACTTTATGAATGTCGATGAGGACATAGGGTTAAATATGTTGCAGTCAGACTTTATGAATGTCGATGAGGACATACGATTTAACGTGTTGCAGGACAGACTTTATGTCTATGAGGACATACAGTTATATGTGTTGCAGTCAGACTGAATGTATGTCTATGGACATAGGGTTAAATATGTTGCAGTCAGACTGAATGCATGTCCATGGGGACATACAGTTATATGTGTTGCAGGACAGACTTTATGAATGTTGCTGTAGAGATTTGATGAACGAGGCTGTAGAGATTTGCATTGAGTTAGCTTATCTATTAGCCAAGATCTATCTATCTATCTATCTATCTATCTATCTATCTATCTATCTATTTATCTGTCTATCTGTCTGTCTGTCTGTCTGTCTGTCATACTTTGCACTTCAGCCAGAGACTACGAGTTTAGGATACAGACACAGATACAGGAAGTAAACAGTCTTGCTTTGAAATCTCCATTTATTGTGGGCAAATGTGGCTTATTAGGAAGTATTGTAGCCTTGGTATCGGGTAGTTTAGTCTCATTATGAAGTAGCCTTGGTATCAGGCTGTGTAGAGGCCTATTAGGATGTAGCCTTGGTAGTTTAGAGGTCTTTAAGGAAGTGTTGTAGCCTCGGTATCAGGTAGTTAAGTGGCCTTTAAGGAAGTGTTGTAGCCTCAGTATCAGGTAGGTTAGTGGCCTTTAAGGACGTGTTGTAGCCTTGGTAGTTTAGTGGCCTTTAAGGAAGTGTTGTAGCCTCGGTATCAGGTAGTTTAGTGGCCTTTAAGGAAGTGTTGTAGCCTCGGTATCAGATAGTTTAGTGGCCTTTAAGGACGTGTTGTAGCCTCGGTATCAGGTAGTTTAGTGGCCTTTAAGGAAGTGTTGTAGCCTTCGGTATCAGGTAGTTTAGTGGCCTTTAAGGACGTGTTGTAGCCTTGGTAGTTTAGTGGCCTTTAAGGAAGTGTTGTAGCCTCGGTATCAGGTAGTTTAGTGGCCTTTAAGGAAGTGTTGTAGCCTCGGTATCAGGTAGTTTAGTGGCCTTTAAGGAAGTGTTGTAGCCTCGGTATCAGGTAGTTTAGTGGCCTTTAAGGAAGTGTTGTAGCCTCGGTAGGTATTTGGTGGGCTGTTAGTACGTAGCCTTGGTATGGGGTAGTTTAGTAGCCTCGGTATTTGGTGGGCTGTTAGTAAGTAGCCTTGGTGTGGGGTAGTTTAGTAGCCTCTGTATTTGGTGGGCTGTTAGTACGTAGCCTTGGTATGGGCTAGTTTGTGTTCTGCTGAGGAGACCACAGAGAGAGAGAGAGTGGATGGAGGAGAGAAGGGGGATGGAGGGAATGAGAGAGAGAGGGATGAGGGACAGACGGGAGGAGAGAGAGAAATGGAGGGAGCGACGGAAAGAAAGAGAGAAAGGGGGGCAGAGAGGGGGATGGAGGGAGAGAGAGAATGATGGAGTGAGAGAGGAGAGTAGATGAGAAAACGTCTTCAATTGGCTTTTTGTGTAAAGGGCACACACACACACACACACACACACACACACACACACACACACACACACACACACACACACACCACCCACAGTGTCTTAGTGTCTCACACACACTCAAACACACACACACGCACACACACACACATACACACACACACACACACCGTCATCACCAGCAGTCTCTAACACACACACACACACACACACACACACAC
>JAODXP020000008.1:8620354-8625354 GCA_027497455.2 Sardinella longiceps | reverse complement strand
AGACAAAACTTTTTTGTATTGGAGGTTTTCTGAAAGAATTTGTATGTCCATGTAGACGAGACTTGAAGTTTTAAGGTGAGGTTTACTTTATATATATATATTACTTATTCTAGATATACTACTTGTACAGTATATATATTGCATATATACTACTTAGACTATATATATATATATATATATATATATATATATATATATATATATATATGTATGTATACTACATATACTATTTATACTAAGTATATGAACATACATTATATAAAGAATTAGTCTTTGGGAGGTGTTAGCTCACTATACACTTAGCAATAAACATATACTTGTAGCAGTATACTAGACAATTAGTGCACATATAATATACACATACTAGACAATTAGTGCATATATAATATACACATACTAGACAATTAGTGCACATATAATACACACATACTAGACAATTAGTGCACATATAATATACACATACTAGACAATTAGTGCACATATAATACACACATACTAGACAATTAGTGCACATATAATATACACATACTAGACAATTAGTGCACATATAATATACACATACTAGACAATTAGTGCACATATAATACACACATACTAGACAATTAGTGCACATATAATATACACATACTAGACAATTAGTACACATAATACACACATACTAGACAATTAGTGCACATATAATATACACATACTAGACAATTAGTGCACATATAATATACACATACTAGACAATTAGTGCACATATAATACACACATACTAGACAATTAGTGCACATATAATACACACATACTAGACAATTAGTGCACATATAATATACACATACTAGACAATTAGTGCACATATTATATACACATACTAGACAATTAGTACACATATAATATACACATACTAGACAATTAGTGCACATATAATACACACATACTAGACAATTAGTGCACATATAATATACACATACTAGACAATTAGTGCACATATAATATACACATACTAGACAATTAGTGCACATATAATACACACATACTAGACAATTAGTACACATAATACACACATACTAGACAATTAGTGCACATATAATATACACATACTAGACAGTTAGTGCACATAATATACACATACTAGACAATTAGTACACATAATACACACATACTAGACAATTAGTGCACATATAATATAGACAAAAATAAAAAAGACACTCCAATATACTTAACTCATTGACTGCCAATGACGTCTTTAGACGTCAACTGAAATACTGCCGTTCACTGCCAATGACGTCTTTAGACGTCAACTGCGTTTTTTAATGGGGAGGGCTGCAGAAAGACCTAGGGAACCTTGTCTGTAAATATCAGAATTCTCCGTCGAAAATTGTTGTTCCAAATTGATCCTGAGGGTGGCAGTGTGTCACTTTGGATGTGAGATGAGCATAGATTCATAGGTATGGCCACGGGAGAAGTAGAGAAAGCTAATGGCATGGCTAAATATGCCGCTAGCAAAGTGCAGACGTAAATCGGAGAAATTTAGGCAGTTCACACTCGATCAGAGTATGTGTCACTGCCATAGTAGCTCGAGTAGTGTTCCGATCGTGGGAGATGAAGGAGATCAACCTTGGGCAAACGGAAATAGCAGTTGTGACTTGTATCAGTGCCCAGCTAGCTCACAGTTCCGGGTCAGGTAAGAATTTGCGAGCTGGATGTTGATCACTGAGTTAATCGCTGTCACCGCCTGTAATAGCATATATTTACCTTGTTACAACAATGTCTATTTTATTACCAAAAGCCCCCTGTTACTGTTGTTTTTGTGGTCTTATCAAAGGAAGACATTTTCCCGATGTTTGACGTGCTAATAGACCGAAAAAAAACGCGCATCCAAGACACTAACGTTGTCAAACAAAACGCTAATTTTCTCCCTTTTTTGATAACAAACGGGTGTGTTTGGAGAAAGTAGCTTATGTTCGCCTGCTGATTTCTAAGCAATGGAAAGGGGTAGAAACGAACTTTTTTTTGCTGGTGAAAGAAGAGAGTCTGCTCTTTCTTGTGGTAGTTTCATTGTTTATGTAGTCGTAACACATAATATTCTGTGGCTCTTTAAAAAACAGTCAAAATTCCCCAAAACCTCTGGCAGTATGGAACTCTCTATTCTGAAAACGGCTGGCAGTCAATGAGTTAAAGGCAAACCAACAACACATACAAATAATACAGCGCTCAAAGAGTAGGTGGCGTCTACACTAGAGACGGTGCAGAGTGTCCAGAGTATCTCTAATACTGTGTGTGTGTGTGTGTGTGTGTGTGTGTGTGTGTGTGTGTGTGTGTGTGTGTGTGTGTGTGTGTGTGTGTGTGTGTAGACTAAAACTGAATTTACACCGTCGCGCGCAAGCGGCGCGCGCCGTTGTGTGACGTCAAAATGACGTGGAGCCCCTTGGCGCGCGACGCTTTTCAGGGGAATTTCGCGAGGTCGTGCGCACGACAGATTTTGTAAGTCGCCGCCAGCCCTACGCGCCACTCAGCTGGGCCATTCATAAGCAACTACACCAAGATGCATGAGAGCTTATTTCACCCTCTTCTGCCAAGAAGCATTCATCACCCTGCTATCTGACACATAACCATATCTTCAGCTAATGCATGATCATCTTAAAGCATGGATGAAACGTTTTTAAGACCTTGATTGTTAAGCTAAATTTAACCCAGTCATCCGTCCGTCCTAACATCCCTCACAACGTTTTTACAAACTGAAACATGCCTACAATACTACCAGGGGTTGTATGCAAACACTCACCAGAAACTTGGAGATACTTATCATGGATGAAACGTTTTTAAATCCTTGATTGTTAAGCTAAATTTAGCCCAGTCATCCTTCAGTCCTAACATCCCTCACAACGTTTTTACAAACTGAAACATGCCTACAATACTACCAGGGGTTGTATGCAAACACTCACCAGAAACTTGGAGATACTTATCATGGATGAAACGTTTTTAAATCCTTGATTGTTAAGCTAAATTTAGCCCAGTCATCCGTCAGTCCTAACATCCCTCACAACGTTTTTACAAACTGAAACATGCCTACAATACTACCAGGGGTTGTATGCAAACACTCACCAGAAACTTGGAGATACTTATCATGTTTATTTAATCCATAAATTTAATCCACAACTAAGTACAGTCAAACAAAGCAAGCACAGGGTTATAATGAATAATGCCAAAACGGCGCTTCTGTCGAATTTGGTCGTGCGGCAGGTATAAAGAGTTCGTACGAACATGTGACGTCACCGATGGCGCGCGCACCAGCAGACACGTCGAGTATGTTGCCACCTTAAGGAGGAGGTGGCGTCTACACTAGAGGCGGTGCAGAGTATCCAGAGTATCTCTAATACTGTGTGTGTGTGTGTGTGTGTGTGTGTGTGTGTGTGTGTAGACTAAGGAAGAGGTGGCGTCTACACTAGAGGCGGTGCAGAGTATCCAGAGTATCTCTAATACTGTGTGTGTGTGTGTGTGTGTGTGTGTGTGTGTGTGTGTGTGTGTAGACTAAGGAAGAGGTGGTGTCTACACTAGAGGCGGTGCAGAGTATCCAGAGTATCTCTAATACTGTGTGTGTGTGTGTGTGTGTGTGTGTGTGTGTGTGTGTGTGTGTGTGTGTGTGTGTGTATATTGATTGATTGATTCTTTATTGAACAGCCACATTTAGCAAGAGCGTTCAAAAGGATAAAAAAGACACAAAAAAGCCCAAGGGCTTATTTCCATTGTGGTCCTTTGGTGTAAAAACAATCAAGACATAACATTTAAGACAAAAGAACGGGGAAAGGGATCAACAAATGATATTAAAACAAACAAAGACAAAAACAAAGGACACCATATAGAAAATAAAAAAGAAATTAAATACAAATAAGACATGCAGACAATACAAATAGAAAAACACATGTACTAAAAAATGATTTAGTTTATAAGTTAGTGAGCCATCTTTTAATTAGGGATTTAAATTGTATATATGATGAGTTTAGAGATTTAATGTTAGTTGGTACGCTATTCCATAAGACCGCTGCTGAGTATAGGAAAGAGTACTTTCCCATACAGCTCTTAAAACGACATAGCCTATAATCAGTTGAACTCCCCTGGTGGAGTACTTGTGTGTGTCGCTTACTCTGGAAAAATAGTTCAATAAATATTTGGGAACCAAATTTTGTCTTATCTTATAGACTAAACACAGCTTCAACTGAGAGACTCTCTCCTCCACTCTAAGCCATCTAAGACTAGAAAAATGGCCTGGACAGAGATGAGTTCTAGGATGTAATTTAAGTATAACTCTGGCTAGCTTATTTTGACATATCTGTAGTTTGTTTTTGAGGGCTTGTGTAGTGCCAGTGTACCAGGATGTGCAGGCATAGTCCAGATGGCATTGGACAAGAGCATCACCCAAGACTTTCAAAGTATTGCTGTCTAAAAGACAAGATATTCTTGACAGGTACTTAGTCCTTTGGCTAACCTTTGAAATAACTCTTTGGGCCATATGCTCTCCTGATAATTTATCATCAAGTATGCAACCTAAATAGGTGACCACTTCCTTGGCCTTGATGTCAGTATCACCCACAGCTACCTTAAAACCCTCAACTTTTTTAAATTTATTTCTGGACCCAAAAAGAATTGATTCGGTCTTTCCAAGATGGAGAGACAGCTTGTTATCTATCAACCAAGTACTAAGGTTACAGAGTTCTGAGCTAAGCAGCCTTTCCACCTCTGCTTTCTCTTTATGAGACACTAGAATAGCAGAGTCGTCTGCAAACAAAAACAGATTACAATTTATGGCTGCCTGCATGTCATTAACATATAACAAAAAAAAGAGAGGGCCTAGTATACTTCCCTGGGGAACTCCACAAGTTAATTTAAAGGGAGTGGACATGGTCCCTTCCACATCTACCACCTGTTCTCTCTCATATAAATATGACCTTACCCATTGAACAGCTGAGTTTGTGAACCCTAAAGCTTTAAGCTTGTTTAAAAGGACATCATACTGA
>JAODXP020000008.1:8587854-8592854 GCA_027497455.2 Sardinella longiceps | reverse complement strand
AGCAAGTAGTGTGTGTGCTAGTTTAAGCAAGTAGCAAGGTGTGTGTGCAAGGTGTGTGTGCACGGTGTGTGTGCTAGTTCGTATGGGCTCCTCTTTTGTCTCGTCACGTTCTGAACACCAGATTGACCGTAAACTTTCCTACGCAACTCAAAAGGACAGTAGGACAGATACAGCAGTAGATTCATGGCTTAAATCTAATATGAGTCGGGAGGGCGCGCTCAACTTCAAAAGTAAAATAAAAGACTTTGGGTGCGTGAAAAAGAAAGCTATAAACTTAAAGAGAAAATCATTCATTAATCATTAATCAATCTCATTATTTATTTGGCATACCACCATGTCCAGGGTTAGGGTTAGGGTGCGTGATACGCACTGATGATGGCTTAGGCCGAAACGCGTTTGCATTGGACATGGTGGTATGTCAAATAAATAATGAGATATAGCTCGTGAGTGCGGATTTTTTCTTTAAGTTTAAATCTAATATGAATCATGATGTTATTGAAGCTAAAAATCAACTTCCATTTCGCAAGATAGTCATAACGCTAGATCTGCTGAGTGAATATAAACAAACACGACAATCTCTAGCGTTGCTAACTGCACCTTCAGCTAGTCTGGAGCCTGAAAACCTTTACATTGTAAATCATTTGATGGAAAAATCATGAAATGCACTATATACTGTATATAGACATCATATAAACTATACTCTATATACAGTATATACACATTATATACTCTCAGATATTGATCATCTGTGTTATTACTGATGCATAGTAATCTGTGTGTTCACACAGTATATACTCACAGATATTGATCATCTGTGTTATTACTGATACATAGTAATCTGTGTGTTCACACAGTATATACTCACAGATATTGATCATCTGTGTTATTACTGATACATAGTAATCTGTGTGTTCACACATTATATACTCACAGATATTGATCATCTGTGCATACTGATACATAGTAATCTGTGTGTTCACACATTATATACTCACAGATATTGATCATCTGTGCATACTGATGCATAGTAATCTGTGTGTTCACACATTATATACTACAGCAATCTGTGTGTACTGATATATAGTATATTACAGTGATCCTACAGTTATTTGTGTTATTACTGATATATTACAGTAATATGTGTTATTACTGATACATAGTAATCTGTGTGTTCACTGATATATTACAGCAATCTGTGTGTACTGATATATAGTATATTACAGTGATCCTACAGTTATTTGTGTTATTACTGACATATTACAGTAATATGTGTTATTACTGATACAGTAATCTGTGTGTTATTATTGATATATCACAGCAATCTGTGTGTTATTACTGATACAGTAATCTGTGTGTACTGATATATTACAGTAATCTGTGTGTGCTGCTCTATTACAGTAATCTGTGTGTATTTACTGATGTCCCTCTAATCTGTGTGTTATTACTGATATATTACAGTAATCTGTGTGCTATTACTGAGACAGTAATCTGTGTGTACTGATCTATTACAGTAATCTGTGTGTACTGATCTATTACAGTAATCTGTGTTTACTGATGTTCCTCTAATATGTTTGCTATTACTGATACAGTAATTTGTGTGTACCGATCTATTACTCTGTGTATATTTACTGATGTTCCTCTAATCTGCTCTTCCCTGCAGGTTCACATGAGGAGGAATCAGTCCAGTGAGTATCACTTTCACTTCATGCTACTTACCAAACACACACACACACACACACACACACACACACACACACACACACACACACACACACCTCTGTCATTGCGTGATGTTTGATTTCTCAGGAGCCAGAGTATGGGCGGCCATTTTGGCTCTAGGCCCTAGGTGTGTTTCCTGGCTGGTGCTGCGCTGATGAGCCTCTCCCAGTGTGTTCACCCAGCAGCCTCTCCCAGGCTGTTTAACCTGAGTATAGGCGGCCATTTCGGCTCTAGTCTTGTCTGTTTACCCAGCAGCCTCTCCCAGGCTGTTTAACCTGAGTATAGGCGGCCATTTTGGTTCTAGTCTTGTCTGTTTACCCAGCAGCCTCTCCCAGGCTGTTTAACCTGAGTATAGGCGGTCATTTTGGCTCTAGTCTTGTGTGTTTACCCAGCAGCCTCTCCCAGTCTGTTTACCCAGCAGGCTCTCCAGTCTGAGTATAGGCGGCCATTTTGGCTCTATTGTAGTCTTGTGTGTTTCCTGCTGTTTCCTGGCCGGTGCTGCATCTGTGCTGATGAGCCTCTCTACTCACAGTCTGTTTACCCAGCAGGCTGGATCTCCAAAGCAACTCCAGGCCTGTGCAAACACACACACACACACACACACACACACACACACACACACACACACACACACACACACACACACACTCAGACTGGATCTCCAAAGCCAACTCCAGGCCTGTGCAAACACACACACACACACACACACACACACACACACACACACACACACACACACACACATACACTCACACACACACTCAGACTGGATCTCCAAAGCAACTCCAGGCCTGTGCAAACAAACACACACACACACACACATACACACACACACACACACACACACACACATGTACACACTCAGACTGGATCTCCAAAGCCAACTCCAGGCCTGTGCAAACACACACACACACACACACACACACACACACACACACACACACACACACACACATACACACACTCAGACTGGATCTCCAAAGCAACTCCAGGCCTGTGCAAACAAACACACACACACACACACACACACACACACACACACACACACACACACACACATGTACACACTCAGACTGGATCTCCAAAGCCAACTCCAGGCCTGTGCAAACAAACACAAGAACCTCTCCGCTCCTCTCCGCTCGGCACGGCTTTGAGGCCGCCATGGCAACAAGATTAACTGCTTAATTGCGTGTTTATGTTTTTTCTTGCAATCATAATTTTTGACATATTTTCTGTGGAATTTTGGTCTTTTAAGCGAAGACAGCTGCAAGATTAATAGGCTTGTTTGGTGCCTGCTCTTGACAATGGGGGGAGATTTATGCAGACACGCATGTGTGTGTGTGTGTGTGTGTGTGTGTGTGTGTGTGTGTGTGTGTGTGTGTGTGTGTGTGTGTGTGTGTGTGTGTGTGTGTGTGTGTGTGTGTGTGTGTGTGTGTGTGTGTGTGTGTATGTGTGTGAGTGTGTGTGTGTGTGTGTGTGTGTGTGTGTGTGCATGCTCTCTATCATTTTAATGTCTGTCCCAGATAGCACACAGATTGTTCTCACAGGACAGGACAGCTCAGCCCTGAACAGGCCAGACGTGTCGTGGAAAAAGCACCGCATTAACCGTTCACACACCACTCACACACCGCTCACACACCACTCACACTCCGCTCAGCTCACATTCCAGACTTGTGCATCAAAACCAGTACATTGAAACTAGTGCATTAAAACCAGTGCATTAAAACCAGTGCATTGAAACCAGTGCATTAAAACCAGTCCATCGCTCTGTTCCTGTTCGCTGCCATTCACTCACAAGTAGCTTTGATCCAGAAATGCACTTTCACTACAAGGCCAGATGTGTGTGTGTGTGTGTGTGTGTGTGTGTGTGTGTGTGTGTGTGTGTGTGTGTGTTTGATCCAGAAATGCACTTTCACTACAAGGCCAGATGTGTGTCTCCCAAGCAGTCAGCCTTACGTAGTATTCAGTGCTGTGCAGTGTGTGTGTGTGTGTGTGTGTGTGTGTGTGTGTGTGTGTGTGTGTGTTTGCCTTTCAGTGCTGTACTGTATGTGTGTGTCTCCGTGTGTCTACAGTATGTGTGTGTGTGTGCGTGTACAGTATGTGTGTGTGTACGCCTCTTAATGTGTGTGTCTGTGTGTGTGTGTGTGTGTGTGTGTGTGTGTGTGTGTGTGTTTGTGTCTGTGTGTGTGTGTGTGTGTGTGTGTGTGTGTGTGTGGGTATGTATGCCTTTCAGTGCTGCACAGTACGTGTGTGTCTCCGTGTGTGTCTACAGTACGTGTGATCTCATGGAGTCGGCCATGTTGGTCCAGATCTTCAAAGTTGACCGCTTGCTGCGATATACAAGAATCCATTAAATCCACCCATAGTACAGACTTTATAGAGCAATCATCACAAGAGTCACAGGCCTTTAGAGGAGTCACTATATACAAGAATCCATTAAATCCACCCATACTGCAGACTTTATAGAGAAATCATCATAAGAGTCACAGGTGTTTAGAGGAGTCACAGGCCTTTAGAAGAGTCACTTAGCTTTAGGGGAGTCACTGAGCTCTATAAGAGTCACTTAGCTTTAGAAGAATCATTGAGCTTTAGAAGAATTGGAGGTTGTTACAAAAGTCACAGGCATGTAGACTAACTCCTAAAAGAGTCATAGGCCTTTAGAGGAGTCACTGAGCTTTAGAAGAGTCACAGAGCTTTAGAAGAATTGCAGGTTGTTACAAAAGTCACAGGCATTTAAACTAACTCTTAAAGGAGTCACTAGCCTTTAGAAGAGTCGCAGGCCTTTAGACTCATTTCTAAAAGAGTCTAAAAGAGAACTGCTGCTGTCTCTATAGCAAACGATGTGAGTGTGGGCAGTACGCGTTTAAAGGTTTGGGAAGTGTGTGTGTGTGTGTGTGTGTGTGTTGACGTGTGTGTTGTGTTCTACACACACCCAGGGGTGCCACCCAAACGACCCTCTCTACCCACACACTTACGACCAGGTGGTGAGTATGACTGACTTCACCTCAGTCAGTGTATCCTAGCCCGCAGGGCGGCTTTCTTGGCTTGGACACACACACACACACACACACACACACACACACACCACATTGCAGCCGTCTTCTTTCTTCAAAGTAAAGTATGGGCCCCCTGTTAGCGACGAAGGTTCATTCTCAGTCATAGTTGTGTGCCCGATCACTCACACACACACACGCACACACACACACACACACACACACACCACATGCATCACTGTGCTGTCATCAGACACCAACACACACAGCTCAAATAGACTAGATGCA
>JAODXP020000008.1:8577854-8580354 GCA_027497455.2 Sardinella longiceps | reverse complement strand
GGTCCCGCCCACTCAGAGTGGGTGTGGCCTCTTCTCCCCACCAGGCTCTTGCCACGCCCACTCAGGCCTGCTCCGGAGAGAGAGCCCCCCCTGCAGGCCGGAGGAGTCCACTGCACCCACGGGCGTCACCCCCGTCTCCGTCCCCGTCTCCGCGCTGGCTAGCCTTAGCAACGACGGTAACCATAGAGACCTGACCTGCTGGGTTGCTGTGGCATGGCATGACGCTAGCGCGATGGGCAGCAGGCTGGCATGTTTTAGTCACATACACACACACACACACACACACACACACACACACACACACACACATATACACGCGCACACACACACATACACACGCACACACATGCAATGCACCATAGGTGATTGAGGGCACAGCACCTGGCATGGAGTGTTTGTCCACAAGCCATTTAGACCCCTTAAAGGACAACTACAGCCATTACACACCCCTGCCTTTAAAGGGCAACTACAGCCATTTAGACCCCTTAAAGGACAACTACAGCCATTTAGACCCCTTAAAGGACAACTACAGCCATTACACACCCCTGCCTTTAAAGGGCAACTACAGCCATTTAGACCCCTTAAAGGACAACTACAGCCATTTCTCACTACTGTCTTTAAAGGACAACTACAGCCATTTCTCACTCAAGTTAAAGTTGAGTTGAGTTGGTGGTCCACTATTTCACTGCTGGGTCTGTATTGTACCCAGTAGCACAGGGTGATGGCTTTGAGTTGAGTTCCCCTTTAAAGGCATTGTGGACTAAATAGTAAATAGTGACCGAGTTCTCCTTTACAGTTTTTCTCAGTCGCTTTGGTACATTTCTCAGATCAGAATTGAAATCCTCAAAACTACTTGGTCAATATTCACATCATTGTGTCACTTGTGCACATAGAAATAGCAATTTCTCATTGGTTTCAGCAAATTGCAAATGCATTGGTATATCCATGCAAAAACTTGTGTACAATTCTCTGTTGAATTGTCTCACACCCCATTACATTTAGGCATTGGCTCATCGTATAAGTCTTTACATGCAAAATGGTTGAACATGTTGTCATAATAGGTCAAGGACAGATGCATATAAGCAAAATAATGCATGTAAGCCAGGTGTAGGAAGACTGAATTGCAATTTCTATAGCACTGGGTGTATAGTTTTCCCAAAGGAGATTGTCCTATGTTCACATTTAGCTGTTTTAGTGCTGTAGTGCTGTCTTTTCCTTTCTGTAGCACAATGACATAGTTTGTCAACAAATTGCTGTAGAAAAAGTAGCAGCGTAATTTTGAATCTTCTCCATTCTATTCAAACAATCTCTCACATACACTAAGGTGTCATTTACAACATACAATACTTATCACCAAAATGTTATAGTTTATACAAGGTTTATAACCATAGTTTACACCAGAAGACTCCATGTGTGCACTATTACATTGACAACATGACTAAACAATTTGACTGTTATGTTCACACATGACGACACAAGAACTTTTCCCTCTGATGGACTGACATGTCTATTGACACAAATATTTAATTTTGAGAGATGAATTAAGGATTTTGAGCAAGAGACTTGCTTTTGCAGTCAATCCATGGTGTTTTGCCATTTGTCCAAATTGTTTTGAGAAATGCACTTACTGTTTTGCAAAAAGTAAGGATGATTCGAGAATTGTACCAAAGCGACTGAGAAAAACTGTAAATGCATTGAAGAGTAAATAGTAAAAAGTGATAGTTAGAGGCCTTTAAAGGCATTGAGAGTAAATAGTAAAAAGTCACAGTAAGAGGCCTTTAATTTGCCTTTAGTTTGTGTTTGTCCAGTTTCCACATGCGGTGTCATTTTCCTTCTTTTGAGTTGCCTGCATCATGAGTGACACTTTGTTTTGGTTTTGTTTGTTTTTTGTTCTAGTTTTTTTGTTGTTAATTCGGTTTCCCATTCTGTTTCCTACTGTGTGTATTCTTTATGGATTAGATTTGATTTATTTTCTTCTGTCAGAATTTGATTTGATTTTCTTCTGTCAGAATTTGATTTTAATTTTTTCTATCAGAATTTGGTTTTATGTTCTTCTATCAGAATTTGATTTTATGTTCTTCTGTCAGAATTTGATTTTATTTTCTTCTGTTAAAATTTGATTTTATTTTCTTCTGTCAGAATTTGATTTACTTTTCTTCTGTCAGAATTTGATTTATACTTTTCTTCTATTAGAATTTTATTTTATTTTCTTCTGTCAGAATTTGATTTGCCAGGTTAGTTCCTCTCGCTGGTCTAGACTACTTCTGTTTCAATTTGACCTTTAAGGGCAAATGTTGTTTACATGTTTTAGATTGCTAACGTGACCTTTACAGCCTAGTATTGTTTAGATGTTGTTGATGTATTGAGTTTGTTTGTGTTGTTGTTTGTTTGTGTTGTTCTGGTGCATGATTCAGTGTGAGTCTATCTAGCATGAGTGACTATGTACAGCTTAACGTGATTGGTTCAGGAGAATCTATCTGGCCTGGTGTGTGACATCTGA
>JAODXP020000008.1:8557854-8560354 GCA_027497455.2 Sardinella longiceps | reverse complement strand
GAAAGTGACAATTCTGATCATTCAACTGGCTTTTCAGTCAACTTCATGATCACTGGCACCTGTGGAATTCATTGGCAATCGGCACTCACTGAACACTAAACTCATTCTTCTCATTTCATCTTGGACTGTTAGCTTCCTCACTAGTTTAACTAGGTAACTGAAAGCAGTAGTTGGAGCAAATCTCATTAGCTCAGTGGGTTAATGCGTAGCTTCTCAAAGTAGAACATTGTGGGTTCAAATCCCACCTCTGCTATCTCACGCCAGATCAAACCATTAATTATCACGCTGGCATAATCTTGATGGCTGAACTTAACATGTGATGCAGTATCTACATAAAATCATTTGGAGATAATTCATAGCTCACATCTTTATTGAGGTAAAAGAAAAAAAAAATCAGCATTTATATCCTCACTTGCTTGAATATTTATTTGAGTTCACCTCGTCTTGGAACATGCAACTTGAAAGTGACAAAACAGATTATTCAACTGGCTTTTCAGTCAAATTCATGGTCACTGGCACCTGTGGAAGTGATTGGCAATGTGCACTCACTGAACACTAAACTCATTCTTCTCATTTCATCTTGGACTGTTAGGTTCCTTGCTATTTTAAGTAGGTAAATGAAAGTAGGATTTGGAGCAATTCTCATTAGCTCAGTGGGTTAATGCATAGCCTCTCAAAGTAGAACATTGTGGGTTCAAATCCCAGCTCAGCCAGATCAAACTACTAATCATCATGCTGGCATAATCTTGATGGCTGAACTTAACATAGTACGCACCATCTACATAAAATCATTTGTAAAGAATTCTCAGCTCACAATAATATATCTTTATTGAGGTAAAAAAAAGTATTCAGTATTTCCATCCTGACTTGCTTGAAGATTTATTTGAGTTCATCTTGTCTTGGAACATGCGCCTTGAAAGTGACAACACAGATCATTCAACTTCATGATCACTGGCACCTGTGGAATTGATTGGCAATCGGCACTCACTCGCTAGTTTGAGGTAACTGAAAGTTGTAGTCAGTGCAATTCTCATTAGCTCAGTGGCTTAATGCCTAGCCTCTTAAAGCAGAACATTATGGATTCAAATCCAAGCTTTTTTTTTAAGATTTAAGAACATTCTAAACACTATATCTAAATGTTAGCATATAGACTTAACATTTAGGTAAAGCATTTAGATTTAAAATGTTCTTAAATCTTAGGTTAAATGATAAATATAAATCCTAAATATAAATCCAAGGTTTGGATTTAACATTTAGATTTAGCATTTAGATTTAGGATTTAGAGTTAACATTTACATATAGCATTTAGATTTAAAATGTTCTTAAATCTTAGGCTAAATGTTAAATATAAATCCTAAATATAAATCCAAGGCTTGGATTTAACGTTTAGATTTAGCATTTAGATTTAACATTTAGATTTAGGATGTAGATTCAACATTTAGATTTAGAATTTAAATTTAACATTTAGATTTAAAATGTTGTTTAATCTTAAGTCAATTGTTAAATCTTTCTATTCTAGAAAAACGTAACATGCACCCTATGTATCCGTGGTGTACCGGTCACGGAGTTGCACTGGGGACCAAAGGGTGGCCGGTTCGACTCCCGGCCGGTGTAAAGAGGAGAGTTGGGGGAGGGAATAAGCAGCACTTCCCCATTCAACTGACTGACATATAGAAACTTACCCAACTAACTTGACTGACTCAGGGAACTGAAAATAAGTGAAGTTTTACAACTCTATTAGTGCCTTCAGCCAAGCTGGTAGCAAGTTCCCATCCTGGGTGCGTCAAACTGGGATTTGGAAAACTGGTCTAAGTTGTCTTGTAGTCAGAGAGGGCTGCACAGGACTTCTGCTTGGACCCCGTTAATTGCTGCTTGCAGCTATATTTATTATTATTATTATTATTATTATTATTATTATTATTATTATTATTAATAATAATAATAATAATAATAATAATAATAATAATAATAATACACTTTGTGTGTATGCTGCGGAGGTTCCTTCTCTCCCTCAGGGCTCTCCCTCAGGGCTTTGTGTGTATGCTGCGGAGGTTCCTTCTCTCCCTCAGGGCTGTGTCTGTAAGCGATGCGTTTCCCCTCCTCCGCTACACCCTACCCGTGTGTGTGCGTGTGTGTGTGTGTGTGTGTTGTGAACATTTTAGCAAAGGAGCTACGCAAAATCAATTTGCAAAGCGCAATACATATCAACAAGACTGTACAACTGAACTGGTTTTTATCTCTGAACAGTAATGCAGATGTCTTAAGTGCTGTCATTAGAGATTCTCCTAATACCCCTGACATTGTTGTGTTGGACGAAGTATCAAAAAACATTCTGATATTGGAAATAGGGTGTTGTTTTGACTTGTACTTAGACTTGTGCTTTTCAGAAAAAATGTTAAAATACCAACCATTAACAAATGCTTTAACATTATGTGGTTATAAGACCAAACTGATTATTATGGTTTTTGGTAGCCTAGGACATGTGTCAGAGACATCTGTG
>JAODXP020000008.1:8545354-8547854 GCA_027497455.2 Sardinella longiceps | reverse complement strand
TCGCCCAGATCACACATCCAGTCAAACGTCGCCCAGATCACACATCCAGTCAGCCTTTGCCCAGATCACACACGCAGTCAGCTTTCGCCCAGATCACACATCCAGTCAAACGGAACCGGAACTTACAGCGAAGAGACTCTGAACACAACTAATTCTGCTGGCGCTGTTAGACTCTGAACACAACTAAACTAACTCTGCTGGAGCTGTTAGACTGAACACAACTAACTCTGCTGGAGCTGAAGGAGTTCTGAACACAACTAATTCTGCTGGAGTTCTGAACACAACTAACTCTGCTGGAGTTCTGATCACAACTAACTCTGCTGGAGTTCTGAACACAACTAATTCTGCTGGAGTTCTGAACACAACTAATTCTGCTGGAGTTCTGAACACAACTAACTCTGCTGGAGTTCTGAACACAACTAACTCTGCTGGAGTTCTGAACACAACTAATTCTGCTGGAGTTCTGATCACAACTAACTCTGCTGGAGTTCCGAACACAACTAACTCTGCTGGAGTTCCGAACACAACTAACTCTGCTGGAGTTCCGAACACAACTAACTCTGCTGGAGTTCCGAACACAACTAACTCTGCTGGAGTTCCGAACACATCTAACTCTGCTGGAGTTCCGAACACAACTAACTCTGCTGGAGTTCTGAACACAACTAACTCTGCTGGAGTTCTGAACACAACTAACTCTGCTGGAGTTCCGAACACATCTAACTCTGCTGGAGTTCCGAACACAACTAACTCTGCTGGAGTTCTGAACACAACTAACTCTGCTGGATCTGGTGCGGCTGAGAGACACTGAACTCAAGTGTTCCGGAGCTGAGACATTAGGAACATTAAGGACATTAGGGACAGTGTTCCGGAGCTGAGACATTAGGAACATTAAGGACATTAGGGACAGTGTTCCGGAGCTGAGACATTAGGAACATTAAGGACATTAGGGACAGTGTTCCGGAGCTGAGACATTAGGAACATTAAGGACATTAGGGACAGTGTTCCGGAACTGAGACATTAGGAACATTAAGGACATTAGGGACAGTGTTCCGGAGCTGAGACATTAGGAACATTAAGGACATTAGGGACAGTGTTCCGGAGCTGAGACATTAGGAACATTAAGGACATTAGGGACAGTGTTCCGGAGCTGAGACATTAGGAACATTAAGGACATTAGGGACAGTGTTCCGGAGCTGAGACATTAGGAACATTAAGGACATTAGGGACAGTGTTCCGGAGCTGAGACATTAGGAACATTAAGGACATTAGGGACAGTGTTCCGGAGCTGAGACATTAGGAACATTAAGGACATTAGGGACAGTGTTCCGGAGCTGAGACATTAGGAACATTAAGGACATTAGGGACAGTGTTCCGGAGCTGAGACATTAGGAACATTAAGGACATTAGGGACAGTGTTCCGGAGCTGAGACATTAGGAACATTAAGGACATTAGGGACAGTGTTCCGGAGCTGAGACATTAGGAACATTAAGGACATTAGGGACAGTGTTCCGGAACTGAGACATTAGGAACATTAAGGACATTAGGGACAGTGTTCCGGAGCTGAGACATTAGGAACATTAAGGACATTAGGGACAGTGTTCCGGAGCTGAGACATTAGGAACATTAAGGACATTAGGGACAGTGTTCCGGAGCTGAGACATTAGGAACATTAAGGACATTAGGGACAGTGTTCCGGAGCTGAGACATTAGGAACATTAAGGACATTAGGGACAGTGTTCCGGAGCTGAGACATTAGGAACATTAAGGACATTAGGGACACTGTACTGGACCCAGTTCTACTGACACACTAAACCCATCTCTGCTGAGAGCCCTGGTTCTACAGAAACCCTAAACCCATCTGTACTGGACCCGGTTCTGCTGACACACTAAACTCATCTGTACTGGACCCAGTGTGACTGACATACTCATCTGTACTGAGACCCGTGGATCAGGAGGTTCTGGTGCCATGAGGCGTTTGGGTCTGAAGAGCCTGTGGAAGGCAGTGACTGTGGCCCAGGCAGTGAGGGAGGGGCGGGACGCTAGTGGGGGTCATACGGGGGGGGCCGTGGGGGTGGGCTGGGACACATTAGAACTCGCTCAGGGACGCACAGACGCTGTTGACCTCAGTGTGGTGACCTCACTTCCTGTCCGAGCGGACGGTGACGCTGGTCACCATGGCGACAGTGCTGGCGTGTCGGACCGGGAGAAGACGGGCGCTACGCTGCTGTTCTCCGGAATCTTCCTGTGCCTGGTTGGCATGACGCTGGCGGTGCTGGGCTGGGTCAACTACGAGCAGAACCAGAGCCAGAGCGGGGCGCTAGAGTGGACCCAGTTCCTTGGGCCGGTTCTGCTGTCTGTGGGGGGAACGTTCCTGCTCATCAGCGTCTGCAAGTTCCGCATGCTGTCCTGCTGCACGGGTGCTGCTGCTGTTCTGCGGGGGGACAGGGTGGGGGGAGGAGGAGGGGGGGCGGGAGCAGAGGAGGGCGCAGCTAGGCAACA
>JAODXP020000008.1:8529262-8531762 GCA_027497455.2 Sardinella longiceps | reverse complement strand
CTGCAATAGATGCACAAGAGTGAATTAGCTATATGACTGACATTGGTCAAAGCAGCACAAATTAAACACACATTATGGATATATACAGCATCTTCTTTTCCAGACATGGTAACTGCCTATTAAAGATGATATTGAGCAGTATTTAGCTAGCTGTTTTGCTTTTGATTTTGAAAAGCCAATTAACCTGAGCCCCCTTGTGACTAACCTATGCACATGGCCTAGGCTGCCAAATATGAACACAAGCAACTGACAATTATAACCAAGATTACTTATTTGCTGTACAAGAGGTTGGTATTTCACTGCCTTCTCTAGGAAGGTTTCCTCCAAAAAGGGATCAAAGCAACAGGCAACTTCCAGAATAAAAACATTTCTTTGGTTCTCATCAATAATGGTAATATCAGGTCTGTTAGCTTGTACAGTATGAAATGCAGACATACCGTGATTTAGTTGAAACATGTATGGTTTGACAACACGGTTTGTATAAACTGTCACTGTAGGCAAGAAGATAGATGATAATTGATGTAGCAAAATGTCCACAATCCTATCGTGCCTACTAATGTATAGATCTTTATAGAAAATACAGCCATTCAATACATGTGACAGTGACTCAACAATTTGATCATGTTTGTGATTAATGCATAGTGGTGAGTGACAAGTGGGATACCAGATCGACAAGTTCAATTGGGTGGGTAAAACCTGGAGTCTACTCTTAACTGTAAATTTTTGGATGTTCTCGTCGATCGAGGCATTTTGGAAGATTGAGTGTGAGACTGAGTGGTCAGTAGAAGATAGGCAGGCTAATTTTCCTTGGATTTTAAGATCAGTCCAGTGTTTCCGGCGCTTACGATGTTTAACAGAGAGCAAGGAAGCGCGGCAGCATGCAGTTGTGAGTGTATAGTGCAAACCGTCCTCCAGAACAGTCGCGCATACTGTAATGTTTTTATCTTTCATAGTCTCTGATGGAACGGCACGCATGGCCTCCGCTTGAGACCATCGTAGGTTAACACCAGTCCAATTACAAAGATCATTTAAGTCTGGCCAATCGGATCTAACGCCAAAACCGACTGCGTTAGTATCTAATTTTCCATTTGGTTTCCTTCGGAAACCTAGAAAACTGGGCTCCGATTCGCTGGCAAATGGAACTTTGCGCTTCTGCATGTCAAGGAAAAGTGATGCGCGGGCCATTTCTCTGACCCGGTCATCATCATTGTCAAGCATGTGTAGTAAGTGGGAGAGCCGTGTGGAGAAGTATGTCCATTCAAAATCTGGGACCCCCAGCCCCCTTCACGCCTGCTGTGATGAATAATATCACGGGTGGTGTGACTGTTCAAGCCAAGCCATCTTCTTACTGTTTGTACGGTTCTATTGTTCATATCCTGCAGTATTTTCCTTGGAATATGTATGTTTGCGAAAAGATGTTGCACTTTCGCTAGGGCAATCTGTCTAATTGCCTCTAATTTCATGGTAAGCGGCAGCGGGGATTCATCAATTTTCTGCAGCCTGGTCGTGTATTCAAATATGATTTCTTGCAATTGTTCATCCCATTCCCCGGCCACATTAATTTTATGTCCCAAATATGTATAAGTTTCTTTTCGTGAGAAAACTCTTATCGGCTTGCCATTGATTTTAAAATGTGGGTCTTTGTCTGATTTTGCCCGATACCATCGGTTTCCGCCGCTCCTCCGTTCGTATAGAACAGCGCATTTGGTATCTTTAACCTGAAGGCCTGACCACTCCAGGAAGGCATCCGTTTTATTGAGCATGTTGTGTATTATGTTTTCCAGACGTGAAGACATTTGAACGTCGTCAGCGAATGCTTGCACCGGGATTGGTGAAATGGTGTTAGAAGGAGCGCATTGGGTCATCCAATTCAACCATTGGTTCAGCGCCAGAATAAAATTTACACACACACACACACACACACACACACACACACACACACACACACACACACACAGAAACACACACAGACACACAGACACACACACACACACACACACATACACACACACACACACACAAAAACACACACAAAAACACACACACACACACACACACACACACACACACACACACACACATGAAGGGGCAGTCAGTTCTACTCTCTGTAGGCAGCCTTATGTTTGCCTTCCCACTTCTATGGCTAGTTATGTTCATCGACTCACTCGCTCTCTCCCTCCGCTCTCTCCCTCTCTGTCTCTCTCCATCTCTTTATTTCTCTCTCTCTCTTCCTCTCTGTCTCTCTCCATCCGTTCTCTCTTTCTCTCTCTCTCTTTCTCTCTCGCTCTTTCCCTCCACTCTCTGTCTCTCTCCATCCGTTCTCTCTCTCTCTCGCTCTTTCCCTCCGCTTTCTCCCTCTCTGTCTCTCTCCATCCGTTCTCTCTCTCTTTTTCTCTCTTTTTCTCTCTCTTTCTTTCTCTCTCTCTCTCTCTCAAATTCAAATTCAAATGGTGCTTTATTAGCATGACTGTGTGAGGATACAGTGTTGCCAAAGCAGCGA
>JAODXP020000008.1:8517337-8519837 GCA_027497455.2 Sardinella longiceps | reverse complement strand
GCTAGTTGCAATGCAGTTAGAAAGATGAGATAGTTTAGATCGTTTAGATGAGATAGTTGCTTAGCAGCTACCAATTAGCAACTAGCTCTTGGCCAACGGATGCTTGGTCTGCTTCAGCCTACTGGGAATTGCTGTGTGTGTATTATGTGTGTGTGTGTGTGTGTGTGTGTGTGTGTGTGTGTGTGTGTGTGTGTGTGTGTGTGTGTGTGTGTGGGGGGGGGGGGGGTCTATGTCAGGGGATAAAAGGGTCTTTGCCCCTGCACCCCAAAAAAACAGACCACACTGGATGGGCCACCCTTCCCGAGAGAGAGAGAGAGAGAGAGAGAGAGAGAGAGAGAGAGAGAGAGAGAGAGAGAGAGAGAGAGACCCACAACCACACCCACCCATTTGATGTGATGATGAGATGAGAGATGGGGAATGAGAGAGAGAGAGAGAGAGAGAGAGAGAGAGAGAGAGAGAGAGAGAGAGAGAGAGAGAGAGAGAGAGAGAGAGAGAGAGAGAGAGAGGGAGAGAGAGAGGGAGGAGAGAGACATTGAAAGCTTTGCCCTGATACACCAGCAGTCTCACATACGTTCCCCTTGCCACTCCACACACACACACACACACACACACACACACACACACACACACACACACTCTCTGCTCTGGTGTGTTCCTAAGTGGAGCACTAGAGCAGCACTTCTCACTCCGAGTCTGAACTTTTTCAGTTTGTGTGTAGAAGTATGTGTGTGTGTGTGTGTGTGTGTATAAGTGTGTGTGTGTGTGTGTGCATCACATCACCTCTCTATCCCCTCTCTCTCTCTCTCTCTCTCTCTCTCTCTGCCCCTCTCTCTCTCTCTCCCCTGTTTTGGTTGAATCTAAGCTGAGGTGTACATGATCTTATCTTAAATAGTCTTCAATTTTGATCACTCCCATAACCCCCCCCAACCCACACACACACACACACACACACACACACACACACAGTGCCAGTGCGGGCTCACAGAACAGCAAGGAGTCACACACACACACACACAGTGCCAGTGCGGGCTCACAGAACAGCGAGGAGTCACACACACACACACCCACACACACACACACACCCAACTATCCCTGCAGCTCTTGAAGGGTTGGATCCCCACTAGTAGCCTATGTGGGCTAGACCACCCATGATCCCTTTCCCCTCTCTCCTTCTCATCCCTCTCTTTGCATCTCTTTCTTTCTTTCTTTCTTTCTTTCTTTCTTTCTTGCTTGCTTTCTTTCTTTGCGATTCTCGTTCTGTTTCTCCCTTTGCAGCGTCTCGTCTACAGCTAGACTATCGGTGACGTCACCATGACTTAGTGCAATAACACTAACGCAATAACATGACATGATTTGTTTTTATGTAATAGGACTATATTCATTATTTGATTAAGTTCCGCGTTCAACACGGAACCATTTAACAGAATCATCAGATAATAATCCAAGCAGTAACACACTGCAGGTAGTCTCTAATTTTCTTCCAGAATCTTAAAGCGAAGAAACATTTGAGTAAATAGCAAAATGGTTTAATTTATCGAATGTTCTTTATTTTATTATAAAAGCCTAAAGCTCAGATAAAGAACATTTACTGATAGCGTTTAAGAAACTAACTAACAGTAGCCTATAAAATTCGGCTGAGTGTCGGCCTAGGCTACTACTGTTGTCTACATTAAAGATCGTGTCATGGGAAGTGATGCGGGCAATTGTGATAAATTAAAGTAGGCTACAGTAATGCGGTCCAAACAAAATGACTTCTAAAAAAGACTAATTCTCTAACGGATCATCGGGACTCCCTGGCAGAAGAAACGCTTAGTCTCAATGGGACCTACCCTGGCTAAATAAAAAAAAAATAAAACAAATCTGCTGCCCTGCTAGACTGCTTGTAATTTCCAGTTTACCAAGCGGAACAGTCGGTAAATGCACACGATAAACCCCGACACCGTCAGGACTGTCACTTTCAGGGCAGTTAAAAGAGGCACGTCTGCCGGGCTATCTGACACCCAAAGCCCGAGCATCACACACACACACACACACACACACACACACACACACACAGACACACACACACACACACACACACAGATAGAGAGAGAGAGAGAGAGAGAGAGAGAGAGAGAGAGAGAGAGAGAGAGAGAGACTCATGCGTCCGTCTGGGGTGTTTATCTTAAGCTACCCCGCAGGCTAATAAAGTAAACTAAGGTAAACCGTGCAAAACGCCCGCAATGAAATCCAGGCTAAGTAAACGGAGCAGAGTTTACAAGAATCATTTGAGAGGAAAAAAAGCACGAGGAAAAATGCGTGAAACTTTAATGCGAAGCAGGTGATGAGAGTGTTTAAGAAGAAACGAAATGGTTGCAAGAAAGCCAGTAATTGTTTTTTTCCCCCTGCAAAGTTATAGGCCTGTATGTCAGGGATTTTTTTTAATGCAAATTACAATTTAACTAATAAAATAGATATTATAAAGATAATTTATGTAGAGGTCGAACTTGTTAAAATTTTG
>JAODXP020000008.1:8507337-8509837 GCA_027497455.2 Sardinella longiceps | reverse complement strand
AAGCATTATAAGGCGATATAAAAGTGTGACAACGATCTACGAGCCAATTGCAGGCGGATGTCACAACCAAAACCAGACATGGAGGGAAAGAGAGAGAGCAAGAGAGAGAGACATTAAGAGAGAGAGAGAGAGAGAGAGAGAGAGAGAGAGTCATAAAGTACACTAGAAGTCATCTAATGATGGATAGATGTACACACACACACACACACACACACACACACACACACACACACACAAACACACTGCAAAACGTGCACCACTTAGAAGTAGCAGGTCAGTGTAAAAATGGTCTGGAAATGGACAGCTCAAAAATAGGAGGTTGCTATGGGAACAGTGTAAGTGTAGAGGTCGCTATGGAAACAGTGTAAGTGCAGGAGGTTGCTATGGCAACAGTGTAAGTGTACAGGTTGCTATGGGAACAGTGTAAGTGTATTGGTTGCTATGGGAACAGTGTAAGTGCCGGAGGTTGCTATGGGAACAGTGTAAGTGCCAGATGGTGCTTTAAGAACTGTGTAAGTGCAGGAGGTTGCTATGGGAACAGTGTAAGTGCAGGAGGTTGCTATGGGAGCAGTGTAAGTGTACAGGTTGCTGTGGGAACAGTGTAAGTGCCAGAGGTTGCTATGGGAACAGTCTAAGTGCCAGAGGGTGCTTTAAGAACAGTGTAAGTGCAGGAGGTTGCTATGGGAACAGTGTAAGTGTACAGGTTGCTATGGGAACAGTGTAAGTGTACAGGTTGCTGTGGGAACATTGTAAGTGCAGGAGGTTGCTATGGGAACAGTGTAAGTGTACAGGTTGCTATGGGAACAGTGTAAGTGCAGGAGGTTGCTATGGGAACAGTTCAATTCAATTTTATTTGTAGAGGGCTCAAATACAATACATTGTCTCGCGGCGGTTTACAGACAGTATGGGGAGCACCCATGAGTAACAGGGGCAAGGAAAAACCTTGGGCAGATCCACGCCTCATGGGCTCAACCCACCTGCCGGGGGCCTAGTGAAGTATCCGTACAGTTGGTAGTCCGATGCATAGGTTGACATGGTTTACACAGAGTAACAGCATGAATACAGAATGTTGTCTGTATGAGAGTTACTAGATGGTAGAAAAATATAGTTTGTGGGACAGCCAATAGGGTAGGAGAGTGAGGGGATGGAGTCAATAGTTGGGTGGCATTAGACTTCATTGGGTGGAGGTCGTCATTTAGGTAGTGGTCATCAGGGAGGCCAGCAATATGGTGTGTGTGTGTGTGTGTGTGTGTGTGTGTGTGTGTGTGGTCCATCATGGGGCCTCTGGGAGGAAAGGAGGCTGGTTCTGGTGAGTGGCTCCGGAGAGGATGGTCGCCATCCATAGTGGTGTAGGGGTTGGTGGCAGATGGCCACTATGGGATGTTATAGGGTGCTATGGGAACAGGAGGTTGCTATGGGAACAGTGTAAGTGCAGAGGGTGCTATGGGATGGTATTGACCCTTCCCACCCACGTGACCTTCGTGACAGCGGCCGCCATTTTGGACATGTAGTGGACTGTGCAATGGACGAGAAAACGAATATGAAACGAAATGAAAAAGGTCTAAATAAAATGCAGAAAACACGTTCACTGTCCCGCAATGTAGAGCATTTCCAGGGTGAGGAAAAGTTGAGATTAGCAGGCATAGAGAATGACATTAACCTGCTTCCGTCAGGATTGTTCACTGACATTCGGAAGTTCACGGCTAACCCGACATCACCCCTCATGATCTGCACCAGTATTTCATTAACAATCTATCGCCATGCACAGGTAGTGATCTGAAAGCGTTTTAGAGTTTTGATGCCTACAAGTATTTTGTGTCAGGTTGGGTCATGTGCGTAGCCTACATCAGTGGATCGTCCCTGGAGCCGGTGGTCGCCAACTAAGCTAACTAAGGTTTGTTTACATTTTCAGTTAACGCCGGCCATCAGGATTAGGATAAACAAAATGTTATGAACTGTCATTGACTGCTTAATCTTTTGAGAAATGGTCCCTGTCATAAATTTGCTGCTGCCAGAACCAAGCACTGTAATGTTATTACTGAAGGATCGGTGTCTGTAGTGTTAGTAGTGTACAGGGGTCGGGAACGTGGGGCTTGTGAGCCACTAGTGGCCGTCCGAACTGCATGTGCACACTGAAACAAGTTAGTTTAGCACTAACAAGTTCACCACGTTCAATTCCACTTATGCATGTGAGAAAGCCTACTATTCAGTTTGGTCGAAAGCTTATGTAGTCCACTTGTGTTTGTTCTCGAAAGCTTTACTCGCTTGTTCTTCGTTGTTAGCCGTGGTAGACTACTGGAAGTCCATGTCCAAAATGGCGCTTACCTTTGCGCTGACGTCACGTGGGATGGATCAATAGGGTGCTATGGGAACAGGAGGTTGCTATGGGAATAGTGTAAGGATGCTATGGGATGTTATAGGGTGCTATGGGAACAGGAGGTTGCTATGGGAACAGTGTAAGGATGCTATGGGATGTTATAGGGTGCTATGGGAACAGGAG
>JAODXP020000008.1:8464446-8471946 GCA_027497455.2 Sardinella longiceps | reverse complement strand
TACCGCAGTAAGTTTAAGCACAGATAGCCTTGCAACAGCATAGACCTAACGCCAACGCAAGACACTTAACATTGAGTCAATGTAACCTCAGATCTTACTTTCGGTTTCCAACAGTCAGGTCCCATTGATTCAGTGTAAAATGCCTGTTCGCTTCAGCGTTCGCGTTCGGTCTGTGCTGTACCAAATTATTTTGTTCCACTCGCTAACTAGCGCATTTAGCAATTCACTCTGATATATTCCTTTAAATTACCTGCCTGCCCTTATACTTAACTTATACTAACCCTAACCCTTAACTTATACTAACCCTAACCCTTATTCTAAACTTATACTAACCCTAACCCTTAACCTATACTAACCCTAACCCTAAACTTATACTAACCCTAACCCTTAACCTATACTAATCCTAACCCTAACCCTTAACTTATACTTACCCTAACCCTTAACTTATACTACCTAACCTTAACTTAATAGCTGACCGTAGCACTTAACTTATACTAAGCCTAATTCTTGTGTCTTTGGGGAAACTAAACCTAACACTTAACTTATACTAACCCTAAACCTTAACTATACTAGTGCTATTATTAACTTTAACTAATATTTATATATATATCTTATATTATATGGGATATATATATAATTATATTATATAGTATATATTTAATTTATATATATATATATATATATATATGGGCAATTCCAGCGTTATGGATGTGACATTTTCATGCATTATTGATGAACAAAATGCCACATAACCTCCGCAAACCTAGCAGTATTTCACAATTTTGTTCATATTCTTATGCAAACTCCATGGCTGAATATAGGCAAACACAAAAAATTAATATCATGATTTGCATTATAAGAATATGAGCCTTTCAATTTGCGTTATGGACCTGACGAAAAATTGACAAACTTAGTTTTTGCTGTGAAGTGTGTGAAATTTCTAGAGAAATGTAAATTCTGGTACATTCATACCAAACAGGACAACTCAGTAAAGACAGAGAAAGACTTAATTTCAAATGTAAATGTAAAAAAGTTGGTTTTCATTGGGAGAAATGGCGTTATGGATGTGACGTTATGGACGTGATGTCTGGAAAAACCTTCCAAAACGATACAAAACAATTGTGAATGGTGGATTTTAACCTGTAACGACAGAAATAGTAATATAACAATAAAAATAACTGATAGCACTGCAGCTTTTTGTGTGTCATCACCCCCTTATGCCCATTATAAGCCCCTCCATAGACTTACATTATAGCTGAATAGGCTAGTTACAAAGTATCCTTTCGAAACTTGCTCAGTTGAATATCTACATTGAGATGATACTTTTTTGTATTGCAAGTTTTCTGAAAGAATTTGTATGTCCATGTAGATGAGACTTGAAGTTTTAAGGTGAGGTTTACTTTTTGGTGGAATTGCCCATATATATATATATATATGGGCAATTCCAACGTAAAAGTAAACCTCACCTTAAAACTTCAAGTCTCATCTACATGGACATACGAATTTTCAGAAAACTGCCAATACAAAAGTATTGTCTCGATGTAAATATTCAACTGAGCAAGTATTCGAAAGGATATCTGTTTGTTAAAATTCTACCCTATTCAGCTATAATGTAAGCTCTATGGAGGGGCTTATAATGGGCATAAGTGGGTGATAACAACACAAAGCTGCAATTACTATCAGTTATTTTTCATTGTTATATTACTGAGCCTTTCAATCTTGTTACAGGCTATAATCGACACCGGTCACAATTGTTTGTGAATGTCGTTTGCTGTGAGGGTGTGAAATTTCTACAGAAACGTACACGTCACATACACGTCACATCCATAGACGCCATGTCTCCGTAATGACAGAGACCAGACTTATTTTTACATTCACATTTGAAATTAAGTCTGTTCTCTGTCTTTACTGAGGTGTCCTGTTATGGTATGAATGTACGTAATATGTACATTTCGTCTAGAAATTTCACACACTTCACAGCAAAAACTACGCTCTCTCAAACAGTTGTGAATCGCGGTTTTTCGTCACGTCCATAACGCAAATTGAAATAGCTCATATTACTTATGATGCAAATCACTGATAGCATTACAGCTTTGTGTGTGTTATCGCCCACTTATGCCCATTATAAGGCCTCCATAGAGTTTACATTATAGCTGAATAGGGTAAAAAAATTGTGCAAATAGATATCCTTTCGAAACTTGCTCAGATGATTATTTGACATTGAGGTCATCACTATTTTGTATTGAAATGTTTGTCTGATAACGAATTTGTATTGTCCGTGTAGATGAGACTAGATAGTATATATATAGGTGAGGTTTACTATATATATATATATATATATATATATATATATGAACTAACCCTAACCCTATTAATTCAGGTTTGAAAGTGTGTTTAATTAATTCTCAGTATTATAATAGGTTTCACATGGATGTGGGAAGCGCAGTCACTCTTGTAAAGGAGTGTTTGATTTTAACAGGCGGAAACTATTGGTGTAAATGCCTCGTTTATCATTGTATTGCAGTCAATTGGCGTGTTTACTGTAACAACACCAAGGACTAATATTTGAAATTCTTTACTTATGTTTTGTACATTGAAGTGCTTTTCTTTTTGTTTTAATAGAGTAAAAGTTTTGCAGCAACGCCACGAAGCTGATGTTGAAATCATCCCAATGAAAAATAAACGAGTCATCACTCACACCGCGGTGCAGCGCGAGCTTGTCTGTACGCGCACCAGGGCGAGCGCCTGGAAACCGGCAAGGAAAATATTATTACAACTCCATTGTGTGAAATATCGTTAAAGACCGGGGCGGGGGACGCACCTCGAGCGGGTTTTATGGGTAGGCCTATTTATTTCTCCGCTCCTCCGAGTCGCAAGCATGTTATAAAGGGCCTGCATGCCCCCGCGCCCCAGAAATGCACTTTTAACCGGTTATGTTATGTAAGGACCGAGTTTGAGAGAACACTCCGAGGACTCGAGACATAAAGGGAACATTAGGCTACGGCCGTAATTGAGTCATAAATATATGCCATCTGAAAACTCTTGTTGAGACCAAATTATAGAAGTAAAATGTTAATACATTTAGGCCTAGAGTTATTAACCAAACAAACAAAAAAGATATTAACTGTGGACTAGAATTTCCAACTGGATTAATGTTTGAATTTAGAATGATCTTATCTTACATTCATCAGTGAAAGCCAGAGGGACTTAACTGTATTTTGACTAAAAGAAATATTATTATTATTCATGAAGTAGGCTATTGTGTCATCCATTTGTGCCAATAAATGCGTTTGAAAGAAAGTAGCAGGAGAGAAAACTGGAGTCATTTTTTGTTTTGTCTCTCCTGTAGCCTAAAGTTGCTTAAAGCCTTTTTGTTGTATCTCTCCTGTAGCCTAAAGTTGCTGAAATGTTACATACAAGCTTCATTTTTGTTTTGTTTCTCCTGGAGCCTAAAGTTGCTGAAATGTCACATACGCTTTCGGTTCTCAACTCTCGATTCTTGAGGCAATTTGAAGAGCTCAGGGCTCTAGTTAAGTAAACCTGTGAATATCTTATTTAAAAGCGAACAAGAACATGTGTATTATGTGTGAGGTAATATACCTATGCTTTACGAGGTCAAACTAATACAGTGTACAGAAGCCTAGTCTATTTATTCATCAAAATAAGCACTTGTATGAATGTAATCTGATTGCAACGCAACAGGATAAAACAACATAAATGAAACAAGCGCCAAGAGGAGAGAGAGGTAAGTCGGCCCCGTATGGGGGCTGCAGCCTGTGAATACAGCTACAGATTCATACACTCGCTTTTCATCCGCAGCGGTGGGACTCGCAGAACGTTTCTCTAGTTAAATGTGCAGTCTGTAAAATCTATTGCAGAAAGGGACCGCATGGGTGTTTTAAAACACTTAGTTTCATCTCCTGACTGTCGCCCTGTGTGTGTGTGTGTGTGTGTGTGTGTGTGTGCTTCACAGGCCGCCATCCTTTTTGCAGACACACACCGCTACAAGAGCTGCGCTGGGGAAACAGATTTATTTCCTCCTCTAGGGAGAAGCGATGATGATCTTATGGCATCTGCGATTAAGATCATCTAGTTAGGCTTTACTGCCGTAATTAGAAGACCTGTGATTTTATGGCCGTTATTTATGTCGGCGGATAGAATTGGTTGCAGGGAGTTATTTGCCAAGCCATGTGCGGAAGCCCAACATCTGTTCTGCTCGGAAGAAATGCAGCTTGGGAAAAAAAGCGACTTAATCAAACTTTGAAGTTTTACGGTTCGCTTCTTGGATGATAAAGAAAGTACTTCACTTATGGCAGGACATTTTCTGCTCAAATGAAAAATGACTTTCCACCCACTTTCTTTCGGGTGGTCTAATAAGGTCGCGCGGCCCAAGGAGAACAATGTTGGGGTGCGTGACGTGAAGCCCCCAAGAGGAGCTCTGCTCTGCTCTGCTCTGCTCGAACGTGCGTCCTCTCCCGGACCCCCCCGGTAGCCTACGGAGGGGACAGTTGATCACGAATAAAAACCCCGCCGGTTTCAGAATCAGAATCTTGCAACTCGTGCCAGGTTGAATGAGAAACACATAGTGGCTGCTGTGCGCGTGGTATTATTCGTTGCATAAACTTGGCAACAATAAGAGTCGCCCTCATAAAATAACTGGCCACATGAGAGGAGGAAAAAATGCACCTTTTTACAATGCAGTAGCCTAGCTGACTAAATATGATCGACCCTGTCCGAAAACACGCATTGTTTAGGAATGTTTAGGAAATTATTATGTAGAAAGTCGTGCATTTAATTTGTGCAAGGGAGCAATATGATATTTGACTAGAGTGTGGCAGGAGTTACACCTGCCAGGGTTGTCAAGTGTACAAACACACACACACACACACACACACACACACACACACACACACACACACGTCTCTTGTCTTTCTGTAGCCTGGTTAGGACGTAAGTAAGTTGAAATGCCTGACACATGCGGAGCGGGATAATGGGTGACTGACTGGCATGTTTCTGAGAGCGCGCGCACAGTGCTCATATGACCGTATTCAAACATGGCTATGAAACGTCAGCAGTGATTATGGCAATCATGACCCGTTAATCCGTGACCCCTGGAACGGAGGGTGATTAGAGCTCTGTGCACGCGATCTCCAGGGGGAGGCACGGGAATGAAGGGCGCGTGTATTTGCGGTGCGAACTCGGATTTCGTTTGGTGACTCTGGAACTTTAACGAAAATGTCCCAAAATAGCACCTCGCTACCCAAACATCCGCATACAGTATTACTCTAAACGCGTCCTTTTCATATTCAGTAGGACAAGCACTGAACAGGCTGTTTTTGTCTTAACATGCTCGTATTTATTATTTCTATAATAATAATAATTGTGATTACAAAATACAATATTTTCCACTTTTTCTCGGACTTGTTTTAGCCCTCATGTTTTATACCCTTTATATATTATTATTATTATTATGCCGAAACAGTTCATCCATTAGATGGATTTTCCAGATGGTGTGTCTAATTGTCCAGGGGGTTTGGTAAGTGTACTAAATGAGTTTGCTTTGACTTCCATGTTGTTTTGGACTCTAATTGGTATTTGGCCACATTTGCTCAAATTATGATTAATTTTCAGTAGCATATGACTATATTATTATTCATTTTATTTTATGGAAAAAAACGAATCATTTGGCATGTAGACTTTCGCAGCAGGAGTGAGTGTATAATTTGGCATTATTGAGCTCCAAAGTAAAAAGAAGAGAAAACGGTTTGTATTAGTTGGGGAGAGAAAGAGCGCTGTGGGTTACCGGCTACACACACACCCACACCCACACTCACACACACACACAGAGAGAGAGAGAGAGAGAGAGAGAGAGAGAGAGAGAGAGAGAGAGACTACCGGCTACGGCTACCGGGACTCGGCCGAATCCAATCACGTGAATGTTTTATTTATTTATTTATTGGCCGCTGCTTTATCCTGTCACATTTTTCCTTCACAAAGACGCCTAAAAAGTCAAAATAAATAAAAATATGGCTCATAACGAATACGTCCATTTGCTGTGTTTTAGTCAAAATACAGTGAAGTCCCTCTGGCTTTCACTGATGACTGTAAGATAAGATTTGTTCTGCGTGTCAGGGACACAATATTGGACCCGCACAACACGCTTCAAATAAATCAGAGAAATTGTGAATTCTTTTCTAACGCAGTCATAGGCTACAAATAGTCACAATATGAAAAAGGAATACTGTCGAGGATAACGTCTTTTTCTGTGGAGAAAAGCCTTGACAATTCGATAGTGTAAGTCTATGTGAGGTCTCATATCTGATGTGGAAGTTATTTTAGTGTGTTTGGTGAGGACATCTCTCCGTGTCTGAATATGTCATATGCATGCAACAATCAGTGGACATGTGGAATTGTTTCATTTTCTTTCTTTTTTTTATGTGTGTGTGTGTGTGTGTGTGTGTGTGTGTGTGTGTGTGTGTGTGTGTGTGTGTGTGTATTCCCCGGCCCAAACGTGCATCCTATTCAAATAAGCTATAAGCTCGCGCCTCATGCACATGCTGCCGTGCATTGCGCGCGAGAGAGAGAGGGAGGGAGAGAGAGAGAGAGAGAGAGAGAGAGAGAGAGAGAGAGAGATGGGGAAATGGTGGTGGTATCGATAGCATGATCTCATCACTGTTACAAATGCTGTTTCCTGTGAAAACAACCCGGCGGTCTGGATACCGAGACATCTGTGCGCAGTATGGATACCAGCTTCGTGTGTGTTTGTGTGTGTGTGTGTGTGTGTGTGTGTGTGTGTGTGTATCTGTCTGTCTGCGCTATGCATGTAAGTGCTTTAGGCAGGTCCCGTGAGATGTCTGCCGCAAACTAGCATCTTCTTCCACATTCGGTGTGGACGGTGGAGATTGAAGCTCGGTAGAAAAAGCTGCGCGTGCAGCTGCGGCAGCCTTAAGTCGCGTCACAAGGCCCGCGTGCATGGCACCTTTGTCCGTGCACGGGGGAGAACCGGCCAGTGAAGCCAACGCGTCGAAACGCGCCTACACGCGTCCATAAAGAAATCACCGGGCCTCTCCTCTAGCGCGGGCCTGGAGTACAAGAACGGCCTGACCTTTGACCTGTTGACTCGCCTGGATTACTAAAATAAATGGAGCAGAATTCTGTGTGTGTGTGTGTGTGTGTGTGTGTGTGTGTGTGTGTGTGTGCAGAATTCTGCTTTTAATGGAGAAGCGCGCAGAAGAAACAACACAACCAGATTGCAGTGCTGTCGTCACGTGTGTCATGTTGCGCTATTCCTTTGCTTCAAATAGGAATGGAGAAATAAATACATAATTCCCAACCTTCCGGGTCTCTATATTTATCAAGCTTTGCGAGTCGGCTGGTTTACCATCATATGTGTAAATGGCTAAATAT
Source organism: Sardinella longiceps (assembly GCA_027497455.2). Taxonomy (NCBI): domain Eukaryota; kingdom Metazoa; phylum Chordata; class Actinopteri; order Clupeiformes; family Clupeidae; genus Sardinella; species Sardinella longiceps. Next base: position 8,464,539 of record JAODXP020000008.1, on the reverse strand, counting down.
AATATCATATGTGTAGATGTATAAATATAATATAATATGTGTAGATATGATATAACATGTATAAATGTATAAATATAATATAATATAATATGT
>JAODXP020000008.1:8436946-8439446 GCA_027497455.2 Sardinella longiceps | reverse complement strand
TAATTAGTTACTTTGAAAAAAGTGTAATTGAATTACAGTTACTTCAAGAAATATTCAGAATTACAATTTCAGTTACATGATTCAGAAATATTGGCTATGTGCGCTTCATGCACAGTACATACAACATTCTCTATTTACAAATACAGCAAATGTCAGTACTACAGCTAAAAGACACTAATCTAATACAATCGTTTCTACCATCATGTTGGCAACACCACTCACTTGTTACTGGATCTACAGCGGTCTAAGTTGCAGTAGCAAGGACGCCTGACTGTCAGGCAGAAACTAGAACATAGGCCTTTAGCCCATTGCTGGATAATGTAAAAATGAGCTCTATTGATCAGGTGCACACATACTGTATGAGCAATCTCATACAAACAAACACCTGCTTAGTCGGTGATGTGATGTTCACCAAGTATTTTAACTATTTGCTCGTTGTGAAGTCCGACACTGCTGTGGGAGTTTAAAATGATTTTGGCAATGTCAGTGTTGAATAATAGTGACAGTTAACAGGATTCAAAAACTCAAAATTGCTTGACAATTGAAAAAAAAATGTTTGAAAATGTAGAAATGTAATCAAAAAGTAATCAAATGTAATTAGTTACATTACTTTATTGAAGTAATCAAAATAGTTACACTACAATTACATTTACGAAGGGGTAACTTGTAACTGTAACGCATTACATTTCTAAAGTAACTTACCCAACACTGCACACACACACACACACACACACACACACACACACACAAAACTAAACTAAACTAAACTAAACTAAACTAAACTAAACTCCTGTTCTGAACTGTAATGCCACCCCAACTACTGGCTCCAGCCCCTGACCCTTCTACCCTATTGACTGTCACACAAACTATGTATATTAACTCAGGCTACATTCAGTACCCATACTGTTCTGTGTAAACCATGGTCAATAAGACTACTGACTGTACGGATACTTTATTAGGCCTCAGGCAGGTAGGCTGAGTCCATGAGGCGTGGATCTGCCCAAGGTTTCTTCCTAGAAATGAACTACTAGCAAAGTGTAGGGAGTTTTTCCTTGCCCCTGTTTCTCATGGATGCTTCCCGTACTGTCTGTAAAGCGCCGCAAGACAAATGCACTGTATTTGAGCGCTCTACAAATAAAATGGAATTGAATTGAATTGAATTGAATTGAATTGAATTGAATTGAATTGACAGAACATTTAAAGGTATAATCCGGAGTGAATCAACATGTAGCCCTGCTGTTTTGTACTGCGAAGCGTTACTGAAAGCCACCACAACGATCAAATTTTGTGCGTCGTAGACCGAGTTTGCAAAACTGCAGCTAACACTAACTGAATGAGGCATGTCAAAAACGAAACCTAATCGATTTGCTTTCGTTTTGAAATGCCCCATTCTGTTAACGTTAGCTGCCGTTTCGCTATCTCAGTCTGCCTTGCATGAAATCCAATGATAGAGGTGGCTATCAATAGAGCTTGGCACTACAAAACAGTAGGACTACGTGTTGATTCTCGACAAAATCTTGCATTTATCCACTTTCCTGTGAGTCTGAGTGTCTAGGATGAAAAACTAAAATGTGGATGATTGGTCCGGTCTTGACTGAACCACCTAAAACCTTTATTTTAAAACAAGTGCACACACACATGCGCACACACACAGACACACATACTCACACAAACACACATGCGCACACACACACATGTACTGTATGCACGCACACACACACACACACACACACACACACACACACGCACGCACACACGCACACACACACACACACGTATGCGCACGCACACACAGACACACATATAGTACACACACGCACACACACACGCACACACACACACATAGACAGACACACACACTCACACACACACTCAAACTCTTCAGCTCTTGTATTATTACCCCTGCAGTCACCTCATGTTTCCAACTGAGATCCATTCAAAATCTACACCCTATCTATGTGTATGTGTGTGTGTGTGTGTGTGTGTGTGTGTCTTTCGCTCACGCACACACACATGCGCTTCACGCGTCGACCACCCTGGAGTGCGGGCCTGCAGTTGTCATGGCGACCTCAAACTCAGGGGGCGTGGCCCAGCCGTGTTGTGAGGGCTCACAGGAAGTAGCGGTCGGCCTGGGAGGAAGTATCAAATCAAACACCATCTTTTTCCACTTTAAGCACCATGTGTGTGTGTGTGTGTGTGTGTGTCTGTGTGTCTGTCTGTGTGTGTGTGTGTGACTGTGAGTGCATGTGCGTACTGTATGAGTGGGTATGGGTGTTCGTTTGTGTTAGTCTGTGTGTGTGTGTGTGTGTGTGTTTGTGTGAGTCTGTGTGTGTGTGTGTTTGTGTGTGTGTGAGCTGGAGATGAGCCTAGGTTCTGTACAAAGGCAGCATTCATGCGAGCAGCGTAAGGAAACAATGTTATCACACACACACACACACACACACACACACACACACACACACACACACACAGCGTAAGGAAACAATGTTATCACACACAC
>JAODXP020000008.1:8429446-8431946 GCA_027497455.2 Sardinella longiceps | reverse complement strand
CTCTTGCCGTAAGACACTTAAAAATTAAATAGAATCTCATTGGATCACTGGGGAAACTCTACTATTTCCAATATAAAAAACAACTATTTCCAATATAAAAAAACAACTATTTCAAATATAAAACACAACTAATTCAAATATAAAAAAACAACTATTTCAAATATAAAAAAACAACTATTTCAAATATAAAAAAACAACTATTTCAAATATAAAACACAACTATTTCAATTATAAAACACAACTATTTCAAATATAAAAAACAACTATTTCAAATATAAAACAGAAGTATTTGAAATATAAAACACAACTAATTCAAATATAAAACACAACTAATTCAAATATAAAACACATTGGGTCACTGTAAATACACCCAGGTGAAAATACTCACCAAACTGAACTCCAATCTGCCAACCAGGGTTAGGCTTTGGTTTAGCTATTTAGAGAAAGCTAGAGGAAGCGAGAGAGAGAGAGAGAGAGAGAGAGAGAGAGAGAGAGAGAGGGGAGGAGGAGGAGGAGGAGGGTATGGTCAAAGAGGACATGCAGGGAGAAGAGAGAGAGAGAGAGAAAGAAAGAGAGGAGGAGGAGGAGGAGGATATGGTCAAAGAGGACATGCAGGGAGAAGAGAGAGAGAGAGAGAGAGAGAGAGAGAGAGAGAGAGAGAGAGAGAGAGAGAGAGAGAGAGAGGAGGAGGAGGGTATGGTCAAAGAGGACATGCAGGAAGCATTATTCCTAATGGCATAAGAGCAACTTTGATGGACCATGTCATGAATGAGGCCAAATACCTCCAGTAGTGTATTGTGTATGTATGAAGTACACTAGTGTGTACTGCTGGTGTGGAGGTGTATTTTAAGTATACTAGTTTGTGTATGTATGAAGTAGACTAGTGTGTACTGCTGGTGTGGAAGTGTATTTTAAGTATACTAGTTTGTGTATTATCAAGTAGACTAGTTTGTACTAGGGCTAGGCGATTATACGATCACGATTAGTGAGTTGACGGTGATCATATTTACTCGATCACGTGCGTCACATGCAGTTGGAAAGGTGCGCGACAGCTGCTACTAACAATCCACCTTCCCTGCACCGCAGTGAGCAAACCCAACCTTACCATAGAGAAAGTAGCCATAGTTTCGGATATCTATTAAGACACACACATCTATAGTTTATAAGAAATTCTGGGAGGCTTTCATAGTTAGATGTTGGCTCACAAACGGCCAAGATTGAAAGTCTTTCACTAAAAGTTATTAAATTGCGAGTGAGCAAGCGGCAAAGAAGGGAGAGAGAGTGGGACACATTTAGCAGTTGCAACGTTTACAGTAGCTACGGTTCCCATGAGAGACGGTTTTTCAACGTTTTGTCATCTTCATCTCGAAGAGTGTTGTTGAACATCCGCACACCGCACGGACTATCTTTGTCTAACATAAAATAATTCCGTCATTAAAATGACCGCCTCCTGCAGGACGAATGGAAATAATAAATGCATTTCACCCTGAATTAAGGTGTGCTCTTGCATTGTAGGCATGCATCACACCATATTTCACCTTGCCTGGTAGAAATGTGTATCATGTTTCTGCTGTACTTATTTGAAAGACAGTTTATGAAAGTTTGTGAAAAAAACATTTTGGGATAGAATAATTGCAATAAATTAGATTAATAAATTGCAGTATCTGTATTGCAATTGCATGAGCCAATATAATGATAAGGTAAGTAGAAAAGCCTATCATAGTTGTTTTTTATTATTAATTATTTTTTATTATTAATGTAATGGTGTCAGATAGAATAGAATAGCCTCTTGTTTTTTTTTTTTTGAGGGGGGGAGGGGGGTTACATTATATCATTCATGATCGTGATAAAAATCGAGATCGTTCAATATTTGAAAATACTGTAAGTTGTGATAACTTTTTTTGCCATATCGCCCAGCCCTAGTTTGTTAACCTGGCACGCCCTCCCAGTGACGTAACACCTTCGGCGTAGCTGTGACTGGTCTGGCCAGCTGCTGATCGGACAGGACTTCTGAATTCCCCCAACTGCCCCCCCCCCGGTCGAGAACCAATCAACTTTGAGCAGCTCCAATGGCTCACAGTCCTGTTCAAGCAATTCCCTTCGCGTCACATACGTCAGAGGAAAGAGTGGTGTGATTGGTTTTGCTTCGGCACCGCATTTTCTAACATCGATCAGTAGCAAACCGAGGCATTTGAGGGAGGCGGGTCAACCATGCGCTTTGAGAAACTTTGTTATATGGGCTCTTGGTCAGACCAAAGTCTCGTAGAGCTTTGAGAAGCTTTGTTATACGGGCTCTTGGTCAGACTAAAGTCTCGTAGAGCTTTGAGAAGCTTTGTTATACGGGCTCTTGGTCAGACCAAAGTCTCGTAGAGCTTTGAGAAGCTTTGTTATACGGGCTCTTGGTCAGACCAAAGTCTCGTAGAGCTTTGAGAAGCTTTGTTATACGGGCTCTTGGTCAGACTAAAGTCTCGTAGAGCTTTGAGAAGCTTTGTTATACGGG
>JAODXP020000008.1:8409446-8419446 GCA_027497455.2 Sardinella longiceps | reverse complement strand
GCTATGTTTGTTGTAGCTAATAAAACGCAAATAGACACCATTGCAATTTCCATGTAAACATTCGATGAAGGTGGAAAGGAATTTCCAATAGGCTACTTGACCACTCAGTACTCTAGCAAAAGACTGATAGGAATTGTAGGCTATAATAGGCTATTAAAGATTTATTCATAATCTTCTGAGGTGTAGTGGGATGTATTTATTAAAGACTATTTATTCATAATCTTCTGAGGTGTAGTGGGATGTATTTATTAAAGACTATTTATTCATAATCTTCTGAGGTGTAGTGGGATGTATTTATTAAAGACTATTTATTCATAATATTATGAGGTGTAGTGGGATGTATTTATTAAAGACTATTTATTCATAATATTGTGAGGTGTAGTGGGATGTATTTATTAAAGACTATTTATTCATAATATTGTGAGGTGTAGTGGGATGTATGTAATTATTCTCCTCTTTAAGAAACTGAGCCATTTATTGACTGTCTATAGGCTACACACTTTGTGTATCTCTCTCTCTCTCTCTCTCTCTCTCTCTGTGTGTGTGTGTGTGGTCCTATCAGGTGCGTTAACGCGGAGAGGACACAGCCAGCCTCCAACCGCTCGGAACGGAAGCCTCTAAGGGCGCGCGCATTAAATATTGATGAAGCTTCGCGGTAAAATAACGGCATGCTATGAGCACAGCACGCGACGGTACCAATTTACTCCGGGGCTGTGTAGTCACGCACGCACGCGCACTCTTCTGGCCCTAGTTCATAAGTCACGCGGCCCCGGACCGGGACTATCGTGAATGATCTGAAAACAGGCCTCGCTCTTTAGTGAGTCAGGAAGCCATTTCCGTTGGGTCGGCGTTGGTGCGGTAATCGTGTGTCGGTGTGTGTGTGTGTGTGTGTGTCGGTTTGTCGGTGTGTGTACTAGGCTAATCTAAATATCCTGGGCGCGCGACACTTTGGGTGCGGGCTGTTTTCAATCGAACATTTATAAAATGTGACCTTGACTGGCCGCCCCGATACACAATCGCTGTGTGTGTGTGTGTGTGTGTGTGTGTGTGTGTGTGTGTGTGTGTGTGTGTGTGTGTGTGAGCTAGGCTATGTCTAGTCTATGCGTGCGTGATACACACTCACCGCCCCTTCTCATTCTCTGCGTCGTTACATCACGCGTCTGCCTCTCTCTCTCTCTCTCTCTCTCTCTCTCTCTCTCTCTCTCTCTCTCTCTCTGTGTGTGTGTGTGTGTGTGTGTGTGTGTCCTCTGATGGCCTACTGAACTGTCTATGTAGCGCATGCCTCTACTACGCGTTTCCTCTGCATCAAGGGAAGCACGCGATTTACATCATTGAGACCACACACACACACACACACACACACACACACACACACACACACGCACACACACACACACACACACACAAAGTCTAAATATTTAATTAGGCTATATAATAGACTGTAAACCAAATAATTATCAAAGTAGTCTTGTCTTTCCATCATCTCGGTATTTGTCATGTCGAGTAGGTTCGATCGATCCTATAGTTTCTCTCTGACAGGGTTTGGAATAGGCTATGGAATAAAATAGACCTATATGGTATATATATCTACAGTAGGCTATATGCTTGGAATATGGAGTATTATAGGCTATCTGTCTATATGGCTGGAATATGGAGTAATATAGCCTAGACTAGGCTATCTGTAGGCCCTATATATGGTTGGAATATGGAGTTATATTATAGGCTATCTGTATCTATAGAGTTGGAATATGCAGTAATAACGGCTAATATGGAGTAATAACGGCTATCTGTATCTATAGGGCTGGAATATGCAGTAATAACGGCTAATATGGAGTAATAACGGCTATCTGTATTTGCTGGAATATGGAGTAATAACGGCTAATATGCAGTAATAACGGCTATCTGTAGCCTATCTATAGGGTTGGAATATGCAGTAATAACGGCTAATATGGAGTAATAACGGCTATCTAAATTCATACGGTTGTCGCTATGAATCCCACGTGCTGATGGCAGAGCTGGCTGCATGCACACAGGGCGGTATTTATATTATTAACATTATTTTATATTTATCGCACAGGGTCATCTCTCTCTCTCTCTGTCTAATGTCTCTGTCTAAATGTCTAATAACATTATTTTATATTTATCGCACAGGGTCATCTCTCTCTCTCTGTCTAATGTCTCTGTCTAAATGTCTAATAACATTATTTTATATTTATCGCACAGGGTCATCTCTCTCTCTCTGTCTAATGTCTCTGTCTAAATGTCTAATAACATTATTTTATATTTATCGCACAGGGTCATCTCTCTCTCTCTCTCTCTCTCTCTCTCTCTCTCTCTCTCTCTCTCTGTCTAATGTTTCTGTCTAAATGTCTAATAACATGCTCAGAAATGTTCTTCAAAACCAAGGCTTCTTGGAGCTGACTTGTGTTAGCTATGTAAATAAATAGCCTAATGGGAATAAATATGACGGTGATGTTCCTCAAAGTCATGGCTGATTCACAGGAGTATATGGAGCTGGCTTGTGTTATGTAAATAAATAGCCCAATAATCTAATGGGAATAAATATGAGGGTGATGTTTGGGTAATGTTTAGGTAATTCGGTATAGGGTGGACTATGATGATACACTTAGGCTACAATATAAAGCACTTTGCATCTATCTATCTATCTATCTATCTATCTATCTATATATCGGCCTGTGTAGCCAACAGCTAGAGCTAGCCTAACTAACCCGCATATCAGAACCAGTCTCGGGACGGACGGGACTAACGGGAGTTTACCGGGACTAACGGGAGTTTACTTTTCACTTGAGTCTCCTCGTGCAGCATCCTTCTCTCTCATCTCGTGCCCTGTCTGTCCTCACCTCGCGTTCATCCTCTTCCCTGCCCTGCTTGCCGCCGCACCGCGAGACAAATGTGTGTTTGGCGGCCAGCTGGCTTACGGTACATCAGCGACCTGCTCACGGGAACGACTACATGCCCCTGTCGGCCAGCCGCGCGCCATCCCGGCGATGGATGTGTGATAGGGCGCGTAGGCCGCGAGACCCAACATCCCCATACCTGCCATGACCTACCGGCCTCATTGATTTTCTGCGCGGTGTCTAGACTCACACACACACACACACACACACACACACACACACACACACAGCCATAATCATCAGATCCCTCTAAGCCTATTGGGATCTTTTGGATAAAATAATTATGATGAGGAATTAAAAACAGCCCTAAATCAACTCGCTCTATCTCTCCATTTTCCTCTGAAGTATTTTACAGGGAGGGAGGACCTTACTTCCTACAGTCCTAGTTAGTTCCCTTCCTAGTTAGGACCTTACTCCCTACATTCCCAGTTAGTTCACTTCTTGTAAAGGGCGACTTCACTGATAATGACAGTGTTTCTGCGTTCTGAGTTTACTAGCCTATGGCCGACTTGTTTGATCGAAGTTTGTTCTGTTTATAGTGGCCTTCCCACCCTCTCCTTTGAAAAAAAATAAAAATATCTTTCTATCTATCTATCTATCTATCTATCTATCTATCTATCTATCTATCGAATTGTTTTTTTCAGTTAAAAAGTCAATAGATTGCCAGCAGCAGGTTGGGTGGCATTGTAGGATAGCCAAGCTACTAACTAAAGAAACTCAGTCTTTCTAAAGAGATTTATGTTCCTCATGTCGCCCACGGCGGTACTGTGTTATCAGTGGTTTGGATGTGTGTGTGTGTGTGTGTGTGTGTGTGTGTGTGTGTGTGTGTGTGTGTGTGTGTGTGTTTTATCAGTGGCTTGGATGGATGTGAGTTCCAATTTTGGGTTATCATTCTACACATCCCTCACGTGCTTGGGAGTTGGCTTGTTTCACTCGGATGGATCCTGTCTTGGCCTCGCTCGCGCTCATAGCATAGCTCACCAAAAACTGCTGCTCGTGGCCCTTTGAAGTGTCTTACGCAGCCAAGCGTGTCTTATAATCCACATTATAGTCCAGATGCGAAGAAGGCCATTTCTGTTTTGGTCTGGAAACAGCGGAACAACCCTGCTCGAGTCATGTCGCCCTTTGTGTGACGGCTATCCGTCTGTTCCTCCCGCCCCGTGCAGCAGAGCTCCCTCCCGCACAGAACGGCTACAAACCCCGTCAAGCCTCACGAGCAGGCACGGCCTCCCTGCTCCCCGTCTCAGCTGGGCAGAATTCTATTCTATTAGCACGAGCTAAATTATTTGCATAGATGTCTACAGTTGGAGTTCATTTAAAATAAACATCTATTGGGCAACATTGTCCTTCATGAGTTTAAATCTCTCTCTCTCTCTCTCTCTCTCTCTCTCTCTCGGATGACGAGGCCTTCCATAACATGACAACAGCAAGCACTATTGATAATAGCTGATAATAGCCGACACTCAAAGCAGGGGAAAGTATACATTCCGTTTAAACAACATAGTAGTCCAGCGAATTTTGCGATTCAAAAATGCGTAAAATGCCATAAGGCCAACTCAAATATAAATGTAGTTATCATTTATATTGATGAGCATTGTTGATAACCTTAAGCTCGTTTTCCAAACGCAGAGTCATCAACTTAGATACTTTTAAAACTTGACAACTTTTGCAGTAGGCTATAGTCAATTTTCCTCCTTTTTGATATAGGCCTATTTATTATTAGATTATACTTTAAGTCTGATATTTAAAAAAATAAATGAGCCTACTTGATGTGATAACAAGATACTTTCCAAGCAGTTTTCATTTTTAATTAAACAATATTTATTTTGTTGAAAAACAAACCGTGTAAAAATATCACACTCCGAGTATACAATACTTGCCAAATAATATACAATGCTTTATTACGGAAACACACTGCAGAAAAAGGCTTCGACTCTCAAGTTCGTTTTTTTTTTCATAACAAAGAACAAATCAAAACAGAAAAAAATGTTTCAATTTGTCAAACTCTAAAAACATGGGTGTTTTGACACAAAATACATAGTTTTAAACAAGTGACATTTGAATAAGCTGTTAATACTGTACTTCTCCTGAGGCGCCCTAAACAGTGACCGGTACATCACTTTTAATAACCTAGTAAGTTCGTGGGGTAGAAATTAGACCAACACTAAACTGTTAACATAAATATTTTTATCTTTATATATTTTTCACAGCATGAATAATAGGCACGAGTAGTGTTAACGTCCGTCATTCAGCTGTGCGACGAGGAATTGAAGAACAATACAAAAATAATCCTCCTACCTTAACCTCAGGATAGGGCCGTAAGTTTTTGATTTAGTCTCTGCATGGTTTAAAACTTTGAAGTTACACAAGCAATTAACAGCCGCTAGTGCCGCTGCTCACAATCCGGTTGGAAAAGTTCTCGACCACTGTGTGAACCGGTAGTGCTGTCCCGTGCACTACTCCAGACAGCGGGGCCGGTGGTGGCGGCGGGTTTGGCGAATGCTGCGTCGCAAGTGAGGACGGTAATACCGGGATCACCGGAGAAGTCCGTGAGGCACAGTGCGAATGCGCGTGAGGGCTCACTGAGCTCCCGATGATACTCTCTATGGAGAAGGGTGACCGGTGGGGCACCGGAGAACCAGATTTAGCCGTAGTCTGCTGCACGGGAGAGGAGACGGAGAGGCTGGGACTGAGCGGAGGGTAGAAGCGGGACCGGGCCAGCTCGGTGCTCGTGGGCATGAGGGATGGCGCGGGGATAAGAGTCCCGCTGTGAGCGTGGCGGCCCGGTGGCTGCTGCTGCTGTTGCTGCTGCTGGAATGCGAACAAGGCCGAGTGCGCGTGGTGGTAAGACTGGAGCGTGAGTCCGTAGCCGCAGCCCCCGTAGGGCCCGTGCCCGTAGCCATAGGCTGCAGCAGCGGGCAGAAAACCGCCGTGGTCTCGCAGCAGGTCCGGAGCTTGCTGGCGCTTAAAACGCTTCCGTCGCCGCAGAAAGCTCCCGTTATCGAACATATCTGCCGACTCCGGGTCCAGAGTCCAATAATTCCCCTTGCCGGGGTTCCCGGGCTCCCGGGGGATTTTTACAAAACAGTCGTTAAGTGATAAGTTGTGGCGGATGGAGTTTTGCCACGCAGGGAACTTTTCCCGGTAGTACGGAAAGCGGTTGCTAATAAAGTCGCAGATCTCGCTGAGCGTGAGGCGCTTCTTGGGGCTCTGGAGGATCGCCATGGTGATGAGCGCGATGTAGGAGTACGGGGGCTTCACGAGCGTGTTCTTGGCCGGCTTGTACGGATCCCGGGCCACGGACGAGTCTCCGGTGCACGGTGGGGAGGAGGACAGCAGCATGTCGTCTCGCATCTGCGCCACCTCATCCCCGTAGGAGCGCGAGAGGCTGTCTGCATCCTCTCCCTCGCCCACCACATCGATGTCCGTTTCCTCCGCCAGCACCGACGAGTCCGACATCTCCGAGCTCAGAGTCATGGTTCTCACAGCCGCGTGCTCCCTCCCGGGGGCTACGGCGGAGATAGAGATAGGCTAGGAGGCGCGTGTGGCTTACCGTGTGTGTGTGCGTGTGTGTCCGCGCCTGGAACGCTCATAGGAGGCGGTGAGTAGACCTGCGGGGGAGAGTCCAGCTGGTGCCGGGCCTCGCGTGGGCCATGGGTTTGGGTCGATCCCTCACGCGTACTTGTTCTGCACTAACGGGCAGAGGCACGGGCAGCATCCGTCCGCTACTCTCAGATGGAGTGACGGGACCGGGGGAGACCGGGATATGGCCAAACTAGGATTCCAAAGAGGGCGGAACTCCCGGGCGTCTATATACCAGCTTGGCGATCACATGGTCTCGCGCGTCACCGCAGCAAGTGGAGACCGAGAGAAAACACAAACCCGTTCAGGACTTTGCCTTTGAGAAAGAAATACCTAAAGAGCCTTCATTCGGTCACTCACTCGCTAGCGGAGGAGAAAAACTTCTTCCGGCTTTAAGGTGCGCATCCATCCATCCCAGCCCAGCAATAATAGGAGGAACCGTTAACGGGTGCATTTAGTGCCTTAAAAAAGAAAGACTGCATGTATGTGAGAAGATTTAAAGCAACCCGTCGAAAGCACAAAGCCCATGCTGACGGGTAGGACCATCCATCCATCCCCTGCTCTGCTTCTGTCGTCATTTAACGTAATGATTTGAATGCTGAAAAATCCCAGCAATTCGTACAGGCTAATACTTTGGATCTATTTGACTGTGCGAGTTGATAAATAAATGTGGCGGGTTAGTGGTCGTGATCGGCCGTGTTTGTACCGTGAGAGAGCGCGAGACCGCGGAGAGTCCACACACACACGCGGGTTTCATGTCTGCCTTCCACGCGCTGGAGTTTGCGTGACACAGGAGGGATCTAGATCATCCGCGAGCCATTCGTAATGGAAAATAGTCAGCTGTTAACTCGCATCAGTCACGCGGAACACGGAAGAGCATGCAAGCAAGCTCGTGAAATAAGGGCCTTTGCCTCCTGTGCGTTTTTCTGTTTTCTTGCTCTTCTCTTCTCTTTGGCTATAAAACAGTTTGGCAAAAAAACTAAATTTATTTGATTATTATACATATTTATGTGTTTATATTGTGGAGTCATATAATAAAAAATGTTAATTGAGAAAAGATTATAAATATTCCCCTGGCGTGCCAAGAGTGCTGTAACATGGTCTATTTATCACGGAAAACCGTTTCATCATGAATATTAAAAATAAAAAAAAATCTTCACACAATCTGCATAGTCTAATTTGTATGCCTATTTTACATATTTATCAAAACTTTTAATTTAAAATATCTAATATTTTTGTTACTCGGCAGATTTCATTTTGTGCCTGTAAATGCAGGCTATTTATTATCGATAGTATCTTGTATGGGGAAATGCAAAAGCTGAATCAAATATTTGAAATCGGTAAACCCAGGGGACCTCCACAATCTCACTCACAGTCACACTAGGCTATTTGGTGTCGTCTCCCTTGTGCTGAAATATTCTTATAATAAATTAATCTGATTTTAATCTTAAAGATTTGTGTCCTTAAAAGCAATGAACATACGCTTCAATTTAGGCCATCAATTAGGATAGCCTACAAGAAAATGATTTCTGTCCGCCTGGCACCAGTGCTATTTACACAAGCTATTATTTGGGACAGTCTATCTTTGGAGATTTCATTTGATATGATGCACATAGCCAATGCATAATAGACTATATTTGATATGACGCATTTTTGACAACTGTAAATCTATGACTTTGACCAATGTAGCCTATACCTCCGAGATTCCTTTCCCCCCTCAAACTCGCTGAGCTCTGTGGAATTATCAATTCTCTGTACTGAAATTAGGTCTATGTATCTTTAAATAAGTCAGATTTTTAATGGTCCATCTCTGTTATGTTTAATATTTTATCAGAATTGTATATTTTGGTTAGATGTTAATTCCCTGTAAGTAGGCCGAAATATTCACTGATGCCATTAACTGGTTTGAAATGCCGTAGGGCGGCTATGGCATAGGCCTTATATAGGCTTACATACCCAGCTCTCCATGAGAAATAAAAACGCACTTGCGCAAGAAAACAAAACTCCTCATGATATAAATGTATTGTTAGGCGCGCGACTAAAGCAAATGGGCATAAATGACATCCACGGCAACAAATCCCAAAGGCTTCTAATTATATTTTCAGCACTCCATAGTGCAGTGCTGCAGGGATCCTTAAAGATGAACTGCCTATTTTTGTATGACGAAGAAAACATCTGGTGGCGTTCTGATGATTGCTTTATGGTAACTGGTGTGGCTGAACTTGTGTACTTAACTTCTATTTCTTTTACCTTTTCCAAGCACCAGCAGCTGTTGTGATTATGGAGCAGAGCTCCACCTAGCGGCGCGTCATGGAATACTTTGGGCAAATAGAATATGTTTGGTATTGGTGGGACAAATAGGCCTAGATTTGAGATTTAAAATATTCTGTACTGCGTTTGAACAATGCATGTAAATCTAAACTTTTAATACAAACTACATTAAGAACATCTGATTCTTGTACTAAAAACTAACACACAGACACACACAGACACACGCACACACACGCAGACACACAAATACCATTATTTGCGCTCTACGGCTCACACTCACCACTTGGCCTAAATACTAATTTATGTCTCTTAATTTTCTTATTTGTTTATTGTATTATGTTGATATATGCCTGTTGTATATATTTTTGTTTATCGTATTGTATGCTGTAGGCCTATAGGCTACTGTTGTCTTTATTGTACACATGTAGATATATCTACATAGCCTAACATGTCTACTAATTGTCGTCTACAGTAGCCCATTTTAATACATGTCTGTCGGCAAGGGCATCGAGAGTTAACATATACAAATATATACTAATACACCCTGCTTCAAATATTTTACAATCCTTGGCCAGTTTTTCCGAAATTATTGAGTCCAAGTGCCTTGCCGAATAGCCTTCTCTTCCTCTTTGTAAAATCTTCCGTTTGCCCAGATTGCTGATTGATTATAGAGCCTAATTAAGCACTTTTGGTGCGTAATAAAAAGCTGCGCCTGATGTATGGTTATTAGACGCCTATCACATAGCCTATTCTGAAAGCTGCTGTCTAGACATATATTGTGCAGACCAGCCGTGTAGTGCAGTGAGGCACCGCGTAGGCTACTGTATGTATGACAATTATAAGGATAATCGAATCAAGCGGGGTGAGTTTATTATGGTCGTAGGCCGCGACACACAGTATCGGCCCTTTCAAATAGGCTACAGCATGCCTGATAAAGGAATTGGTTGTTGTTGAATGTAGTATGTTAAATAGCGCAAGTAGCCTATTAAAAGTTGCATTTAGTGCATAAAGTGTAGGCCTATTTAGAAGTGGATAAAGTTTACAAATTCGAGAGTTAAACTTTGCTTACAACCAATAGGTCTGCTTGAAACCGAATCGTGTGTTTAGCCTATATAGTCGTCACCAGAACGTCTTACAACCTTATTTGTATTATTTTAAATTTCAAGAAAAAATTAAGCACTGTTTAAAAATGAATAAGATTTTCAGTTAGACATTGAGATGAATTGCAA
>JAODXP020000008.1:8386946-8404446 GCA_027497455.2 Sardinella longiceps | reverse complement strand
TATAAATTGACATATCATCCAATCATATTATGCAAACTGGTTGCATTATTTAGAAAAATGTGCAATATGGTCAGCAGGGTACAGTTGAGACACGATGATTCAACTGTCCCCTGGATATAGAATTCCATTGGATTGCATATTGTTTATCAAACCGTTTATCTGTGTGTATATTATTATAGAATTTAGGCAATATGCAACATAAATGTCAATAAAATAAAACACTTTTCATATTTAAACTATATATTATTAAAGGATATAAGTTTCTAACATGATGGCTGTAAAGATAACATAATATTTTATAAAATGAGTGATGATAAAACAAAGAAAAAATATTTTTTCGTCTTCAAACTTGATATGCCTGTTATATCTCTTTTTCTAAATCTGATTTAGAGGAAAAAGTATGGATTTATCTAAAAAGAAACTTTCAAATGACATATTTAAAGAATGTGCCATCTTGGCTGGTCAGCCTTACAGCATTCTCAATGTGTCTCAACTGTAGCCTACACAATACTTTAGAACTATGGGTACAGTTGAGAAAAAATGCACCTTGTCTTTATGAGTTAATTGTGGAAAAAAAATAAACAACGTAGGGACATAAGTTTTTGGTTTTATTGTAGTGCAGACTTAAAGGATGCACCATGTAAACAAACAACCAGCTTTCAATGTATTTTTAGTGTCAAATATTTGAGTCGTAGCGGAGGTAGCAAAAATTGTCTCAACTGTACTCAGTATACCCACTGTAGTTCTCGTTTTAGGCATTTCAACAATTCTGTTAAAAAGGCATTCAAGAATCCAATATTAGCCTATAGCACACTCAATATTAGGCTATACATAAATAGGCTATATTCATAATAAGCCTATTATTAAACAATATCCCACTAAAACCCATGCAGTTAGCCAATGATTATGTTAGCCTATATGACACCCATGCAGTTAGCCTATGATTATGTTAGCCTATATGACACCCATGCAGTTAGCCTATGATTATGTTAGCCTATATGACACCCATGCAGTTAGCCTATCCTTATGTTAGCCTATATGACACCCATGCAGTTAGCCTATGATTATGTTAGCCTATATGACACCCATGCAGATAGCCTATGATTATGTTAGCCTATATGACACCCATGCAGTTAGCCTATGATAATTAGCCTATATGACACCCATGCAGTTAGCCTATGCTTATGTTAGCCTATATGACACCCATGCAGTTAGCCTATGATTATGTTAGCCTATATGGCACCCATGCAGTTAGCCTATGCTTATGTTAGCCTATATGACACAAATGGTGTGAATCTAGCTCAGATCTAGCCTGGGAGTTCCCATGCTCCTTTGTGCGCTTATTTTCATTTCACTCTGCAAAGCAGCATGGTGACCATGGCCGATTTTCTCACTTACTTTCGGTATCCAATCACAGAACAAAAAGGGACTAGTACGGCCCTCGATTGCATTTTACGCCATGTGGTGGCTCTGGTATTGGCTCTGAGCTATGTACAGACGCTATGATAGACATTCGTAGCGCCCAATAAACAGCTCTGGACAATCGTTGACGATGCTTCCGCTACGAGAGATGCAATAGGTAGGTCTCCAGACTAAATATCACTCGTGATTTTTAGTTTGGCATTCGCCAGGCTAGCTCAGACCTGGGCAAACTAAGGCCCGGGGGCCACATGCGGCCCGCTGAGCAATTTTATCCGGCCCATGGGTCCTTCCCAAAGTAAAATAATTTCTCATTTAGCCAAGGTGACTTCGATTATAAGCCTAATTTATCAAATTTGTTGTACCCAAGATATAAAAATCCTCCCTTTTAACCCTGCATGTTTAGACTTGTCAATTTACCGGCATCAACCTCAATCAACCGGTTGACTGTTAACATTCAAGATTCAAGATTCAAGATTCAAGAAAAACTTTATTACGTATAATTATAGCCTAGTGGTAGACTATAGGAGCGTAAAATTCTTGTGTTTTTTGCTCCTCAGAAAATAAATAATAGTGATTAAGAAATGTCTGAGATAAATGTGCTATGTGTGTATGTGTCAGTGTCAGTGTGAGTGTTCAATGTCCAAAAGTGCATAAAAATAAAAAAAAATAAAAAAAAGTGCAAGACTGACAGGCACAGATTTAGGCTGTGAAATTCGGACTCTGTGTTCATGAGTCTTACTGCTTGATGGAAAAAGCTGTTTTGAAGTCTGGTGGTCCTGGCCCTGAGACTGCGGAATATTTGCCAGATGGTAATAGCTGTAACAGTCCGTGATGGGGATGACTGGGGTCCTTAGTGATTCTTTTTGCCTTTTTAATACAGCGTCTGATGGACAAGTCCATTGTCCATTCGGCCCATTAGTCAAAATCTAAAACCCAATGTGGCCCTTCGGCCGAAATAATTGCCCACCCCTGATCTAGCTGATAGGCTATGTCAAATATAGCCTAATGAAGTCTGAAATTCATGGAAATAGAAAACCAGCAGGCCTAGGCCTACCTCATTTGACCAACTAGGTCCTACACTAAAACTGCACCTTAGAAAAACGTTTGCTAATAGCCACATAACATTACTTTGACCAATCTGAAGAATTCCTTCCATTAGAGAGGAAACATAGACACATAGACACAATGTGCTGTGAATGGGGAGATATCTTTAACAGAAAATAACTACAGAATGTAATTTCAGAGAAATTACGAGTGCATGAAAATGCAAACTGCAGTAGATTGCACCTCCGCCAGATAGCCTAATCATCCGTGCCCAGCTCTGCTCCGCTGCTCACCGGCCAGGGCTCGTGCCGAGGTAAAGTGTCGGTCTCGCGCGCAGCCAGCCCACTCGGAGCCACTGCATTAGTGCTCTGACGTCACGTCCGCCACCCTCTCTCGCTTCCATCTTGCTCTCCGCGTGTGTTTGCTGCTAGCGTGCAGGTCAGTGAGGAGCCCTAAAATACTCTTTTTCCTGCACAGATACTTCCAGCTCCGAGACGCGAGGTAATTTAGAGCCTTGTTCTCAATCCTGAGGGAAAAACGACTCTTATCAGGCCGGGCTAACATAAGTAAACTGGTACCGAGTTCAGACGAGGGCGAACCGAGTTGACAGGCCCAAAGCTTTTTGAGCACACCGTTTTGTCGGCGAACGCATACCAAATATTTGTCAGTATTTTCTTTATTCTGTTGTTTTAACGGCATCACTGTGGCACATTTTAGAGTCCGTTAATGACGTCAAGTTTAATTGACTTTGATACAGTGTGATAAGGCTCCCTATTTTATTTTTGCTCGATTTGCCAGTATGCTAACTGTAGCGCCATGCTAGTCAGGTTTCTTGTAGCGAGTGTCAATGTGCGAAAGACACAACATGACTGTCTTCAGTTTCGCTTATGTTAGCAACACCCTGGCGGTTGATTAAGTCTTTACTGAATAACCATACATTGATTTAAACACCGTTTCTTTGTGTTAATGCCATCGTTGTTGAGGTACATGGTGTTAGCTAACGTGGTGTACACAAAATAGTTCGTTTGGGCTCTGCTCCACTTCGCTGGTGGAAAATGGCTATGGCTAACATTAGCACGTTTAGCTAAAGCGATAGTGAGAGCGAGGCCTAAATTAGGGCCACTTAACTTCACACTTATGTCCAACTATAGGCAAATGTGGCAGTATCGTCATTAAATTTACGACAGCGTGAGAGGATAGTTTAGTTTATTAGGCAGCAGATTTTCAAGGTTGTGACTGCGGATTAATTTGAAACGAACGTTAACGTCAAGCCAGTTAGCAGGTAACCTAGCTAGCGCGTCTATAATGTTGGCTCCATGTGAAAGTTAGCCCAACCTTAACGTTAACTTAAGTCAGCTGATTCCTTTGTGCAGTCCTCTCCTTATATACTCCCTTACTCACACTGAAAGCTGTGCTGTGCATTCTAGAAGCCTCTATCAAACTTTCTCTGACTGTCACAGATTTGAATGAAGTGATAAATGCAAGGTATGTTCAATGTGTGTGTTTCTCCCTGTAATTCTCCCCTCCAGATGAAAGAAACGATAATGAACCAGGAGAAACTAGCCAAGCTCCAGGCACAAGTCCGCATCGGTGGAAAGGTGAGTGTTATTTAAAGCTGATATTCTGCTGGTTGTGATCATAGAGGCCATGCATGTCTTCAGTTATTCTAGATGAACTGGAAGGGAAATGTGCCTCAGGTGTGTCTTACATGGTTTCTATGGTTACTAGGGAACCGCCCGCAGAAAGAAGAAGGTTGTCCACAGAACAGCCACCGCCGATGACAAGAAACTGCAGTTTTCTCTCAAGAAATTGGGAGTCAACAACATCTCTGGCATTGAGGAGGTGAAGCTGAACACTTAATACTATCAAAAACAGTCTTTGTTTAAAGTTTATAATTTAAGATATTGGAAGTCAACATCTCTGGCATTGAAGAGGTGAAGCTGGAAACGCACAGCTGAACACTCAATTCAATCAAAAATAAAGTTTATAAATTATTCTGACTTTACTTTGCACAGTAAGACCACTTGTCTTTTGCTAGAGGTGTGGACTCTAACCTACTTGCAGCCCACTCACTCAGAGAGTTTGTGTGTGTGTGCGCGCTTCTTCTTCTCTGTGCTGCAGGTAAACATGTTCACAACCCAGGAGACGGTAATTAACTAACGGTAACTAACTCGGTGTGTGTGTGTGTGTTGCAGGTAAACATGTTCACAACCCAGGGGACGGTAATCCACTTCAACAACCCCAAAGTGCAGGCGTCTCTGGCAGCCAACACCTTCACCATCACCGGTCACGCTGAGACCAAGCAGCTCACAGAGATGCTGCCCAGCATCCTCAACCAGCTAGGAGCCGACAGCCTCACCAGCCTCAGAAAGCTCGCTGAGAACCTGCCCAAGCAAGGTGCGTGTGTGTGTGTGTGTGAGCAGACCTCACCAGCCTCAGAAAGCTTGCTGAGAACCTGCCCAAGCAAGGTGTGTGTGTGTGTGAGCGAGCAGACCTCGCCAGCCTCAGAAAGCTCGCTGAGAACCTGCCCAAGCAAGGTGCGTGTGTGTGCAGAGAGTCTCAGAGGAAGCTCGCTGAGAACCTGCCTAAGCTGTGTGTGTGTGTGTGTGTGTGTGCGCGCGCAGACAGCCTCGCCAACCTTAGGAAGCTCACTGAGAACCTGCCCAAGCAAGGTGTGTGTGAGCAGGGATAGCTACATCGTTACTGAACATGCTGAAATCCGGCTCTGAGTTTTAGTGGCAGGTTTCTAGGCATGGAAAGAAACCCTTGTTAAACTTGTCTTGCAAGTGTGTGTGATGTGTGGATGGAGCTACCCATCCACTGGCTGATCATCTTCTGGGGTTTTCTGAGGAGTAATTTAGGGTTGCAGAAGAGAGCATTACTGTTGCTTCTTACGTTCTTAACGGGGGAGGATACTGAAGGACAGGTGTGTGTGTGTGTGTGTGATGGGGGCGGGAGCAGCTGCAGCTGTTTTGTGGGTAAAAATGGCTCACTAGTGCCTGTCTTATGTCGGCCCCACTCTGTGTGTGTGTGTGTGATGTCGGGTGTGGGTGTGTGTGTGCGTGTTGTCGGGCCCCTGGCGTGGTGACTGTTGCAGATTAGCTCTCAATCCGGCAGAGCCCGTTTCATTTTCATTTGAGTTCTTCTCAGGCTGCATGTAATGCATCATGGCTTCTCAGGCCGCATGTAATGCATCATGGCCTCTCAGGCCGCATGTAATGCATCATGGCCTCTCAGCCCATTGAATGCACTCATGGCTTCTGAGCTAGACTGAGGTAGACTGCTGCTGGGGTTGGAATGGTGGGGTCTGCTACTAATTGCCCCTTGGACATTAAAGATTAGCTTTACTATTTGAATTAATTTACCTTACATGACTCTTCCTTCCAAAGCCACTGAGTTAGACTGCTGCTGGGGTTGGAATGGCGGGGCGGGGTGCAATACTTGATACTTGCATCGTCGTTGCCGTTTTCAGAGCTAGCTGGTTAGAATTCCTCTCAGCAATCTGGCCTATAATTCTGTAGTCCAGCGTAGGATACTTTAATACAGTCTCTCTAGTCCACCAGGATACTTTAATCCAGTCTCTGTAGTCCACCAGATAGTTCATACAGTAGTCCACCAGGATAGTTTAATACAGTCTCTCTAGTCCACCAGGATACTTTAATACAGTCTCTGTAGTCCACCAGGATACTTTAATACAGTCTCTGTAGTCCACCAGGATAGTTTAATACAGTCTCTCTAGTCCACCAGGATAGTTTAATACAGTCTCTGTAGTCCACCAGGATACTTTAATACAGTCTCTCTAGTCCACCAGGATAGTTTAATACAGTCTCTGTAGTCCACCAGGATAGTTTAATGGTTTAATAGATATTTAATACAGTCTCTCTGATAAGACTAGTGAAGCAATGGAGGCTGAATGCTTTAAGAGCAGGAATCTGATTATTCCGGATCCCAGTGGGAATATTGGGAATATTGAGGTCTGATTATTCCGGATCCCAGGTCTGATAATTTTTCCTCTGGTCTCCCAACAGCTGGAGATGGAAAGGCACCGATCGCTGGAGGAGAGGAAGATGATGACGATGTTCCAGGTGAGTGGTGATACCACACACACACACACACACACACCCCAACCCTCCCTCCCCCTATGCAGTCTTCACAAACATAGTCTTGAGAACATCCATTCTACGTCCATGTTTCCTCTTGGAGGCAGCCCCATTTTCTGTGGTGTTTTTAGCGGTACGGTAAGTTAACTTCAGTGTTGAGCAAGATGAGGTGCTTCACAAATTGGTAATTATATCCTAAACTGTAGGCATTCTTTTGACAGTGGAATTAAGTTATTTATGTTTACATTGAGCTTGTCAGTGTTAGAATAAATAAACACCATCTTGTGAACCACAGCATAGACTGAACGAGAACGCAGAAGCGAACAAGCACTTTACCCTGAATCAGTGGAAACTGATTATTCGAAACCGAAAGCAAGATCTGAGGTACCGTTGACTCAATGTAAAGTGCTCCGAGTTCGGGTTCAGTCTATGCCGTTCCAAATTTAGTTCCACTCGCTAACTAGTGCACTTAGCAGGTTTGTTCAACAGGGCTATGCTTGAATTCACTCCGGAGCACCACACACACACACACACACACACACACACTCACTAGTGCATTTAGCAGGTTTGTTCAACAGGGCTATGCTTGAATTCACTCCGGAGCACCACACACACACACACACTCACTAGTGCATTTAGCAGGCTTGTTCAACAGGGCTTTGCTTGAATTCACTGCAGAGCTTTCCTTTAACACAATAGGCCAATTTAAGCCCCAAAGGAATGCTGCCTGGGCACCTAAGTCATGTTAACACCACAGACAGCACACTGATGCAGTATAGAATCTCTCTATTCCATTACATATGCTGCAGTATAGAATCTCACTAATATATATGCTGCAGTATAGAATCTCACTAATATATATGCTGCAGTATAGAATCTCACTAATATATATGCTGCAGTATAGAATCTCTCTAATACATATGCTGCAGTATAGAATCTCACTAATATATATGCTGCAGTATAGAATCTCACTAATACATATGCTGCAGTATAGAATCTCACTAATACATATGCTGCAGTATAGAATCTCCGTATTCCATTACATATGCTGCAGTATAGAATCTCACTAATACATATGCTGCAGTATAGAATCTCACTAATATATATGCTGCAGTATAGAATCTCACTAATACATATGCTGCAGTATAGAATCTCAGTTTTATTTTTACAGTTATCATTCATTATTAAGATTGCTGCAGTATAGAATCTCAATATTACGTGTATTACATATGCTACAGTATAGAATCTCACTGTTATATATGACATGCTGCAGTATAGAATCTCAATATTATATATTACATATGCTGCAGTATAGAATCTCACTATTATATATATGACATGCTGCAGTATAGAATCTTAATATTACATATGTTGCATATGCTGCAGTACAGAATCTCAGTATTCTATATATTACATATGTTTATTGCCTATGACAAGCAACATCAGAGTGCTGATGGCCTAATGGTTCTGGCTGAGGTTGTCTCAGGGGCAGGTCTGTTACACACACACACACACACACACACACACACACACACACACACCCTCACACTCGTTTGTCAGCCAGTGTGTAACAGACCTGCCCCTGAAACAACCTCAGCCAGACCCATTAGGCCATCAGCACTCTGATGCTGCTTGCCATAGGCAATAAACATATGGCAGTCACACACACACACACACACACACACACTCGTTTGTCAGCCTGAGGCGCTTGAAAGGAGTCTGTCTTTGTTTCTGAACTCTGAAGGCTGAATTGGGTTTTTTTGGGAAGGAGAAATTCAGATGCATACGGTTACCATTAGAATGCGCACACACACACACACACACACACACACACTCCGTATGCGCCTGTGTTCTTGTAACCCAAGTTTCACCCAGTGGGTATCAAACTATCACACTGTTCTCCCATGAGTGTTTGACAGAGGAGGGCAGAGGCGTGTGTGTGTGTGTGTGTGTGTGTGTGAGAGAGAGAGCAGGGTGATGATGGGGAGGGTGAGGGGGTTAACTGCTTGGGCATCACACCATTACAGCATCACACACACACACGCCTCTGTGGCGCACTGAAAACAATTACCCTCCGCTCTGCCCTGTGTGTGTGTGTGTGTGGTTTCCCCTCCTCCCTGGAGCTGCGCTCTGGAAGTCACATTAATCAGATTTTATTTCACAAAAGGAAACCTGCTTTTGATCCCTGACAGGCCCATTTTTACAGCTGTGCTCTTTTCCAGTCCCCTGGCGCACACACACACACACTGCCTGAGTGTGCATGTGGGCTGTGTGTGGCCGTGTGTGTGTGTGTGTGTGTGTGTGTGTGAGGAAACACTTGAAATTGCAGCTCCTCTCATGTTTCACATAAACACTGACAGGCTTCTCCATGAACCCCTCATTCTCCTCAGTGGGAAACACACACTCCATGCTCACACACATTCTGATCTACACACACTCCACTCACACACACTCTGCTCTACACACACTCCATACACACACACACACACACACACACACACACACACACACTCTGCTCTACACACACTGCATACTCACACACACAACACACACTCTGCTCTACACACACTCATACTCACACACACACACACACAACACACACTCTGCTCTACACACACTGCATACTCACACACACACAACACACACTCTGCTCTACACACACTCATACTCACACACACAACACACACTCTGCTCTACACACACTCATACTCACACACACACACACACACAACACACACTCTGCTCTACACACACTCATACTCACACACACACACAACACACTGCATACTCACACACACAACACACACTCTGCTCTACACACACTCCACTCACACACACACACACACACACTCTGCTCTACACACACTCATACTCACACACACACAACACACACTCTGCTCTACACACACTCATACTCACACACACAACACACACTCTGCTCTACACACACTCCATACACACACACTGCATACTGGGGCACTGGTCTCCATAATGGGGGACTGTGGTGGGTTTTGATGGTGTCTTGTGTGTCTGTGAAGCAGGACTGCTTTTGAGTGTGTGTGTGTCTATGAAGCAGGACTGCCTGTGATTGTGTGTGTGTCTGTCTGTGAAGCAGGACTGCCTGTGATTGTGTGTGTGTGTGTGTGTGTGTCTGTCTGTCTGTCTGTCTGTCTGTGAAGCAGGACTGCCTGTGATTGTCTGACCTTGTGTGACCTGCTGACGAGAGTCGACCGTCCACCTTGCCTGACTCTGTGTGTTGTGTGTGTTTCAGATCTTGTAGAGAACTTTGACGAGGCGTCGAAGGATGAGGCCAACTAGTCGTGCAGGCGCTAACACACTCCGCACAGCACAGCACAGGACCGCTTTCTCCATCGCTCTCGGCCTGCTCAAGTGGGACAACGACGTCATTTTCCCCCTTTTTTTTTTATTTTCCCTCCCTGAAACACAGATGCCCCCCCCTTCCCCTCCTAAAACACAGAAGCCCCGCCCCCACACTCCACTCCCCCACCCCCCTCCTGAAACTGCTTACTATCCCTGTGCACTGCTGCTCATCATGGTGGCTGTCTTGTTGGGTGGAGGTTGTGTGTGTGTGTGTGTGTGTGTGTGTGTGTGTGTGTGTGAGAGAGAGAGAGGTGGTGTCCCATGTAGGAGCTGTTGGTCCGGAGGGAGGGGTGTGTGTGTGTTGTGGCACGTTTGAGCTGAAGTGGCTGTTTCTCCTGTGTTACTGAGGTCTCTCGCTCTGCTGGCTGCAGCCTTGCTCAAATTAAACATGCAGAGATAATGGAATAAATGTTTGCTATCAAAAACTCTTAAAACGACTGGAACTCATGTTTTTGGGGCGTGGGAGGTGTGTGTGTGTGTGTGTGTGTGTGTGTGTGTGTGGCACTCATCATCTTGGGTCTGGGGTGACAACCTGCTCGCTCTCTGAGAGAGAGAGAGAGAAGCCTGGGTTCCAACAGGTGATGAGGCTTTGGACAGCAAACAGGAGCACCAGTGTAGTCTGCATGTATCTAATCTTAGCTTGGTTATAGGTAGCGTTCATTAGTGTTCATAAGTCTTCATGTATCTAATCTTAGCGTGGTTAGAGTTCATTAGTCTTCATGTATCTTATCTTAGCTTGGTAGGGTTAGTTGTTCTAATGGTTAAAACTACCCACTGTAGTCTTCATGTATCTAATCTTAGCTTGGTGGAGTTGATCTAATGTCTAAAACTACCCACTGTAGTGTAGTCTTCATGTATCTAATCTTAGCTTGGTTATAGGTAGGGTTAATTGATCTAATGTCTAAAACTGCCCACTGTAGTGTGTAACGTTTAAAACTATCCACCGTAGTGTTCATAATTCTAATGTTAACTTGGTCAAGTTCATATTTAATATTAAAAACTTGTGTTCATATTTCTAATGTGAAAATAAGGTTCATAATGTGATCTAATGTTAAAAACTACCCACCAATGTTTAAAAATCCCTTTAGCGTTAATATTTCTAATGCGAAAGGCTTGGTAAGGTTGAGGTTCATATCTTATATCAACTCGTCGTATATAATATTAAACTTGGTTCATATCTTATATCAACTCGTCGTATATAATATTAAACTTGGTTCATATCTTGTATCAACTCGTCGTATATAATATTAAACTTAACTCGTCGTATATAATATTAAACTTATTAACTCGTCGTATATAATATTAAACTTATTAACTCGTCGTATATAATATTAAACTTATTAACTCGTCGTATATATTAAACTTATTAACTCGTCGTATATAATATTAAACTTATTAACTCGTCGTATATAATATTAAACTTGGTTTATATCTTCAGGGCTGATGGTGAACAATCTTGCCTGAACTTTTCTTCCATCACTCACACACACACACTCACACACACACTCACTCACACACACTCACACTCACACTGTTAACACCATGGGAAATATTTCTCTAAAACGATACAAGTGCCAATAGGCGAGTGTTCTATCTGTCGCACTTTTAGAACATTACTTGCTTATGGGCAATGATGACCGTGCAAGGATACACATGTGACTCAGAACATGGGGACAATGGGAAGAAAATGTTTCATTTAAGTTTAATTCTACTGTAATCCTACCTCCTCATCTCAAGGTAAACATTTTTTCCCACCGCAAAACTGGTACGCCTGAGATCAGGCATGGCGCCTGAATACCATCAGGTCTGTATATAATGTCTAACTTGGGTCTTGATTGGTTTTTAATTTGAGGCTACTTGTAATTAAATAGCAGTTTTATAGATTTGATAGATAAACTTTTCGCACATTTCTGAAAGTGGACAGAGGGTTTTGCTCAGGATTGGGTACAAATGTAGGCCTATTCTTAGCAGCAGGTGTATAGATATGCGACTGACACATTAGCTGCTAAGTATTCAACTAACTTTATTGAACATTTCGTGACGTTACAGTCCCTAGCTACGGTGGCCTCTTGGGACCATAATAGTGTCTCGCAGGATATCCTTACAGCAGGTACAAAAACACACTCTGCAGCAATAGTTTAAGTGAAATTGTGTGTTAAATAGTTTAGGAAGTTAAATTATGTGTTAAGTAGTTAACGAGTTAAATTGTGATTTTGAAGATCCCTCTGTTTGCATTCAGAGAGTTCGGCGCAAATCTTGAGTCCGGGTTCCACAGATCTGTGGCTCTCGCATGCCTATGGGCAAAGTGTGTGTGTGTGTGTGTGTGTACGCGTAAGCGTATGACTGCTGCTTCCTGCACGGAGGTCTGGTGGTGATGCTCCACGCCAGGGAGGCTGAGGCCCTTGAGGACGGACACACACACTTAAGGACCAGCTGTGTGTGTGTGGACAATGCCTGCAAGCTCCCAGAGAAGGTAAGCATTAGCAGTTCACCACACAAGCTGATGTGCCTCTGGACCTCTGCTAGATTGTGTGTGTGTGTGTATTTCTCTAGGCTGACTAAGCAGGAAGCAGAATGGTTAATATTTTGGGGGTGGAGGGAGGGAGTAACGTGATTATGACATCATGAAGGTTTCTCTCATAATATGCCCCAGATCCCCCACTGACTCCTACTCAATCTACTGAGTTAGTTTAGCAGTTATTTACTAACTACTCAATCTACTGAGTTAGTTTAGCCTACTCAATCTACTGACTCCACCGCCAACTCAGTCTACTGCAGTTAGTTTAGCCTACTCAATCTACTGCAGGTATTTACTAACTACTCAATCTACTGAGTTAGTTTAGCCTACTCAATCTACTGCAGTTAGTCTATTAACTACTGAATCTGCTGCAGTAAATTTAGCTTATTGAATCTACTGCAGTCTATTAACTACTCAATCTACTGAGTTAGTTTAGCCTACTCAATCTACTGAGTTAGTTTAGCCTACTCAATCTACTGAGTTAGTTTAGCCTACTCAATCTACTGAGTTAGTTTAGCCTACTCAATCTACTGAGTTAGTTTAGCCTACTCAATCTACTGAGTTAGTTTAGCCTACTCAATCTACTGAGTTAGTTTAGCCTACTGAATCTGCTGCAGTTAGTTTAGCCTACTGAATCTACTGAGTTAGTTTAGCCTACTCAATCTACTGAGTTAGTTTAGCCTACTCAATCTACTGAGTTAGTTTAGCCTACTGAATCTACTGAGTTAGTTTAGCCTACTGAATCTATTGCAGTTAGTTTAGCCTACTGAGTCTGCTGCAGTCTATTAACTACTCAATCTACTGCAGTTGGTCTATTAACTACTCAATCTACTGAGTTAGTTTAGCCTACTGAATCTACTGCAGTTATTCTATTAACTATCGAATCTGCTGCAGTTATTTATTAACTACTGAATCTACTGCAGGTATTTATTAACTACTGAATCTGCTGCAGTTAGTCTATTAACTACTCAATCTACTACAGTTATTTATAAACTATCTATTATAAATATTTATAAACAACGGAATCTACTGCAGTTATTCTATTAACTACTGAATCTGCTGAAGTTAATTATTAACTACTCAATCTACGGCAGTTAATCTATTAACTACTCAATCTGTTGCAGTTATTTATAAACTGTCTATTACAAATATTTATAAACTACGGAATCTACTACAGTTATTTATTAACTACTGAATCTGCTGCAGTTAGTCCATTAACTACTGAATCTGTTGCCGTTAGTCTATTAACTAATCAATCTACTGCAGTCTATGAACTACTCAAACTTCCGTAGTTATTTATAAACTATCTATTACAAATATTTATAAACTACGGAATCTACTGCAGTTATTTATTAACTACTGAATCTGCTGCAGTTAGTCTATTAATTACTGAATCTACTGCAGTCTATTAACGACTCAATCTCGTGCAGTTAGTCTATTGTAGCCTACTGAATCTACACAAAGGAGAGACAGAGAGAGTGAGACTATGAGGGTGTTTGAGTGTGTGTGTGAGAGAGTCTGAGGGTGTTATTAGTCTATTATCTTTGTTCTGTCTTTGCTCTGAGCCCCTCATCTCAGCCCTTGAAGGAGAAATCCGTAGCCTAACACTCTTTTATTGTAGCCTAATACTCTGGTATTGTAGCCTAACACTCTTTTATTGTAGCCTAATACTCTGGTATTGTAGCCTAACCCCCCAGTCAGACTAGCGACGAGCGACTCGGGCTACGCGACCGGTTTCTATTCATTGTCAATGAGAGCAAGCGACCAGCGATAAATCGCCCGGTGGGCGGGCCCAAAATAGACTTCAAGGCTATTATATGCAAATGAGGAGCGATGTGACTCGGCGACAGCCAATGCGAGTGAAGCCGAGGTACTCTGAACGAAACTTTCTCCCGCTTACAATATGGCGGCGCTAACGACAACGATCTCAAACTTGGCCACAAACTAAAAAGTTAGGGATTCATGACTTCATATTTTTGAAATCGAGGTATCAGTGTTACTAACGACATCGGAAAATATTGGTTTTATACACAAAATATACCTGTGTGTTGATGTACGATTTTCTACCAAGTACCTAAGTTAGCAACATGCTACCAACGAATGACAGCCCTGAGTCACGCCTCCTCAGCGACCTGAGTCGCTTGGATTTGTAGCTAGTCTGACTAACACTTTTATTGTAGCCTAACACTCTAGTATTGTAGCCTAATACGCTTTTATTGTAGCCTAATACGCTTTTATTGTAGCCTAACACTCTTTTATTGTAGCCTAATACGCTTTTATTGTAGCCTAATACGCTTTTATTGTAGCCTAATACTCTTTTATTGTAGCCTAACACTCTTTTATTGTAGCCTAATACGCTTTTATCGTAGCCTAACACTCTGGTATTGTAGCCTAATACTCTTTTATTGTAGCCTAACACTCTTTTATTGTAGCCTAATACGCTTTTATTGTAGCCTAATACTCTGGTATTGTAGCCTAATACGCTTTTATTGTAGCCTAATACTCTTTTATTGTAGCCTAAAACTCTTGATATTGTAGCCTAATAGTCTTTACTGTAGCCTAATACTCTTAGCTGTTAAAATAGCTGCACCTGTAGTTTCTGATGGCCGTTTTCAGACTTTGTGACGCCTTCAAGAACAACACAAAATATAAACCAGTCATGTCATGTTTATTTTAGATGGACTAAATAGCACCAATAAGTTTATGTCAAACAAACAAACAAACAAACGTGATAAACACACACAGTAAGACCTCTGTCCTCCTGCAGTCAGTCAGTAGTTTCACTCCCGTTTAGCACACACACACACTGAGCCACAGCACTTCATTTAACACCTGCTGGAGCGCACACACACACACACACACACACACACACACACACACACATATACTATACACACACACACACATACACACACAGCACAGCACAGAATAAATAGGTCACACAATTCCAGCCCAAGTCCACTGAGGTCCAGTATCTCCCTGTGGTTTCAAACAGGTGATGCAGTAACTGAAGTTCCTACAGACTCAGTTAATCCAGACGTCCCCGGTGCTGCGGTTAATCCAGACGTCCCCGGTGCTGCGGTTAATCCAGACGTCCCCGGTGCTGCGGTTAATCCAGACGTCCCCGGGGGTGCAGTTAGTATTCTCCAGGTGCTGCAGACCGGGATGAGTGAGTCTCTCGTAAGTCCACTAATATTTCTCCTGGACGCCTCACAGGGAGCTGCACAGGGGTGGTCACTTCCTTGGAGTTCCCATGGCAACACACACAACCATTCTAGAACAGTCCAGTTCTGGCTGGGGGGGAGGGGCTTAAGGGGGTCACGGGGTCACCACACAATAAATAAATAAAGGTTGTCATGGAAACATGCAAAACAGGCTTTGGGTTTGCACCTCTGTTTGTCTCTACAATGTTGAGTATATGATCGTCCTTCAAGCCATCAGTCCATCCTTCACTTCCGTCCAGTGTTCTCTCCTCCCCTTTCATCCCTCGCTCCATCCCTCCATCCAGTGTCCTCTCTCTGTTTCTCTCTCTCTCTCTCGTCACTCTTTGATGCCCTGCAGTAGCTTCAGTAGATGAGCCTCCATCACCTGTTGGACTGGGAGAACAAAACACACATTTACATTCATTCACACACACGCACACACACACACACACACACACACAGGTATGCAATATAGCACATTTCTATTCATGCATTCACTCACACACACACACACACACACACACACACACACACACACACACACACTCACACACACACACACACACTCACACACACACACACAGGTATGCAATATAGCACATTTCTATTCATGCATTCACTCACACACACACTAGAATACAGCAGATTACAGTACATTTACACAGAAGTCATATGGCACATGTTTCATCTTCACACACACACACGTACATAAACTTCCTTGCACTGGTTTTCCTCTCAGCAGCGTCGCTATTGAGTTTAGCACACTGCACACACACACACTGAGCCAAACCAGGTCTCTAAACACATGCATGCACGCGCACGCGCACACACACACACACACACACACACACACACACACACACACACACACACACACACACCAGGGGCAAGTGGTAATGGTGGCCAGGAGAGGGGTGTTGCCTCCCCGCTATGGAAGGCTTAATAACCTGTTAAGTATGACAATCACGTGACCTAAGAGTAACAATTAAACATCTATGTTTTCAAAGACTTAAACTGATCAAATTAGTTTATAAACGTTAAATCTACCACATTAACTGTAGGGCTGTGTGTAGCCAGAGCACTAGAAAACCTAGAAGCGGTAGAAAACGTAGAAGCGGTAGAAAACGCTTCTGAGCACCACCAGGTTTCTAAACACACACACACACACACACACACACGCATATATTAAAGTTTAGCATGCGGCTCCTGAGCAAGACCAGGTTTCTAAAGACACACACACACACACACACACACGCTTAGGTTTAACACACAGTTACTGAGCAGGACCAGGTTTCTATACATACGCTCACACACACACACAGCTCCTGAGCAGGACCAGTTTTCTAAACACACACACACACACACACACACACACACACACACAGCTCCTGAGCCAGACCAGGTTTCTAAACACATGACCTCACACTGCTGTGTGCTTACTTGATGTTTGTCAGGTATCATTAAACAGAGCCCCCCTCCCACACACACACACACACACACACACACTATTCAAGTACAAATCCCTTTAAGGTGACTTATTTGACTAATTATGTTAAAAACACACACACACACACACAGAGAGAGTCTGACTGCATTCAGTGTGTGTGTGTGTGTGTGTACATGCGTGCCATCCAATATCTCATCCAGCTTTCTTAGGTTTGTCTTTTTTCTGTGTCCCATCTGTATCCATTAAAAACCCACATAGTGGAATGGCCCCAAGAAACACAGTTTGCTCTCTCTCTCTCTGTGTGTGTGTGTGTGTGTGTGTGTGTGCTGTGTGTGTGTGTGTGTGTGTGTGTGCTGGTTTTTACCATGTCTGGCCCATGGCTACC
>JAODXP020000008.1:8382000-8386846 GCA_027497455.2 Sardinella longiceps | reverse complement strand
CACCCCAACAAGAACAAGGTGAGGGAACACACACACACACACACACTACACACACACCCACCACACACACGACAACAAGAACAAGGTGAGGGAATACACACACACACACACACACACACTCACACACACCCACCCGCAACAAGAACAAGGTGAGGGAATACACACACACACACACACTCACACACACCCACCCACAACAAGAACAAGGTGAGGAAAATACACACACACACACACACCACACTCACACACACCCACCCACAACAAGCACGTGAGGAAACACACACACACACACACACACACTCACACACACCCACCCACAACAAGAACAAGGTGAGGGAACACACACACACACACACACACACACACACACACACACACACACACACACACCCACAACAAGAACAAGGTGAGGGAATACACACACACACACACACTCACGCACACCCACCCACAACAAGAACAAGGTGAGGAAATACACACACACACACACACACACACTCACACACACCCACCCACAACAGGAACAAGGTGAGGACACACACACACACACACACACACACTCACACACACCCACCCACAACAAGAACAAGGTGAGGAAATACACACACACACACACACACACACACACCCACCCACAACAAGAACAAGGTGAGGGAATACACACACACACACACACCTCACACACACCCACCCACAACAAGAACAAGGTGAGGGAACACACACACACACACACACACACACACACCCACAACAAGAACAAGGTGAGGGAATACACACACACACACACACACATACACCCACCCACAACAAGAACAAGGTGAGGGAATACACACACACACACACACACACAATCACACCCACCCACCCACAACAGGAACAAGGTGAGGAAATACACACACACACACACACACACACACACACACCCAACCACAACAAGAACAAGGTGAGGGAACACACACACACACACACACACACACACACACACACACATACACACACACACTCTTGGTCAGCAAACTCCTTCCTCGTTCTTTTAAAGATCCTAAGCAAGTCAGGGTGGCGTCATCCAGTAAGCTAAGAACCAAACAAAGCACTTATTAAGCGTTTCTGCTAATAATCCTCCATGTAGAATTGCGTAGTTGTAAAATTTGAAGTGGAATAGGCTCTAGGCTGAGTTGTAAAATTTGAAGTGGAATAAAATCAAATCAAATAGTAAACTCCAGCTAAGTCACGTGACCTAGCTTGCTTGCTAACCAAAACAAACGGGGGGTGGACGCTCCTACTGATCTTGCAAGGGCGATATCTGCCTCTAGGAGGCTCGGACGAGCTCACCAAGGGGCTCCTTTTACTCCGGAACATTTCATTTCATTTATCCCAATCAGCTCTAAGCTCTAAGCACTGCATAAGTCATGTCATTTATCCCAATCAGCTCTAAGCTCTGCATAAGGTCCAATGAATAGGAAACATGTTGCAAGTGCGGCTTTAACAGTTCTATTGGACATTCCGCCATTCTAGTGAGCGGTGTTGTCATCTGACCTCAGGAGTCAAAAAGCCAGCCCTGTCTCTCGCACATGTGTGTGTGTGTGTGTGTGTGTGTGTGTGTGTTACCCTGGCCAATAAAAAGAATTGTCTTTATTGGGATGATACCTTGAGATGGGACATCTCATTTTCAAGGTGGTCCCATAAAACACAAAACATGTCACACACACACACACACACACACAACACACATACGAAGCTCTTCACCACTCACTACCCCAACTTATCTCTCCTATAGATAGATAGGTAAGCAGAATACTGCTTACAAATAATAAGGTAACCAAAAGAACATACATGTTCATTACATACACATACGTGCCTACACATACGTGCCTATACGCACAGAATAAAAGAAAATCATATGCTAGAAAAGCAATTGCATTGGTCACAAGACTGCAAATAAGATGATTTAAAGTAAGGAAAATAAGAAATTGCTCTTAAAAAGAAGGTAAACTGTTCCAGTCTGAAGGAGCTTTGAATTGGAAGGCACGCCTACCAATTTCTTTAGAGATATTAGGAACAGAAAAGAAAAGATGATCGTGATGTCTGAGGGCATAGGATGACCTATATGGGATCAAATGTTGTTTCAAATAGGAAGGATAACTAAAAGAAAAACATTTGAAAATAAACAGTAACCAGTGTAACTGCCGTCTGATTTTAGGTGAAAAAAGATTCAGTTGACTGTACATATGGCAATGATGGGTTATGAAAGGACACCTCAACACAAATCGGCAAAGACTGTTATAAACTACATTTAAAGATTTGAGATGTGATTCCGTTGCATTCATATAAACAATATCAGCATAATCAATAATAGGAAATAAAAGTTGTGTGACAATTCTGAAACGTATCTGTTGTGTGAAGCAACTAATTGATTGGTATAAAAGCCTCAAGTTTGAATTAATTTTCTTCACAATAGAGTCTATGTGTGGCTTGAAGGAAAGATGTGTGTCGAGCCAGAGGCCCAAATATTTAAATTCACTCACATTCTCCATAGCCGTACTATCCAAAAAAGAAATTGCTAAAGAATGGCCTTGATTATGCCTAGCTGACCTAATGGTAAATAGCATACTATACGACTTTCTTTTATTCACTATAAGTCCATTATTAGAAAACCACTTTTGAATGGTGTTGAAATCATATTGTAGTGAGGACTGAATCAAATTAAAGTTACTATTAGAACAGTAAATAACTGTATCATCAGCATACAGTAAGGTTTGACAATCAGAGCAGATTTGTGGGAGGTCATTAATAAAAAAGCCAGCGCTGTCTCCCGCACTCCCTGAGCAATCAGCTGATTGGCTACGGTTGTTTCTGGCCCAGAATGAGACGTGTTTGTTTGTTTGTTTGTGTTCCAGTCATGCTGTTTGTTTATTTGTTTACAGAGCCGCCATATTTGGCCAAACAAACATGATGTGCTGAATGTCTAGCAGAAAAGCCATAAGGCCGAGGGATGTTGTCATAGCTACCAAAATAATAGATAACATTTATTGCTTCCGTGTGCGTCACACACACGCACGCACACACACACACACACACACACACACAAACACAATAAATGGCAATAAATGCTAATTGTTGTTTTTGTGTGTTTTATTACATGTGTGTGTGTGTGTGTGTGTGTGTGTGTGTGTGTGAGGTCTGTGTAGAGTCAAAGGTGCTGTCCCTACTGTTGTACTTTAGTCAGGCTGACAGGGAAGTCCAGAAGGATGTCACACACACACACACACACACACACATACACAGGCACATACATTCACGCACACACACACACACACACACACACACACACACACACACTCACACTAATACACACACACATATGTATATGGGCAATTCCAGCGTTATGGACGTGACATTTTCGTGCATTATTGATGAACAAAAGGCCAGATAACCTCTGCAAACCTAGCAGTATTTCACAATTTTTTTTCATATTCTTCTGCAAACTCCATGGCTGAATACAGGCAAACAGAAAAAAATAATATCATGATTTGCATCATAAGAATATGAGCCTTTCAATTTGCGTTATGGACGTGACGAAAAACGGACAAACTTTTGAGAGAGCGTAGTTTTTGCTGTGAAGTGTGTGAAATTTCTAGAGAAATGTAAATATTACTACATTCATACCAAACAGGACACCTCAGTAAAGACAGAGAAAGACTTAATTTCAAATGTAAATGTAAAAAGTTGGTTTTCATTGGGAGACATGGCGTTATGGATGTGACGTTATGGACGTGACGTCTGGAAAAACCCTCCAAAACGATACAAAACAATTGTGAACGGTGGATTTTAACCTGTAACAAGATAAATAGTAATATAACAATGAAAAATAACTGATAGTATTGCAGCTTTGTGTGTGTTATCACCCACTTATGCCCATTATAAGCCTCTCCATAGACTTACATTATAGCTGAATAGGGTAAAAATTTTAACAAACAGATATCCTTTCGAAACTTGCTCAGTTGAATATTTACATCGAGACAATACTTTTTTGTATTGGAAGTTTTCTGAAAGAATTTGTATGTCCATGTAGGTGAGACTTAAAGTTTTAAGGTGAGGTTTACTTTTTCGTGGAATTGCCCATATATATATATGGGCAATTCCACTAAAAAGTAAACCTCACCTTAAAACTTTAAGTCTCACCTACATGGACATACAAATTCTTTCAGAAAACTTCCAATACAAAAAAGTATTGTCTCTATGTAAATATTCAACTGAGCAAGTTTCGAAAGGATATCTGTTTGTTAAAATTTTTACCCTATTCAGCTATAATGTAAGTCTATGGAGGGGCTTATAATGGGCATAAGTGGGTGATAACACACACAAAGCTGCAATATTATCAGTTATTTTTCATTGTTATATTACTATTTCTCTCGTTACAGGTTAAAATCCACCGTTCACAATTGTTTTGTATCGTTTTGGAGGGTTTTTCCAGACGTCACGTCCATAACGTCACATCCATAACGCCATGTCTCCCAATGAAAACCAACTTTTTTTTACATTTACATTTGAAATTAAGTCTTTCTCTGTCTTTACTGAGGTGTCCTGTTTGGTATGAATGTAGTAATATTTACATTTCTCTAGAAATTTCACACACTTCACAGCAAAAACTACGCTCTCTCAAAAGTTTGTCCGTTTTTCGTCACGTCCATAACGCAAATTGAAAGGCTCATATTCTTATGATGCAAATCATGATATTATTTTTTTCTGTTTGCCTGTATTCAGCCATGGAGTTTGCAGAAGAATATGAAAAAAAATGTGAAATACTGCTAGGTTTGCGGAGGTTATGTGGCCTTTTGTTCATCAA
>JAODXP020000008.1:8362000-8367000 GCA_027497455.2 Sardinella longiceps | reverse complement strand
TCTGTAGAGAAGTGAGAGGGAGAGAAACGCAGAAACGCATGTCTGTAGAGAAGTGAGAGGGAGAGAAACGCATGTCTGTAGAGAAGTGAGAGGGAGAGAAACGCATGTCTGTAGAGAAGTGAGAGGGAGAGAAACGCATGTCTGTAGAGAAGTGAGAGGGAGAGAAAAGCAGAAACGCATGTCTGTAGAGAAGTGAGAG
The DNA here is from genome assembly GCA_027497455.2 of Sardinella longiceps. Classification (NCBI taxonomy): domain Eukaryota; kingdom Metazoa; phylum Chordata; class Actinopteri; order Clupeiformes; family Clupeidae; genus Sardinella; species Sardinella longiceps. Next base: position 8,366,801 of record JAODXP020000008.1, on the reverse strand, counting down.
GGAGAGAAACGCATGTCTGTAGAGAAGTGAGAGGGAGAGAGGGAGAGAAACGCATGTCTGTAGAGAAGTGAGAGGGAGAGAAACGCATGTCTGTAGAGAAGTGAGAGGGAGAGAAAAGCAGAAACGCATGTCTGTAGAGAAGTGAGAGGGAGAGAAAAGCAGAAACGCATGTCTGTAGAGAAGTGAGAGGGAGAGAAAAGCAGAAACGCATGTCTGTAGAGAAGGGAGAGGGAGAGAAACGCATGTCTGTAGAGAAGTGAGAGGGAGAGAAAAGCAGAAACGCATGTCTGTAGAGAAGTGAGAGGGAGAGAAACGCATGTCTGTAGAGAAGTGAGAGGGAGAGAAAAGCATGTCTGTAGAGAAGAGAGAGGGAGAGAAACGCATGTCTGTAGAGAAGTGAGAGGGAGAGAAACGCATGTCTGTAGAGAAGTGAGAGGGAGAGAAAAGCAGAAACGCATGTCTGTAGAGAAGTGAGAGGGAGAGAAAAGCAGAAACGCATGTCTGTAGAGAAGTGAGAGGGAGAGAAAAGCAGAAACGCATGTCTGTAGAGAAGTGAGAGGGAGAGAAAAGCAGAAACGCATGTCTGTAGAGAAGTGAGAGGGAGAGAAACGCATGTCTGTAGAGAAGTGAGAGGGAGAGAAAAGCAGAAACGCATGTCTGTAGAGAAGTGAGAGGGAGAGAAACGCATGTCTGTAGAGAAGTGAGAGGGAGAGAAACGCATGTCTGTAGAGAAGTGAGAGGGAGAGAAAAGCAGAAACGCATGTCTGTAGAGAAGTGAGAGGGAGAGAAACGCAGAAACGCATGTCTGTAGAGAAGTGAGAGGGAGAGAAACGCATGTCTGTAGAGAAGTGAGAGGGAGAGAAAAGCAGAAACGCATGTCTGTAGAGAAGTGAGAGGGAGAGAAACGCATGTCTGTAGAGAAGTGAGAGGGAGAGAAACGCAGAAACGCATGTCTGTAGAGAAGTGAGAGGGAGAGAAAAGCAGAAACGCATGTCTGTAGAGAAGTGAGAGGGAGAGAAAAGTAGAAACGCATGTCTGTAGAGAAGTGAGAGGGAGAGAAACGCATGTCTGTAGAGAAGTGAGAGGGAGAGAAAAGCATGTCTGTAGAGAAGTGAGAGGGAGAGAAAAGCAGAAACGCATGTCTGTAGAGAAGTGAGAGGGAGAGAAACGCATGTCTGTAGAGAAGTGAGAGGGAGAGAAACGCATGTCTGTAGAGAAGTGAGAGGGAGAGAAAAGCAGAAACGCATGTCTGTAGAGAAGTGAGAGGGAGAGAAAAGCAGAAACGCATGTCTGTAGAGAAGTGAGAGGGAGAGAAACGCATGTCTGTAGAGAAGTGAGAGGGAGAGAAACGCATGTCTGTAGAGAAGTGAGAGGGAGAGAAACGCATGTCTGTAGAGAAGTGAGAGGGAGAGAAAAGCAGAAACGCATGTCTGTAGAGAAGTGAGAGGGAGAGAAAAGCAGAAACGCATGTCTGTAGAGAAGTGAGAGGGAGAGAAACGCATGTCTGTAGAGAAGTGAGAGGGAGAGAAAAGCAGAAACGCATGTCTGTAGAGAAGTGAGAGGGAGAGAAACGCATGTCTGTAGAGAAGTGAGAGGGAGAGAAAAGCATGTCTGTAGAGAAGTGAGAGGGAGAGAAACGCATGTCTGTAGAGAAGTGAGAGGGAGAGAAACGCATGTCTGTAGAGAAGTGAGAGGGAGAGAAAAGCAGAAACGCATGTCTGAAGAGAAGTGAGAGGGAGAGAAAAGCAGAAACGCATGTCTGTAGAGAAGTGAGAGGGAGAGAAACGCATGTCTGTAGAGAAGTGAGAGGGAGAGAAAAGCAGAAACGCATGTCTGTAGAGAAGTGAGAGGGAGAGAAAAGCAGAAACGCATGTCTGTAGAGAAGTGAGAGGGAGAGAAACGCATGTCTGTAGAGAAGTGAGAGGGAGAGAAACGCATGTCTGTAGAGAAGTGAGAGGGAGAAAAGCAGAAACGCATGTCTGTAGAGAAGTGAGAGGGAGAGAAACGCAGAAACGAATGTCTGTAGAGAAGTGAGAGGGAGAGAAACGCAGAAACGCATGTCTGTAGAGAAGTGAGAGGGAGAGAAACGCATGTCTGTAGAGAAGGGAGAGGGAGAGAAACGCAGAAACGCATGTCTGTAGAGAAGTGAGAGGGAGAGAAACGCATGTCTGTAGAGAAGTGAGAGGGAGAGAAACGCATGTCTGTAGAGAAGTGAGAGGGAGAGAAACGCATGTCTGTAGAGAAGTGAGAGGGAGAGAAACGCAGAAACGCATGTCTGTAGAGAAGTGAGAGGGAGAGAAAAGCAGAAACGCATGTCTGTAGAGAAGTGAGAGGGAGAGAAACGCATGTCTGTAGAGAAGTGAGAGGGAGAAACGCAGAAACGCATGTCTGTAGAGAAGTGAGAGGGAGAGAAAAGCAGAAACGCATGTCTGTAGAGAAGTGAGAGGGAGAGAAACGCATGTCTGTAGAGAAGTGAGAGGGAGAGAAAAGCAGAAACGCATGTCTGTAGAGAAGTGAGAGGGAGAGAAAAGCAGAAACGCATGTCTGTAGAGAAGTGAGAGGGAGAGAAAAGCAGAAACGCATGTCTGTAGAGAAGTGAGAGGGAGAGAAACGCATGTCTGTAGAGAAGTGAGAGGGAGAGAAAACGCATGTCTGTAGAGAAGTGAGAGGGAGAGAAAAGCAGAAACGCATGTCTGTAGAGAAGTGAGAGGGAGAGAAACGCATGTCTGTAGAGAAGTGAGAGGGAGAGAAACGCAGAAACGCATGTCTGTAGAGAAGTGAGAGGGAGAGAAACGCATGTCTGTAGAGAAGTGAGAGGGAGAGAAAAGCAGAAACGCATGTCTGTAGAGAAGTGAGAGGGAGAGAAACGCATGTCTGTAGAGAAGTGAGAGGGAGAGAAAAGCAGAAACGCATGTCTGTAGAGAAGTGAGAGGGAGAGAAAAGCAGAAACGCATGTCTGTAGAGAAGTGAGAGGGAGAGAAACGCATGTCTGTAGAGAAGTGAGAGGGAGAGAAAAGCAGAAACGCATGTCTGTAGAGAAGTGAGAGGGAGAGAAAAGCAGAAACGCATGTCTGTAGAGAAGTGAGAGGGAGAGAAACGCATGTCTGTAGAGAAGTGAGAGGGAGAGAAACGCAGAAACGCATGTCTGTAGAGAAGTGAGAGGGAGAGAAAAGCAGAAACGCATGTCTGTAGAGAAGTGAGAGGGAGAGAAAAGCAGAAACGCATGTCTGTAGAGAAGTGAGAGGGAGAGAAACGCAGAAACGCATGTCTGTAGAGAAGTGAGAGGGAGAGAAACGCATGTCTGTAGAGAAGTGAGAGGGAGAGAAACGCAGAAACGCATGTCTGTAGAGAAGTGAGAGGGAGAGAAAAGCAGAAACGCATGTCTGTAGAGAAGTGAGAGGGAGAGAAACGCATGTCTGTAGAGAAGTGAGAGGGAGAGAAAAGCAGAAACGCATGTCTGTAGAGAAGTGAGAGGGAGAGAAACGCATGTCTGTAGAGAAGTGAGAGGGAGAGAAACGCATGTCTGTAGAGAAGTGAGAGGGAGAGAAAAGCAGAAACGCATGTCTGTAGAGAAGTGAGAGGGAGAGAAACGCATGTCTGTAGAGAAGTGAGAGGGAGAGAAAAGCAGAAACGCATGTCTGTAGAGAAGTGAGAGGGAGAGAAAAGCAGAAACGCATGTCTGTAGAGAAGTGAGAGGGGAGAGAAACGCATGTCTGTAGAGAAGTGAGAGGGAGAGAAAAGCAGAAACGCATGTCTGTAGAGAAGTGAGAGGGAGAGAAAAGCAGAAACGCATGTCTGTAGAGAAGTGAGAGGGAGAGAGAAACGCATGTCTGTAGAGAAGTGAGAGGGAGAGAAACGCAGAAACGCATGTCTGTAGAGAAGTGAGAGGGAGAGAAACGCATGTCTGTAGAGAAGAGAGAGGGAGAGAAACGCATGTCTGTAGAGAAGTGAGAGGGAGAGAAACGCATGTCTGTAGAGAAGTGAGAGGGAGAGAAAAGCAGAAACGCATGTCTGTAGAGAAGTGAGAGGGAGAGAAACGCATGTCTGTAGAGAAGTGAGAGGGAGAGAAACGCATGTCTGTAGAGAAGTGAGAGGGAGAGAAACGCATGTCTGTAGAGAAGTGAGAGGGAGAGAAAAGCAGAAACGCATGTCTGTAGAGAAGTGAGAGGGAGAGAAAAGCATGTCTGTAGAGAAGTGAGAGGGAGAGAAACGCATGTCTGTAGAGAAGTGAGAGGGAGAGAAAAGCAGAAACGCATGTCTGTAGAGAAGTGAGAGGGAGAGAAACGCATGTCTGTAGAGAAAAGTAGATGGAGCTGGTAATGAAAGGTGGGCTAGCGGATAAAATTGAACTTTACCGTCTTCTACCTTTAAATTACCGTTAGCCTAGGGCTACTTCATTTAAATAGGCTCATGTTGTTGATTTAAAGGGGACATAGAATAAATTAATTGAGTATTGTACCTTGTTCTCTGATGTTAAAATACAAGATATTCAATTGAAATTTGTCAAAAATAAGATCAAGTGATATTTTACAAGCCTAATTAACACCTGATATTTAAGATGTGTATTGAAAAGTTTTTTTTTTTTTCTTTGCCTAAACAACGCCCCACTCTGGCCACCTTAATTGAACTGCAATGGATTTGTGCTTTTTGACATCACTTGTAGTCTTCTAATTTGCCCATAATTTAGTGGCTATTTGTAAATGTAAGATTCCATTATGAAATAGGGCAGAACCAAGCCTCATGTTGATGATAGCTCTTTGACTTTGCACAACCTCACTTAATTCATCAAAGCCAATGTAAA
>JAODXP020000008.1:8354500-8357000 GCA_027497455.2 Sardinella longiceps | reverse complement strand
AGGCCCCTCCCCCATCCCTCTGGCCCCGCCCCTCTCTGTAGACCACACCCCTCCTGGCAGCCCTATGGCCACGCCCCTTGAATGTGTGTCATCCCTAATGGAAGCCACGCCCCTTCAATGTGTGTCACATGTGCTAAAGGCCACACCCCCTGGATGTGTGTCATTACCTATGGAGGCCACGCCCATTTCGCATGTGTCATCACCAATGGAGACCACACCCCCTGAGTATGTGTCGCCATTGTCTGAGGCCACGCCCACTTCCTGTGTGTCATCATCACTGGATGACACGTCCCCAGGGGAGACCACGCCCCCTGATCTGTTCAACTCCGACACACACACATCACCCTACACTCCCCCCGACATCAGTGCCAAGGTACGCCATCTCTCTCTCTCTCCCTCGCTCTCTCTCTCTCTACACACACACACACACACACACACACACACACACACACACATTACCCTACACTCCCCCCTACATCAGTGCCAAGGTACGCCATCTCTTAATGCACTCATGTCTTCATGTGTGTCTTACAGTTTTTCTCAGTCGCTTTGGTACAATTCTCGAATCATCCTTACTTTTTGCAAAACAGTAAGTGCATTTCTCAAAACAATTTGGACAAATGGCAAAACACCATGGATTGACTGCAAAAGTCTCTTGCTCAAAATCCTTAATTCATCTCTCAAAATTAAATATTTGTGTCAATAGACATGTCAGTCCATCAGAGGGAAAAGTTCTTGTGTCGTCATGTGTGAACATAACAGTCAAATTGTTTAGTCATGTTGTCAATGTAATAGTGCACATATGAGGAGTTTTCTGGTGTAAACTATGGTTATAAACCTTGTATAAACTATAACATTTTGGTGATAAGTATTGTATGTTGTAAATGACACCTTAGTGTATGTGAGAGATTGTTTGAATAGAATGGAGAAGATTCAAAATTACGCTGCTACTTTTTCTACAGCAATTTGTTGACAAACTATGTCATTGTGCTACAGAAAGGAAAAGACAGCACTACAGCACTAAAACAGCTAAATGTGAACATAGGACAATCTCCTTTGGGAAAACTATACACCCAGTGCTATAGAAATTGCAATTCAGTTTTCTTACATGCATTATTTTGCTTATATGCATCTGTCCTTGACCTATTATGACAACATGTTCAACCATTTTGCATGTAAAGACTTATACGATGAGCCAATGCCTAAATGTAATGGGGTGTGAGACAATTCAACAGAAAATTGTACACAAGTTTTTGCATGGATGTACCAATGCATTTGCAATTTGCTGAAACCAATGAGAAATTGCTATTTCTATGTGCACAAGTAATATGATGATGTGAAGATTGACCAAGTAGTTTTGAGAATTTCAATTCTGATCTAAGAAATGTACCAAAGCGACTGAGGAAAACTGTAAAGCCAGGTGTGTGTGTGTGTGTTTGTGTGTGTGTGTGTGTGTGTGTGTGTGTGTGTGTGTGTGTGTGTGTGTGTGTGTGTGTCTGTGTGTGTGTGTGTGTGTGTGTGTGTGTGTGTGTGTGTGTGTGTGTGTGTGTGTGTGTGTGTGTGTGTGTGTGTGTGTGTGTGTGTGTGTGTGTGTGTCTGTGTGTGTGTGTGTGTGTGTGTGTGTGTGTGTGTGTGTGTGTGTGTGTGTGTGTGTGTGTGTGTGTGTGTGTGTGTGATTGAGTATGTATGTGTGTGTATGTGTATCTGTGTGTGCGTGTGTGTAATTGAGTGTGTGTGTGTGTAGGGAATGGACTGTGTGCTTGCGCTGGGTCATCACTAGATGGTGCTCTGGTTGCAGTGCTGGATGACTGAATATGTGTGTGTGTGTGTGTGTGTGTGTGTGTGTGTGTGTGTGTGTGTGGTGCTGTGGTTGCAGTGCTGGATGACTGAATGTGTGTGTGTGTGTGTGTGTGTGTGTGTGTGTGTGGTGCTGTGGTTGCAGTGCTGGATGACTGAATGTGTGTGTGTGTGTGTGTGTGTGGGGGTGCAGTGCTGGAGGACTGAATGTGTGTGTGTGTGTGTGTGTGTGTGTGTGTGTGTGTGTGGTTGCAGTGCTGGAGGACTGAATGTCATGAGAGTGTTTCATACACAGAAGCGGTTCTATGAGATTTAAAACAAAAGAGTGAATAATAAAATAATAAAAAATAAGGAGGAAGAAGAGAGAAAATGATTATTTAGCAATAGTGAAATAATTAATGCAGTAAAAGAATTAACTGCTCAGTTAAAAAAAAGCAAAAATGAAATAATAAAATGAACAAACAACACTAACACACAGTCTCTCTCTCCCTCCCTCCCTCCCTCCCTCCCTCCCTCTCTCTCTCTCTCTCTCCCTCTCTCTCTCTCTCTCTCTCTCTCTCTCTCTCTCTCTCTCTCTCTCTCTCTCTCTCTCCCTTTCCCTTTCTCTCTCTCCCTCTTTCTCTCTCTCCCTCTATCTCTCTCTCTCTCTCTCTCTCTCTCTCTCTCTCTCTCTCTCTCTCTCTCTCTCTCTCTCTCTCCAGGT
>JAODXP020000008.1:8344500-8347000 GCA_027497455.2 Sardinella longiceps | reverse complement strand
CACTTTTTACTATATTGCTTAAAGTCCCCTCACACCCCCATTGCAAACAAAAAGGCAAAAAGACACAGAAAGGCGTCCAATCATTTAGAGAGTCCCCAATATGTCTGTCAAACTGAGCTGTAATTTGCCCCTGTATGAAGCTAAAGCCTAAAGCCCTAACCCTAAGCCTAAGCGCAGACCAAGGGGATGGCCAAAGCCAAGCTACCTAAACATTAGTGTCATTTCTCCCTGTACGAAGCTAAAGCGTAGACCAAGGGGGCAGCTTTGTGGATGACTTTAAGAAACTACGCTTAAAGGTATAATCCAGCGTGAATCAACACCTAGCCCTGCTGTTTTATACTGCTAAGCGCTACTGAAAGCCACCTCAATGATAAAATTTTGTGCATCGTAGACCAAGTTTGCGAAACGGCAGCTAACACTAACTGAATGAGGCATGTCAAAAACGAAACTTAATCCATTTGCCTTCGTTTTGAAATGCCCCATTCTGTTAACGTTAGCTGCCGTTTCGTTATCTCAGTCTGCCTTGCATGAAAGCCAGTGATTGAGGTGGCTAACAATAGCGCTTGGCACTACAAAACAGTAGGACTACGTGTTGATTCACGCTGGCTTTCTCCTTTAACTCATTACAACTTTTAGTGCAATTTACTTGTAGGAGCTCTCCTAAAATTAAGAACAAAATTCTTTGCCGATATGGACAAAGAGAAGAATAAGAGAGAGAGGGGAACTACATGTATGTGCTTAGTTGGCTGTTTAGAAAAAGTAAACTACATGTATGAGCTGAGCTGGCCTCTCTTGTATGTCCTTATGCGATGGGTAGCCACTCTAAAGAAAGTAAACTACATGTGTAACGGATACCAACTAGCTCAGCTAGCTGGCGGCAGTGTGTGTGTGTGTGTGTGTGTGTGTGTGTGTGTAACGGATACCAACTAGCTCAGCTAGCTGGCGGCAGTGTGTGTGTGTGTGTGTGTGTGTGTGTAACGGATACCAACTAGCTCAGCCAGTTGGCGGCAGTGTGTGTGTGTGTGTGTGTGTGTGTGTGTGTAACGGATACCAACTAGCTCAGCTGGCTGGCGTGTGTGTGTGTGTGTGTGTGTGTGTGTGTGTGTGTGTGTGTAACGGATACCAACTAGCTCAGCTAGCTGGCGGCAGTATGTGTAAATCCTCACAACCCAATTCCTTGGGCGCTTCTAACTGCTGAGTTACAAGCCTGGGCTGAGCTGGCCTCTCTTGTAAGGCATACTGCGATGGGTTAACTTTAACCCTAGAGAACACACACGTATGTGTGTGTGTGTGTGTGTGTGTAACGGATACCAACTAGCTCTACTGCGATGGGTTAACCCTAACCCTAGAGAACACACACGTATGTATGTGTATATGTATGTGCTTAGTTAGTCAACTACATGCTGGCCTCTCTTGTATGGCATACTGCGATGGGTAGTCCAGCAGCTGATACACACACACACACACTCACCCACACGCATATGACTATTCCAGGTGTCGTCATGTGTATATGACTTAAAAGGAGTTGTACAAGTTGAAGGAAGTCACTGATGTATAAGTCAGAGAGGTGACGATGTATATGCTATAAATCTCTAGTGATAATGTATACGCTCTAAATCTCGCTGGTGATGTATACGCTTTAAATCTCCCTGGTGATGATGTACGTTATAATTCTTGCTAGTGATGATGTATACTCTAAGTCTTGCTGGTGATGATGTATACTCTATAAATCTTGCTGGTGATGATGTATACTCTTAATCTTGCTGGTGATGTATACGCTATAAATCTCCCTGGTGATGATGTATACTCTATAATTCTTGCTGGTGATGATGTATACTCTTAATGTTCTGGTGATGATGTATACTCTAAATCTTGCTAGTGATGATGTATACTCTATACCTCTTGCTAGTGATGATGTATACTCTTAATGTTGCTAGTGATGATGTATACTCTTAATCTTGCTGGTTATGATGTATACTCTTAATCTTGCTGGTTATGTACTTTATCTGCTCTAGTTAGTCAACGATCTCTTTGTATTTATTGCACATGGCATCATGGGTAAATAAAGATTTGTTGTTCATTCATTTCTTTGTTTTGTATTCTGAGATGTGTATTCTAACCTGGCTGTGTGTGTGTGTGTGTGTGTGTGTGTGTGTGTGTGTGTGTGTGTGTGTGTTTCATATTATCGTTGACTGTATCATGTGAAAGTTTAAGGGGTCATAGTGAAAATGAGTCAAATCTGTTGTCTGTGTGAGAGATTCATGTACCTCACAGTAATAAAAACTTTTTAGAGATGCAGGGAAGATGGATGGATCTAGTGGTTGCACACATGAAACAAACTCAATCAACTGGTATGAGATAGCACTTCTGATGGAGGTTTGGTTCATGCATACAATCATAATCTTATCAATAAAAATTACATGAACAATGACAATAAATGTCAGAATAAGCTGACAGTTAAGTGTTTTTCATTCTGACAGTTGAGTGATTTTTTGTCATT
>JAODXP020000008.1:8317000-8327000 GCA_027497455.2 Sardinella longiceps | reverse complement strand
ACGTTTAACACCTCATAGCAGTCATTAGACACAACATGACAAAATAATTAACACAGCACTCAGGATGTGTAACTCCAGAGAGCGAATAGTCATTATTTGTAAAGCAGTAAATGCAAAATTTGACAACGAAATATTCGAAATGAATGCCTTTAAATTCTTGATCCAAATATGACTTCACATAGAGAAATACTGTATACTGAATCAATCACATTTGCTTGATTTTCATTGTGGCATTTCTGTACTGTATCGTTACTCTATTTCAGGGGTCGGGAACCTTTTTGGCTGAGAGAGCCATTAATGGGAGATATTTTGAAATGTATTTCCATGAGAGCCATACAATATACAGGCATGTCTTTTATTCATTAATTTATCTTATCTTTATTCGAAAAGTAATCAAAAAGTATAGAAAAAGAGTGTTTTGGCATACTCCTCATCTGTGAATGGCTTATTGGACTGAAATAGATAGATGAATGGATTGAAATAGGCCTACATGAGAATGTTTTACATTTTTAACGTTATCATTCTTTTATAAAAGATTTGTATGTGAGCCAGATGCAACCATCAAAAGAACCACATCTGGCTCCCGAGCCATAGGTTCCCTACCCCTGCTCTATTTGATCACCTTTTACACACTCCAATTCTGCTTTCCATACAGTATTTGTAGAAAAACACGTCTCTGTGGCAATCAACCTGTTTCAACTCTCAACTGGCTTAGATTGATTATGACATAGATGGAAGTGTTATCAATTTTGAATTGTAGTGTTTATAGAGTGACATCTGTGCTTTAATTGTGTTCATCGTCTGCCTTGTTTGGTTGGTAATAAAAGTAAGAAGTGCATTATTATGCAAAATGTGCTTTATAGTATGAAAATGTGTTAAGAGTTTTGCAAAAAGAGTGAAAGAGTTTAGCCAGATGTGCCTATATAGGCGAAAGTAGTCTATGGTTTAGCCAAAAGGGAGATTCATTCAATAAGTGTGTTCAGGCATTTGAGAATCTAATGGAATTGGAATGGGTAGGGTAGAGTAATCTAGGGTAGTGTAATCTGGGTAGGGTAGGGTAATCTGAGTAGGGTAGGGTAATCTAGGGTAGTGTAATCTGGGTAGGGTAATCTGAGTAGGGTAGGGTAATCTAGGGTAGTGTAATCTGGATAGGGTAATCTGAGTAGGGTAGGGTAATCTGGGTAATGGCTAAAGTAGGGTAATCTAGGGTAGGGTAATCTGGGTAGGGTAGGGTAATCTGGTTAGTGGGTAGGGTAATCTGAGCAGGGTAGGGTAATTTAGGGTAGGGTAATCTGGGTAGTGGGTAGGGTAATCTGGGTAGTGGGTAAAGTAGGGTAATCTAGGGTAATGGGTGGGGTAATCTGAGCAGGGTAGGGTAATCTAGGGTAGGGTTAGGGTAATCTGAGCAGGGTAGGGTTATCTAGGGTAGGGTAATCTGGGTAGTGGGTAGGGTAATCTGGGTGTGGTGTTATGAGTTAACCCGGGCATTGATGGAGCAGAGGTCAGTTCCCAGCATGCTCAGTAGAGCTACGCGTGCGCATTAGGCACGGTGCAAATGATGTTACTTGTTGAGCATACTGTAATAAGCCCAGTTCATGTTCAGAACACTGCTCGTCTTATTGACTACATTAAGAGACATAACACTGGATAGGGTAGGGTAATCTGGATAGGGTAGGGTAATCTGGGTAGGGTAGGGTAATCTGGATAGGGTAGGGTAATCTGGTAATCTGGATAGGGTAGGGTAATCTGGATAGGGTAGGGTAATCTGGGTAGGGTAATCTGGATAGGGTAGGGTAATCTGGTAATCTGGATAGGGTAGGGTAATCTGGATAGGGTAGGGTAATCTGGATAGGGTAGGGTAATCTGAGCAGGGTAGGGTAATCTGGATAGGGTAGGGTAATCTGGTAATGGGTAGGGTAATCTGGATAGGGTAGGGTAATCTGAGCAGGGTAGGGTAATCTGGATAGGGTAGGGTAATCTGGTAATGGATAGGGTAATCTGGGTAATGATGAGTAGCTGGACTCCAGACATTCCCTATGAAACTCAGTTTATGCCAAACATGTACATTGGTCTGCACAACCACAAACAACAATGTCTGCCTGTTTTATTTGCTTATTTTGAAAAGCTGAAAAGAATGATGATTGAGAGTTAAATGTATACTTGTGCAGGTTATATGTATTATATACAGTATTATGTAATATGTATGTTTATATATATATATATACGTATCATATACAGTATTATGTAATATGTATGTTTATATATATATATATGTATCATATACAGTATTATGTAATATGTATGTTTATATATATATATACGTATCATATACAGTATTATGTAATATGTATGTTTATATATATATATGTATCATATACAGTATTATGTAATATGTATATATATATATATGGGCAATTCCACGAAAAAGTAAACCTCACCTTAAAACTTCAAGTCTCACCTACATGGACATACAAATTCTTTCAGAAAACTTCCAATACAAAAAAGTATTGTCTCTATGTAAATATTCAACTGAGCAAGTTTCGAAAGGATATCTGTTTGTTAAATTTTTTACCCTATTCAGCTATAATGTAAGTCTATGGAGGGGCTTATAATGGGCATAAGTGGGTGATAACAAACACAAATCTTCTATATTATCAGTCATTTGTCATTGTTCTATTACTATTTCTCTCGTTACAAGTTAAAATCCACCATTCACAATTGTTTTGTATCGTTTTGGAGGGTTTTTCCAGACGTCACGTCCATAACGTCACATCCATAACGCCATTTCTCCCAATGAAAACCAACTTTTTTACATTTACATTTGAAATTAAGTCTTTCTCTGTCTTTACTGAGGTGTCCTGTTTGGTATGAATGTAGTAATATTTACATTTCTCTAGAAATTTCACACACTTCACAGCAAAAACTACGCTCTCTCAAAAGTTTGTCCGTTTTTCGTCACGTCCATAACGCAAATTGAAAGGCTCATATTCTTATGATGCAAATCATGATATTATTTTTTTCTGTTTGCCTGTATTCAGCCATGGAGTTTGCAGAAGAATATGAAAAAAAATTGTGAAATACTGCTAGGTTTGCGGAGGTTATGTGGCCTTTTGTTCATCAATAATGCACGAAAATGTCACGTCCATAACGCTGGAATTGCCCATATATATATATATATATATATGTATTATATAGAGTATTATTTAATATGTATGTTTATATTTATATACGTATTATACAACCGAATTCCAAAAAAGTTGGGACACTTTACAAATTGTGAATAAAAACAGAATGCAGTGATGTGGAAGCTTCAAATTTCAATATTTTACTCAGAATACAACATCGATGACATATCAAATGTTGAAACTGAGGAAATGTATCATTTTAAGGGGAAAATTAGTTGATTTTCAATTTCATGGCATCTACACATCCAAAAATAGGGACAAGGACACATTTACCACTGTGTGGCATCCCCTCTTCCTTTTAAAACAAACAAACGTCTGGGGACTGTGGAGAGAAGTTGTGGAGAGAATGTTGTCCCATTCTTGTCCAATACAGACTTCTAGTTGCTCAACTGTCTTAGGTCTTCTTTGTCATGTATTCCTATGTATGATGCACCAAAAGTTTTCTATGGGTGAAAGATCTGGACTGCAGACTTGATGGTGCCTTTCCAGATGCGTAAGCTGGCCATGCCACACACACACTCATGCATCTCCATACCATCAGAGATGCAGCCTTCTGAAATGAGCGCTAACAATAAGCAACAACAACTTGGGTTGTTCTTGTCCGGATGGTATGGCATCCCATTTTTCTGAAAAGAACTTTGAATTTTGATTCGTCTAACCACAGAACAGTTTGCCACTTTGTCATAGTCCATTTTAAATGAGCCTTGGCCCAGAGAAAACACCTGTGCTTCTGGATCATGTTTAGGAATGGCTTCTTTTTTGACCTATACAGTTTTAGCTGGCTATAGCGAATGACACAGTGGATTGTGTTCACTGACAATGTTTTCTGGAAGTAGTCCTAAGGCCAGTGATGCAGTGCCATCTAAGGACCCAATGATCATGGGCATCCAGTATGGTTTTCCGGCCTTGACCCTTATGCACAGAGATTGTTCCAGATTCTCTGAATCTTTGGATGATGATATGCACTGTAGATGATTATACCTTCAAACTTTTTGCAATTTTTATCTGAGAAACTCCTTTGTGATCTCGGACCACTACTTTTTGCCACAGCATTTGGGGAACTGGTGATCCTCTGCCCATCTTGACTTCTGAGAGTCAATTCCACTCTCAGAGGCTCTTTCACACAAAATCATGTTGCCAATTGACCAAATAAGTTGCAAATGGGTCCTCAAGCTGTCCCTTATCTGAAACTTTGACTTTTCTGGCCTCTTATTGCTACCCGTCCCAACTATTTTGGGATGTGTAGCTCTCATAAAATCCAAAATGAGCCAATATTCGGCATAAGATTTCAAAAAGTCTCACTTTCAACATTTGCCATGTTATCTATATTCTATTGTGAACAATATATAGGTTTATGAGATTTGTAAATTATTGGATTCCATTTTTATTAACAATTTATGCAGTGTCCCAACTTTTTTGGAATTCGGTTGTATACAGTATTATGTAATATGTATGTTTATATATATATACGTATTATATAATCTTAATTGAGAGTAAAATGTATTGAAGGTTTGGACCTGAATCCTGAAGTCCCCAAGCAAACTGACACACACACACACACACACACACACACACACACACACACTCACACACACACAGTCTCTCTATGCAAATTGAGGCACACACACACACACACACACACACACACACATACACACAGTCTCTCCATGCAAACTTAGGGGTGATTTCCCTCTTTCATCTGCCAACACTGAAGACAAATGCTTTGATAATATGACACTGTGTGTGTGTGTGTGTGTGTGTGTGTGTGTGTGTGTGTGTGTGTGTGTGTGTGTGTGTGTGGGGGGGGGGGTGTCTTTCATCTGTGCTGATGACAAGAATGAAATAAATGAAGAACTAATCCAGGGAGGGTTTGAACATGAATCATTCCATCTCATTGGTGTGTGTGTGTGTGTGTGTGTGTGTGTGTGTGTGTGTGTTGGCATGAGACACTCCATCTCATTAAGTTGTATTAGTGTCGGGTGTAAACAGATCCTTTGCCTGCAATACAACCACAAACTCACATCTCACTTACACACACACACACACACACACACACACACACACACACACACACACTCTCTCCTCTCTCCCTCTCACACACACACACACACACACACACACACACATCTCACTATTACACACAAGCAAACACACACACACACACACACACACCTCACTCTTACACACACACACACACACTCTTATACACATTACTCACATCTCCCTCTTATACACACTCACATCTGACTCTTACACACGCATTCACTCTTACACACACACACACACACACACACACATCTCACTCTCACACATATACACACACATCTCCCTCTCATACACACTCACATCTCACTCTTACACACACACACACACTATTACACACACACATCTCACTCTTACACACACACACTCACTATTACACACACACACTCTTACACACACACACACACTATTACACACACACACACACACACACACACACACACATCTCACTCTTACACACACACACTCACTATTACACACACACACACTATTACACACACACACACACACACACACACACACATCTCACTCTTACACACGCACACTCACTATTACACACACACACATCTCACTCTTACACACACACACACTCAATATTACACACACACACACTATTACACACACACATCTCACTCTTACACACACACACTCAATATTACACACACACTCACTATTACACACACACACACATCTCACTCTTACACACACACACACACTATTACACACACACATCTCACTATTACACACACACACACTCTTACACACACACATCTCACTATTACACACACACACACACATCTCACTCTTACACACACACACACACACTATTACACACTCACATCTCACTCTTACACACACACTCACTCTCCTACACACACACACACTATTACACACTCACACACACACACACACACACACACACACACACATCTCACTCTTACACACGCACACATTCACTATTACACACACACACACACACACACATCTCACTCTTACACACACACTCACTCTCCTACACACACACACACAGTCACTCTTAGACACACACACACTCACTCACTCACTCACATCTCCCTCTTAAACGCACTCACATCTCTATACAGACATTCACATCTCACTCTTATTTACACACACACACACACACACACACACACACACACACACACACACTGACTCACATCTCACTCTTACACACATCAATGCCCAGGTCTGCAGATACATAACGAGAGGATGCCCAATCAATGCCCAGGTCTGCAGATACATAAGGAGAGAATGCCCAATCAATGCCCATGTCTGCAGATACATAAGGAGATGATGCCCAATCAATGCCCAGGTCTGCAGATACATAACGAGAGGATGCCCCATCAATGCCCAGGTCTGCAGATACATAACGAGAGGATGCCCAATCAATGCCCATGTCTGCAGATACATAAGGAGAGGATGCCCAATCAATGCCCAGGTCTGCAGATACATAAGGAGATGATGCCCAATCAATGCCCATGTCTGTATATAAGGAGAGGATGCCCAATCAATGCCCATGTCTGCAGATACATAAGGAGATGATGCCCAATCAATGCCCAGGTCTGTACATAAGGAGAGGATGCCCAATCAATGCCCAGGTCTGCAGATACATAAGGAGATGATGCCCAATCAATGCCCATGCCTGCAGGTACATAAGGAGATGATGCCCAATCAATGCCCAGGTCTGTACATAAGGAGAGGATGCCCAATCAATGCCCATGTCTGCAGATACATAAGGAGATGATGCCCAATCAATGCCCATGTCTGCAGATACATAAGGAGATGATGCCCAATCAATGCCCAGGTCTGTACATAAGGAGATGATGCCCAATCAATGCCCAGGTCTGCAGATACATAAGGAGAGGATGCCCAATCAATTCAATTCAATTCAATTCAATTTTATTTGTATAGCGCACAAATACAGTACATTGTCTCACGGCGCTTTACAGACAGTACAGGAAGCATCCATGAGAATCAGGGGCAAGGAAAAACTCCCTCGCTTTGGAAATAATTTGTTATGTAGGAAGAAACCTTGGGCAGATCCACGCCTCATGGACTCAGCCTACCTGCCTGGGGCCTAATAAAGTATCCGTAAAGTCTGATGCATAGATTGACCATGGTTAACACAAAACAGTATGAGTACTGAATGTAGTCAGAGATGATATACACATAGTTTGTGTGACAGTCAGGGCCAAGGGATGGAGTCAGTAGTTGGAGTGTGGGTTTAGTCAGTAATTGGAGTGGGGTCAGAGTTCATTGGGTATTGGTCGCCATCTAAGTAGTGGTCATCAGGGGGCCATCAGGCTAGTTCCATCAGGGCCTCAGAGAAAAGGGGAGGATGGTCCTGGTGTGTGGCTCAGCAGGGTTGGTCAGCATCCGTAGTGGGGTAGGGTTGGTGGCAGGGAGGTTCATCACTCAGCCAGTGCGTCGGGGCAGAGGAGGCAAGAGAGACAAAAGAAACAGAAACAAGAGGGTTAGGCCAATCTAGGAGGATATCACTTCATGATATGTGTCATATAATCTAGCTAGAGTGTGGAGAGGGAGAGAGAGAGAGGAGAAAGAGGGTTGTACAGGATGGCAAGTGTGCAGAAGGTGGCAGCACTAGGCTATCGCAGCATAACTAAGGTATGGTACATGGCATCTCACCAACCCAGAAGGGGGTGGTCAGTGGCCGCCTTGGAAAAACAGCAGAGGTAGCCCTCCCAGGAAGGCCCAAGAGGAGTGGTGATATGTCATGGCCCACTCCTAATTATAGGAAACGTCAAAAGGAAGGTTTTAAGTCTAGACTTAAAGGTATTGAGAGTGTCCGCTTCGCGAATGTAGGGAGGAATAGAATTCCATAGAAGAGGTGCTCGATAGGCAAAAGCTCTTCCCCCAATTGTAGTTTTAGATATGGTCACTTTTTCAAGGAGGCCAGCATTTTGAGATCTCAGAGGTCTTGCTGGATAGTATGGAACAAGTAAATCTGTAATATACGCAGGAGCTAAGCCATTAAGTGCCTTATATGTCATGAGAAGGATTTTGAAGTCAATTCGACTTTTGACAGGAAGCCAGTGTAGAGATGTTAGAATGGGAGAAATATGTTCATATTTCTTAGTTCTAGTGAGTGTTCTAGCTGCTGCATTTTGGATTAGCTGTAGACTTTTAATGCAGGTGTTACTGCACCCTGAGAACAGAGCATTGCAGTAGTCGAGTCTGGAGGTAACGAATGCATGTATAAGTTTTTCAGCATCCTCAAAGGACAGGAACTTCCTAACCTTAGCAATGTTTCTAAGGTGGAAAAATGATGTTTTAGAAATGTGCTTTACATGGCTATTCAAGGAGAGGTCTTGATCAATAATTACCCCCAGATTTTTCACTTGTGAGCTAAATGAGAGTGTAGGACTGCTAAGTGAGCTATGATGGTGAAGCGAGGTGTCCTTCAGTTGTTTAGAGGCAATCATCATAACTTCAGTTTTATCAGAGTTCAAGCATAACAAATTTTTTGACATCTAAACTTTAATGTCTTCAAGACAGGCATTGAGTTTGGTTGTTGGAGTGCAGTCGCTAGGCTTCATAGAGAGATAAAGCTGTGTATCATCTGCGTATGAGTGAAATGCAATGCCATGTTTCCTAATGATTTCACCCAGAGGTAGCATATAAAGAGAGAATAGTAAGGGGCCCAGTACTGAGCCTTGCGGAACGCCATATTTAACTTTAGCATGATAAGATGAGATGTTGTGGGCATGTACAAATTGGTATCGATCAGTGAGGTAGGATTTGAACCAAGCTAATGCTGAATTTCTAATGCCTATCGTATGTTCGAGTCTGTGTAGTAGGATATCGTGGTCAATGGTGTCAAAAGCTGCACTAAGATCAAGTAAAATTAATATGGATATATTACCATTGTCCATGGAAAGAAGGAGGTCATTGAAGACTTTAACTAAGGCCGTTTCAGTGCTGTGATTAGCTCTAAATCCTGATTGGAAGACTTCCTGGATTTTGTTTTCGTCTAGGAAGCGACAAATTTGTTTGAACACAATTTTTTCTAGAATTTTGGATATAAAAGGAAGGTTGGATATAGGTCTGTAATTAGCCAGAACATCAGGGTCAAGGTTTGGTTTTTTAATCAATGGTTTAATGACTGATGTCTTGAAAGTAGTTGGTACATGTCCCACTAGGAGTGAACTATTGATAATTTCAAGTAATGTCTCAGCTAGTGGTGTAAAGGCTGCCTTGAGGAGGTGAGTAGGAATAGGATCAAGTAGGCATGTTGACGCCTTCGCTTTGGTAATGAGAGAAGAAATTTCTAATATATCAGTGGGCATAAAGGAGTCAAGGTATGCTAGCGGGTTGGCTACAGCTATCAGTAGTTAGTAGAGAGGCTGTAGGCATGTTGCTAATTTTAAGTCGTATGGTTTCAATTTTTTCATTGAAAAATTCAGGAAGTCGTCACTGCTGAGGTGACTTGGAATGGACTGAGTTACTTCAGTCTTACTTTTTGTCAAATTTGATATAGTGTTGAAGAGGAATTTTGGATCGTCTTTGTGTTCATGTATAAGTGAGGAATAATAAGCTGTTTTAGCATTGTTCAGTGCAGTCTTGTATTCTTTCAGGCTCTCTCTCCAGGCAATGTGAAATACTTCGAGTTTAGTGTTGAGCCATTTCCTCTCTAGTCTGCGAGCAGCCTGTTTTAATGTACGTGTATGTGCGGTGTACCAAGGGGTAGTTTTTTCTACCTTCCTTGTTTTCTTTTTAAGTGGAGCAATTAA
>JAODXP020000008.1:8289500-8294500 GCA_027497455.2 Sardinella longiceps | reverse complement strand
TAACCCTAGGTGGATGACCCTGACCCTATCAGTGGACATGGCAAAGCTCAACGCAAACAAATTAGAGTGAGTGTGTCTGTGTGTGTGAGAGAGAGAGAGAGAGAGAGAGAGAGAGAGAGAGAAAGAGAGAGTCAGAAAAGAGGTGTGAGGCAGGGCTGTAGCCTTAGTCCGACATTGTTCAACATTTACATTAATGAGTTAGCGGTGCAGTTGGAACAGTCTACAGCCCCAGGCCTCACCCTACATGATAAAGAAATTAAATTCCTCCTCTACGCAGATGACCTGGTGCTGCTGTCTCCCACTGCAGAGGGGCTACAGCAGCAGTCAGTTATTTTTGTATAATGACCGCTGGAAAACTATAATGACCGCTGTCAATGGCAACAGGTTTTTTGCCATTGACAAAAAATGCGCGTCGGTCTCCGGTTCTTCCTCTCGGGAAATATATTTCTATAATGACCGGCGGACAATACATTATCCCTTACATAAAATCTGAATACAAATTAGAGGAATATCTCTTTCCTGTCAGAGATACAAAGCAGAGACAGATCCTAACCAAATACAGACTCAGTGACCACAACCTTGCCATTGAAAGGGGCCGACTTAAAAAGTCTTGGTTACCAAGAGAGCAAAGGGTATGTGATCACTGCATTACAGGTGAGGTCGAGACAGAGGTGCACTTCCTACTTCATTGTGAAAAATACAAAGATATCCGAAATATTTATTTTGAAAAATTTGCAAACCAAACCCCAGGATTCCAAAATGTAGGAGAATATGAGGTAGTATCTGTCTTACTTGGCCAGCAGAGTCAAACAGCAAATCTTGCTGCCAGATTCATCTTCCAATGCCACAAAGCAAGGGACAGTGGTTAGGTATCACCAAAACACCCACACACATGCACACAAACACACATATCCATATACATGCGCATACATGTGGGAGAGAGACAACTCTGTCTCACATGGATGCACACTCGCACTCATACACTATCACACACACACACACACACACACACACACACACACACACTCAGTTCATCTGTTATTTGTCTGTACATGTTTGTCATTCATTGTACCCCATTGTACTTTGCATGTAAACTTATGCTATGCTTTGGCAATGCAATTTATATTTGTCATGCCAATAAAGCTTGATTGAAATTGAAATTGAAAAAATTGAGTGAGTGTGTTTGTGTGTGTGTGTGAGAGACAGAGAGAGAGAGAGAGAGAGAGAGAGAGTGTGAGTGTGTCTGTGTGTGAGAGACAGAGAAAGAGAGAGAGAGTGTGTCTGTGTGTGTATGTGAGAGAGAGAGAGAGTGTGTGTGTGTGTGTGTGAGAGAGAGAGAGTGTGTGTGTGTGTGTGTGTGAGAGAGAGAGAGAGAGAGAGAGAGTGTGTGTGTGTGTGTGTGTGAGAGAGAGAGAGAGTGTGTGTGTGTGTGTGTGCATAGAGAGCACTGAAAGCAAAAGTAACTAATTCTCTGACGTTGCCCTATTTTGCTGTGAGTCATTTAAGGATCATTATCAACATCATGCTCTTACTGCATGCATGGGTGACCAGCGGTGTGTGTGTGTGTGTTCAGTCTCTGATAGATAGGCTGCCATATATGAGTCATAGTCTTCATTACAGTCTCCAAACTTATAATAGCGGTCATTAGGGGTCATTAGAACATAATGTGCTCCGTCCAGCCCTTCAACACACACATTATCTCTCTCCCTCTCTCTCTCACACACACACACACACACACACACACACACACATACTGTGCTCCGTCCGTCCAGCCCTTCATTCATCTCCCTCTCTCTCTCTCTCTCTCACACACACACACACACACACACACACACACACACTCTCTCTCTCTCTCAAATTCAAATTCAAAAAGTGCTTTATTGGCATGACAAATATTTAGACACTTGTATTGCCAAAGCAATGTTACATACACAGAACATGTAGGTAAGCAAGACGTACAGACAGACAAGGCAAGGCAAGGCAAGGCAATTTTATTTATAAAGCGCATTTCATACACAAAGGCAACTCAATGTGCTTTACAGAGATCAAAGTAAAGCACAGTACAAGGCAGAAGGTAAAAGCACACACAAAACAGTTCAGAAATAGCATGAGTAGGAGCACAAATAATAAAAAAAAAATGCAATTGAAAAAATAATAAATAAATGTAAAAATAGATAATAAAAAGATAATAAAAGAAGATAAAAGAATAATTAAAAATGAATAAATAAATAGAAAAGAAATACAAATATGTGTGTTAAAAATGGTCATTAAAAGAAAAATGAAACCAATAAATAAATCAATAAATAATTAAAATCAAGTAATTATTAGAATGTAAAAATTGTATAAAACATACAGGAAGTCTATAGCGGTATTCATACAGGATACCTATTTCATGAACATACATTCTGTAGCTTGGAAATACGTATAATGTGTTGTAAGTGCATGTATGTGGGTATATCAGTGTGTGTGTGTGTGCATGTGTGTGATCCTGTGAGGATGAACGAGAATGAACGTCACTCACTGTCCCTAAGTTGATGACAGGCAAGGATGAACTTGGCAGCTATAATACAGCTGGATTTGTCCTCACCCAGTATATATGGTCATTTGTTTTGGATTCTCTCTCTCTCTCTCTCTCTCTCTCTCTCTCTCTCTCTCTCTCTCTCTCACACACACACACACACACACACACACACACTCTCACAAGACCCTTTCCTATTGAAGAATATAGCGGGTTAAACACGCCTTAAGCGTGCTTCCGCTGTTCCGTTCCCATTGAGGAGTCGTATTGCCGCATCGGGAGCGTGTCTATGTTCCCACAGCTCTATGTTCCCACAGCCCTATATTCCCACAGCCCTGTATTCTCACATTTCTAAGAGTTTTATTTTTCTTTCTTTCAGGTACTATAGTCCCACATTTCTACCCCTGCCTGGTAGACCCCCCTATGTAAGTTCAAGCAAGATTCGATCTTTGGTATTATTTGCCCTCAATGGTGCCTTCCAGGTAGTGGGGTTAGGTTTAGGGTAAGGGTAAGGGTAAGGTTCTTTTATGTTGTGCTGCTTAGATTTATATTCGCAATGAAAACGATCCTCATCCACTCTCGTTTTCAGAACGTTTTGCATCGTTTGCATCGTTTGCAACGTGCACGTTTTTCAGAATCTTCCATTCTAATGTGAACGGAATG
Source organism: Sardinella longiceps (assembly GCA_027497455.2). NCBI lineage: Eukaryota > Metazoa > Chordata > Actinopteri > Clupeiformes > Clupeidae > Sardinella > Sardinella longiceps. The sequence goes on along the minus strand of JAODXP020000008.1, from coordinate 8,291,319 downwards.
GCTAACTGGATAAATATTACCTGTGTTGGTGTGAACATGCCCTTATCGGAACATATTGTTGTGGGAAAATAGGGTCTATTTTTTTAAAAAAAAATCTTTATAATGTGCGAGCATGGGGCTGTGGGAACATAGGGCCCAATTTCCCAAATTTCCTAAGAAATGTGGGAACATAAGGTTGTGGGAACATAGGGCCTAATTTCCAGAACTTCTGTGAAAAATAAAAATTCCTAACAAATGTGGGAACATAGAGCTGTGGGAACATAGGGTTGTGGGAACATAGAGCTGACCCCGCCGCATCAACTCGCCTCGGCTTTTCGACCCACCTCGGGGGGTAGTCTTTTTGCCGAAGCGAGTTCAATGGGAACGGACAACGACCCGCGTCTGAAGTGGGCGTGACTAAAGTAAAAGCAACAGAGTTCAGGCATTGACATTTAAACACTTAGGCTAATAAAAAAAAAGAAAATTGCTAGGCTACCGTTTCACACAGGTAACTACAAGACTGGCTATGTTATCCAAGCAGGTTCTGTGGATTAAAAAGCATGGTCCTTTTGAGCAGTTTACAAGGACAGGTAGGTTTGTGGATTTCTACTTCTATAAATGCTGCTACCATTGAGGATTTTTAAAGCTAAATTGGTGGGTTTTGACTAGATTGTGAGCTTGTTTGTGAGATGGTCATGTCATGACAGTAGGCTGGTGGTGGTGGTGGGAGATTGTGAGCTTGCGGTGACAGTAGCTGTCAAAGTAGCTGCTTCATAATGTGATTTGATCAAGCCAAGTGTTGTTCATTCTCCATGGGTTTGCTTTCTGATTGTATGACCGGTTTTGCTATGCTTTTCGTGACCGGTTAGCTGCCTGTTGCTGCCTGTAGCTTAATTGCTAGTTAGACCACCGTATGGATTTGTTGTTTAGATTCTCAAGTTCACGTGGTTCAGATGAAAAAGCCTCGGAAATAAGTCTCGGACCCTGAAAACATTGGAAATTTGGCGAGTGGACCTTTTCAGTTTGTAGTTGAGTACCCCTGCCCTACACTGTGGCCCCCCAGCACCACTTACCTACTGGCACAGACAATCACACCCTACACTGGGCACAGTTTACCTACTGGCACAGACAATCATACCCTACACTGTGGCCCCCCCTACACAGGCCTGTAGAAGTTAACCCTAACCCCATAGCCCCCTCCCCTACACAGGCCTGTAGAAGCTAACCCCCTATAGCCCCCCAACATAGGCCTGTAGAAGCTAACCCTAACGCCCATAGCCCCCCCTCCCCTACACAGGCCTGTAGAAGCTAACCCTAACCCCCATAGCCCCCCCTCCACACCACACAGGCCTGTAGAAGCTAACCCTAACCCCCATAGCCCCCCCTCCCCTACACAGGCCTGTAGAAGCTAACCCTAACCCTAACCCCATAGCCCCCCCTACACAGGCCTGTAGAAGCTAACCCTAACCCCCATAGCCCCCCTACACAGGCCTGTAGAAGCTAACCCCCTATAGCCCCCCCCCTACACAGGCCTGTAGAAGCTAACCCTAACCCCCATAGCCCCCCCTACACAGGCCTGTAGAAGCTAACCCCCTATAGCCCCCCTCTACACAGGCCTGTAGATGCTAACCCCCTATAGCCCCCCAACATAGGCCTGTAGAAGCTAACCCTAACCCCCATAGCCCCCCCTACACAGGCCTGTAGAAGCTAACCCTAACCCTAACCGCATAGCGCCCCCCCCCCCACACACACACAGGCCTGTAGAAGCTAACCCTAACCCCCATAGCCCCCCCCTACACAGGCCTGTAGAAGCTAACCCTAACCCCATAGCCCCCCCCTA
>JAODXP020000008.1:8247000-8272000 GCA_027497455.2 Sardinella longiceps | reverse complement strand
CGCGGAGCCACGGGGATGGCTGGCAGGATCGAGCACTCGTGGCTGTGGCGTTCTCGGTACCGTGAAGAAGGCGTGTTTCTCCCGTGAGGCGGTCCGGTCCGGTCCGCGGGCGATCACATGAAGCCAGCTAGTATCACCGTGCGGAACAAAGATGCTGCCGCGCGCGGGGTTTTAAGCGACCTCGTCCGAATGAATTCAATTAAAGGACCGCCGTCAGTCAGTCACTCACTTGCGCTAGTAAACCTAGAGAGACGCGTCGTGTGTGAGGCGTCTGGCAGCGCAGCTGGCGTAGGTGTGTTGGTGTGTGTGTGTGTGCTTTTGGAGATAGAGGAGGTGTCTATCCGTGTTGAAGGGGGAGGAGATTGGAAAGCAGTTACTAGGCGAAATTTCACTGCTTTACCCCACGCGCTACTACAGCTGAGAATTAAAAGATTTCATTGAGAAAAGGGGAAGCATCTTGAAGTGATTAAATAATATATTCTCAAGACGTCATACATTATGATGAACACATTCTAATTAATCATTAATCGCAAAAGTGTCGCTTACATGCAATTAATTATGAAGGGCAACTCAACGGGGGTCAGCAGCGTTCAAATGAGGATTTGGAGTCTGTGGTCAGATACCCGCAGCCATCCTCCAAAACACACACACACACACACACACACACACACACACACACACACACAATTGTAGTATTGCCAAACTTACCAAACCATTTTGATAATGCAGTCTGGGGGGGGGTGTGTATGATATTCTGCCAATATATGATAACCGTTTAGGCTAGTCACCGATTAAGCAGTCGAGAGAGTGTGTGTGTGTGTGGTTCTCCCACATACTTCATTCTCACTCCAATGCAAATTCCACACACACCCCCTCCAGCTGATGTAGGAGCAGCAAAGTTGAGCAGAAGGAGGTGAGGTGTGTTTGGGTTTGAGCAGAAGGAGGTGGGGTGGGGTGGGTTTGGGTTTGAGCAGAAGGTGGGATGAGGTGGGTTTGGGTTTGAGGAGGTGGGGTGTGTTTGAGCAGAAGGAGGTGTGTTTGAGCAGAAGGAGGTGGGGTGGGTTTGGGCAGGAGGAGGTGGGGTGTGTTTGAGCAGAAGGAGGTGGGGTGGGTTTGGGCAGAAGGAGGTGGGGTGTGTTTGAGCAGAAGGAGGTGGGGTGGGTTTGAGGAGGAGGAGGTGGGGTGTGTTTGAGGAGGTGGGGTGTGTTTGAGCAGAAGGAGGTGGGGTGTGTTTGAGCAGAAGGAGGTGGGGTGTGTTTGAGGAGGTGGGGTGTGTTTGAGGAGGTGGGGTGGGTTTGAGCAGAAGGAGGTGGGGTGTGTTTGAGCAGGAGGAGGTGGGGTGGGTCTGGGCAGAAGGAGGTGGGGTGTGTTTGAGCAGAAGGAGGTGGGGTGTGTTTGAGCAGGAGGAGGTGGGGTGGGTTTGGGCAGAAGGAGGTGGGGTGTGTTTGAGCAGAAGGAGGTGGGGTGTGTTTGAGCAGGAGGAGGTGGGGTGTGTTTGAGCAGGAGGAGGTGGGGTGGGTTTGGGCAGAAGGAGGTGGGGTGTGTTTGAGCAGAAGGAGGTGGGGTGGGTTTGAGGAGGTGGGGTGGGTTTGGGCAGAAGGAGGTGGGGTGGGTTTGGGCAGAAGGAGGTGGGTTTGGGCAGGAGGTGTGATGGGGTGTGTTTGAGCAGAAGGAGGTGGGGTGGGGTGGGTTTGAGTTTGAGGAGGTGTGATGGGGTGGGTTTGAGGAGAAGGAGGTGTGATGGGGTGGGTTTGAGGAGAAGGAGGTGGGGTGGGGTGGGTTTGAGGAGGTGTGATGGGGTGGGTTTGAGGAGAAGGAGGTGGGGTGGGTATGAGCAGGAGGTGGGGTGGGTTGATGGGGTGAGTTTGGGTTTGAGGAGGTGGGGTGTGTTTGGGCAGGAGGAATGATAAAACAGGAAGCAGACCGGAGATAAAGCTGAGTAGCCCAACACCGCCCCCTGCCTGACACGCAAATGAACTTCACCTTGTGGTTGAAATGGGAAAGACATTCTGCAAAGTATCCAGCATCATTATGAGCAGTATCATGACCTCACACACACAAACACACAGACAGACACAGAGAGAGAGAGAGAGAGAGAGAAAGAGGGAGAGAGGAATGAATCTTGGATTTCTACTGTGGGTTGGATCTGAATTAGAATGTGTGACATGAATATCTCAATAGAACTAATGTTAGTTATGTTTTATCAGCATGTTTAGGTTCATTAAAAGCACTCACACACACACACCCATCCCCACAACAGACCCCAGTAACTTGGCATATACTGCACCCACACCACACACACACACACAACCCCTCTACTGTGCACGTGACGTCATTAATGTCCTTGCAACCTTGTCTGTATAATAAATAAACAATAGACACAACACTTGTATAGGTTGACAGATTTACTTGTGGTCTTGTTACAACACACTTAGAAATGGCCTGAAGTCATGTTGCATTATAATACAGCATGTTTACATTGTAATAAGGCAAAAGAGGCCAAATGTGTTAGATTTCTCTCATTTCCATTACAATGCCAAAAAGAGCTCATTTTCTGCAGTGACGCATCAAAGTCCTTCTAGTGTTCCTGGACCCAGGTGCTGTATGCCCAGGTGCAGTTCAACATAAAGAATAGATTTAGCATTCCCAGTCTGCATGTGTCGCCCAGAGCAGGGTAGGTATGCCCACAGTTCAACATGAAGAATACATTTAGCATTCCCAGTCTGCATGTGTCGCCCAGAGCAGGGTAGGTATGCCCATGTGCAGTTCAACATGAAGAACACATTTAACATTCCCAGTCTGCATGTGTCGCCCAGACCTTAGGTCTTAATGGTGAGTGCACACAGTCAACATAAACAATACATTTAACATTCCCAGTCTGCATGTGTCGCTCAGACCTTAGGTCTTAATGGTGAGTGCACACATCTATTGTTCCCAGTCTGCATGTGTCGCCCAGACCTTAGGTCTTAATGATGAGTGCACACATCTATTGTTCCCAGTCTGCATGTGTCGCCCAGACCTTAGGTCTTAATGGTGAGTGCACACATCTATTGTAGCCATTCCCAGTCTGCATGTGTCGCCCAGACCTTAGGTCTTAATGATGAGTGCACACATCTATTGTTCCCAGTCTGCATGTGTCGCCCAGACCTTAGGTCTTAATGGTGAGTGCACACATCTATTGTAGCCATTCCCAGTCTGGGGTTCGTTTGCCAAAACTACAGTTGCTAAACAGTTAGCAACCTAGTCTGTTTTTAATGGGGAAATCGCATTGCAAACATAGTTAGTTTTTAATAGGGAAATCTCATTGCAAACAACAAAGTTGCTAACTTGCTTTTGGGAAATAGAGCAGGTCAGTGTCGTCATGCAGGCCTTTCTTTCCGACTCCCACGTTTCCGCTCACGTCTCCTCTCCCTGCAGCATGAGCACGGACATCCCGATCTTCCCTATCCTCCTCCTCTTCCTCTTCCTGCTCTCTCTCTCGTCATTCCCAATCATCTTCCTCTTCCTCCTCCTGCTCTCTCGCTCGGCCTTGCGCTTGGCTTTTTCCACTGAGATGTTTCTGGAGATGTTGCCACTAATAGCAGTGATGTCAGAGAGACGCTGCTCCATGCCGTCCTCCAATTGGCCAATGAGCAGCAGCTCCTCCTCCTCAGCCAAGGGTCCCGTCATATTCACCAGCCCACTACTGCTTGGGTGACGCCCCGTCATATTCACCAGCCCGGGTCTGCGGGGGTGACGCCCGAACATGGCGAAGTACGGGCTGCACCTAGTGGCTCTTACAGGTGTGCAGTTAATGGCCGAGACCACACTCCTCAGGTGGGCGTCCCAGTCGTCCTGCTCCTCATTGCAATACATGCAGAGCTTCTGCTTAAGCTTGACGCTGATGCGCTCATTCTGTCCTTTCCACTGCGGATGTGATGCTGTGGTTATGCTCTGTGTCACCCCAAAGGCATCAAACACACCCCTGTCGAGGTCGTTCTCAAACTCCGGCCCCTCGTCTGTAACTATCTTCTCAACCAGACCGAAATCGAGCAGAATGTCTGCGATGCTCTGAGACACCTCCGGTCCCGAGGCGGAGCACAGCGGTTTGGCGATGAGCCACCTAGTGAACAGGTCCATTACGATCATTATGAACTGATTACCGTCCCGAGTGCAGGCCAGGGGTCCGACCAGCTCCACACCCAGCACCGCCCACGGCTCCTGCACAGCGGGGGCTTCCAGAGGAGCGTCAGTGGCGACCTCCAGAGGGGCGTCTGCTGTGCCAACCGTCAGCCTGCTCTCCACAGGGGCGTCTGCTGTGCCAACCGTCAATCTCCTCTCCAGAGGGGCATCAGTGCCAACCCCAACCTTCAGTCGGCTCTCCAGAGGTGAGCCTGTGCCAACCCCAACCTTCAGCCTGCTCTCCAGAGGGGCATCAGTGCCAACCCCAACCTTCAGTCGGCTCTGACACAGCCGACACTCAGCCACCCACTTCTGCACGTCCCCACGCACCTCGTCCCAGAAGTAGGAGGCGATGACCTTCTTCACGGTCGTCTGATAGCCGTAATGGCCCCCGCCTGACGAGGAGTCGTGACACTCTCGGAGGACCTCGTCCCTCTCTGTTACGTTCATCACCACCAGCCTCTCGCGACCGTTGCACTTGTAATAAAGTCGGCCGTTCTTGAGGACGTACTTCTTGGCTGCCCGTGTGATGGACCCTCTGGGACCGGTCAGTCCGGGCCCACTGATGTCAGGGTGGTGTTTGCCCTCCTCTAACAAGTACTGGATCTTCTGGTACCGCTCAAAGGGATCCACTGGACTCTGCTCCATCCTCAGCTCTAGATGGAATAGTGGGTCTACAACACACACAAACAAGAGAGTGAGAGTGAGTGAGAGTGTGTGTGTGTGTGTGTGTGTGTGTGTGTGTGTGTGTGTGTGTGTGTGTGTGTGTGTGAGAGAGAGAGCTCAAAGTGATCCACTGCACTGTGCTCCATCCTCAGCTCTAGAATAGTGGGTCTACAACACACACAAACAAGACAGAATGAGAGAGAAAGAGTGTGTGTATATGAGCATGTGTGTGTGTGGCACTGTTCCTTTTCCAACTGTGTCACTGTCTGTGTGTGTGTGTGTGTGTGTGTGTGTGTGTGTGTTACTGTCTGTGTGTGTGTGTGTGTGTGTGTGTGTGTGTGTGTGTGTGTGTGTGTGTGTGTGTCACTGTTTGTGTGTGAGAGAAGAGCAGCAGGGGTGCATTCAGATGTTTACATGGGATTGTCCTAAAACTTATATGTGTATTTATTTATATTAGTTTGACCATGGGATTGTCCTAAAACTTATATGTGTATTTATTTATATTAGTTTGACCATGGGATTGTCCTTAAACTTATATGTGTATTTATTTATATTAGTTTGACCATGGGATTGTCCTAAAACTTATATGTGTATTTATTTATATTAGTTTGACCATGGGATTGTCCTAAAACTTATATGTGTATTTATTTATATTAGTTTGACCATGGGATTGTCCTTATACTTATATGTGCATTTATTTATATTAGTTTGACCATGGGATTGTCCTTACACTTATATGTGCATTTATTTATATTAGTTTGACCATGGGATTGTCCTTACACTTATATGTGCATTTATTTATATTAGTTTGACCATGGGATTGTGCTAAAACTTATATGTGTATTTATTTATATTAGTTTGACCATGGGATTGTCCTAAAACTTATATGTGTATTTATTTATATTAGTTTGACCATGGGATTGTGCTAACACTTATATGTGTATTTATTTATATTAGTTTGACCATGGGATTGTCCTAAAACTTATATGTGTATTTATTTATATTAGTTTGACCATGGGATTGTGCTAAAACTTATATGTGTATTTATTTATATTAGTTTGACCATGGGATTGTCCTTATACTTATATGTGTATTTATTTATATTAGTTTGACCATGGGATTGTGCTAAAACTTATATGTGTATTTATTTATATTAGTTTGACCATGGGATTGTGCTAAAACTTATATGTGTATTTATTTATATTAGTTTGACCATGGGATTGTCCTAAAACTTATATGTGTATTTATTTATATTAGTTTGACCATGGGATTGTCCTTATACTTATATGTGTATTTATTTATATTAGTTTGACCATGGGATTGTCCTAAAACTTATATGTGTATTTATTTATATTAGTTTGACCATGGGATTGTCCTAAAACTTATATGTGTATTTATTTATATTAGTTTGACCATGGGATTGTCCTAAAACTTATATGTGTATTTATTTATATTAGTTTGACCATGGGATTGTCCTAAAACTTATATGTGTATTTATTTATATTAGTTTGACCATGGGATTGTCCTAAAACTTATATGTGTATTTATTTATATTAGTTTGACCATGGGATTGTCCTAAAACTTATATGTGTATTTATTTATATTAGTTTGACCATGGGATTGTCCTAAAACTTATATGTGTATTTATTTATATTAGTTTGACCATGGGATTGTCCTTATACTTATATGTGTATTTATTTATATTAGTTTGACCATGGGATTGTCCTAAAACTTATATGTGTATTTATTTATATTAGTTTGACCATGGGATTGTCCTAAAACTTATATGTGTATTTATTTATATTAGTTTGACCATGGGATTGTCCTAAAACTTATATGTGTATTTATTTATATTAGTTTGACCATGGGATTGTCCTAATACTTATATGTGTATTTATTTATATTAGTTTGACCATGGGATTGTCCTAAAACTTATATGTGTATTTATTTATATTAGTTTGACCATGGGATTGTCCTTAAACTTATATGTGCATTTATTTATATTAGTTTGACCATGGGATTGTCCTTACACTTATATGTGCATTTATTTATATGTGTATGAGCACAGGACTGTCCATGTATTTATAGTGTAAGACTGTCCATGTATTTATTTGTGTATGAGCACAGGATTGTCCATGTATTTATATGTGTATGAGCACAGGATTGTCCATGTATGTATATGTGTTTGAGCACAGGATTGTCCATGTATGTATATGTGTATGAGCACAGGATTGTCCATGTATTTATATGTGTTTGAGCACAGGACTGTCCATGTATGTATATGTGTTTGAGCACAGGACTGTCCATGTATGTATATGTGTATGAGCACAGGATTGTCCATGTATTTATATGTGTTTGAGCACAGGACTGTCCATGTATGTATATGTGTTAGAGCACAGGACTGTCCATGTATTTCTATCAGTATCTTCTCATGCTGCATTCTTTAAGTGGGATGATTGGCTTTGTGATGATGCAAACGGGGTCTCTGGGTGGAATAGCAGACACTCGTATAGAGGAGTACAGATCCAGGGGCTGTTATGACAGAGCTAATGTGTGCAGATGATCACCTTAAGAACATAATATAGAGAGCAGATCACCTGAAGAACTATCTATAAAGGCAGGAAGTGCAGCCCTGAGATGACCGGCTCTGAAGTTAATTTCTTCCGTCCACTCTGCTTCACTGTAGCTAAAAACAACACACACATCGTTCATGCAATAGGCTATATGGATAGTAATGCTATGATAACTCACTAACAGCTAAGGACTTTGGTTATATTTACATATTGGTTTCAAATTAATTTGAGATAGAAAAGTTCGTTGTAATTAACACCAGTAATGTGGTCTTACAAGGTGGCATTTTCCTGAAGCTGCAATTTATCACTGAGAAAGAGTTATCGATAGCATGGCTAGATTTTAGTTAACGTTAGCTTGCAATCAGACAGTGAGAGTGGGACCTTTTTCGGCCAGCATGAGCTAAACAAAGTTTTCTTTCGGTACGCGATTGGTCTATTTTTCCACTTAAATTTGATAAGGTTATTAACTAGAGATTTCTTAGATTTGCCCGAGAAAAATAACGAGTTGAACTGCCAACAAATTTCGTTAGTCTTCTTATCATGTTATTACACCGTAAATGAAACTCTAGCTTACCACAACAACAAAAACACGTCTGTCCCATGGTCTAGTATCTCGACTCTTGTTAGTCTCGTAACTATCTAACTAAATCACGATTTAACTCAATTGAAATCTAACGTTCACGCTACCAGCCTTGTATTTTCGGGGACACATGCATTTACCTTTCACAGGCAAGCAGCCTTCTTCATCCGAGTAGCAAGTCCTCCTCAGTTGCTTTACAAGTTAACGTTAACTGACTTCACCATAGAAACGTGTTGCAACATTTCGAATGATGTAGCCTACATTCCGCCTGTTATCTCACGATAATATTACTTTATTCTAGAAATTACTTAATAACCTACGTTATTATTGTCCCAAGCAAGGCAATTTAGAGCAGTTAAGCAAGGCCCACACTCACATACGCTATTTTTATTTGTTTCTAAGCACATGTTCTTACAGGCACATACTTTGGCAGCTTGTTTGGGTCCTCAAGTCTCAGCTGACCAGATCAGCTGACTGATGAGACAACGGAGGAGAATTATTCCAGTTGGATATATTGACCGACTGTGTGCTAGGCTCTATTTAACTATATCTGATTAATCTTCTTTTTAAACAACACTGGGGTCTTATTCCTATTAACAAAGTATGCTGGAAGCCTCTTTATTTGTCACGTTCAGTTCACTGTATCGGAGAAGCTGAGACTATTCACACTTTCCGTGTCTTGGTCATCAGTAGCGTCACTTTAACTGGTCACCTTCTCTCTCAGCACCAAACTAGATCTACCTTGCCAAAATGTCTGGCCCAAACGGCGACCCCAACATAGCAATTGATGACGGGATCATTGAGGACGACGATGACTTTAACGAAGAAGGTGAGTGACACTTTTTTCGTCTTCTTCTCCATTACGGACGGCGACGACTTTCAGCATACAAATGTTTAATTCCTCAATGTTTGTAGCTGCCCTGGACTAATTTACCCTCTCTTCCCCCTGTAAAGAATATGCAGCTATTAACACGATGTTGGACCAAATCAACTCCTGCTTAGATGACCTCGAGGAGCGCAATGATGCTCTTAACGGAAAGCTGCACGAGCTGCTGGAGTCCAACCGACAGACCCGCGAGGAATTCAGGGCGAAGAGGCATGAGGAGGGTTTGGCCGCGGGTCAACATGCAGACTCTCCGCAAAGCTCCGGGGAGAATCCCGCACCTCCCGGGGAAAAAGATAATTAATGAACACATACTTATGGCTACGTGTCGTGGAGGCGCCAGTCTCGGAGTCGGAGTGATTGCCTGTTGCATTCTCCTTCTGTGAGAATTATTCGAACCCATTACATCTATTGTTTAAAGTCAACCTGATCAGAGATAACGAACGTTATATTTCCAGTAACCAACATACCGGTAGTTTTGTGTCTTTACCGTGGTGGGTTTAGTGTTAAAAAATGAGACCTGTGGCTTGTGTGTGTTTTACCCAAAGAAAGAAGAAGCCATTCTGTCCCTGTGATGTTCCCCTTTCCCTGTGGCGTGACCAGACTTGTGTCTGAATCATGGGAGCTGCACGTCACCCAGGGGGGTTGTGTAGCAAACTGAAACTGTAAATTGTATAGCAAACACGTCCAGGTCGCTCCATTGAAGTAGATGCAACGTTAAGCATACTACTACTTACCCAGTTCAAGTAGAAGTATGCATACTAAGCAAGCAGCATCTCCATCAAATGGGGAGATTCAGTCCTCGGAATGAAGGGTTCAGTTAGGAGGCAGAGCTTGGAGTTGGGAATACTACACAAGCAACTATGGAAGCTGTTGTATTGAGTTGGGAATACTACACAAGCAACTATGGAAGCTGTTGTATTGAGTTGGGAATACTACACAAGCAACTATGGAAGCTGTTGTATTGAGTTGGGAATACTACACAAGCGACTATGGAAGCTGTTGTATTGAGTTGGGAATACTACACAAGTAACTATGGAAGCTGTTGTATTCCATACATGTCTAGTAGATCATGGTGTTCGATCCAATGTAACATATAGCTTGTGTGTGTGTGTTGTATTCCATACATGTCTAGTAGGCCGGTGGAGATCATGGCGTTAGATCCAATGTACCATATAGCTTGTGTGTGTGTGTGTGTGTGTGTGTGTGTGTGTGTTTGTTTGTTTGTTATGAATGTACAGAAATTTCTCCAGCAGGGGTCTCAGCTGCACTGAGAAAATCAACACTGCGAAGAGCTCCTCTTTCTATCAGTAATAATATCCTAGAGACATTCCAAACCGTCACCATCTTACAGCACAGACTAGTGCTCTTCTAAAGACCTCCTCTGTTCTCTATCAGTAATAATGACCCAGCCGTCACCATCTTACAGCACAGACTAGTGCTCTTCTAAAGACCTCCTCTGTTCTCTATCAGTAATTACAGAACTAAAGATATTATAAACATTCATCTTACAGGCACAGAATGCTCTTCAAAAGAACTCCTATTTTCCGTCAGTAATACTAGAACTAAAGACATTCAAACATTCATCTGCCCAAGGTTTCTTCCTAGAAATGAATTATTAGCAAAGTGGAGGGAGTTTTTCCTTGCCCCTGTTTCTCATGGATGCTTCCCATACTGTCTGTAAAGTGGCGCGCACGAGACAATGCACTGTATTTGACCGCTCTACAAATAAAATTGAATTGAATTAAATTGAATTGAATCTTACAGCGCAGAGTGCTCTTCTATGATTCCAGATTTGGCTGTGGCTAATAACATTCAGAGAACATTATTCTGTTCTTGGCACAGCAGGAATGGATACTTTTGAATTAGACAGAGAGATTTCACCTTTTGTGTCCGAGATCTTACATTTCCTCTGTTGTCCCTTTGGAGATCTGCTGTAGTCTTGTCCTGATGGAGGCTAGCTTAAGTGTACGAGATCTTACATTTCCTCTGTTGTCCCTTTGGAGAGCTGATGTAGTCTTGTCCTGATGGAGGCTAGCTTAAGTGTACGAGATCTTACATTTCCTCTGTTGTCCCTTTGGAGAGCTGATGTAGTCTTGTTCTGATGGGGGCTAGTGGTGGCAGACCCCTGCTCAAGGACAGCTCTTTGTTTGTATTGATCTACATCATGTGTTAGCTAGTGGTTGCTGATCGTTTGATGTACATCATGTGTTCTTCATTAAATCAAGTCAGAGCTGACAATGTAATCATCAAATAGTTTAATATAAATTAAAGGGACCCAAATACAGAAACATCCAAAAATACAATAAACTTCGACTTCAAGCTGCTAAAAAACAACACTTTTTGTTCATTTGTTTGTTGTGTGAAGAATAAAAATATGTTATGAAAACATACAACTCCCCCCATCCCCACCCCTCCTAATCAAAGGTTCCCCGGGTCGGGTCGGGTCGGGTCTGGTTCTGATCTGGTCCTGTGTCGTGTCATACAGTAGGCGTACAGACCCAAACCCAGCTGCTAACCTACAACCCCCACCCCCCCATCCTCCACCCCCCATCTGGAAAAATAGACTTTGCTAAAACTGCAAACCTACACAAGGAGTGCAATGCCACTTACTTTTCTACGTGAAAATTCCCATGTAAAACTGACTACCTCAGAAGACTGACAGACTAGCTACTGCAGAAAAGAGAGAGAGACTAGCTACTGTTGAAGAGAGAGAGAGAGAGAGAGTGTGTTTCAAAAGGCCGCCTCAGTTCAGGGACAGATAAGATTACCGCCCCACAAAGGCAATAAGAAGCAGAGAAACGGGAAACTAAAATGTTCCAGAACAAGAATGCAGTAACTGTACAGATCTGGCGCCCCTTGAGTCCAAAGCTGCAGGTAATGTACAGATCTGGCGCCCCTTAAGCAAGAATGCAGTAACTGTACAGATCTGGCGCCCCTTGAGCAAGAATGCAGTAACTGTACAGATCTGGCGCCCCTTAAGTCCAAAGCTGCTGGTAATGTACAGATCTGGCGCCCCTTGAGCAAGAATGCAGTACAGATCTGGCGCCTCTTGAGTCTAAAGCTGCTGGTAATGTTTAGTTTGATGTTCCCCTTAATCGCTCCAGAATAACGTGCGTGCTGCGGCCTCAGTGCAGACAGCAGAGTGACCCCAAACCCCCCCCCCAAGAGCTCTTCCTGAGTGCCCCCCCCCCCCCGCCCCTTCCACAGTGGCCCTGCTCCAACTTCCCAAACTCAACAGAGGCCATGAGCACGAGAAAAAACACAAATAAAATCATACGCCTGCTGCCCTCTACTGGTCATCTTGGAGTCATAGAGCGCTTCAGCTTGGCTTCACTGGTAGCCCAGATATAATAGGCCTGATGAGTGTCACTCCTACAGTTAGCCCTCGCCTCTACTCAAAGCCTTCAGTTCCCACCTATAAAAGCCCAGATATTATAGGTCTGATGAGTTAACCCTCGCCTCTGCTCAAAGCCTTCAGTTCCCACCTATAAAAGCAGATATTATAGGTCTGATGAGTTAGCCCTCGCCTCTGCTCAAAGCCTTCCCATCCCATAAACCACATATATAGGTCTGATGAGTTAACCCTCGCCTCTGCTCAAAGCCTTCCCATCCCATAAACCACATATTATAGGTCTGATGAGTTAACCCTCGCCTCTACTCAAAAGCCCAGATATTATAGGTCTGATGAGTTAACCCTCGCCTGCTCAGCCTCCATCCAAAGCCAATATTAGGTCTGATGAGTTAACCCTCACCTACTCAAAAAACAGATATTATAGGTCTGATGAGTTAACCCTCGCCTCTGCTCAAAGCCTTCCCAATCCCACCCCATAAAGCACATATTCTAAATCAAGAAAAGAAAAACAAAACAGTGCAGTTCTACAAGCAGTTCAATGCAGTGGAGATCAAAGCTGATTCTGACTGTTGCCCATCTCCAATATAGTGGAAGCAGATCATCATCCAACACCAAGTGAAACCATCAACAATTAAATAGTTTGTCAGGAATAAAGATGTTGCTCATTTCCTTGTGTGTTTGAGGTCCACTTGTTACATGTGAGGTTGTTGTTCTGTATTCTGTGTTCGGTGTTCTGTATTCTGTGTTCGGTGTTCTGTATTCTGTGTTCGGTGTTCTGTATTCTGTGTTCTGTGTTCTGTATTCTGTATTGTATTTTTTGAAGACATGAGCAGAGTTTGCACACCTCCAAGGCAGTCAGTCATTGTCTTTCTGGGCACTTCATTTGATTAGGAGTTTCAATGGATAAAGCTTCCTCTACATTGGAAATGTGCAAATATTTGTAATAATTCTTATTTCCATGTATCTAAACGTAACTGATGCATTTTAGTTTGTCTCTCAGAGAGTCTGGCACTGCTGAGGATGCAGCAAAGCAGGCGCACGTTGATGACATCAGACCTGACAGGTCCTTCCAGTGTACCCTGACCCACAGGACGGCTACTGCTGATGACCTCATAAACAACAACGTGAAAAACAAGAAACCCTCATAAACAAAGAATTTAACAAAGAAACGGCTTTTGCCTTTCTTTCTAGTAAAACAGTAATTATTCTGCTTTCTGTGATACCACACAGCAGTGCAAAAACAAATAAATAAGCAACGCGCGCACACACACACACACACACACACACACACACACTTATACGGTTCTGGTGGAGATGACGCTGAAACACAGTGGCGTTTTCAAGATGACATAACGTTACAAAGCGTTTCATACATCACCCATAGGGATGAATGGGAACTGGGGTAAAACATTTCAAAACGTTACGACCGCTGAATTCACCACAGGTGACCGACACTCGAACACTCCATAAGCCAGGTGTCGTAGCGCTCACAGAGAACGCCTTCATGCTAACCCTGACCAATCAGAGATCATTGACAACGCCTCCATGCTAACCCTGACCAATCAGAGAACACCTCCATGCTAACCCTGACCAATCAGAGATCATTGACAACGCCTCCATGCTAACCCTGACCAATCAGAGAACACCGAGAACGCCTCTATGATAACTGTGACCAATCGACAGGTGGTGTAGCGCTTACAGAAATTGGTGACGGCCCAAAACAGAATAAACTGGGTAGAATTCTGCACCTATTGGCCACAGATGCAATAATGCTAATGCTAATACTTTGCTAAGATGAACCCCCAACCATGCTTCTGATTGTCTAGCATCTGCTATGAGGTATTCTTCCACCTCCACCATAATTCCTTCAACTAATATGGAAAACAAATCAGTTACTCAACAAAAACAATCAGGCACAACCTTCCAAGCTCTCAAGTTGCCTGCCCCAGTTAGAGGAACGGTGGAGTGATCACCCCACAGGATATACAGAAGGCACAGGAAGTGATCCTTCACCCATCAAACTATGGAACTGACTTCCCTGTTCCCACCAGTCTGTCCTCCAGCCAATCAAACAGCACAATAGTAATGACCCTCCCAAACCAGCCAATCAAACAGCACAATAGTAATGACCCTCCCAGCCAATCAAACAGCCCAATAGTAATGACCCTCCCAGCCAATCAAACAGCCCAATAGTAATGACCCTCCCAGCCCAGCGGGGGCAGCAGCTCCTCCACACACAGTGGCTTCCACATCAGACAGTAGATATTGCATTGGACCTGTTCCGAGAGCAAACAGCAGGGATGACTTTAGATTCCATCACTAGGGGGGGCTAGAGAGCAGACAGCAGGAATGACTTTAGATCACTAGGGGGGGCTATAGAGCAGACAGCAGGGATGACTTTAGATTCCATCACTAGGGGGGGCTAGAGAGCAGACAGCAGGGATGACTTTAGATCACTAGGGGGGGCTATAGAGCAGACAGCAGGAATGACTTTAGATCACTAGGGGGGGCTATAGAGCAGACAGCAGGGATGAGTTTAGATCACTAGGGGGGGCTATAGAGCAGACAGCAGGAATGACTTTAGATCACTAGGGGGGGCTAGAGAGCAGACAGCAGGGATGACTTTAGATCACTAGGGGGGGCTAGAGAGCAGACAGCAGGGATGACTTTAAATCACTAGGGGGGGCTATAGAGCAGACAGCAGGGATGAGTTTAGATCACTAGGGGGGGCTATAGAGCAGACAGCAGGGATGACTTTAGATCACTAGGGGGGGCTATAGAGCAGACAGCAGGAATGACTTTAGATCACTAGGGGGGGCTAGAGAGCAGACAGCAGGGATGAGTTTAGATCCTCTTCCACCCACCCTGCCAGTCCTGAAAACACTACAGCTGTTTGCATTTCTCCCTTTAACACTGTGTATTGTTTTTAAATCGTATCATTACCTCCACCAAGGAGGTTATGTTTTCGGTTGCATTGGTTTGTCTGTCTGTCAGCAGGATAACTCAAAAAGTATTGCACGGATTTGGATGAAATATTCGGACAATGTGTATATTGGGACAAGTGAGAGCTGATTAGATTTTGGTGGCGATCGGTGATCCAGAACATGATCTGGAATGTATATTGTGTCTGTGACCACATTGCCTTGGCGGAGGTCTGCGCTCTCTGAGCGCTTTTCCAGTTATTATTGAAATGATCCTAACTCTTCTCCCTATGTGGTTATGCATGAAACTGCAGGGGCCAGCTGGGAAAGTTCTTATTGAAATGATCCTAACTCTTCTCCCTATGTGGTTATGCATGAAGCTGCAGGGGCCAGCTGGGAAAGTTGGGCTTTGCTTCCACACTTGATGCTACTACAGGTTTAGTCTTTAGCCCCCCCTAGTGATGAGATCTAGCTACTACAGGTTTAGTCTTTAGCCCCCCCTAGTGATGAGATCTAGCTACTACTGGTTTAGTCTTTAGCCCCCCCCCCCCCCCAGTGATGAGATCTAGCTACTACTGGTTTAGTCTTTAGCCGACTCTGGAAAAAGCAAGAGGAAAAAGATGCCGTCACTATGACGATTGTCACTATGACCACGCCCATTTGTGTTTGAACCCCTTCATGCCCTCAGACCCTCCCACTTCAGTTCCCCCACTAGAGAACAGTATGGGACATGGGAACCGTGCGGAGAACCGTATGGGGCGTGGAGTGTTATACGGTATGGGGTATGGGGTAGGGGCATTGCAGGGGACATGATGCGTTACCCAGGACACGAGGTTACCCAGGACACGAGGTTACCCTGGACACGAGGTTACCCAGGACACGAGGTTACCCAGGACACGAGGTTACACAGGACACGAGGTTACCCTGGAACCCCAATCCGATCCTCTCTGCCCCAGTCCCACCTAACCACTACATCAAGTGACAAAAATATCTTTCTAAATAAGAAAAGCTGGGAACAGACCCACTGATTTTATCAGTCTTTTACGATTAGAACAGGACTGAGTGAGACAGACCTACCGATTTTATCAGTCTTTTACGATTAGAACACGACTGAGTGAGACAGACCTACAGAGTCCATGCGGCTGGATGGGGAGTCGTTTTATGAACACAAACCCAACAATTACGTTGTCAGCATTTGCCATAACTGGTATCACAGCGACCATAAAAGAGACTGGTTAAGATCATATCAAACACGTTTGATCCAGACAGACTCATTTGCCATAACTGGCATCACAGCGACCATAAAAGAGACTGGTTAAGATCATATCAAACACGTTTGATCCAGACAGACTCAGTTGCGCTAACAGCGGCAACAATGGAAAGAATCGCATCATTACAAATCTGTCCCCCAAACACACAGAAAACTCAACACAACTGAAACTTGTGACGCCTGATGAGTTCCCATGACTGGCCCTGACGTTCCATGGTATCAATATGGGGGTTTGTAATGGGTAGGTCTGTTCCCAGCTTAAGGAGATAATAACAGCAGTAATGTCTTCTACTTGGACAGAGATCTCAGTGTGCAGGAGCTCAGTAACAATCAGTCAGTGCACCATACGCCACCGATATGATTTCACTCCTCATGAATGTGTGTGTGCAAGCGTTGTCTACGTGAGTGGCACAAGTGTGTGTGTGTGTGTGTGTGTGTGTGTGTGTGTATATATGTCCATGAAAGTGCATGAAAGGGTTGAAGTTAAAAACTCCCCCAGGCCCACTAGGAGTCTAACCCTAACACACTAGGAGTTTTCCCTTCATCAATCTCTCTATCTGTCCATCTATCTCTCTCTCTCTGTCATCCCTCCCTCGCATCCATCTCTCTCTTCTCTCTCATCCACTTCCCCTCCCTCTCTCCATCCCTCCCTCCCTCTCATCCATCTCTATCCCTCCTGCTCTCCCCTCTCCATCCCTCTCTTCTCCACCTCTCCTCTCTCCCTCTCTCCATCTTTCTCTCCCTCTCTCTCTCTCCCTCTCTCTCTCAGCGTTTTCTGGCTGTCCTCCCTGAGCGTCTTCTCCCCGCCCCTCGTCCCCGGCCACGCCCACTTCCGCTTGTGCGGACCGGTGCTACAGCCACCTCTTCCTCTTCCTCCAATGCTACCGCTACCGCCACCTCTTCCTCTTCCTCCAATGCTGCCGCTACAGCCACCTCTTCTTCTGGTGCCACAGTCATCTCCTCTTCCTCCGGTGCCACCACTGTCACCTCCTCTTCCTCCCCATCCTCCTCTTCCTCTCCCTGCTCCTTCTGCTCCTTCTTCCCCTCTGGCACCTCAGGAGGGTTCTGTGGCCCTGAGCTGCTGCTGGGAGTGGGAGTGGCCACGGGAGTGGGAGTGGCCACAGGAGTGGGAGTGGCTACAGGGACCTCATGACTGTTGCCCTCCTTCTCCGGCTCCTCCTGCTGGGCTGCTCTATGGAGACTGCTGCTGCTGCTGCTGGTGCTGCTGCTGGTGTTGGTGACGGTGTTGTTACTGGTGCTGCTGGTGTTGGTGACGGTGTTGTTACTGGTGCTGCTGGTGTTGGTGACGGTGTTGTTACTGGTGCTGCTGGTGTTGGTGGCGGTGTTGCTGGTCGGGTTGAGGTGGGTCTCTGTGGACGCCTGGTCCAGTTGTGAGTCCAGTGCTGGTCCTGGTGATGGTGATGGTGATGGTGTGTGGACAGAGTCCTGATCCCCTTGGGGTCGGACAAGAGGAAGAGTCTGCTGGTCTGGGACGCTCTCCCTCTCTGCTGGCTCCGCCGTTGCTATGGAGACCGACTTTGCCACAGCAACAGACTCTGCCTGGACCTCCTGCTTACGCAAGGCTCTGTACTTCTGAATACAGGGGGCAGGAAATGTGCATCATCAGTATTTACACACACACACACACACACACACTCTGTACTTCTGAAGACATGATGCAGGAAATGTGCATCAGTATTTACACACACACACACAGGACAGGGCAGGAAATGTGCATCATCAGTACATGGATAATCAACTCCACTTAGCCTAGCATTAACTAACATGGATGACCAGCTTTAGTTAGTGTAGCATTAACTAACATGGATTACCAGCTTTAGTTAATGTAACCAGCTTTAGTTAGCCTAGCGTTAACTAATATGGATGTCCAGCTTTAGTTAGCCTAGCATTGACTAACATGGATGACCAGCTATAGTTAGCATAGCATTAACTAACATGGATGTCCAGCTTTAGTTAGCGTAGCATTAACTAACATGGATGACCAGCTTTAGTTAGCGTAGCATTAACTAACATGGATGACCAGCTTTAGTTAGTGTAGCATTAACTAACATGGATGACCAGCTTTAGTTAGTGTAGCATTAACCAACATGGATGACCAGCTCTACTTAGCGTTGCATTAACTAACATGGGTGACCAGCTTTAGTTAGCGTAGCATTAACTAACATGGATGACCAGCTTTAGTTAACGTAGCATTAACTAACATGGATGACCAGCTTTAGTTAGCATAACATTAGCCTAGCATTAACTAGCATGGATGAGCACTCACCTTGAGGTTCTGAAAGTGCTGTTGGGTCCTGCAGTGTGAGTGGCGTGCGCTTGACTCAAACTGGTAGAACTGGTTGCAGAGTCTGCAGAGGAACCCTGCTACTGGAACCAGAAAGCTCAACCCTAGAACACAGAAACGTCTCAATGTTAGAACCCTAGAACACAGAAAATGTCTCAATGTCAGCTGAACCCTAGAACACGGAAACGTCTAAATGTCAGCTGAACTCTAGAACACAGAAACGTCTAAATGTCAGCTGTTGTCAATATCAACACTGGGATCACTTTTCTTTCTTTTTTTCTCACTCATGTTTCTCCTTCCCTTTTGAAGAGGTCAACAACATGACAGTGCACCGCTGTTTTTTTATTGTTTCCATAGCAATCATAATGATGAAAATAATACTGTATTTGCTCCCCCTGGTGGTACTCAACGGTCCTTCTGAAGAAATATCACAGCAGGGAATGTTGGGGACAGGGTTCCCACTCCAGATCAGACTTAAAACTCACTCGTCTCCAGACTATGTCAGAGTGGAAATTCCAGTTGAATTGAATAATATTGATGAACAAGATAGAAGGATGTGTGGCGATACACAATAACAAATTTCCCTGATATTCCCTGACTTTCCAAGAAAAATGGTCAAATTCCCTGACTTTCCCTGTCTGGAACAGCCTTTGTTGAAATTCCCTGATATTCCAGAAATTCCCTGATATTCCAGAAATTCCCTGATATTCCAGAAATTCCCTGCCCCATGGGAAGCCTGTGGGAACTGTCACAGAATTAAATGGAACATTCTACAGCTTTAGTACTATTCATCACACGGATATACATCCCACACTACACTCGCCATAGGTCATCACACGGATATATACATCCCAGACTGCACTCACCATAGGTCATCACACGGATATATACATCCCAGACTGCACTCACCATAGGTCATCACACGGATATATACATCCCAGACTGCACTCACCATAGGTCATGTTGGGGTCAAACTCTTCGTCATCTGACATGTCCTCCAAGGTGACCTCTGGTGCCCCCTATTAGAGGACAAGTGAATGGCACATGAACACACACAGCAAATATACACATGAACCCCACCCTGTGTGTGTGTGTGTGTGTGTGTGTGCAGAAGTGAATGGCACATGAACACACACAGCACAGGAACCCAAGCTCAGTGTGTGTGTGTGTGTGTGTGTGTGTGTGTGTGTTCGTGCAGAAGTGAATGGTAATGAACTCACACGACGACACACAGACCAGCACATGAAACCCAGCCCCAGCCCAGTGTGTGTGTGTGTGTGTGTGCGCGATAGAGAGATCTGTACCTGTCCGTTAGACTCACTGTCGTCCTCATCTCTCTCCTCAGTCTCCTCCTCTCCCACAGTGTGTGTGTGTGTGTGTGTGTGTGTGTGTGTGTGCGATAAAGAGAGATCTGTACCTGTCCGTTAGACTCACTGTCGTCCTCATCTCTCTCCTCAGTCTCCTCCTCTCCCACTGTGTGTGTGTGTGTGTGTGCGATAGAGATCCGTACCTGTCCGTTAGACTCACTGTCGTCCTCATCTCTCTCCTCAGTCTCCTCCTCTCCCACAAAGAATCCCTTTTCATCCAGAGCACTCAGATCCCCCAGACCCTCACGGAGCTAAAACACACACACACACACACACACACACACACACAGTGAATCCCTTTTCATCCAGAGCACTCAGATCCCCCAGACCCTCACGGAGCTAAAACACACACACACACACACACACACACACACACACACACACACACACACACACACACACAGTGAATCCCTTTTCATCCAGCGCACTCAGATCCCCCAGACCCTCACAGAGCTAAAACACACACAGACGCAAACACACGAGCACACACACATGCATGCGCGCACACACGCACACACACACACACAATTGCAGAATACTTCAGAAGGCAGTCGGAGTTGAACATACAATCTTCCCACCCAAATCATTCTCACTTTCAAAATATTCCTACAAACTCCATACACCTCTCTACCACACACACACACACACAAACACACACACACACAAACACACACCTCTTGTACTCTTTGCTGGTGTTGTGTAGTCTGCATGTGTTCCACAAACTACATGAACCACACACACACACACACACACACACACACACACACACATACACCCACCCACACACACACACTGACCTCTTGTACTCTTTGCTGGTGTTGTGTAGTCTGCATGTGTTCCACAAACTCGCGTGGCGTTCTGAACTGGAGTTTGCAGACCGTGCAGTTGGGACTACTGGTGCGGCTACACAACTACACACACACACGCACACGCACGCACGCACGCACGCACACACACACGCACACACACACAGACATGGATATGAACAACTAGATAGACACAGATATAAATATCTAGATACACAACTACATAACTAGATAGACACATATATAGATAGAGAGATATAAACAAATTGTGTCTGTGTGTGTCACCTTGTGTTCCCGTGTGTGTGTGTGTGTGTGTGTGTGTGTGTGTGTGTGTGTGTGTGTGTCACCTTGTGTTCCCGTGTGTGTCTGTGTTCCAGCACGTTGCAGGTGAAGTGTGTCTGACAGGTGGCACACCATCGCTGCAGACTCGGCCTCTTCTCCCTGAGAAACACACACACACAGTTCAGTTCATCGTTTCTGATGAGCTGCAATTGACCACAATCTTTCCTAATGCATCAAATCAAATCATTGCGACACACACACACACACACACACACACACACACACACACAGACACACTTACTCCTGTAGTTTGGGCAGCAGTGTAACAAGACAGGCGTTGCTCATGTGTTGGATCTCCATCATACGCTGCTGATGTGCCAGACCATTCATGTGGCTCTGGAAGTTCTAGTCAATAAACAAACACACAAATAAACACACAAACAAACAAACGCAAGTTACATTTTATGTCTGTCCAACCTGTGACCCTCACACCTGTAACCACAACACTGATAAACTAGCATGAGTAACTAGCATGTCTGTTAGCTAGCCTATTAGCTTGTCTATTAGCTATAGGACTGAAGGAATAAGCCAAACATTTAAGCTAATTAACTAGCATGTCTGTTAGCTTGTCTATTAGCTACAGGACTGAAGGAATTAGCCATCCATTTAAGCTAATTAACTAGCATGTCTGTTAGCTTGTCTATTAGCTACAGGACTGAAGGAATTAGCCAAACATTTAAGCTAATTAACTAGCATGTCTGTTAGCTTGTCTATTAGCTACAGGACTGAAGGAATTAGCCATCCATTTAAGCTAATTAACTAGCATGTCTGTTAGCTTGTCTATTAGCTACAGGACTGAAGGAATTAGCCAAACATTTAAGCTAATTAACTAGCATGTCTGTTAGCTTGTCTATTTGCTACAGGACTGAAGGAATTAGCCAAACATTTAAGCTAATTAACTAGCATGTCTGTTAGCTTGTCTATTAGCTACAGGACTGAAGGAATAAGCCAAACATTTAAGCTAATTAACTAGCATGTCCGTTAGCTTGTCTATTAGCTATGTCCGTCCATTGCCATTAGCACAGAAATACTGTATTTTGTGATGCGTTACACGTATGGACAGATAGTGTGTCCTGGTATGGACCAGGAGCATATTTGTGTGTGTACGTGCAGTCAGTGGTTCCTAGACGGTGTGTGTGTGTGCAGTCAGTGGATCCTGCCTGTACAGCTGGTTGTGGCAGAGATAAGACGGTGTGTGTGTGTGTGTGTAGTCAGTGGATCCTACCTGCTGGTTGTGGCAGGTGATGTTGCAGATGTAGCAGTAGAACTTGTTAGCTCCCTCCCCTCCTCCATCCACAGTTCCGTCT
Organism: Sardinella longiceps; assembly: GCA_027497455.2. Classification (NCBI taxonomy): domain Eukaryota; kingdom Metazoa; phylum Chordata; class Actinopteri; order Clupeiformes; family Clupeidae; genus Sardinella; species Sardinella longiceps. Next base: position 8,249,464 of record JAODXP020000008.1, on the reverse strand, counting down.
CTGGCGTTCTCCCCCGCAGTTCCGTCTCTGGCGTTCTCCAGAGTCCCAGCATCGGTGGGTTCCTCAGTGTCATTCAAAAGCACCGGGCTCTCCCCATCCCCATTTGTCTGTTCCCTCTGCTTCAGCTGTGCCGCCTCCTTATGGACCTGAGCCTGCATGAGCACACACACACACACACACACACACAAAGCACGCACACACAAAGCACGCACACACAAAGCACACACACACAAAGCACACACACACACACAAGCACGCACACACACAGGAGTTTTCTTTGTAGTTTCCTTTCTAATCACTTTCAAACAAATTATTATTAACAGAGCGATACCCGCCCCCTCTCCCATAATGCACTTCACCTTTACAGAGCGATACCCGCCCCCTCTCCCATAATGCACTTCACCTTTACAGAGCGATACCCGTCCCCTCTCCCATAATGCACTTCAGCTGTCCCCTCTCTCATAATGCACTTCAGCTGTCCCCTCTCCCATAACGCACTTCACCTGTCCCGTATCCCATAATGCACTTCACCTGTCCCGTATCCCATAATGCACTTCACCTGTCCCGTATCCCATGATGCACTTCACCTGTCCCGTATCCCATGATGCACTTCTCACCTCTGCAGCTGCTCCCTCATCTACGGCGTCATCAGCCGCATTTGGCCTCTCCTCCAGGTTAACACTGCCTGCAGTACACACACACACACACACACAGATGTGAGAGCATGTTTGGCGCAATCTCCATACATCAAGTCCGACACAAAATAAACCTTATCCAAGGTCATTAGATTCAGACCCTGAGTGTTACTGCAAAAAAAGTTTGACGTTTCCTGTTGTCATTCTAACACAACCCGCGGATTTGAACCGTCACTTCTTCTGACAAAAACAACAGACTTAAACTGTCACTGTTCTGCCTGCTGCCTAACGGCTGTAGTTTTCTCAGTGGTGTCCCATAGGAGTCTGTATAGAGGGCTATACCATGACTAGACAGTAGATGGCGCTATACTGGGCCTGTAGTGTTCTCAGTGGTGTCCCATAGGAGTCTGTATCATAGCTATTGACCCTTTCTGTGTTTGTAAACATTCCGTGTTCTGACATTCTATCAACTGCAATTGGAGGCAGAAAACCTCCAGAAGCTATCAGAACCAATACAAAAGTGACCGTTTCCAGCGCTGTCTTTTAATGCTTTCTCAACAGCTAATCCTACATTTTATAATTTTGGCGTAATCTATCAGATATACTAAATAATATCCAACTACAGTAGCGATTCTGTATGCCTTTCAGTGTTTACAAATTGTGTGAGTTAAGGTGCACTTCAAGAGAAATGCGCTTAATCCTATAGGAAAACGGCTAACAGTAGATGGCGCTATACTGGGCCCTATAGAGGGCTATACCATGACTAGAGCCCTATACCGCTAGCAGATGGCCCTATACCTCTAGTGGACGGCCCTATAGCGCTAGCAGATGGCCCTATACCTCTAGTGGACGGCCCTATACCGCTAGCAGATGGCCCTATACCTCTAGTGGACGGCCCTGTACCTGTGGGGCTATATTGGCTACATCATGACCCTACAGTAGGGGGCACTTTATTAGAGCTATATCATGACCCTACAGTAGGTGGCGCTATATTAGAGCTATATCATGACCATACAGTAGGGGGGGCTATATTAGAGCTATATCATGACCCTACAGTAGGGGGCGCTTTATTAGAGCTATATCATGACCATACAGTAGGTGGCGCTATATTAGAGTTATATCATGACCCTACAGTAGGTGGCGCTATATATATATATTATACATGTGGCGCTATATTAGAGCTATATCATGACCCTACAGTAGGTGGCGCTATATTAGAGCTATATCATGACCATACAGTAGGTGGCGCTATATTAGAGCTATATCATGACCATACAGTAGGTGGCGCTATATTAGAGTTATATCATGACCCTACAGTAGGGGGCGCTATATTAGAGCTATATCATGACCATACAGTAGGTGGCGCTATATTAGAGCTATATCATGACCATACAGTAGGGGGCGCTATATTAGAGTTATATCATGACCCTACAGTAGGTGGCGCTATATATATATTATACATGTGGCGCTATATTAGAGCTATATCATGACCATACAGTAGGGGGCGCTATATTAGAGTTATATCATGACCCTACAGTAGGTGGCGCTATATTAGAGCTATATCATGACCATACAGTAGGGGGCGCTATATTAGAGCTATATCATGACCATACAGTAGGTGGCGCTATATTAGAGCTATATCATGACCATACAGTAGGGGGCGCTATATTAGAGCTATATCATGACCCTACAGTAGGTGGCGCTATATATATATATATTATACATGTGGCGGTATATAAGAGCTATATCATGACCATACAGTAGGTGGCGCTATATTAGAGCTATATCATGACCATACAGTAGGTGGTGCTATATATATCATACCTGTG
>JAODXP020000008.1:8234500-8242000 GCA_027497455.2 Sardinella longiceps | reverse complement strand
TATAGTATTTAGCACTAGGGTTGAAGTTTAGTCCTGGGGGGGGGACTATAGTATTTAGTGCTAGGGTTGAAGTTTAGTCCTGGGGGGGGACCATAGATTTGCACTAGGTTGAAGTTTAGTCCTGGGGGGGAGGCCCATAGACTATAGTATTATATAGATTATAGTATTTAGCACTAGGGTTGAAGTTTAGTCCTGGGGGGGGACCATAGTATTTAGCACTAGGGTTGAAGTTTAGTCCTGGGGGGGTGCATAGACTATAATATTTATAATAGTATTTAGCTATTCTACCATTTTCTCTGCACAGAGCCCTTCTGGGGTTAATTAAATGTGAGAATTGAAGACTTGACTAAATCAAACTGCAGACATTGGTTGAAAATATGGACATACTGTATCCTACCCTATATCCATGGTTACGTGCAGCGTATCCTACCCTGTATCCATGGTTACGTGCAGCGTATCCTACCCTGTATCCATGGTTACGTGCAGCGTATCCTACCCTGTATCCATGGTGTATGTGCAGTGATGATGCCTACCCTGTAGTGGCGGAACAGAGGTTCATCATACGGGGGGGCGGGGCTGGGGCTGCCACTGCAATGGGCCGTGCAGCATCATCACTACACATGCACACACACATACACGCACGCACACACACACCCTGCAGCATGGGGTTGGGAGTGATGATGGCCGCCTGAGTGGCGGAACAGAGGTTCATCATACGGGGGGGCGGGGCTGGGGCTGCCACTGCAATGGGCCTGCAAATCATCACACACACACACACACACACACACACACTCTAGTCAGTATGGACCTCAGTGAGACATACACACACACACTCTAGTCAGTAAAGACCTCAGTGAGACATACACACACACACTCTAGTCAGTAAAGACCTCAGTGAGAGATACACACACACACACACACACACACACACACTCTAGTCAGTAAAGACCTCAGTGAGACATACACACGCACACTAGTCAGTCAACAACTCACACACTAGTCAGTCAACACATCAGTGAGACATATACACATACACACACACACACACACACACACACACACACACACACACACACACACACTCTAGTCAGTCAAGACATCAGTGAGACATATACACACACACTAGTCAGTCAAGACCTCAGTGAGTCAATCAAGATGGCAGGTTTTGTTTGCCAAACTAATAACATCAAGCATGGATGTGCACAAACATTTCCAATCCAAAGAAACTAATTAAAAAGCAAACGGTCAGAAAATGACCACAGTTGTTAACAGCAAAAGCTTCACTTGTCAGCACTGAGAGGTTACCAGCTAACTGTACTGCCTTAGCACTGACAGTCAGGTTACCAGCTAACCGCACTGCCCACGATAGGATAAGGTGCTTCCGCCTACTTCTGCATCAAGATCCCACAAGGCCAAAGTGTGGTCCGGGGGCCACTGGTAATCCGCGAGGAAGCTCAAGTGGCCCACGGGGGGATTTCCAAAAATGAATATGTGAATTTAGTTTGTTTCTCTTATAACATTATTTGGAGGCAAAAGAGGAGATGCTGGAGGTGATGGGAGTGTGTGTGTGTGTGTGTGTGTGTTGGCGTAGAGTAGAGTAGACAGACTTACCGTCCGCTCTGATGGTGGTGCTGGAGGTGATGGGAGGGTGTGTGTGTGTGTGTGTGTGTGTGTGTGTATGTCTTACCGGCCGCTCTGATGGTGGTGCTGGAGGTGATGGGTGTGTGTGTGTGTGTGTGTGTCTTACCGTCCGCTCTGATGGTGGTGCTGGAGGTGATGGGTGTGTGTGTGAGTGTGTGTGAGTGTGAGTGTGTGTGTGTGTGTGTGTGTGTGTGTGTGTGTGTGTGTGTGAGTGTGTTGGCGTAGAGTAGAGTAGACAGATTTACCGTCCGCTCTGATGGTGGTGCTGGAGATGATGAGAGGGTGGCGGCTGCGGTGGAGGAGGTGGCGGGGGTGGAGGTGGAGGCGGCGGCTGCTGCTGGAAAAGCTGCTGGAGCTGCCGCAGGTGTTGGTGGAACTGCTGCTGTTGCTGCTGCTGCTGGTGATGGTGATGATGTGGGTTAAACATCACGGCGGTTATGTCGCGGCTGAGATCCTGTGAATGATTCACAAGTACAGTAGCTAAAGGTTAACTTTAAAACCACCTAACGGTAACAACGAAACACTTTAATATTGTTAACCATAAAAGGACTAGCTACGAAGCACACAAAGGAATAAGAAGCACGCTAAATGCTTATTTAATAAGCCGTTGGTGCTACGAATTCGCCAGTAACTTAACAGACATTCTAACGGTAGCATCCGCGTATTCATCTGAGCAGAAAACTAGACGTTGCGACCATGACGTTAGCCAAGTTTCCTCAGCAGTTAGGGCACAGAGCCGTGGGTCGATTTAACCAAAACAAAGTCAAGGATAATTTTCCACCTGACGTTATATCTTAAAACACAACAGAAAACATCAAAACAGTCCGTCACTGTTACAAAAAATTGGCAGCAGAATGCAACGTTATCTAGTTAGCACCCCGTGCTAACGCTTTTAGCTAACTAACATTAACTTCTGAGACATTGTTGATATCTACCGTGATATTAGCTCGCTAGTAGTTAGCTAAACACAGATAATAAGACGGTGGACAGAGCGATGAATATTTAGAATACAGCTCATCTTTATGTAAAGCCACCTCCAATAAACTATGTTTTTTCTTCAAAAGCTTTTGGAACTGATTTTTCGTATAATTGACCTAGCTTATTCTTAGCAGGTTAACGTTAACTAGCTGGTGGCCCGACGCTAAAATGTTAGTGTCTTTCATTCACCACTTGCTCAGTTAAAAACTACTTCTATAGCTCAGATGTTAATATAAACTGTACGCTTCTCTGCGGTGACCTACTTCTCAAATGTAGAAACGGTGAAATGACTCCGTTGACATAAAACACTGACGCCTGTTGCAACTTCCTTTCACATCAATTCTCCATTCTGCGCAGTTGGCTATGCTGCTCACTCGCACTGGCCGCTAGCATACCGGTGTTTGGTGCTGCTGGAGCTACGCAGGGAAAGAGACGCCCCTGGTTTTAGTGTATTGCCTCCTGTGGTTCGGAGGCTACACTGCAATAAGCTGCACTCTTGTTCAGTAGCGTTCAAAACAGATTGATTTCTATGCAATCGAACCAAGACACACGTAGTTAACTTTAACTGGCAAACAAGTTACTTTGGCTATTACATTTTTATTTATTATTTTAATCTTTTATGTGCTAAAACACATTTTAGGCTATTTTCGACTTTTTTAATGAATAGTTTTTTGGCATGTTAATCATCTGCTTGTCTGTATTCTTACCTTGTGTCGTGTGCCATCTCCGTGTGCAATATTCTTTTGATGGTCTATTTAACTGTGTTATTAAAAGGCGTTAAAAGTCCCATATTATGCTTTTTCGAAGCTAACTTTGCTCTCTTTTTTTGCAATTTTTATTTCTCATTGCCCTCAGCTGCTTACGTGGCTGCCAATGTTGTGGGACCCCATCCAACTTACCCTGTGACATACGTAGTTAGGACAATTCTATGCAGGTGGCTTAAGCACACAGCAGCTGAATAGTTACTAACAGTGTAAATTGTCTATTTTAACAATTGAGGCTTTTTATCCAACTTAAAGTGTGTGTGGAGGCAGTATAGACCCAGGAAACACATTCAAAAGCCACAATAAGTGATTTTTCGTAATATGGGACCTTTAATAAAACATGACGCCGCTCAGGTCCTGCCTTCAGCACCATGGAGAGGGCCGGAGCCAGAGCGCTGAGACTGAGCACTGGAGACTGAGCCGGGCAGGAATCCCCAACTTTTTGCGTTCACTTCTGAAAAGCAGAATAGTTTTTATGGAGTTATGACTTAAAGTACGAATTTGTGACTTAAAGTATTGAGACTAATACTCATGGGCTTTGATTTCTGCAGTACTCCAGTAACGACTGAACGTCAGATCTGAGGACCGTAATTTGACCTATTCAGTCTCCTGTAGAGCCTATAGGCTGAGTTGGTGAGAGCAGGGAGGGACTGCTACATGTCCCCACAATATCTACTCAGTAACTAACCCTACATCTACAGTTGCTACTAGGCTACTCCGTAGAGTAGAGTAGAGTAGAGTAGAGTAGAGTAGAGTAGAGAAAAGAGGCTACTCAAGCTTCAATCTGCGTGCACTGCGCCTGCCCGTTGTGCGCAGGGGATTGTGCCGAGATCTGTGTGTGTGTGTGTGTGTGTGTGTGTGTGCGCAGAGATCTCCCTGTTTATGCAGACACCAGCAGAGATCATCCCTCTCTCTCTCTCTCTAGCGGTGTGTGACAGACGGCAGAGCTACGGTCGGTCGAACAGAGCAGGTAGCTTAGCTGGCCTGTTTTCTTCGCCGCGGGGTCGCCAGCAATGAGATTGGATGCCGAAATAAAATAGGAAGACGAGACGGTATTTATCCCGTACCCTACAAGCACAAGGGGGAAAGGAAGTGGATATAGCAATCCTGCGGCCGGGAAAACGGTTCGCTTTCTTTTGGCTTTCTACAGAGTGACAGCAAACCTCAGCAGCAGCAAACATGGGCAACCGGGGGATGGAGGATCTGATTCCTCTGGTGAATAAAATGCAGGACGCGTTCTCCGCCATCGGACAGAACGCCAATCTGGACCTTCCGCAGATCGCCGTAGTCGGCGGCCAGAGCGCGGGGAAAAGCTCGGTGTTGGAGAACTTCGTGGGCAAGTAAGTGTTTTTAAAAGCGCCATAAAGGCTTAGGCGGCAATAAGCGTAACGGGTGTGTGTGTGTGTGTGTGTGTGTGGGGGGGGGGGGGGGGGGTATGTACGGTAGAATTACCTCTAGTCTAATCTGAACACCCGAGGCTTCACCATGCTGGTCTCTAAAAGACGCATCTTTATTTTATTAAATGAATCCCCATAACCAATAGGCTATCTCTTCCTCACCAATGTGCATCGCCAGAAGGCATCTAATCTAGTGGTTTTGATACATGAACATGAAGCCTATTATGCACAAGACGTAGTCTACTTGCAACACACTACTGAACGCCGTTTTGTCTTCATTTAATCGAACAAACATTCAAGGTCACGACTTGAACGGAGAGTAATATCATCATCACGTTGCTGGAGAAAAGTCGTGTGCCTGTGCCACTGCGACTGAGCATTATGGGATATAATGTGCGCACTTGGCGATTGGCCAGGCCTTAGCCAATGAGATTCGCTCCTGTCCTAACGGTGCCTGAGTGAGACAGCAGCATCTGCTTGCGGTACCAGCGGGCTTGTTGTGCAAGAGTGATCTTGAGGCGCATACAGTATATAAACCATATAGTAATAATAATAATAATAATAATAATAATAATAATTAGTCTTGTTGTCAGAGTGATCTTGAGGCGCATACAGTATATAAACCATATAATAATAATAATAATAATAATAATAATAATTAGTCTTGTTGTGCAAGAGTGATCTTGAGGCGCATACAGTATATAAACCATATAATAATAATAATAATAATAATAATAATAATTAGTCTTGTTGTGCAAGAGTGATCTTTAGGCACATACAGTATAAACCAGCAGGATACAGCCGCCGCAGCACCCATATAGTAGCCTAGTTTGGCCTTAGAACACACACTCTCTCTGACTACAATACACACCCATAGTTTGGCCTTAGGACACACACTCTCCCTGAGTACAGTACACACAATCCCCATAGTTTGGCCTTAGGACACACACTCTCTCTGAGTACGACACACACCCATAGTTTGGCCTTAGGACACACACTCTCTCTGAGTCCAATACACACAATCCCCATAGTTTGGCCTTAGGACACACACTCTCTCTGAGTCCAATACACACAATCCCCATAGTTTGGCCTTAGGACACACACTCTCTCTGAGTACGACACACACCCATAGTTTGGCCTTAGGACACACACTCTCTCTGAGTCCAATACACACAATCCCCATAGTTTGGCCTTAGGACACACACTCTCTCTGAGTGCAATACACACAATCCCTCTATAAAATGCATTTGAACTGTAAGAGTGATGTGTATGAGGCAAGACGATATTATTCTCTATTCTCTCAACAGTCACATAAGGTTTCGTTTGTGTCAGACTCTGGCTGTGTTAGACTGTGTCAGACTCTGGCTGTGTTAGACTGTGTTAGACTCTGGCTGTGTTAGACCGTGTTAGACTCTGGCTGTGTTAGACCGTGTCAGACTCTGGCTGTGTTAGACCGTGTTAGACTCTGGCTGTGTTAGACTGTGTTAGACTCTGGCTGTGTTAGACCGTGTTAGACTCTGGCTGTGTTAGACTGTGTCAGACTCTGGCTGTGTTAGACTGTGTTAGACTCTGGCTGTGTTAGACTGTGTTAGACTCTGGCTGTGTTAGACTGTGTCAGACTCTGGCTGTGTTAGACTGTGTTAGACTCTGGCTGTGTTTGGTTAGACTCTTGCTGTGACCCTCGGGTTAGTGCTGGCTGTGTTGGGTAGACTATGGCTGTGTTGGGTAGACTCTAAGAGTGCTGCTGTGTTGGGTAGACTCTAAGAGTGCTGGTTGTGTTGGGTAGACTATGGCTGTGTTGGGTAGACTCTAAGAGTGCTGCTGTGTTGGGTAGACTATGGCTGTGTTGGGTAGACTCTAAGAGTGCTGGCTGTGTTGGGTAGACTATGGCTGTGTTGGGTAGACTCTAAGAGTGCTGCTGTGTTGGGTAGACTCTAAGAGTGCTGCTGTGTTGGGTAGACTCTAACAGTGCTGCTGTGTTGGGTAGACTATGGCTGTGTTGGGTAGACTATGGCTGTGTTGGGTAGACTCTAAGAGTGCTGGCTGTGTTGGGTAGACTATGGCTGTGTTGGGTAGACTCTAAGAGTGCTGCTGTGTTGGGTAGACTATGGCTGTGTTGGGTAGACTATGGCTGTGTTGGGTAGACTCTAAGAGTGCTGGCTGTGTTGGGTAGACTATGGCTGTGTTGGGTAGACTCTAAGAGTGCTGCTGTGTTGGGTAGACTATGGCTGTGTTGGGTAGACTCTAAGAGTGCTGCTGTGTTGGGTAGACTATGGCTGTGTTGGGTAGACTATGGCTGTGTTGGGTAGACTCTAAGAGTGCTGCTGTGTTGGGTAGACTCTAAGAGTGCTGGCTGTGTTGGGTAGACTATGGCTGTGTTGGGTAGACTATGGCTGTGTTGGGTAGACTCTAAGAGTGCTGCTGTGTTGGGTAGACTATGGCTGTGTTGGGTAGACTATGGCTGTGTTGGGTAGACTCTAAGAGTGCTGCTGTGTTGGGTAGACTATGACTGTGTTGGGTAGACTCTAAGAGTGCTGCTGTGTTGGGTAGACTCTAAGAGTGCTGCTGTGTTGGGTAGACTATGGCTGTGTTGGGTAGACTCTAAGAGTGCTGCTGTGTTGGGTAGACTATGGCTGTGTTGGGTAGACTATGGCTGTGTTGGGTAGACTCTAAGAGTGCTGCTGTGTTGGGTAGACTATGGCTGTGTTGGGTAGACTCTA
>JAODXP020000008.1:8224500-8227000 GCA_027497455.2 Sardinella longiceps | reverse complement strand
GCATTGGCATAAAGACGGGATGTCCATGGAGCGCAATAAATTTTATTCTGGCGCTGAACCAATGGTTGAATTGGATGACCCAATGCGCTCCTTCTAACACCATTTCACCAATCCCGGTGCAAGCATTCGCTGACGACGTTCAAATGTCTTCACGTCTGGAAAACATAATACACAACATGCTCAATAAAACGGATGCCTTCCTGGAGTGGTCAGGCCTTCAGGTTAAAGATACCAAATGCGCTGTTCTATACGAACGGAGGAGCGGCGGAAACCGATGGTATCGGGCAAAATCAGACAAAGACCCACATTTTAAAATCAATGGCAAGCCGATAAGAGTTTTCTCACGAAAAGAAACTTATACATATTTGGGACATAAATTTAATGTGGCCGGGGAATGGGATGAACAATTGCAAGAAATCATATTTGAATACACGACCAGGCTGCAGAAAATTGATGAATCCCCGCTGCCGCTTACCATGAAATTAGAGGCAATTAGACAGATTGCCCTAGCGAAAGTGCAACATCTTTTCGCAAACATACATATTCCAAGGAAAATACTGCAGGATATGAACAATAGAACCGTACAAACAGTAAGAAGATGGCTTGGCTTGAACAGTCACACCACCCGTGATATTATTCATCACAGCAGGCGTGAAGGGGGGCTGGGGGTCCCAGATTTTGAATGGACATACTTCTCCACACGGCTCTCCCACTTACTACACATGCTTGACAATGATGATGACCGGGTCAGAGAAATGGCCCGCGCATCACTTTTCCTTGACATGCAGAAGCGCAAAGTTCCATTTGCCAGCGAATCGGAGCCCAGTTTTCTAGGTTTCCGAAGGAAACCAAATGGAAAATTAGATACTAACGCAGTCGGTTTTGGCGTTAGATCCGATTGGCCAGACTTAAATGATCTTTGTAATTGGACTGGTGTTAACCTACGATGGTCTCAAGCGGAGGCCATGCGTGCCGTTCCATCAGAGACTATGAAAGATAAAAACATTACAGTATGCGCGACTGTTCTGGAGGACGGTTTGCACTATACACTCACAACTGCATGCTGCCGCGCTTCCTTGCTCTCTGTTAAACATCGTAAGCGCCGGAAACACTGGACTGATCTTAAAATCCAAGGAAAATTAGCCTGCCTATCTTCTACTGACCACTCAGTCTCACACTCAATCTTCCAAAATGCCTCGATCGACGAGAACATCCAAAAATTTACAGTTAAGAGTAGACTCCAGGTTTTACCCACCCAATTGAACTTGTCGATCTGGTATCCCACTTGTCACTCACCACTATGCATTAATCACAAACATGATCAAATTGTTGAGTCACTGTCACATGTATTGAATGGCTGTATTTTCTATAAAGATCTATACATTAGTAGGCACGATAGGATTGTGGACATTTTGCTACATCAATTATCATCTATCTTCTTGCCTACAGTGACAGTTTATACAAACCGTGTTGTCAAACCATACATGTTTCAACTAAATCACGGTATGTCTGCATTTCATACTGTACAAGCTAACAGACCTGATATTACCATTATTGATGAGAACCAAAGAAATGTTTTTATTCTGGAAGTTGCCTGTTGCTTTGATCCCTTTTTGGAGGAAACCTTCCTAGAGAAGGCAGTGAAATACCAACCTCTTGTACAGCAAATAAGTAATCTTGGTTATAATTGTCAGTTGCTTGTGTTCATATTTGGCAGCCTAGGCCATGTGCATAGGTTAGTCACAAGGGGGCTCAGGTTAATTGGCTTTTCAAAATCAAAAGCAAAACAGCTAGCTAAATACTGCTCAATATCATCTTTAATAGGCAGTTACCATGTCTGGAAAAGAAGATGCTGTATATATCCATAATGTGTGTTTAATTTGTGCTGCTTTGACCAATGTCAGTCATATAGCTAATTCACTCTTGTGCATCTATTGCAGCTGTTAAAATTTGTGTCTTTGAGTATCATTATTTTGAATTGTGGACACAAATAAAGAAGTAAAATGTGTGTGTGTGTGTGTGTGTGTGTGTTCGGGTCCACAAATCCATGTGATAGAGTCTGCGTTTCTCTGTGTGTGACATTACTCTATGACACAGAAAACAGTCGTGGAGCGCCACAGTGTGTGTGTGTGTGTGTGTGTGTGTGTGTGTGTGTGTGTGTGTGTGTGTGAAGGCTAGAGGAACTAACCTACATTGGCATCTCCATGCTCTCATCATGAAGATCTGGCACAAAGAGGAAATAGCATCACACCTCAGACACACTTATTGTCATTCTCTTCAAGAAGGGAGACAAGGTGGACTGTGACAATTACAGAGGCGTCTCGCTCTTGTCCACCACAGGAAAGATCATAGCCCGCCTTCTCTTCAGGAGACTCCTCCCTCTCTCAGAGGAAATTCTCCCTGAATCTCAGTGTGGTTTCCGTCCTGCCTGTGGCACCACCGACATGATCTTTACAGCAAGAATCTCAGTGTGGTTTCCGTCCTGCCCGTGGCACCACTG
>JAODXP020000008.1:8214500-8217000 GCA_027497455.2 Sardinella longiceps | reverse complement strand
GTGTGTGTGTGTGTGTGTGTAGACCTGAAGATAATTGGGGTGATCACTAAGGGCGTGTGTGTGTGTGTGTGTGTGTGTGTGTGTGTGTGTGTGTGTGTAGGTCTGCGGACAATTGGGGTGATCACGAAGTTGGACCTGATGGATGAAGGAACTGATGCCCGAGAAATCCTAGAAAACAAACTGCTCCCACTAAGAAGAGGTAGGAGAAACACACACACACACACACACACACACACACACACACACACACAGTACTGCACACTCACCCCCCAATTTCAACCGAAGCCCGAATTTCAACCGAAACTTTAACTACATTAATTAAGCAATTTCAACCGAAGCCCGACTAACTTTAACTAATTCTTTTACCCTTTAACCGCCAAAGTCGACATTTGCGACAAGCATGTTGCTGTTTTTAAAGTCTCATAACTCCTAATCTAACATTTCAATTTGCTTAAACTACTTTGATATAATCCTAAAAAAACTTTGTGTCCAATTCAAAAATATTTAGTGAGAGGCTTTTGAAAAAGCACATCAAACATCTCTTTCAGCGGGCTGTGATAGCCCCGCCCACGGGGATCATGTGCTCGCATGACGGCAGGAGAAGGAAGGAGAGACCAGTAGTTTTAGCTTTTTCATGTCCTACTTTGATGTAATCCTGAAAAAAACTTTGTGTCCAATTCAAAAATATTTAATGAGAGGCTTTTGAAAAAACATATCAAACAGCTCTTTCAGCGGGCTGTGACGGGGATTGTGTGCATGACGGCAGGAGAGGGAAGGAGAGACCGGTGGATTTAGTGATCTCAACGAAGCGGGTTTGAATCAAATCAAATCAAACATTTGGCCTGTAGTGGAGTTACAGGATATGTTTCGTGCTGCCGGGAATTAAATAAATATTAACACAGAGGCAATAATAATAGTTTTATCTGCGATTAGAACCAAGAAAGCGCCAAGAAGTATGGAGCTTCATCAGCCGCCATTCCTGAGGTCGTATTGAGGTCAATGAAAATGAACTTCGCGCCGTTACATAAATACATATAGAAATATCTGTCTGTCTGTGTGTCTGTGTGTGTAGGTTACATAAATACATATAGAAATATCTGTCTGTCTGTGTGTCTGTGTGTGTAGGTTACATAAATACATATAGAAATATCTGTCTGTCTGTGTGTCTGTCTGTGTAGGTTACATCGGTGTGGTGAACCGCAGCCAGGCGGACATTATGTTAAACATATCTGTCTGTCTGTCTGTGTGTCTGTGTGTGTAGGTTACATCGGTGTGGTGAACCGCAGCCAGGCGGACATTATGTTAAACATATCTGTGTGTGTGTGTCTGTGTGTGTGTGTGTGTGTAGGTTACATCGGTGTGGTGAACCGCAGCCAGGCGGACATTGACGGCAGGAAGGACATCCACGCTGCCATGGCTGCAGAAAAGAAGTTCTTCATGTCCCACAATGCCTACAGACACATGTCTGAACGCATGGGCACCCCTTACCTGCAGAAGGTCCTCAATCAGGTACACACACACACACACACACACACACACACACACACACACACACACACACAGTGCTTCATGTCCCACTCTGCCTACAGACACATGTCTGAACGCATGGGCACCCCTTACCTGCAGAAGGTCCTCAATCAGGTACACACACACACACATACACACACACACACACACACACAGTGCTTCATGTCCCTCTCTAAACCAGCTCACAGTCACTCTGTCAATATTGCCTCCAAACTCTCTCTAATTCGGCTCACAGTATATCTGATGTGTCAATATTGCCTCCAAACTTTCTAAAAAGACCACTAAACATACACACACACACACACACACACACACACACACTTTCTAAAAAGACCACTATACACACACACACACACACACTTTCTAAAAAGACCACTAAACATCTTCAACTGGAGCAGCTACCAGAGTTCTTAGCTTAGAATGCAGCTGCCAAAAGAACCAAAAGAACATTATCACATGATTCCAATTCTAAAGTCCTTTACAGTTACAGAAGTGACTTCAAATCATTGCTATTTGTGTTTCTATCAGTAAATGGGAGAGGATCTTATTACATATCTGTAATAACTTGTTGTCAAAACAAGGTGTGATCTCTGCTATTATGCACTACAGCTTTGGAACTCAAAAATGCTCCTACAGTTCGCTGTTTAACCAAACTGTTCTCAGATGCTGATGTGAAGATTGAACAAGTGGTTTTGAGAATTAAAATTCTGAACTGAGAAACATACCAAAGCGACTGAGAGAAAAATTTACAATCATTTTAAGAATATTAAATTTATTCACATTTCTTTGTGTTTTTCCTTTCTTCCATCTATTGTACTTTCCCTTATTTTTGTACAGCACATTGGAAGCCGTTGTGCCTTGTCTTACTTTGCCTTTGGTACTTTCAGAACGTTTTTTAAGCTGTTTTTCTCTCCCATTGTGATGTCATCAGCAACTGACCAATCACATCCGAGACACCCTGCCGGCCCTGCGC
>JAODXP020000008.1:8202000-8212000 GCA_027497455.2 Sardinella longiceps | reverse complement strand
GGGAGCCAAGATCAACCGTATCTTTCACGAGCGCTTCCCCTTCGAGCTGGTCAAGGTGTGTGTGTGTGTGTGTGTGTGTGTGTGTGTGTGTGTATAAATCTAGGCCTACACAAATCCACACTCACTTCATTCACAAGATAAGCATTGCTCACTGTTCAGTTTTGTTTTGTGCGGCTTCTTGTACAGTGTTGGAGACACTGTTGTTTGGTGCGTAAATGAGCCTGTCAGCGGTTTCTGTAATATTTGAACATTTCTCCAACCCTAACCCTAACCCTCTCTCCATTGCAATGTTTGTATTTAGGCTACGCACACAATCACTCTCAGTGGTGTAATATTTAACATTTCACTCTCAGTGGTGTAATATTTAACAATCACTCTCAGTGGTGTAATATTTAACACAATCACTCTCAGTGGTGTAATATTTAACACAATCACTCTCAGTGGTGTAATATTTAACAATCACTCTCAGTGGTGTAATATTTAACAATCACTCTCAGTGGTGTAATATTTAACATTTCACTTTCTCCATTGCAATATTTTTTATATGCACCTCATTACTGTCATTTTCCTGGCCATTAACTTACGAGGATGTTAGAAGATCAAAATGATAAATGACAATAGATTACAGATGAATAGAGTAATACAGAGTAATAGAGTAATAGATTACAAAAACCATTTGGGATTCCCAAGACCTTCCAACCCATCTTCTCTCAATGTGTTAGAATAAAAACTTGGATGTGTGTGTGTGTGTGTGTGTGTGTGAGTGTATTTAAATCCTCTCTCTCTCTCTCTCTCTCTCTCTCTCTCTATCTCTGTCTCTCTCTCTCTCTCTCTCTCTCTCTCTCTCTATCTCTCTCTCTCTCACTCTCTCTTTCTGTCCCAGATGGAGTTTAATGAGAAGGAGCTTCGCAAAGAGATCAGCTACGCAATCAAGAATATTCACGGCATCAGGCACGTCAATCACTCACTCATTCACTCACACATTCACTCACTCACTCACTCACTCACCCAGCCTGATCACTCCAACCCCTCACACGTCTAGCCACAGTCACCTGATCACTCCAACCCCTCACACGTCTAGCCACAGTCACCTGATCACTCCAACCCCTCACACGTCTAGCCACAGTCACCTGATCACTCCTGCCCCTCACACGTCTAGCCACAGTCACCTGATCACTCCAACCCCTCACACGTCTAGCCACAGTCACCAGTGGACTCCAAGAAGGTGGAGACAAGGGGAGTTATACCAGGATAGGTAGAGGGAGTTAAACCACAGGAGTTAAACCAGACCAGGGAGTTAAACCAGGGTATTTAAACCAGGGGTAGCTAAACAACCTGATGTAGTTAAACCAGAGGAGTTAACCCAGAGAAGTCAGGATTACCGTTCTCTCTAAGTAAGTTAGGCTTACTGCTCTCTCTGGGTAAGTTAGGCTTACCGCTCTCTTTAAGTAAGTTAGGCTTACCGCTCTCTCTGGGTAAGTTAGGCTTACCGCTCTCTCTGGGTAAGTTAGGCTTACCGCTCTCTCTGGGTAAGTTAGGCTTACCGCTCTCTCTGGGTAAGTTAGGCTTACCGCTCTCTCTGGGTAAGTTAGGCTTACCGCTCTCTCTGGGTAAGTTAGGCTTACCGCTCTCTCTGGGTAAGTTAGGCTTACCGCTCTCTCTGGGTAAGTTAGGCTTACCGCTCTCTCTGGGTAAGTTAGGCTTACTGCTCTCTCTGGGTAAGTTAGGCTTACTGCTCTCTGTGGGTAAGTTAGGGTTAGCACGCAAATCACCTTCTTGGAATACCCTGTCAAAGAGACCTTGGCTATGATGTGATTAGACTTTCTGTAGTCATGGCATTTTCTTTATGTGTGTGTGTGTGTGTGTGTGTGTGTGTGTGCTTGTGAAAGGTTAAAGGGTAGAAGCCTGTGACTTGGAGAGGGGGCGCAAGGGCAGGTGGTCCCTGGAAAACATGATGTGGGAAAAGTGGTCCTCCATTCAATTCAATTCAATTCAATTCAATTTTATTTGTAGAGCGCACAAATACAGTACATTGTCTCACGGCGCTTTACAGACTTTACGGGAAGCATCCATGAGAATCAGGGGCAAGGAAAAACTCCCTCGCTTTGTAAATAATTTGTTATGTAGGAAGAAACCTTGGGCAGATCCACGCCTCATGGACTCAGCCTACCTGCCTGGGGCCTAATAAAGTATCCGTAAAGTCTGATGCATAGATTGACCATGGATAACACAAAACAGTATGAGTACTGAATGTAGTCAGAGATGATATACACATAGTTTGTGTGACAGTCAGGGCCAAGGGATGGAGTCAGTAGTTGGAGTGTGGGATTAGTCAGTAACTGGAGTGGGATCAGAGTTCATTGGGTGTTGGTCGCCATCTAAGTAGTGGTCATCAGGGGGCCATCAGGCCAGTTCCATCACAGGCCTCAGAGAAAAGGGGAGGATGGTCCTGGTGTGTGGCTCCGGGGGGGTTGGTCAGCATCCGTAGTAGGGTAGGGTTGGTGGCAGGGAGGTTCATCACTCAGCCAGTGCGTCGGGGCAGAGGAGGCAAGAGAGACAAAAAGAAACAGAAACAAGAGGGTTAGGCCAATCTAGGAGGATATCACTTCATGATATGTGTCATATAATCTAGCTAGAGTGAGGAGAGGGAGAGAGAGAGAGGAGAAAGAGGGTTGTACAGGATGGCAAGTGTGCAGAAGGTGGCAGCACTAGGCTATCGCAGCATAACTAAGGTATGGTACATGGCATCTCACCAACCCAGAAGGGGGTGGTCAGTGGCCGCCTTGGAAAAACAGCAGAGGTAGCCCTCCCAGGAAGGCCCAAGAGGAGTGGTGATATGCCATGGCCCACTCCTAATTATAGGAAATGTCAAAAAGGAAGGTTTTAAGTCTAGACTTAAAGGTATTGAGAGTGTCCGCTTCTCGAATGTAGGGAGGAATAGAATTCCATAGAAGAGACTCACTCACCACACACACTCCACACACCAGTCACGCTCCTGTTGGGCAGAATCACCACATTTACAACCAATCACGATACACAGGGGAGCTGAAGTATATTTCTTGTCTATTGTGAGATATGACCACACATACACACACACTCACACGCACACACACACACACACACACACACATACACATACACATACATATTTGAGGCCATTTATGCTGTCAGACCACCATTTCTGATGTGGAAAGCCATAGCTTTATCCATACTTGCATCCATCAAGATTTAAGATTTTGGTTCCTGACATGTGCATGTCTTTAGGGAGGACAAAGAAGCCCTCAGTCTTATCAGTACACGTCTTTAGGGAAGCACTCTGCCTTTAGCTGGAATGCTGGATTTGGGGTGTCGGATGGAGATGAGGTCTGGAGGTCAAAGGTTAACCCTAACCCTAACTCTCTCAGGCTGGAGGTCAAAGGTTAACCCTAACCTTAGCTCTCAGGCTAGAGGTTAAAGGTTAACCCTAATCCTAACTCTCTCAGGCTAGAGGTCAAAGGTTAACCCTAACCCTGACTCTCAGGCTGGAGGTCAAAGGTTAACCCTAACCCTAACTCTCGGGCTACAGGGAGATTGCATAAATGCACCATAAAAGTACTTTGTGTCTCTCCACATTTCTGCTCTGGTCTGTGTATGTGTCTGTGTGTGTGTGTGTGTGTGTGTGTGTGTGTGTGTGTGTGTGTGTGTCCTTCCACATTCCTTTCACCTTTTATTTGGGACTACTGCTGTCTGTTTTGCATGAGAGTGTATGTGTTTGATTTGATTTCGTCTCTCTTTAGTTTAACCTTTGCCCTTTGCCTAACCCTAACCCTGGTCTGACCCCCACCTTTGCCTAATCCACCCAACTCCTCTCTTGTGTTCCAAACCCCACTAAACACTAAAATGTTTGTTTTATTTACTTATTTGTTATGTGTGTTCCTTTGGGCTTCTTCTGTGTGTGTGTGTGTGTGTGTGTGTGTGTGTGTGTGAGGCAGGACGGGCCTCTTCACGCCGGACATGGCCTTTGAGACCATAGTGAAACGGCAGATCGGGAAGATCAAAGAGCCGTGCCAGAAATGTGTGGACATGGTCATATCTGAGCTAGTCAGTACGGTTAGGCAGTGTACGCAGAAGGTAACGCAGACAGCGTCTCAACACACACACACACACACGCACACACACACACCCACACACACACATCCCCCTCAAACCTGCTCTGAATGACTGAATGATATGAAAAGAGTTTGCTGATATCTCCCACTGTTTGGCTCCTGCATCTTTGCACTGCACTAGTGTATGTGTGTGTGTGTGTGTGTGTGTGTGTGTGTATGTGTGTGTGTGTGTGGCAATGAGTAGTTTGTTGTTTAAATGTAGAGGTGTGTGTATGCTGAGCTTACTCTGCTGAGGAAAAGAGTGTGTGTGTGTGTGTGTGTGTGTGAGAGAGAGAGAGAGAGAGACTGTGAGTGAGTGTGTATAAAAAGAGTAGGAGTTTATTTACAGTTTTTCTCAGTCAATTTAATACATTTCTCAGGTCAGAACTGAAATTCTCAAAACTACTTCAGTACTCAATCTTCAATTAAATATGTGACTTGTGCACATCGTAAACTTATGATGCATCCCAGCGCATCCTAGAGATGCATCAAAAACCCTTTAAGTCTTTACATGCAAAATATTTGAGCATGTCATAATATGGTTATAACCATAGCTTGCATCATTATACTCCTCATGTGTTCACTGTTACATTGACAACATGACTAAACAATTTGCCTGTTTTATTCGCACACAATAACACAAGGACTTGTCCTTCTGATGGACTGGCATGTTCATTGACACAGAAATGTACTTTTGAGAGATGAACTAAGAATTTTGAGCAAGATACTGGCTTTAGCAGGCAATCCATGGTGTTTTGCCATTTGTCTGAATTGTTTTGAGAAATGCACTTGCTGAGAATTGTCCCAAAGCGACTGAGAAAAACTGTAATGGCTGCCTGATCAGGTGTGAGCTCAGCACACGCCACCTGCTGGTGAGACAGAGGCAGCACCTGGAGTTCCTCAGAATGGCTTCAGGAATCTGCTTGAGTCTCAACAGTTGTTGCTCATAGGTGGGATTCTCTCTCTCTCTCTCTCTCTCTCTCTCCTGTATTGTGAGTGGGAGAGATGGAGAGGGTGGGGTGGGCAGGGCCTCTATCTGTCCCTCTGCTGAATGGCTTTTAGGAAGATGACCAATGAAATGACCAATGCCTTTCTTGCCTTCTCCGTCCTGTGGTAGGCATACTCTCTCCTTCTTCTTCTTCTCTCTTTCTCTCTCTCTCTCTCTCTTGCCTTCTCCGTCCTGTGGTAGGCATACTCTCTCCTTCTTCTTCTTCTCTCTTTCTCTCTCTCTCTCTCTCTCTTGCCTTCTCCGTCCTGTGGTAGGCATACTGTTCCCTCTGTCCTCTTCTTCCTGTATATCTCTCTCTCTCTCTCTCATGTTTTTTATTTTTGTCCTCCAATTTTCCCCTTACACTGACTGTTATGCTTACCGTCACTCTCTCTCTCTCTCTCTCTTTGTCTCTTTCTCTCTCTCTCTCTCTCTCTTGCACACACACACACACACACACACACACACACACACACACACACACACACACACACACATCCCTCTGTTCTGCAGGACGGGTCTGTTTACTCCAGACCTAGCCTTCGAGGCCATAGTGAAAAAGCAGATCCAGAAGCTGCATGGGCCTACGCTCAAGTGCATAGATATGGTGGTGGGGGAGCTCACCTCTACCATACGCAAGTGTAGCGAGAAGGTAATGTGTGTGGGGCCTCCACCTCTCCCTCCTGCGCTGCGCTGCGCTACGTCACGTCACGTCACGTCTCTATGTTTGTTACCCAGTGGTTTGGCTAGACTGATGGCTGGACTCGTGTGGAGCACTCTCACTCGGCCAGAAAGAGCAGGAAAGGCAAAGCCGTAACTCAGTAACTCACTCGGCCAGAAATACCCGGAAAGGCACTACTCCAGTAAGGGATAAAACATTCCACTACTCCAGTAAGGGATAAAACATTCCACTACTCCAGTAAGGGGTGAAGCATTCCACTACTCCAGTAAGGGATAAAACATTCCACTACTCCAGTAAGGGATATCTAGAGATAAAGCATTCCACTACTCCAGTAAGGGATAAAACATTCCACTACTCCATAAGGGATAAAACATTCCACTACTCCAGTAAGGGATAAAACATTCCACTACTCCAGTAAGGGATATCTAGGGATAAAGCATTCTACTACTCCAGTAAGGGGTGAAGCATTCCACTACTCCAGTAAGGGATAAAACATTCCACTACTCCAGTAAGGGATATCTAGAGATAAAGCATTCCACTACTCCAGTAAGAGGTGAAGCATTCCACTACTCCAGTAAGGGATAAAGCAGTCCACTACTCCAGTAAGAGGTGAAGCATTCCACTACTCCAGTAAGGGATAAAGCATTCCACTACTCCAGTAAGGGATATCTAGAGATAAAGCATTCCACTACTCCAGTAAGGGATAAATCAGTCTACTACTCCAGTAAGGGGTGAAGCATTCCACTACTCCAGTAAGGGATAAAGCATTCCACTACTCCAGTAAGGGATATCTAGAGATAAAGCATTCCACTACTCCAGTAAGGGATATGTAGAGATAAAGCAGTCCACTACTCCAGTAAGAAGTGAAGCATTCCACTAACACTAGCAACTAGCAACCCAAAATATGAGTGGGGACTGATTTTTTAAACATAAATTTGAGTTAATGATTGTCATATTTGAGTGCTAGTCAGCTTCTCAAACATTTTAGTTGGTTTTAGTTTATTCTTAACAAAATTATGTCACCGAACGAAACTTTGGACCTAAAACATTAGTCTTGACTTGAGGGAATGGATTCTATTGTCCAAGCATTAACAACCACAGTTTGGCAGGGAAATCCAAACTGTCATCAATGTCACTAGAATTTGAAATCTAGTTTACATTGAGGGCACAGCAGCAAGTTAAAGTATGATATGATCAGGAAGACTTTTGATGTTTTTAAAAAGACTTCATCATGGTGGTTCTATAATCACATTGGGCTCAGTGTCTTGCAAAGGATCATGGCAGTGAAAGGACACTCAGAACTTTTGAGATGGCTTGAAATGCTTTTTTTTGTTGGGAAAATGTAATTCCATTTGAAATTGAAAATCTGAAGTGTTTCTACAATAATATGTTGATCAAGCATGTCAGGGTTGACAGTGTGGTACGTTAGAGATGCTACAGATTCTGGAGGAGACCTTGTGAACTTCCATAGTCAGCTCTGGTGCTCAACTCCTCAGACTGCTCTTCGCTCTGCAGTGTCTGATCTGCTAGTGCGGTGCATCTGGGTGCCCATTTGGTTGTGCTTGTAGGGTTTGTAATGTAGCTGGATCAGTGCCCTATGCTGTTGTCCTTGCAGGGTTTGTGATGTCCTGTGCTCTGTGAGTTGGCCATATCATGCAGAATGTGTATGCATGCACCTACATCATAACAGCTCTAAGTCCATCTTCTGCTGTCAGACATACACGTCTATCAGACAAGGTTAGCAAGATCGTCTATCTATACACGTCTATCAGACAGGGTTAGCAAGATCGTCTATCTATACACGTCTTATCAGACAGGGTTAGCAAGATTGTTGTAAATTTGATGATTTGACTGTTTGTATAGCCCTTTCATGCACATATTATGAAATAAACATTCATGATTTTCATAATTTGTTTCTCTTAATCAAAATCGACCTACAATTGACATTCAATTACAAGTTATTTGCCCATTATTTGCATTGCAAAGGCTTAGGGAATGGATCCTAACCCTAACCGTTACCCTTAGGGAAATGGATCCTCTGCAGGGAGAAGCGCTAGTGTTAGGGTCAGGGGGTTAGAGGTCAGGGGTTAGGGTCTTGACCAACCCAACTGTAGGGTTAGAGGTCAGGGGTTAGGGTCTTGACCAACCCTACTGTAGGGTTAGGGGTCAGAGGTTAGGGGGTTAGGGTCTTGACCAACCCAACTGTAGGGTTAGGGTTAGAGGTTAGTGGTCTTGACCAACCCAACTGTAGGGTTAGGGGTTAGAGGTTAGGGTCTTGACCAACCCTACTGTAGGGTTAGGGTTAGGGGTTAGGGGTTAGGGTCTTGACCAACCCTACTGTAGGGTTAGGTTAGGTTAGGGTTAGAGGTTAGGGTCTTGACCAACCCTACTGTAGGGTTAGGGGTTAGGGGTTAGAGGTTAGTGGTCTTGACCAACCCAACTGTAGGGTTAGGGGTTAGAGGTTAGGGTCTTGACCAACCCTACTGTAGGGTTAGGGTTAGGGGTTAGGGGTTAGGGTCTTGACCAACCCTACTGTAGGGTTAGGGTTAGGGGTTAGGGGGTTAGGGTTGACCAACCCCACTGTAGGGTTAGGGGTTAGGGGTTAGGGTCTTGACCAACCCTACTGTAGGGTTAGGGGTTAGGGGTTAGGGTCTTGACCAACCCAACTGTAGGGTTAGGGGTTAGGGGTCAGGGGTTAGGGTCTTGACCAACCCAACTGTGGTCCAGAGGAGGATATTGGGTTAGGGGTTAGGGGTTAGAGGTTAGGGTCTTGACCAACCCTACTGTAGGGTTAGGGTTAGGGGTTAGGGGTTAGGGTCTTGACCAACCCTACTGTAGGGTTAGGGGTTAGGGGTTAGGGGTTAGGGTTGACCAACCCTACTGTGGTCCAGAGGAGGATATTGAGTCTTTGCTTTCTTTCTGGTTCAAGTTGAAGCATTTCACATGACTAGTCCAGCTTCTATCAGCCTATCCTAAACTCAGATCTCCCTCGTATTCGGGCTGAATACACATTTTCTTTTGATGTCTTTCATCTCTGTCAGATTGATGACCTTTTTAATTATTAGCCCAGTTACTAAGTCTGGTCCTTCCTACACATAGAAGCATGCTGAAATAACACACTTCTCCTCTTTCTTTCTCTTTGTCTTTCTTTCTTTCTTTCCTTCTTTCTCTGTATTGGTTGTTTGGTTAATTTCTGCTCTGCTGTCCTGTGCTGAAGAGTGTTGACCTCCTAAGAAGTGGGAGTGGCTCTGCGGAGTGGAGCTTGAGCTAATTCTCAATGTCAAGGATGCTTCCTCAGTAGGATGCTTCCTCAGTAGAACACAGTAGAGCAAAACGCTTCCTTGCGAGTCAGTGGCTAACTTGCTACAGGGGGAAGGACCCTAGGAAGGCTGAAAACCTTTCTAGCATTTGAGATGAAAGTGTTCTGCTGTGGTGCCACTGCAAATTTAAAATCTGAAGAAAGAATTCCATCTGCTACAAGCATGAGCAATGAGCAAACGCAAGATGGCTGTCCTTAATGTGAGCCAGGCTTGACGTCAGTGAGATGCGTATTTGTGCATCGCACCTCTGCACTGCACGAGATGCGTATTTGTGCATCGATCCTCTGCACGTCAGCGAGATGCGTATTTGTGCATCGACCCTCTGCACTGCACGTCAGCGAGATGCGTATTTGTGCATCGCCCCTCTCCACGTCAGCGAGATGCGTATTTGTGCATCGACCCTCTGCACTGCAGCTTCCCAGGAGGTCGCCCTCTTCACTGATACACCAGATCTGTCTGGCAACTTCTTGAACAACTTTCTTGTCTCTCTCTGTCTCTCACTCTCACTCACCTTCCTGTAGGAACTCTGTCCCTTGCTAGACGTCAGAGACATCAGGCCTCTTGTGGAGTCCAGTAGATAAAAGAAAAGTACAAATGCCTTTGGATCAGTTGAACCTCTATGATATAGTTTGACTCAAACATGGCACAGTGGAATAATCATTTTAGATGTTTGGTCTGTTAACCATAAAACAGGGCTCTCTACACTATAGTTAGCCTTAAAGGAATAGTCCACCTTTTTATGAAACTGGGCTATTCACCGTCTTACCTGGAGACACATATGTGGGTAAAAGCATTCTGGTGTCAGTGTATGCATTATCCTAGTCCGGCAACTCCAATTTCAGCTTTAGCTTAGCATAGACACTGGAATCTAAAGTTGCCAAAG
>JAODXP020000008.1:8182000-8187000 GCA_027497455.2 Sardinella longiceps | reverse complement strand
TATTTAGGAGGCCCTATTAAGTGAGCAGACGCTTGTCATCCACGCATCTCTCTCACTCCCTCTGGCATGCATGGTGGACACACCCACCCTCTCCCTATGTTGATTTGTTAGGACTATTTTAAAGGCTAAAAACTACGACCAAACCTTTGTTTTCAGTAGGCTGATAAAATTTCATAATGAAATTCAAGTAAAGGCTATTTGTCCATAGTTTTATAATGGGCCTAATAACCTATAGATATTTTACAGCAGGTTTTCATTGTGCCATATTTTGTATTGTTATGCATTTTGTTAAAATCTCAAATGACACATCACAATGACATGGCCAACTATTTTCATGTAGAGGCCAGTAAGCCAATAATATTAGTGTTCATTCAATAAAAAAGTATTAGCTTTGCATTTTTCTTGATAATGCAAGCAGTATCACATTAGACATCAAAATCTGATCGCCCCCCAGTTCTGTGTCACATGTACTGGTGGGCAACGCCCCCTCCCCCTGATCACCTCCTAGACCCCACACACCACCCCGCTTCTCCATAGAAATTTCAGTCAAATGAAATTTTTTTGCTTTAATGGAGGGGAGGAGGAGAAGAGGAGTGGAGATTGGGGGAGGAGAGGAGGAGTGGAGTGGAGATAGGAGGATAGAGGGAGGGAGGGGAGGAGGAGAAGAGGAGTGGAGATTGGGGATAGACAGAGGAGGGATGAAGGGAAGAGAGGAGTGGAGATAGAAGGAATGATGGAGAAGAGGAGAGGGGCGGAGATGGGAGGGATGGAGGGAGAGAGGAGAAGAGGATTGGAGATGGAGGGAGGGAGGAGTGGAGTGGAGATAGAAGGATGGAGGGAGGAGAGGAGGAGAAGAAGAGGAGTGGAGATTGGGGATAGACAGAGGAGGGAAGAGAGGAGAAGAGGATTGGAGATGGAGGGAGGGAGGAGTGGAGTGGAGATAGGAGGATGGAGGGAGGAGAGGAGGAGAAGAAGAGTGGAGTTAGTAGGAGAGGAGGCAGGAGAGGAGAGGAGAGGAGAGGGGAGGAAAGTGTAAATAACAGACTCTGGCCGCACACACAAGCACAAGCATGTGTCCATTCCTTCCTTCCTTCCCTCAGGTCTCCAGCTACCAGCCCCACCCCCCAGAGGAGAGGCCCCCCACCAGGACCCCCTGCCCGTCCAGGGTCCAGATCAGCACCAGGACCCCCTCCTGGAGGCCCACCGGTCCCCTCTCGCCCAGGGGCGTCCCCTGACCCCGCTGCTCCTCAGGTCCCCTCCCGACCCAACCGCGCCCCCCCGGGCGTGCCCAGGTCAGTCTGGTTGCTATAGAGACAGAGCTGTCCAGGTCAGTCTGGCTGCCATAGAAACAGACAGAGAGGTCCTGGGGAGAGAGAGAGAGCCCATGTTTGCAATAAATGATTCAGAAACGTTTAGAAACCCTACAGTTAGCTCAGAGCTTCAAATCAGAAATATAGTCATCTGTGGAGTGTATATATTTAAAAAACTTGGGTTATAGTTTGTGAAATTGACTTCAAGAATGAGTTCAAGCACTGTTCTTGTGGTAGCGGAATGTGTAATATACAATCTTGAAGTGTAATAGTCATATCATATAATTGTATCAAAGTTACTCATGCTACAAAATTGTGCAGGCTTCAAAACCGTCATGGTCATGGCAGAAGTCAAATGTTTAATAGATTGCCATGGTTACCATTCACAGTCCCACAATTTGTCCTGGTTTTGGCTAAGCAGCATAATAGCAGCATAATAGCATTGTAGAAGCATAGTAGCATCATAATAGCAGCATAGCAGCATAATAGCATTATAGCAGCATAATAGCATCATAGCATAATAGCAGCATAATAGCAGCATAGCAGCATAATAGCATCATAGCATAATAGCAGCATAATAGCAGCATAATAGCATAATAGCAGCATAGCATAATAGCATCATAGCATAATAGCAGCATAATAGCAGCATAGCAGCATAATAGCAGTATAGCATAATAGCAGCATAGCATAATAGCAGCATAGCAGCATAATAGCAGCATAGCATAATAGCAGCATAATAGCATAATAGCATCATAGCATAATAGCAGCATAGCAGCATAATAGCAGCATAGCAGCATAATAGCAGCATAATAGCAGCATAGCATAATAGCAGCATAGCATAATAGCAGCATAATAGCATAATAGCATCATAGCATAATAGCAGCATAATAGCAGCATAGCAGCATAATAGCAGTATAGCATAATAGCAGCGTAGCAGCATATCAGCGTAATTAGGAGGAGTTCATCTGGGCTAGTGTCATCATGAGAGGGTCAGTTGCAGGGTCACAAATACCTAAGGAGAGTCGGCCATAATGGGAGGGTCAGTCGCAGGGTCACTAAGAAGGAAGGAGAGTCGGCCATAATGGGAGGGTCAGTCGCAGGGTCACTAAGAAGGAAGGAGAGTCGGCCATAATGGGAGGGTCAGTTGCAGGGTCACTAAGAAGGAAGGAGAGTCGGTCATCATGGGAGGGTCAGTCGCAGGGTCACTAAGAAGGAAGGAGAGTCGGCCATAATGAGAGGGTCAGACGCAGGGTCACTAAGAAGGAAGGAGAGTCGGCCATAATGGGAGGGTCAGACGCAGGGTCACTCTGGAGGATTTGATGACTCTACAGCACGGCATTGATTCTAAACGACGGTAGCCCTTCTTTACCAAGGGAATAGTACTTAGTAATAGTACTTAGTAATAGTAGTAATAGTACTTAGTAATAGTAGTAGTACTTAGTAATAGTAGTAATAGTAGTAATAGTACTTAGTAATAGTAGTAATAGTAGTAATAGTACAGATCATGGAATAGTGAGTAATAGTAAGTGCATAATAGTACATTTCAATAGGAGTAAACTAGAATACTTACTGTAATAGTAGTAATAGTAGTACTAATAGTAGTAATCGGAGTAATAGTACTTAGTAATAGTAATAATAGTAGTAATAGTAGTTAGAAATAGTAGTAATAATAGTTGTAATAGTAGTAATAGTGCTTATTAATAGTAGTAATAGTACTAATAGGTGTACTAGTAATACTAGAAGTACTAGTAGTATAATAGTACTTGTAGCTTCTTCCTCTCTGGACAGCGCATCCAAAGGGACATAAACGGACTCACAGGCCAGTGTGAGGTTTGAAGTTGTGTGTGTGCATATACAGCATAAGAACTTGGCACTAATCCTTACATGAGTGTGTATATGTGGCAAAAGATAAAAAGAGGTGTGTGTGCGTGCGTGCGTGTGTGTGCGTGTGTGACTGGCACACTGCTGATATTGTCCTCTCTTGCCTGTGTGTGTTTGTGAGCTAACGGCTAAAAGCTAACCCTTGTGACGTCAGCTGGAAAAAAAAACTGGCAGCTGCTTGCCTCCCTCGCAGACACACACGCCACTCAGTACTGCTCTCTCGAAACACTCACACACACAGAGAACCAGATGATAGTCTGGGGTTTAACCAGACGTGGGAGCAGTGAATAGTGGTGTGCGTCTCTCTTTCTTTCTTTCTTTCTTTCTTTCTTTCTCCTGTCATCCACCTCTTAAAAACTCTGCTCCTCCCTCCTTCCTTCACTTTTCCTCCCCCACATTCATCTAACTCACTCATCTAACTCCACCCACATCACTGTAACTCCACCCACATCCATATAACCCCACCCACACCCCTCCCCCACCTGTCTCCTCTTTCAGAATCACAATCACTGACCAGTGAGGACTAACTAACGCTTCTGGTAACTAACACACACACACACACACACACACACACACACACACACACACACACACACACACACACCAGTGAGGACTAACTAAAGCTTCTGGTATGTCAGCTGATCCCTACACACACACACACACACACACACACACACCAGTGAGGACTAACTAACGCTTCTGGTAACTAACACACACACACACACACACACACACACACACACATATACACACCAGTGAGGACTAACTAACGCTTCTGGTAACTAACACACACACACACACACACACACACACACCAGTGAGGACTAACTAACGCTTCTGATATGTCAGCTAATCCCTACACACACACACACACACACACACACACACACACACACACCGTGAGGACTAACTAACGCTTCTGGTAACTAAAACACACACACACACACACACACACACACACACACACACACACACACACACCAGAGAGGACTAACTAACGCTTCTGGTATGTCAGCTGATGCCTCCCCACACACATACACACACACACCAGTGAGGACTAACTAACGCTTCTGGTAACTAACACACACACACACACACACACACACACACACACACACACACGCACACACACCCAGTGAGGACTAACTAACGCTTCTGGTATGTCAGCTGAGGCCTCCCCACACACACACACACACACACACACACCAGTGAGGACAACTAACGCCTGGATGTCAGTGAGGCCTCCCCACACACACACACACACACACACACACGCTGGTTCTGGCCCAGCTGCATGACAGTCTGCCGACTCCCTAACTGTCTCACATGGTCACCATGGTTACCGAGTGGCCTGACCCCGCCCCTTTTGCATGACCCCACCCCCAATGTGTATGAAGGTCAATCAGGGTCAATGAGAACATGTCACACACACTCCTCCATTCCAACCACTATCACACACACACATACATACACATACATACACATACTCACAAACAAACAAACAAACACACACACACACACACACACACACACACACACACCTGACCCTGGTTGATATTAATTCATACCAGCATACTAATTGATATGTGCTTGCTGTTATAACGCCAGAATACTAATTCATACCAGCATACTACTGCATACTATAGCACACTATAACTGATATGTGCTTGCTGTTATGTAAACGGCAGAATACTAATTCATACAGACGGCAAGTGCGGTTAACACCCCTAAAATGTGAGGGTGGAGTCAGCGTGGTTACTATAGATACAGACGGCAAGTA
This sequence comes from Sardinella longiceps, assembly GCA_027497455.2. Classification (NCBI taxonomy): domain Eukaryota; kingdom Metazoa; phylum Chordata; class Actinopteri; order Clupeiformes; family Clupeidae; genus Sardinella; species Sardinella longiceps. Next base: position 8,182,029 of record JAODXP020000008.1, on the reverse strand, counting down.
CGGTTAACGCCCCCAAAATGCGTGGGTGG
>JAODXP020000008.1:8132000-8177000 GCA_027497455.2 Sardinella longiceps | reverse complement strand
AGGCCTTGTAGAATGCATACTTAGTGTAAGGCCTTGTAGAATGCATACTTAGTGTAAGCCTTGTAGAATGCATACTTAGTGTAAGGCCTTGTAGAATGCATACTTAGTGTAAGGCCTTGTAGAATGCATACTTAGTGTAAGGGGTTAAGGAATGCAAACGCAGTATTAGTTAGTTAGTTAGTTTATTGTCCCCTGAGGGAAATTCTTTTTCACAGTTTCCTTTCTGCATTTGATGTTACATACAGTAAGCATGGGGTTAAGACACACATACATAGGCATATACATAAACACATAAGCCCCTTACATATAACCCCTTACACACAGTAGAAGGGGTTAAGGAACGTATAAGCAGTGTAAGGGGTTAAGGGTTTAAGGCAGTATATATATATATATATATATATATATATATATATATATATGTAAGGGGTTAAGGGTTTTAGGCAGTGAGGAATCCATGCCATTGAATGCTTGTTTATTTCACAAGAGGTTGTCTGTCTGTGTGAACCATGTTCTTGTATTTTCAGAGCCATTGTTTGTGATTTGTGTGTGTTTTGTGTGTGTAGCCCTACTCACATTCCCTGTCTCCTGTCTGTCTGTGTGTGTGTGTGTGTGTGTGTGTGTGTTACCCCACCCTCATTCCCTGTCTCCTGTCTGTCTATCTGTCTCTGTGTGTGTGTGTGTGTGTGTGTGTGTGTGTGTACCCCACTCTCATTCCCTGTCTCCTGTCTGTCTGTGTGTGTGTGTGTGTGTGTGTGTGTGTGTGTGTGTGTGTGTGTCCATGTGTGAGTGTGTGTATGTATGTGTGTGTGTGTATGTCTGTCTATCTCTGTGTGTTTCCATGGTAGCCGCAGGCCGCCTCCTTCTCCATCCAGACCCCACAGAGACTCCGCCTCCTTAGACTATTAGCCCCGCCCGCCACTGTGACTGACAGAAGGAGAATAACTGCTGTCCAATCACAACACCTGCCCTCTTTGGCCACTCCCATCAGACACAAGATTCTGTCTTCCCACTTCTGCCTTAGAAACACATGCATGCATGCACACACACACGCAAACAAGCACACACACACACACACGCTTACAACACACACACACACACACACACACACACACACACACACACAGACAGACAAACACACACACACAAACAAGCACACACACTAAAATTAGTCAAAGAAAATGGAGTTGTGTGTTGGAAGGGGTTTGTGGAGTGCATGGGAAGTAGAAACAGGTTATATTCTTTTGCTCTCTCTCTGTCTCTCTCTCTCTCTCATCTCCCTCTCTCTCTCTCTCTCTCTCTCTCTCATCTCCCTCTCTCTCCCTCTCTCTCTCTCTCTCTCTCTCTCTCTTTCTCTCCCTCTTTGCTGAATAAGAGCAAACCCTGCGCACACACACGAACAGACACACATACACACACACACACACACACACACACACACACACACACATACACACACACACACACACACACACAGAATAAGAGCAAAGACTCTTCTCTCTCTCCTTTTCTCTTCCTTTTGGCTTTATTATCTTTTTCTCGTCTTATTTTCTGCTCTTTCACTCGTCTTGTTTTTCTACTGTTGATTTTGCTCTTGATTTCTGTTTCTTCCATCTGACTGACGTAGCTTATAGACTACAGTAGGGCTGAATCTGGGTTCTAGAGTGGCACCGGTATCTGACTGACCTAGGTTACAGTAGTAACCCGGTATCTGGGTTTGAGAGTGGTGCTGAATCTCCATGCTTAATTTAAAAATATATAGTTATATTTATGTAGTTATTTTCAAAAATATAGTTATTTGTGTAGTTATTTTCTAGAGCTGGCCGCCATCTTTCTTTTAGCTGATTGAGTTAGTAAAGAATTGTGGGTAATTTGATCCTCACTTCGTTTGAAGCACCTGACCTTCCTCCATTTGAAGGGGTGATTTTAAGGACTGAAAAGCACTTCCCCGGACTCATGAAATAGTATTGGGATAGTATAGTAGTATAGCATTGGGACACAGTACACTTAAACATGGAGGGATAGTATAGCATTGAGACACAATATACTTACACATGGAGGGATAGTATAGTAGTATAGCATTGGGACACAGTATACTTACACATGGAGGGATAGTATAGCATTGGGACACAGTATACTTACACATGGAGGGATAGTATAGTAGTATAGCATTGGGACACAGTATACTTACACATGGAGGGATAGTATAGTAGTGTAGCATTGGGACACAGTATACTTACACATGGAGGGATAGTATAGCATTGGGACACAGTATACTTACACATGGAGGGATAGTATAGCATTGGGACACAGTATACTTACACATGGAGGGATAGTATAGTAGTATAGCATTGAGACACAGTATACTTACACATGGAGGGATAGTATAGTAATATATCATTGGGACACAGTATACTTACAGATGGAGGGATACTATAGCATTGGGACAAAGTACACTTACACATGCATTGGGACACAGTATACTTACACATTGAGGGATAGTATAGCATTGGGACACAGTATACTTACACACAGGGTGCGATTTGGTGGGGGGGATGGGTCGGATTTCCTAACCTCTGGTTTTGGTATCCCTGCCTCTGCTTGAATAATTTTATCTCCGGTGGGGATAACATTTATCCCCCTTGATATCTCGTGACAGTATGCAAGCAATGCGACTAACAAACATCTAGTGTGCAGCGAATTATAAAATTATTGTGCGTGACAACTCCTGGCTCACTTTGCCTCGAACTTTATCCTATAAGCGCAGGTGTTTTTTTTTTCTCACTGGAAAGACTAAAGCTATAGACGAGAAGGAAAACGAAAGGAAACTTCATAATGTTATCACATTGTTTGAACAACTTTGTGCAAAGGAAAACGAACTGTTTGGCAAAGGCACAATTTAAGTTTGATATGAAATGTGTGTAATGTCAACGTGTCAGGCAAAATATCCGAATCGCGGGGATGAGAACACTTTTTAGGTAAATCAGCCAGTTGTAGAAAATGACCAATAAATGGCATAATCTAAGCAAAATGCTCAAACAATACATTAAGTAGGAAGGCCTAGTTGGTCTTATTTGCATTGGCTATTTTTTATAGTAGTATAGCATTGGGACACAGTATACTTACACATGGAGGGATAGTATAGTAGTATAGCATTGGGACACAGTACACTTAAACATGGAGGGATAGTATAGCATTGAGACACAATATACTTACACATGGAGGGATAGTATAGTAGTATAGCATTGGGACACAGTATACTTACACATGGAGGGATAGTATAGCATTGGGACACAGTATACTTACACATGGAGGGATAGTATAGCATTGGCACACATGGATGCGCAAAACCGAGTGCGAGGGCCAAAAACTCAATCTGGTAGAATTGGTACTGGGCCTAAAACTCAATCTACTTCAGGGTGAGGGCCAAGAACGAGTGGTAGAATTAGTATTGGGCCTAAAACTCAATCTGGTAGAATTGGTACTGAGCCTAAATGGTAGAATTGGGACTGGGCCTAAAACTCAATCTGCTTCAGGGCGTGTCTGACCAGGGCAGCAATAAAAATGGATTTAACTTCCTGGGCTGTCAGTATTGCATTTGCTCAGTATTAATGGATTTAATTTCCTGGGCTGTCAGTATTGTATTTGCTCAGTATTTTAACAGGCTCAGGCTCATCTGATTCATGATTCACTTTACTCTCATATTGTTTTTATAGATATCCTCTAGAATGTAATAATATACGCCACTTTTGCATAAAAGGTTTTAGTTAGGTGAAATACTTAAAAATGTCAAAGTGTAGCAGACTGCCTCAAACTGCCTGAAAGGCCTTGGACCCCCGACTGTTAACGGAATTGCTATAAATATGTCATTCCTAAATCACAGTCTCAACAACTCTGAATTTGGATTAGATCTCAGAATCTCAGCAGCAGCTCCAAAATGCATTTCAGATCTTGCAGTCCCAGCATGTAGAATCTCAGCAGCTCCAAGATAGATTTCAGATCTTGCAGTCCCAGCATGTAGAATCTCAGCAGCTCCAAGATAGATTTCAGATCTTGCAGTCCCAGCATGTAGAATCTCAGCAGCTCCAAGATAGATTTCAGATCTTGCAGTCCCAGCATGCAGTCCCAGCATGTCCATACTCCTAGGGTTAGGGGTTAGGAGTTAGGGGATTAGGGTTAGGAGTTAGGGGATTAGGGTTACTCCCAGCATGTCCATACTCCTAGGGTTAGGGGCTAGGAGGGTAAGGGGTTAGGGGTTAAGGGTTAGGAGTTACTCCTCAGCATGTCCACACTCATCCTCGTTCCTCAGGAGATTCATTCTGCATCTTTTCCTGGATCTCTTGTTTATCTGTCTGCTGTGGTTTCTTTGCTATTGTTTGTTTGCTTTGCTTTTTACATATTTATTGCTTTCTTAAAAATGTTTTTTTTACAATTGCTTTCCTAAAAATGGTTTCTATTTGTCAGATAGCCAGTAAGGGTCCCTCTCACCCTGAAAGACCTGCCCCTTTTCAACTCTTGTTTTATTTTCTTTCCTTCTTTTTCTCCCTCTCCTCCTCTCTTCTTTTTCACCCTCTTCTCCTGTGTTCTCTCTCTTCACTCTGCTCTTCACAGTGGAAAATAAGAGTCTACCCCCCTTAAAAAAGCAAACCTTCCACCCCTTCCACCATCTGCACCAAGAAGACCCCCTCACCAAGAGAGAGAGAGAGAGAGAGAGAGAGAGAGAGAGGGTGGGAGAAAAGAAAGAAGAGAGAGGGAGAGAGGAGGCTTCTGACAGTGTGAGTGCCTCCATGTCTGAGGAGGACGAAGGGGATGCCATGATGTGGAGGAAGAGGGGGAGAGGAGGAGGAGGAAGCCCCCCCCCCCTCTGCTGTGCTAACACCAGGATGCCCCCCCACCCCTCTGCTGTGCTTACACCAGGATGCCCCCCCCCCCCCATCCTTACACCAGGCTGTCCCCTGAATCTGTCTCTCTCTCCCCCCCTCTGACTCTGCTCTGCTCACCGTCCTCAAGAACCAGACCAACATGTTGCGTTCCACAGTAAACCTAGTTAGGTGGGATCTGCTTAGAATGTGCAATAAAGTATTTTCCCCTTGTGCACAGTCATCTACATACACCAGACCCAATAAAGTCTTTTCCCCTCGTGCACAGTCACCTACATACACTAGTGCACAGTCATCTACATACACCAGACCCAATAAAGTCTTTTCCCCTCGTGCACAGTCACCTACATACACAAGTGCACCAGACACAATTTACCTGATCTGAACCAGATCAGGTAAATTGATACGTTAGACACTCGCCTCGTTAATCGACTTAAAACACACTCTTTATTTTAGCCGTGACTACTGGTGAAAAAAACACTCTTTATTTTTGTGGTGATTACTGGTGAATATTAAATAACCTTGTGAGTTGTGTTGTAATGAAATCAGGGCTTCAGGGTAAAATGATGTCATGCGTAGACCTCATCCTCATCCTATTGGACTGTTTGTTCTGTTGATTTGAAATATGTGTCCTACCCAGACAGCATCCTAGTCTGATGTGTCCTACCCAGACACCATCCCAGTTTTATGTGTCCTATCCAGACACCATCCTAGTCTGATGTGTCCTACCCAGACCGCATCGTAGTCTGATGTGTCCTACCCTGAGAGCATCTTTAGCAGTCTTTAGTGGTTTGTTGTGATGATGACTGTAACTGTTTTTGTCTAGCGTTACCATGCTGCAGCCTCAGGCTAGGGTTTAAAGGTGCACCTAAGCACATCTAAGTGGTTTAAAGGTCATCTGTCATTAGTGGTTTGTTGTGATAATGACTGTAATTGTTTTTGTTTAGCATGTCCCCCCCCCCATCTAAATCCAGGTGGAGGGTGCTAGCGTGCTAACCCTAACCCTTCCTCTATTCCTGAATGCCACCCCTGCAAATAGCCCTAGCCCTAACCTTTGACCCCAGTACTGTCCCTAGGGCCCCTAACCCTAACCCGAGCCCCAAGACTCAGCGGCTGCAACTATCAAAGAAATAATGTGAAGAGAAAAATAGTTTCTCATGGACTTATCTGAACTGTTTCCTATCTGTGTGTGTATGTTCTGCATCTCCTCTGTGTAGCCACTAGATTAATGACTATTCACCTGTTACTATGACAACCTATCTGGAGCAATGATGATACGAGTTTAACAGTATTTGTTAATGATGACATGAATCTAACAGTATTTGTTAATGATGACATGAATCTAACAGTATTTGCGAGTAATTGAGAACCTCCTAAGGGATAAATAATTGTGATGTGAAATAAGATTTTAAAAAATGTGTTCCGTCAGTGATGTTCTAGGCAGTAAGTGATTGAGTGTGTGAAGATCCATCCTGATCAAAACTGAAGATGTGTGTGTGTGTGTGTATGTGTGTGTGTGTGTGTAAGAGAGAGAGAGAGGTTTCAGAGAATAATGACTTGTTTTGTTGAGAAATTAAAATCGGTGTACCAAAAGAAAACCAGCATTTGTATGTCTCCATTTGTCTTACTTATGTTACGCTACAGAAGAAAAACTTACGTCAAGCGTAAAAGTCCAGTTTCAACATTTCTTGCAAAAGTTGGTATTTATAAAAAATGTCCAATTTATGACATTAGATCAGACCTGGACAAATTAAGGCCCAGGGGCCACATGCGGCCCGTTAAGCTATTTAATCCGGCCTGTGGAGTCTTCACAAAATAGAATAATTTCTCATTTAGCCAAGATGTCTTGGATACAAAAAGGGCCTGATTTATGAAATTTGTTGTATTCGTGAGATACCAATCCCCCCTTTTGATGTTAACCCTAACCCTGAGACACCAGTCCCCCCTTTTGATGTTAACATTTTGTCTGAAGAAAGTGGAACTAGTGGTTAGTTGACTGTAAACACACGGCCCATTAGTCAAAATCTAAAAGCCAATGTGATATTACGGCAGAAATAATTGCCCACCCCTACATTAGATGATGTTATCTTCACAGACAACAAATGGAGCAGCCTGCAAATCCACTGCAGAAATCAGCAGTCACAGAAATCAGCAGTCACAGGCCAAGTTCTGTTTTTGTTTTGGTCCGTTGCACCATCTACCAATCGCACAGGGCTGCCAGCATTAGCAAATGTGTTAACCACTGGAATGGTAGCCATTGGATAAGTTGGCTTTTATTATCGATTGTTTAACCAAACTATGTAGTTAACACGGCTAGATCTGTAGGTATGTAATGAACAGTTAGATCGGTAGTTAGTTAAGAAGGTTAGATCTGTAGAAAATAATCTGTACAGGCCTATTATTTTATCATTATTTTGCAGGAAAAAATGTTTTAGTTTAAGTTCAAAACATCTGCATCTTGCTTAAACTAAAACATTTTTTCCTGCAAAATAATGAAGCTGAAGCGTTCTACAATGTCTTTACTGGGATTAGATCAGATCTAGAGCAGGTGTAGAAAAAAAACGATTTGGACTCGTCTCAACAGCCTAGGCCTAGAGTTAGCAAATGTGTGGAACCTCACATCTAATTGATTAATCTCACTAGGCTTAGAGTTAGCAAATTTGTGGAACCTCACATCTAATTGATTAATCTCACTAGGCTTAGAGTTAGCAAATGTATGGAACCTCACATCTAATTGATTAATCTCACTAGGCTTAGAGTTAGCAAATGTATGGAACTTCACATCTAATTGATTAATCTCACAGATATCCCATCTAATTGATTAATCTCATGGATATCCCATCTCATGGGAATAAAACAAGAGTTCTGATAACTTTGCTGAATCAGTTTTATTTTTAAGAGGGAAAAAAAATCATGTCAGGGAAAAATCACATCAGAAATAAAACTGCTGAAGCCATTTCAACAGGATCTTTCCATGATTCCTTCATCATTGTGTGTCCAACAGCCTATTATGCATTAAAACTGATTAGTCAAGATACTTATTCCAAATAAATAGAGATTTCTTTTAGTCAACCTTTTTTCTTATTAAATCTCACACCACACCCACCCTACCTACATTTACCCAGATAGCCCCCAGGCCCCCCACACACTGCCCCTGGGCCGCCCTGCTGAGATGAGCCACTGGGGGGCGCCAGAGGGAGACACCCTGCTGGCAGTGGCTGAGAGGAGCCACTGGGTGGCGCCAGAGGGAGAGGTGCTTAAGATGTCTCTGAGCTAGAGTGCAATGTGGAGTGGAGCTGAGGCCTGGTTAGCAGTCATCCAATCAGCTGCGAGGCCTGGTCAGCAGTCATCCAATGAGCTGTGAGGCCTAGTTAGCGTTCATCCAATGAGCTGTGAGGCCTGGTCAGCAGTCATCCAATGAGCTGCGACTCCACTACAGACTGCAGAGCCCAGAGGCAGCACAGGGGGGCGCCAGAGACATCCTCCACTCACTCACCAATCAGCATGAATATACAATATGGTACAGAGTTACAGTATGTACATGTCTTTACTTTACACTTTAACAGCTCCAACAGCAGACAGACAGAATGCTCACACAAAACACACAGCTGGTCATGTTGGGGGAACCATCAATGCCATCAACCCATCAATCAATCAATCAACCAACCAATCAATCTGTTTATCAGTCGAAGATTCAGTGTGTGAATAGAGGGGCCTGGACTCCACTCTTCCTACTGTAAATGAACTCATGACTGGCCTGTGTGTGTGTGTGTGTGTGTGTGTGTGTGTGTGTGTGTGTGTGTGTGTGTGTGGAGGGGGGGGGGTCTAGGGGTGATGGTCTGGACTCCACTCTTCCTACTGTAAATGAACTCATGACTGGCCTGTGTGTGTGTGTGTGTGTGTGTGTGTGTGTGTGTGTGGGAGGTCTAGGGGTGATGGTCTGGACTCCAATCTTCCTACTGTAAATGAACTCATGACTGGCCTGTGTGTGTGTGTATGTGTGTGTGTCTAGGGGTGGGATCATTCCAGGAACTTAGCCTGCCGGTGCTTTTCACTGGCCCCTCACAAACACACACACACACACACACACACACACACACACACACACACACACTGGGTCCCCCTGCAGTTCCCCTATTGGACCCTCAGCCGGAAGACATCCGGCATCATGGAGCCATCAGGACAGGAGACACACACACACACACACACACACACACACACACACACACACACACTCGTCCTCACGACTAAGACTGTCACTATCAGCTGTTGTGCAAAACCCATATAGACCGCACACACACACACACACACACACACACACACACACACACACACACACACACACACACACACAAACCCTCTCTTGCCGTCACATATACAGAGATTTTTCCCAGTTCTCAGAGCTTCATGTGGACAGTAGGCAGGAAGATAATAAAGCTTCTGCACAATTACCAGCACACTGAGGATAGAACTCCACTCACCCACTCTCTCCACACACACACACACACACACACACACACACACTTCAAAGCACTACTATTTCATACTTCGTTCCAACATTCCAAAATCTCACTATCTCCCATCCCTCTGCTGATCAACACATAAAGACCTAAATACCTCCAAAGACCTAAAGACTCCAAATACCTCTAAAGACCTCTAAAGACCTCTAAAGACCTAAAGACTTTAAAGACCTCTAAAGACCTCCAAAGACCTCTAAAGACCTAAAGACTCCAAAGACCTCTAAAGACCTCTAAAGACCTCTACAGACCTAAAGACCTCCAAAGACCTAAAGACTTCCAAAGACCCAAAGACCTCTACAGACCTCCAAAGACCTAAAGACTTCCAAAGACCTAAAGACCCAAAGACCTCTACAGACCCAAAGACCTCCAGTGCAATTTACACATAAAGACCTCCAGTGTAATTTACACATAAAGACCTCCAGTGTAATTTACACATAAAGACCTGCAGTGTAATTTACACATAAAGACCTAAAGACCTCCAGTGTAATTTACACATAAAGACCTGCAGTGTAATTTACACATAAAGACCTCCAGTGCAATTTACACATAAAGACCTCCAGTGTAATTTACACATAAAGACCTGCAGTGTAATTTAGATGAAGCCCCCCCCTCTCTCTCTCTTTCTCCATCTCTCTCCCTCTCTCTTTTTCCATATCTCTTTCTCTATCTCTCCATCTCTTTCTCCATCTCTCTCGCGCCCAACGTGCCTCTCCACCCAACAGCAGCACAGCATGAGGCCAATCAGTCCTCAGCATCACACCCCAGACACGGGCAAACACACACACACACACACACACACACACACACACCTTTAACATTCAAGCAGATGTCTCTTCTTTCATCATTATCCAATGCATCTGCCCCTCTGGCATCCCAACAGCCAGATAAGTCTGTGTGTGTGTGTGTGTGTGTGTGTGTGTGTGTGTGTGTGTGTGTGGCCTTACAGAGGGTGGAGCAGAGATGTATTCTCCCCTCTCTTTATTGCACTAAAGTGTCAAAGCGTTTGGAGACAGTAATGCAGTAATGAGACAGTAATGGCTTAGATATACAAACAGCTGTGGAAATAAATATGCACATGTGAATCTGATAGTGTGTGTGTGTGTGTGTGTGTGTGTGTGTGTGTGTGTGTGTGTGTGTGTGAATCTGATAGTGAGACCTTTTTCTTATCACAACTGGTGACGGTGAAACTGAGCAACAGAAAACACAACATGAGCGCGCAAACACACATACACAATCAGATTTATGAAAGAAAACCCAACATGACCAGAAGAAAAGACGACTGGCCATCCACACACACACACACACACACACACACACACACACACACAGGTCTGGATGCTATACACCCTGCAGATGAGGAGTCTACGGCCCTCTCTAAGCGCAGTCAGAGAGCCTCTACAGGGTGAAGACCGATAGAGAGAGAGAGAGAGAGAGAGAGAGAGAGAGAGAGAGAGAGAGAGAGAGAGAGGAGGGAAAGAACGACAGATGAAGGGTTCTCCTTCATCAGAAGAGGGAGAGATGAAGTCTGTCCGTCTCAATGGCTCAGACCACCAATAGAACGACAGATAGAAAGGGTGGGGGGGCGGGGGGAAGAGTCCAGTCTGTCAATAGAACGACAGATAGAGCGGAAGGGGGGGGGGGGGGGAGGTGAAGCAGGTCCGGTCCATCTCTCTGTCTCTCTGTCTCAGACCACCAGGATCTTGACCTCGTCGTGCTGGTCGGGCCGGTAGAAGAAGGGAGGGAATGACAGATAGAGAGAGGGGGAAGAGGTGAAGCAGGTCCGGTCCGGCCCATCTCTCTGTCTGTCTGGCTCAGACCACCAGGATCTTGACCTCGTCGTGTTCGTCGGGCCGGTAGAAGAAGGGGATGCAGGGGTTCTCCCCGAGGAAGGAGGTGGGTCGGGCCGCGGGGTTCTGGATCTCCTGCAGCAGCTGCATGATCTGGCGGGCCGTACCGTCCTCTACGGGCCTCAGGGGAGCGCTGCTGCTGCTAATGCTGCTACTGTCCACCTGCTGCCCATCAGCACCGCCCTGCTGCAACACTGCACCCATGGGATCCTGATCCGCACACACTGGGTCCAGCACTGCCGCAGAACTCATGTCCATCGACTCTGCAAAGCACAGGGGACTGATCAACACACACACACACACACACACATACACATACACACAGATACACACAGATACACACACACACACACACTACCAGCAACAAGCATGCCTTTCTTCCACATAATGCCGTATGTAGGATTTGAAGTGATTTGGCAGGATTTGAAGTGGATTGGGGGGGGGGGGTTGGATTTAGGTAGGATAGGGAGATCTGGAAGTGATGGGGTAGATTTGGGTGGATAGGGAGGAATGGAGAAGCTTGATAAGTTTGTGCATGCCGTAGGGTTAGGGTTAGCCGTAGAAGACTGCTTGCTATCAGGTAGTCACATCGCTGTTTTAAACCATAGAAAGGAGTATTGAGCTAGTAGCATCTATCAGGTAGTCACATCGCTGTTTTAAACCATAGAAAGGAGTATTGAGCTAGTAGGGGTTAAGTAGTCACATCGCTGTTTTAAACCATAGAAAGGCACAAAGTAGCCCCACACTTGATTTGATTCCATTCCATGGCATGTATAATTCAGTAAGAAAATGGCTATCAAAGGCTATCAACTCCAACTAGACAAAAACTGTGATCTAGCTCCTGCATGTCCAGCAGAGGGTTGATGTTTTGTCAGGAAATGGGGGGAGGGGATAGGTGTGAATTGCCCCATTTGAGAAGAACAATGCTGCTATTGGCTTCAGGGTCTTACTACAGGACAATTAGGGTGCAACAAACCCTAGCATCCAAATACTTAATGGAGGAAATCAGTTGCGATTAATCATGGAAAAATTTTGTGATTAATTAGAATTTTTTAATATTGTTTGACAGCACTACTATAAACTGTTCAGCTGTTCAGCAAACTTGGTTTTCTATGAGTGACTATGTCTTAGGCTACCTTCTGTCAAGTGAAATAATTTAATTTAGCAATAGGTTATGCTACTTGATGTGCCTACGTCTACAATTTGGGAATCACCGTGTTAAGGTAAGTTTTACTTGTAATTTACGAGTCAGAACAAAAGAAAACTTGAACAATAAAGCCCTTTCTGTTTCTAGTATATTTAGCAAACTTTAAAAATAAAGCCCTTTCTGTTTGGAGTATATTTAGCAAGAGATCGGGGCTTTGCTCATGTTTAAAACTTTTAGCTTAGGCTATGTGTAGCTTTTAGATTTTTGTTTACATGCCACTAAACAAGAGCTCTGAGAGATCGGTCTAAGTGAACTGTGCTAAGGAACAGGGACACACTTCCTTCTGTCTTAAAGGTATAATCCGGCGTGAATAAACACCTAGCCCTGCTGTTTTATACTGCTAAGCTCTACTGAAAGCCACCTCAATGATAACATTTTGTGCATCGTAGACCGAGTTTGCGAAACGGCAGCTAACACTAAGTGAATGAGGCATGTCAAAAATGAAACCTAATAGATTTGCGTTTGCTTTGAAATGCCCCATTCTGTTAACATTAGCTGCCGTTTCGCTATCTCAGCCTGCCTTGCATGAAATCCAGTGATTGAGGTGGCTAACAATAGCGCTTGGCACTACAAAACAGCGGACTACGTGTTGATTCACGCCCGCTTTCTCCTTTAAGTTTAGTTTTGGTGAGCTGACAATCTTTATTTTCACCATGGATGAGTTCAGGCTTTACTGTACTGAAGAGATGCTGCAACCTGCAGAGACGCAAACTGTATTGGTTCTGCTGCTAAGGTTGCAACACTGTGCACACACACACACACACATACACACACACACACACACACACACACACACACACACACACACACACACTTGCAGAGACGCAAACTGCATTGGTTCTGCTGCTAAGGTTGCAACACTGTGCGCGCGCACACACACACACACACACACACATACACACGCAGAGACACAAGCTGCATTGGTTCTGCTGCTAAGGTTGCAACACTGTGCGCGCACACACACACACACACACACACACACACACACTTGCAGAGACGCAAACTGCATTGGTTCTGCTGCTAAGGTTGCAACACTGTGCGCGTACACACACACACACATGCACACATACACACACACACACACACACACACACACACACACACACACACACTTGCAGAGACACAAGCTGCATTGATTCTGCTGCTAAGGTTGCAACACTGTGCGCTCGGGGGCGGCACCCAAGTTATTGCTGATCAGCACTGACTGCTAATATCTGGATCTGGACTGAAGAATATAACTGGGATGTGTGTATGTGTGTGTGTGTGTGTACTGACAGCTAATATCTGGATCTGGACTGAAGGATATAACTGGGATGTTAATAGGGCGTGTCGCGATTCTGCCTTCACACACCGTGTGGCTTTGAGTGTCGCGATGATTTCGATTTCGATACACATATCGTTACAGCCCTAGCAACCACTAGCAAGCGCTCTTCTCCCTTGTGTTGTAGTTGTGTTTTTATGTTGATATTTATACAAACTGAACCAACTCCCATGACCAGACATTGACAACAGGGATGTGTGTGTGTGTGTGTGTGTGTGTATATACACACACCGGGGCCATCTAAAACGTTGAGTTCCATGCGCTGTATTTAGGTCCAGTCCTGTGGTGTGTGTGTGTGTGTGTGTGTGTGTGTGTGTGTGTGTGTGTGTGTGTGTGTGTGTGTGTGTGTGTGTACCTGGGCCATCTACAGCGTTGAGCTCCATGCGCTGCTGTGTGGCTGTCTGTAGTTCCATGTCTGTCCCGTGGGTGGCGCTGTGCTGCTGGCTGCTGACGGCGCTAACGTAGCGCGAGTACCATTCGTTCCTCTCGCCCACCAGACGCATCACCAGATCCTGCAGCTCCGACAGCTTGGCCTGGGTCACACACATCATCATCAACACCATAGCTCTATCTATCTGTGTGTGTGTGTGTGTGTGTGTGTGTGTGTGTGTGTGTGTGTGTACACCCGACAGCTTGGCCTGGGTCACACACAACACCATCATCAACACCATAGCTCTATCTATCTGTGTGTGTGTGTGTGTGTGTGTGTGTGTGTGTACACCCGATAGCTTGGCCTGGGTCACACACAACACCATCAACACCATAGCTCTATCTATCTGTGTGTGTGTGTGTGTGTGTGTGTGTGTGTGTGTGTGTGTGTGTGTGTGTACACCCGATAGCTTGGCCTGGGTCACACACAACACCATCAACACCATAGCTCTATCTATCTGTGTGTGTGTGTGTGTGTGTGTGTGTGTGTGTGTGTGTGTGTGTGTGTTGTGTGTACACCCGACAGCTTGGCCTGGGTTACACACAACACCATAGCTCTATCTATCTGTGTGTGTGTGTGTGTGTGTGTGTGTACACCCGACAGCTTGGCCTGGGTCACACACAACACCATCAACACCATAGCTCTATCTATCTGTGTGTGTGTGTGTGTGTGTGTGTGTGTGTGTGTACACTTAACAGTTTGGCCTGGGTTATCCACACAACACACAATACCATAGCTCTGTGTGTGTGTGTGTGTGTGTGTGTGTGTGTGTGTGTGTGTGTGCGTGCCTGACAGTTTGGCCTGGGTTAGCCACACAACACCATCAACACCACGACTGTGTGTGTGTGTGTGTGTGTGTGTGTGTGTGTGTGTGTGTGTGTGTGTGTACCTTCATCTCCTCTTTGTCTTTGGCCAGCATGCTGATGTACTGCTCCTTCTCTATGTGTGTGTGTGTGTGTGTGTGTGTGTGTGTGTGTGTGTGTGTACCTTCATCTCCTCCTTGTCTTTGGCCAGCATGCTGATGTACTGCTCCTTCTCTATGTGCCGTTGCTTCATAATGGCTCTTTGGTTCTGGTAAAGAGCAATGTACTCCCCTACACACACACACACACACACACACACACACACACACACACACACAAAATACCTCAATTAATTCAGATTCATTGCCTTTCCAAGTAAACCTAAGCTGGTTATCCTGCTTGTTATCAACAGAAGCTCTAGAAACCCAAACCCAACTCTACTCTAGAAAACCGCTGGAAATACCAACGAGTCTATTAACTTTATTAAGTCTAGTAAATGGGTGGATGACGGATAGCAAAATTCAGACTGTCCTTTTGTCACACAGGTATAAAAAATGGTAATTGTTAAGAAATGATATGGAAATGTTGTTGGTCTGATAGGATCAACTTCCTGCATACTAAAATTGTTGGTGTTGTATTTAAATTTTGCCATAAAACAATTATCCAAACATAACAAATGTCATATGGTGTGACTGTCCACTATGCGTGTGATTTTCCTAATTAGAGTGTATATCCATATAAAGTACAAATACTTAAAAAATTTACCAGGCAAATAAAATAATTGTTTTCTATAACCACATAAAGTTTCGATGCCCATGCATAACGTCCAGCCAAGTTCTAATCAAATATATTTTCTCCATAAAATGGATGTCATATTGTGTGACACTATAAGTCTAATAAATACAGATGCGTCTATTAACTTTATTAAGTCTAGTAAATACAGATGCGTCTATTAACTTTATTACGTCTAGTAAATACAGATGCGTCTATTAACTTTATTAAGTCTAGTAAATACAGATGCGTCTATTAACTTTATTAAGTCTAATAAATACAGATGCGTCTATTAACTTTATTAAGTAATAAATACAGATGCGTCTATTAACTTTATTAAGTCTAGTAAATACAGATGCGTCTATTAACTTTATTAAGTCTAGTAAATACAGATGCGTCTATTAACTTTATTACGTCTAGTAAATACAGATGCGTCTATTAACTTTATTACGTCTAGTAAATACAGATGCGTCTATTAACTTTATTACGTCTAGTAAATACAGATGCGTCTATTAACTTTATTACGTCTAGTAAATACAGATGCGTCTATTAACTTTATTAAGTCTAGTAAATACAGATGCGTCTATGAACTTTATTACGTTTAGTAAATACAGATACGTCTATTAACTTTATTAAGTCTAGTAAATACAGATAAGTCTATTAACTTTATTAAGTCTAGAAACCCAAACCCAACTCTACTCTAGAAACCCAGTTTAATACAGATGAGTCTATTAACATTATTATATCTAGAAAACCCAACTCTACTCTAGAAAACTGCTTTAAATACAGATAAGTCTATTAACTTTATTAAGTCTAGAAACCCAGTTTAATACCGATGAGTTTATTAACTTTATTAAGTCTAGAAACCCAACTCTAGAAAACTGCTGTAAAGCGATGAGTCTGTTAACTTTATAGGCCTGTGTTTGCGATCCACAAGTTGATGAATGAAAATATTCTGATTATTATAATCTGATCAGCAGCTAAGCTCAAACGCCTGGACTGACACTGAATGTTTTGTTGCATAACTGATGCAGAAATGAAAAAATTTACTTAGTGAGGCCAATTCAGCAGCAGAATATTGGGAAATGAAATATTGGGAAATGGAAGACTGGGAATAGGAATATTGGGAAATGGAATATTGGGAAATGGAAGACTGGGGATAGGAATATTGTGAAAAGGAATATTGGGAAAAGATATTCGGAAATGGAAGACTGGGAAATGGAAAACAGCAACAGTAAGACAGTAGGACTTGGCTGTGGACTGTGCTAGATTTTGGACATACTTGTTTTTTACTAACATTATTATTAGCATATTGATCAGAAGCTGTTCTACATACTTTCTCTATCTACCAGTCTTGTCCATTTTGAAAGCTCATGTCTCCACGTTAGCACTTATAAAAGCCTGAAGAACTGATAGACTTCAACTTTGAGGTTTGAGGAAACAATGCAGAAATTTGTTGTATTTCAAGACAGAATAACTGGAGAAGCGCTAATCATACAGAAGAATGTTCTATCTACCATTGGAATCTTTACAATCTCCTGACAAGGGTTAGGGCTGTGTGTGTGTGTGTGTGTGTGTGTGTGTGTGTACCTATAGTATCGGTCTCTCCAGACAGCTGTATGCAGCGATGTTCCAGCTCCTCCAGGCGTTCTTTGAGGTCGGCCTTTTCCTGCATGACGGCCGTAAAACGTTCTTGAAGTTTCTCCATAGCAACACGCATGGCCTCATGGACCTCTATGGGCACACCACTCGCATCGCCTACACACACACACACACACACACACACATATATTAATGACACACACACACATACACATTAATGACACACACACATACACACTCACACATATTAATGACACACTCACTCACACATATTAATGACACACACACACACACACACACTCACACATATTAATGACACACACACACACACACACACACACACACACACACACACACATATATATCAATGACACACACACATACACACTCACACATATTAATGACACACTCAAAACATTTTTAGGCAAAGACTCTAAAATTAGACCCTTAAAAAAATGTCGTTGAATTATCGTTATATCGTTATATCATCTGTAATATATTAATCACAGACACTTGAAAATGAATTAGAAATGTAGCCCCTATATCTGGGCTGGTGGCATAGGAACGCTCAATGGTGTTGTTTGCCCCCAACAGCACCTTCCAGGCAGCACAGCCTAAAAGGCACTAACTACCCTTACCCTATTCCTAACCCTAACCCCCTCAACCCTCATCCTAACCCTAACCCAGGCAGCACAGCCTAAAAGGCACTAACTACCCTTACCCTATTCCTAACCCTAACCCCTTCAACCCTCATCCTAACCCTAACCCAGGCAGCACAGCCTAAAAGGCACTACCCTTACCCTATTCTTAACCCTAACCCCTTCAACCCTCAATCTAACCCTAAACTGAGTGGAGTAGTGCCTTGAAGGCAGCGCTGCCTGGAAGGCACCATTGAGGGCAAAAAACACCAGACACCCATTGGAACGGTTTTTCACTGTAAACACACACACACACACACACACACACACACACACACACACACACACACACACACACAGTGTGTTGTTTTCCTACCTGTGCTGTGGTTGGCTGTCTCAGACATGGAGGTGCTGTTGTTCTGTTCCAGTCCCTGCTGCTGCTGCTGGCTCAGTGCTGCCACCTGCTGGAGGGCCGTATGGTGCAGCCTCCTCTCCGTCTCCAGCTGCCGCCTCAGATCCTCACGCTCACCCACCACGGGAGTCAGCACAGACTGCAGGAACTGCTCCTGTAGGGGTGTGTGTGTGTGTGTGTGTGTGGGGAAGAGAGTGTGTGTGTGTGTGTGTGTGTGTGTGTGTGTGTGTGGAGGGGGAATGGAGTGAGAGGTCATTATGGGGTGGCCAGCCAGTAGCACTTTGTTGTCAGAAAATACAACGGCCCAAAACTGCAGCCAAACAGGCCATCAGACTGATTTTGGATAATTTACACGGGAGTCCTCAACGTTTCACACAACAATCCCCCAGTGCACAGAGACTCAAATATATACATACCGGTACATATAAACACACTAGCCCTAACCCAACACAAAGAATCCACTGTATAATTCTATATATTTGCCCTAAGCCAAGCCAACAATCCCCCAGTGCACAGAGACTCAAATATACACATACATATAAACACACTAGCCCTAACCCAACACAGAGAATCCACTATATAATTCTATATATTTGCCCTAAGCCAAGCCAACAATCCCCCAATGCACAGAGACTCAACTATGGCCGCCCCCATATTACCCACAATCCCCCAGGGCAGAGGGCTGCAGCTCAGTGTTACCATGGAGACAAGAGTTTCTCACCATTTCCTCCCTGCTCTCAAAGTCTTCTGGGATAGCAATGGCCGACTTCTCAGCATCCTCTACCACAGCCTGACTCTCCAGGCCATCACCTAGAGCAGAGAGAGAGAGAGAGAGAGAGAGAGAGAGAGAGAGAGAGAGAGAGGGAGAGAGAGAGAGAGAGAGAGAGATACAGAGAGAGACAGAGAGAGACAGAGAGAGGGAGATACAGAGAAAGAGAGAGAGGGAGAGAGGGGGGATACAGAGAGAGAGAGAGAGAGAGAGAGAGAGATACAGAGATAGATAGAGAGAGAGAGAGAGAGAGAGAGAGAGAGAGAGAGAGAGAGAGAGAGAGAGAGAGAGAGAGAGAGAGAGAGAGAGAGATACAGAGAGAGAGAGAGAGAGAGATACAGAGAGAGGGGGATACAGAGAGAGAGAGGGGGATACAGAGAGAGAGAGAGAGGGGGGTACAGAGAGAGAGAGAGAGAGGGGGTACAGAGAGAGAGGAAGAGAAGGGGAGAGAGAGAGAGAGATACAGAGAGGGGAGATACAGAGAGAGAGGAGAGAGAGAGAGAGAGAGAGAGAGAGAGAGATACAGAGAGAGAGAGAGAGATACATAGAGGGGGGATACAGAGAGAGAGGGGGGGATACAGAGAGATACAGAGAGAGAGAGGGGGGGGGATACAGAGAGAGAGGAAGAGACATTTAAAGGTGCCATGCCACACCACTACAGGGTATTTAAATTGTTCTTTGAGGTCTACAAATAGGGTATGCGACTTCACTTGGACTGAACGTTTTGATCGATCGTTTGCAGAGTGTAGGAATAGCCGTCGAAAATTTCATGCGGTTCTTCCGTTTTTTTTCCACTGTGATAATGGGCTGCGCTCTGATTCGCTGCTGAAGCTCGACGGTGTAAAGCACATGGGCTGAATATTTACATTAGTTTTAATTGCGAATTGCGAGGTACGAAAAAAAAAACCTTGGAATATTATCATGAAGCCGAGAAAGAGGATATCTGCACCAACCTAGCTTGCAGATTGTAAACGGCCACTTTGCAAAGGTAAGCTTACTACATAGTCAGGATGTCACAGTAGCCAACATAATCAGATACTTATTGCAAGAGTAGCCGACTGTTTGCCTATCCAGTCAGATTAACGTTACACTTACCAAGACTGTTGAATTCGCCAAGTTGACAAGTTCTTCCCAAAATATACAGGACACTGAATAAATGATGGACTAGCAGGTAAATGAGTTAACAGTTTGCTAAACTCATAGCCAAAGCTAAACTCACTAACGTCTTGATATTCAGTTAAAACTAAAAATAGTTGCCTGTTACCATTTCATGGATATTCCTTCTTTTTCGCGAGTATTTCAAGGGGCGGGCTTTAGTCAAATACAGGAGAGCATGGATTGGGCGATAATTCTCCTATCTATACTACGTAGCACAGACCATGGATTCAAATTGACCTAATTTCTCCGCATATTTCTTTTAATGGGCTATTGCCGATAGCGAAGACAGTATTACATTTTCACATGCACGGTGTAACTCGAGGTCATATAGACCTATTCTATACCAAAAGCAACAGGTAAAAACGGTTTTGTGTGGCGGGGCACCTTTAAGATTCTGTCTGCCAACAAACTCAACTCAACAGCACTTGTGCCCCTTTGGGCTGATTAGTTACTTTGTGCAAACATATCTGTACGGTATCTGTACGGTGTGTGTGTGTGTTACCCTGGTCTCTGGTAGCTGATGTCAGTGCTGAGTTGTTGAGTAGTTCCTGTGTGTGTGTGTGTGTGTGTGTGTGTGTGTGTGTGTGTGTGTGTGTGTGTTACCCTGGTCTCTGGAAGCTGATGTCAGTGCTGAGTTGTTGAGTAGTTCCTGTGTGTGTGTGTGTGTGTGTGTGTGTGTATGTGTATGTGTGTGTGTGTGTTACCCTGGTCTCTGGAAGCTGATGTCAGTGCTGAGTTGTTGAGTAGTTCCTGTGTGTGTGTGTGTGTGTGTGTGTGTTACCCTGGTCTCTGGAAGCTGATGTCAGTGCTGAGTTGTTGAGTAGTTCCTGTGTGTGTGTGTGTGTGTGTGTGTGTGTGTGTGTGTGTGTGTGTGTGTGTGTACCCTGGTCTCTGGAAGCTGATGTCAGTGCTGAGTTGTTGAGTAGTTCCTGTGTGTGTGTGTGTGTGTGTGTGTGTGTGTGTGTGTGTGTGTGTTACCCTGGTCTCTGGAAGCTGATGTCAGTGCTGAGTTGTTGAGTAGTTCCTGTGTGTGTGTGTGTGTGTGTGTGTGTGTGTGTGTGTGTGTTACCCTGGTCTCTGGAAGCTGATGTCAGTGCTGAGTTGTTGAGTAGTTCCTGCACCTCAGACTTCAGCTGCTCATTATCTCTGGCCAACTGCTCCAGCTTCTCCTGATGGACAGATAGAGAGAGAGAGATGGAGAGAGAGAGAGAGAGAGAGAGAGGGGGGGGGGATGGAGAGAGAGATGAAAGAAACAAGGAGAGAAAGAACACACATGGACCTTTGTCATTCATTGTGGTTTGCTTACGTGTATATTCATTTCAAAATTATGCAATTACAATGCCACAGTGCACAGAATTGACTCACATATGTCCAGCTAGGTGTGCGTACCTGTGTGTGTTGTAGCTGTGTGTGTGTGTTGTAGTTGCGTGTGTGTGTGTGTGTCTCTCATTCACGCATTATTTTACCCGGCACCTATGACTTTTTGGATGTACGTGCACTTTTTACTTTAATGTATGTTTGTATGTACCTGTGTGTGTTGTAGCTGTGTGTGTTGTAGCTGTGTGTGTGTGTGTGTGTGTGTGTGTGTGTGTGTGTGTACCTGTGTGTGTTGTAGTTGTGTGTGTGACTGCTCCAGCTGCACTTGTCCCTGCACGTGGTCGTGTTGCAGTCGATCCATGAGCTGCGTTTGCTGCAGAACTCTCTTGTGAAGCTCCACCTCTCTGTGGTGAAGCTCCTCCCTCTCAGACACCAGCTGCTGGTAGCCACTAGCGTACTGCTGCAGATGCGCCGCATACTGATCTCTCTGCTCACACACTCCCGACGCCTCCAGTGACCGCTCTTGCAGCTGAGGACACACACACACACACACACATACTGGTCACGCTAGCGTACTGCTGCAGATGCGCCGCATACTGGTCTCGCTGCTCACACACAGCCGACGCCTCTAATGACTGCTCTTGCAGCTGAGGACACAGAGAACACAGTCAGCGCACACACACACACACACACACACACACACACACCGATAGCATCTCCAACTGCAGCTAAGGGCACAGTGAGCAACACAGCAATGTGTATGTGTGTGCTAAATGGCTTCTGGAGCATAAAGGCTAAGAAATGGTGTGCAACAAGGCTTAATGTTGGGCCCATTGGTGTTTAAATGTTTTATTATTGCACAAATTATTACAGGCCAATTATCACTCCTATTTATTTGCAATTTTGCCTGTGAAGTCAGTGAAGTCAATGTGAGGGCAATGTGAGGGCAATGCTGGGCAATGCTGTAAAAGAGCTTATTTGATGCTCAGTCTTTTTTCCCTGAATAAACAAAGGAGGAGGAGGATGACTGACACACACACACACACACACACAAACACACACACTCTTCAGCTCACACATTGACCACGCCTCCAATGACTGTTCCTGCAGCTGAGGAAGAGAAGAGAGTTGAGACACACGCACGCACACACACACACGCACACACACACACACACACACACACCTGTTCTTTGGTGTTGTGCAGGTCTTCCTGTAGTTGACCCATACGACGCGCCAACTCCTTCTTCACGTGCTGCTCTGACTGTAGGGCACTGGTCAACTCCATGTTCTCATTGGTCTACGGTACACACACACACACACAGGTCAAGTCCATGTTCTCATTGGTCTACTACACACACACACACACACACACACACACAGGTCAAGTCCATGTTCTCATTGGTCTACTACACACACACACACACACACACACACACACACACACACACACACACACACACACACACAGGTCAAGTCCATGTTCTCATTGGTCTACTACACACACACACACACACAAACAGGTCAAGTCCATGTTCTCATTGGTCTACTACACACACACACACACACACACACACACAGGTCAAGTCCATGTTCTCACTGGTCTACGACACACACACACACAGGTCAAGTCCATGTTTTCTAGGGGAGAACGTTAGGAAGTCCCATTAGAGTAAATGGCGCATTTTAAAGAGCCGAGTAAACAAATATTTATGTCTATATATCGACAGTATAAAAGGTGTGAGGTGTGAGTTTAGGGTTATTCAATTCATCCAACTGCTGCCCCCTTTAACCTCTCGCCCCACACAAAGAGACTAACCCTAACCTTTCACCTTTAACCTCTCGACCCACACAAAGACTAACCCTAACCCTAGCCCCTAACCTCTCGACCCACACAGAGAGACTAACCCTAACACTTCACCTTTAACCTCTCGACCCACACAAAGACTAACCCTAACCCTTCACCTTTAACCTCTCGACCCACACAAAGACTAACCCTAACCTTTCACCTTTAACCTCTCGACCCACACAAAGACTAACCCTAACCAGAGCCCATTTAGGGAGAGCCGGATCACTCCCTATTAACGGCATTCAAACCGCCTTCAACCTGCAATTCCAATGGCAATTCCGATAGGGGCGCTCGCGAGCAAGTCCTAAAACAATGGGGGCCTATGGAGCTAAATGCTAAAATATTTTTTACTACACATTTGTATCCAAAATATCACAGATTCGAGTTCATTTTTAGCAACGTGGACATCGATTTACATACTAAAAATGAAAGGTATGAACACCTACGTCCATCACGTTTCTCATACTGAGAGCAATTTTTACCTCAATCTCACTAGCATTATGCTACTCTATTCAAGTGAATGGGCCATAGACCGCCATTCATTTTGGACTTGCTCGCGCGTGCCCTCTCGTTGCAGTACCACCGGAAGTATTTTGAGAGTGATCGTTCTCCCCCTATTAAAATTTCTCTGCCCTAACCCTAGCCCCTAACCTCTCGCTCTTTAACCCAGCTTGAGTGTCTAAGAAGGCTACTTCTCTGTATGTGTAGATTTGTCTGTATCTGTATTGTTTTCTGTATGTGTAGATTTGTCCGTATCTGTATTGTTTTCTGTAGTCTATCAAGTGATTTTATTTGCTTGTTCAGCATTTGGGTCAACTGTTGTTTTTAAAGAGCTTTCCAAAGCAACATGACTTGACTAACCCTCCACAGACACAGAGGGTCTAACTCTAACCCTTAACCTCTGACCCTTAACCTCTGACCCATGGCAGACACTGAGGGTTAGCTTGCTTGCTTCCTAACCAGTTTGACGAATCCGTTCTGCAGTTCAGCGAGTTGGTCTTTGAGTTCTCTGTTCTGGGCGAGGGCACACACACACGCGAACACACACACACACACACCAGTTTGACGAATCCGTTCTGCAGTTCGGCGAGTTGGTCTTTGAGTTCTCTGTTCTGGGCGAGGGCGCGGCTGATGGTGGCTTTGTCGCTCTGAGCGTCTTCTAGAATTCTCCGGCGATCCTGAACCTCCTCGGCCGACCGCTGCGTCTCCTGTTCCAGCTCACACACACGCGCCTCCTGCTCCTGGCACAGCCGAGACAGCTGCTCATTGTCCCGCACCTACACACACACACACACACACACACACACACACACACACACACACACACACACACTTCAGTTAAACTCTCCTGCTCCACCTCAATCAATATTTCCTTCAATGCATGCATGACTTGAGACAAGCATACAACAGCCATGTTAGCCTAAATAAGTATCAGACATAGCATAGTAACAGTCACTTTGCCTAAATAAGCACACTTAGCATATAACAGCCATGTTAGCCTAAAGTAGTATAAGTAAGTCACGTTTGCCTTAATAAGTACACGTAGCATATAACAGCCCCCTTAACCTAAAGTAGTATTAGTAAAAGCTACGTTAGCCTAAATAAGTACACTTAGCATACAACAGGCCTGTTAGCCTAAAGCAGTATTAGTAACAGTCACGTTAGCCTAAAAAAGTACACTTAGCATACAGCCATGTTAGCCTAAAAAAGTACACTTAGCATATAACAGCCATGTTAGCCTAAAGAAGTATAAGACTTAGCATATACCAGCCCTGTTAGCCTAAATAAGTATAACACTTAACATATAACAGCCATATTAGCCTAAATATGAACACTTAGCATATAACACCTATGTTAACCTAAATGAGTACTACACTTAGTACTAATAAGTATTAGACTTAGCATATAACAGTAATGTTAGCCTAAATGAATATTAGACTTAGCACATAATAACCCTGTTAGCCTAAATGTGTGTGTAGGTGTGTGTGTGATTATGCTGGTTTTAGCACGGCTCAGCAACACCTCATGCCTAACACCCGTGCTACGTGTGTGTGTGTGTGTGAGCGTGTGTGTAGGTGTGTGGTTATGCTGGTTTTAGCAACACCTCGTGCCTAACACCCGCGCTAAAACCAGCATAATCACCAGTATCTTGTGATTCACACAGGTGTGTGTATACCTGTGCCTTATACTGTTGTCTGAGTGTGTCTTTGTCCTGTTGTGTGTGTGTGTGTGTGTGTGTACCTGAGCCTCATATTGCTGCTGGAGTGTGTCTCTGTCATGCTAGACTGTTCTGAGGGCCTCTTGTAGAGTGTGTGTGTGTGTGTGTGTGTGTGTGTGTGTGTGTGTGTGTGTGTGTGTGTACACCTGTGCCTCATATTGCTGCTGTAGTGTATGTCTTTGCTGCTGGGCAGTGTTGAGTGCTTCCTGTAGTGTGTGTGTGTGTGTGTGTGTGTGTGTGTGTGTGTGTGTGTGTGTGTGTGTGTGTGTGCATACACACCTGTGCCTCATATTGCTGCTGTAGTGTATGTCTTTGCTGCTGGGCAGTGTTGAGTGCTTCCTGTAGTGTGTGTGTGTGTGTGTGTGTGTGTGTGTGTGTGTGTGTGTGTGTGCATACACACCTGTGCCTCATATTGCTGTTGTAGTGTATGTCTTTGCTGCTGGGCAGTGTTGAGTGCTTCCTGTATGTGTGTGTGTGTGTGTGTGTGTGTGTGTGTGTGTGTGTGTGTGTGTGTGTGTGTGTGTGTGTGTGTGTGCATACACACCTGTGCCTCATATTGCTGTTGTAGTGTATGTCTTTGCTGCTGGGCAGTGTTGAGTGCTTCCTGTAGTGTGTGTGTGTGTGTGTGTGTGTGTGTGTGTGTGTGTGTGTGTGTGTGTGTGTGTGCATACACACCTGTGCCTCATATTGCTGTTGTAGTGTATGTCTTTGCTGCTGGGCAGTGTTGAGTGCTTCCTGTGTATGTGTGTGTGTGTGTGTGTGTGTGTGTGTGTGTGTGTGTGTGTGCATACACACCTGTGCCTCATATTGCTGCTGTAGTGTATGTCTTTGCTGCTGGGCAGTGTTGAGTGCTTCCTGTAGTGTGTGTGTGTGTGGTGTGTGTGTGTGTGTGTGTGTGTGTGCATACACACCTGTGCCTCATATTGCTGTTGTAGTGTATGTCTTTGCTGCTGGGCAGTGTTGAGTGCTTCCTGTAGTGTGTGTGTGTGTGTGTGTGTGTGTGTGTGTGTGTGTGTGTGTGCATACACACCTGTGCCTCATATTGCTGTTGTAGTGTATGTCTTTGCTGCTGGGCAGTGTTGAGTGCTTCCTGTAGTGTGTGTGTGTGTGTGTGTGTGTGTGTGTGTGTGTGTGCATACACACCTGTGCCTCATATTGCTGTTGTAGTGTATGTCTTTGCTGCTGGGCAGTGTTGAGGGCTTCCTGTAGTGTGTGTGTGTGTGTGTGTGTGTGTGTGTGTGTGTGTGTGTGTGTGCATACACACCTGTGCCTCATATTGCTGTTGTAGTGTATGTCTTTGCTGCTGGGCAGTGTTGAGGGCTTCCTGTAGAGCCTCTTCAGTCTCAGATGGACCTGAAGGAGACGCCGCCACCTGAGCTGCCTGCTGCTGCTGCTGCTGTTCACAGAGGGCCGCTACACACACACACACACACACACACACACACACACACTATATATGGTCACACACACATATCATACACACACACACTCTCTCACACACACACACACACACACACACACACACACACACACACATATCACACACATGCGCACGTCACGTCCATAACGTCACATACCATAACGCCATTTCTCCCAATGAAAACCAACTTTTTTACATTTCCATTTAAAATTAAGTCTTTCTCTGTGTTTACTGAGGTGTCCTGTTTGGCATGAATGTAGTAATATTTACATTTCTCTAGAAATTTCACACACTTCACAGCAAAAACTACTCTCTCTCAAAAGTTTGTTCAATTTGCGTTATGGACGTTCGTCACGTCCATAACGCAAATTGAAAGGCTCATATTCTTATTATGTAAATCATGATATTAATTTCTTGTGTTTATGAACAAAATTGTTAAATACTTCTAGGTTTGCGGAGGTTATGTGGTATTTTGTTCATCAATAATGCATGAAAATGTCACGTCCACAACGCTGGAATTGCCCATATATATATCACTCACACCTACACCCCGCTAGTAGGGGTAACCCTAACCCTAACCCGCTAGTAGGGGTGTAACGTTACACCGTCAACCAGGGAAATTTCCATAGAACTGTGTGAGGTTTCACATCGGTTGCAATGAAAGCGAATCGCGATACGCTTTCTCCTCTATTATTATTTGAGCGAGGACTTTTGTAGGCCCAGTCTCGGCCCACTGGGATGATGAACTAACCCCACACTCAAAATGAGTTTCATTAAGGTTAGGGTTAACCCAAAGCCTAGGTCATAAACCCCATCCAAAAGGAGTTTGATTAAGGTTAGCGTTAACCTTAGGTCATAGGTCATAAACCCCATCCATTAACTCTCACACTGATGCAACCTCACAACATTCCCAAAAGAAGCATGTTGCACGTAGCATCGCATGCCGCAAATCAAGTTAGTCTAGTTGCGGTCGCAATACACTGAATCCCTTAAGAAACGAATAAGCAGCATGCAGCGCTAAAGTTACGCAACGTCCAGCAAATGTTCATATAGCCTACTCAAGCTGTAGCCTGTCCAGTCAGTAGCCTGTCCAGTCAGAAGTGGTAGCTTTAGTATAAAGGACAATTAGCACAATTTGGCTATAAAAAAAAAAATAAATAAATAAATAATAATATATATATATATATGGGCAATTCCACGAAAAAGTAAACCTCACCTTAAAACTTTAAGTCTCACCTACATGGACATACAAATTCTTTCAGAAAACTTCCAATACAAAAAAGTATTGTCTCGATGTAAATATTCAACTGAGCAAGTTTCGAAAGGATATCTGTTTGTTAAAATTTTTACCCTATTCAGCTATAATGTAAGTCTATGGAGGGGCTTATAATGGGCATAAGTGGGTGATAACACACACAAAGCTGCAATACTATCAGTTATTTTTCATTGTTATATTACTATTTATCTTGTTACAGGTTAAAATCCACTGTTCACAATTGTTTTGTATCGTTTTGGAGGGTTTTTCCAGACGTCACGTCCATAACGTCACATCCATAACGCCATGTCTCCCAATGAAAACCAACTTTTTTTACATTTACATTTGAAATTAAGTCTTTCTCTGTCTTTACTGAGGTGTCCTGTTTGGTATGAATGCAGTAATATTTACATTTCTCTAGAAATTTCACACACTTCACAGCAAAAACTACGCTCTCTCAAAAGTTTGCCCGTTTTTCGTCACGTCCATAACGCAAATTGAAAGGCTCATATTCTTATGATGCAAATCATGATATTATTTTTTTCTGTTTGCCTGTATTCAGCCATGGAGTTTGCAGAAGAATATGAAAAAAATTGTGAAATACTGCTAGGTTTGCAGAGGTTATCTGGCCTTTTGTTCATCAATAATGCACGAAAATGTCACGTCCATAACGCTGGAATTGCCCATACAGAGAAAGACTTAATTTCAAATGTAAATGTAAAAAAAGTTGGTTTTCATTGGGAGACATGGCGTTATGGATGTGACGTTATGGACGTGACGTCTGGAAAAACCCTCCAAAACGATACAAAACAATTGTGAACAGTGGATTTTAACCTGTAACAAGATAAATAGTAATATAACAATGAAAAATAACTGATAGTATTGCAGCTTTGTGTGTGTTATCACCCACTTATGCCCATTATAAGCCCCTCCATAGACTTACATTATAGCTGAATAGGGTAAAAATTTTAACAAACAGATATCCTTTCGAAACTTGCTCAGTTGAATATTTACATCGAGACAATACTTTTTGTATTGGAAGTTTTCTGAAAGAATTTGTATGTCCATGTAGGTGAGACTTAAAGTTTTAAGGTGAGGTTTACTTTTTCGTGGAATTGCCCATATATAGAATTGAATCGTATCGTGACCTTCATATCGTGAATCATATCATATTGCACGCACCCACGCACACACACACAGACACACACACACGCACACACACACACACACACATACCTGCTGCACTCTTCAGCTCAGAGATCTGGGCTTCCAGCTCCTGTACCTGGACACTGCTCTTCTCCCGCTCTTCTGACAGCAACGTCACCTACACACACACACACACACACACACACACTATTATTAACCCTAACCCTTCCAGTTCCTGCACCTGGACACTGCTCTTCTCCCGCTCTTCAGGCAGCAACGTGTGTGTGTTTGTGTGTGCTATGTGTGTGTGTGTGTGTGTGTATGTGTGCTGTGTGAGTGTGTGTGTTTGTGTGTGCTATGTGTGTGTGCGTGTGTGTGTGTGTATGTGTGTGCTGTGTGTGTGTGTGTGTGTATGTGTGTGTGTATGTGTGTGCTGTGTGTGTGTGTGCTGATCTGAGCTTAGCTGTACTGTGCTGGCAACACTAGAAAGGGTCTGAGTCCACCTAAAGAAAGCACAATGTGTGTGTGTATGTGTGTGTGTGTGTGTGTGTGTGTATACATATACAGTATGTGTGTGTGAATGTGTGCCTGTAACTCTGTGTGTATACATGTGAGTGTTTTCATACATGTACATATATCTATGTGTGTGTATGTGTGTGCACGTATGTATGTGTGTGCCGTATGTGTGTGTGTGTGTGTGTGTGTGTGTCTTACTTGAGACAGAAGCTGTTCAGTTTTTTCCTTCCACACTCTCCCGTCCTCCTGGATCTGCAGCGCGTACTGATCTCTCTCTGCCTTCAGCTGGACTACAGACTCACTCAACTCACACACACACACACACACACACACACACACACACACACACAGGTATGTTACTGATCTCTCTCTGCCTTCAGCTGGACTACAGACTCACTCAACTCACACACACACACACACACACACACACACACACACACACACACACAGGTATGTTACTGATCTCTCTCTGCCTTCAGCTGGACTACAGACTCACTCAACTCACACACACACACACACACACACACACACACACACACACAGGTATGTTACTGATCTCTCTCTGCCTTCAGCTGGACTACAGACTCACTCAACTACACACACACACACACACACACACACACACACACACACACACACAGGTATGTTACTGATCTCTCTCTGCCTTCAGCTGGACTACAGACTCACTCAACTACACACACACACACACACACACACACACACACACACACACACACACACAGGTATGTTACTGATCTCTCTCTGCCTTCAGCTGGACTACAGACTCACTCAACTACACACCACACACACACACACACACACACACACACAGGTATGTTACTGATCTCTCTCTGCCTTCAGCTGGACTACAGACTCACTCAACTACACACACACACACACACACACACACACACACACACACAGGTATGTTACTGATCTCTCTCTGCCTTCAGCTGGACTACAGACTCACTCAACTACACACACACACACACACACACACACACACACACACACACACAGGTATGTTACTGATCTCTCTCTGCCTTCAGCTGGACTACAGACTCACTCAACTACACACACACACACACACACACACACACACACACACACACACACACACACACAGGTATGTTACTGATCTCTCTCTGCCTTCAGCTGGACTACAGACTCACTCAACTCACACACACACACACACACACACACACACACACACACACACACACACACAGGTATGTTACTGATCTCTCTCTGCCTTCAGCTGGACTACAGACTCACTCAACTACACACACACACACACACACACACACACACACACACACACACACACACAGGTATGTTACTGATCTCTCTCTGCCTTCAGCTGGACTACAGACTCACTCAACTACACACACACACACACACACACACACAGGTATGTTACTGATCTCTCTCTGCCTTCAGCTGGACTACAGACTCACTCAACTACACACACACACACACACACACACACACACACACACACACACACACACACAGGTATGTTACTGATCTCTCTCTGCCTTCAGCTGGACTACAGACTCACTCAACTACACACACACACACACACACACACACACACACACACACACACACACAGGTATGTTATTGATCTCTCTCTGCCTTCAGCTGGACTACAGAATCACTCAACTACACACACACACACACACACACACACACACACACACACACACACACACAGGTATGTTACTGATCTCTCTCTGCCTTCAGCTGGACTACAGACTCACTCAACTACACACACACACACACACACACACACACACACACACACACACACGGGTATGTTACTGATCTCTCTCTGCCTTCAGCTGGACTACAGACTCACTCAACTACACACACACACACACACACACACACACACAGGTATGTTACTGATCTCTCTCTGCCTTCAGCTGGACTACAGACTCACTCAACTACACACACACACACACACACACACACACAGGTATGTTACTGATCTCTCTCTGCCTTCAGCTGGATTACACACTCATTCAACCACACACACACACACAGGTATGTTACTGATCTCGCTCTGCCTTCAGCTGGACTACAGACTCACTCAGCTACACACACACACACACACACACACACACACACACAGGTATGTTACTGATCTCGCTCTGCCTTCAGCTGGACTACACTCATTCAGCTACACACACACACACACACAGGTATGTTACCGATCTCTCTCGGCCTTCAGCTGGATTACAGACTCATTCAACTGCACACACACACACACACACACACACACACACACACACACACACACACACACAGGTATGTTACCGATCTCTCTCGGCCTTCAGCTGGATTACAGACTCATTCAACTGCACACACACACACACACACACACACACACACACACACACACCTGGGCTGCGTGGGCCTCTAGCTGGTGTTTGTCCTCCATGAGCATCTGGAGCTGCTGGTTAGGAGATGGAGGCCCAGACTGACTGGAGAACTGAGAGAGAGAGAGAGAGAGAGAGAGAGAGAGAGAGAGAGAGAGAGAGAGAGAGAGAGAGAGAGAGAGAGAGAGAGAGAGAGAGAGAGAGAGGGAACAAGAGAGAGAGGGAGAGAGAGAGAGAGAGTGAGTTAAGTTTTAGCCGCTGAATGTGGATTAGTTCCCTTCAGAATGCGATTCTCTTCTCTGATTGGCTAATAGGGTTGCCAGTGTTTTGGCATTGAGGTTTTTCACCTACTTTATGCCTTGCTAAAATCCTTCAATCATTTGTTAATGTCCTTAACACCTCAACAACCTCCTTTCTAAGTCCACTTCAGTCTGGTTTTAGAGCCCGGCATAATAATAATGCAGTCTCTGCTGTTTTCCTTGTATTAGATGATGTGATCACTGCCTTGGACAATAAACAGCACTGTGCCACTCTATTTGTTGACTGGTCTAAGGCATTTAATACATGGTCATCACTTACTGCTAAAAAAAATCATCTTTGATTGGTTTTGGTAGTTATTTCATTGGCCATTCTCAGTGTGTAACGATGGGCAACATATAGTCTGGATTCATAAACATTGAAAATAGACATGGGTGTACCCCAAGGCTCTGTGCTTAGGCCCCTAGGGTTTGAGTGAGTGTGTGTGTGTGTGTGTGTGTGTCTAACCTGCTGCAGCATACTGTCGGCCATCTCTAGCCTGCGGCGGAGCTCGTCCAGCTGTGAGGTGAGTTGTGTGTGTGTGTGTGTGTGTGTGTGTGTGTGTGTGTGTGTGTGTCTAACCTGCTGCAGCATACTGTCGGCCATCTCTAGCCTGCGGCGGAGCTCGTCCAGCTGTGAGGTGAGTTGTGTGTTCTCTGAAACTCGCTGCCCCAGTTGCTCACTCAGCTCAGAGTTCTGCTGACGAGTCTCCTCATTAGAGTTACTGAGAGAGGGATAGAGAAGGAGAGAAGGAGAGAGAGAGAGAGAGAGAGAGAGAGAGAGAGAGAGAGAGAGAGAGAGAGAGAGAGAGAGAGGAGGGGAGGAGTTGAGAAGGGAAAGCATTGCTGATGAAATGATACCTCGACACTTGAATTGTTTATTTGAATCCACCAATTACATTTGTACACACACACACACACACACACACACACACACACACACACACACACACACACACACACACACAGACCTGTACTTACTTGCACTCAAACCTACCCTCACACACACACACACACACACCTGTACTGTACTTACCTGAGTCTGAAGACCTCCAGCCTCAGACTGTCCCTCTCCTTCTCCAGTTCCTTGTTATGCTGGGAAAAAAACACACACACACACAGACAATTAAGTGGTGGGGGTGATAATGTGTGTGTGTGTGTGTGTGTGTGTGTGTGTGTGTATAATGTGGTGATGGAGTTTGTGTGTGTGTATGTGTGTGTGTTGTGTGTGTTGTGTGTTTTCCTTTTTGATAGTGTGTGTGTGTGTTCTGTGGTGATCCTGTGTGTTTGTTCCAATTTGATGGTGTGTGTGTGTGTGTGTGTGTGTGTGTGTGCACCTCGTCATAGAGTTTCTGCTGGGTAGATACGGTAGATAAAGCTCTCTCCAATTCAGACACACGCTGTGTGTGTGTGTGTGTGTGTGTGTGTGTGTGTGTGTGTGTGTGTGTGTGTGTGTGTGTGTGTACCTTGTCATACTGTTTCTGCTGTGTAGATACGGTAGACAGAGTTCTCTCCAACTCAGACACACGCTGCTTAGTGGCCTGCAGCCGATTGGTCATCTCCTCGGCTTCCGCTGTGACACACACACACACACACACATTAGTTCCGGGCATAATTGAACAGGATGTACAGTACAGACCAAAAGTTTGGACCCCCCCCCCATTCAATACGATTAATTTATTTCCAGGACAATCTCACTAAAGGCGTCAAAACTATGAATGCACACATATGAAATTATGTACTTAACAAAAAAGTGTGAGGTTATGACAAAATTTTGGACTTGAACCCAATCAAGATAATTTGGGGTGAGCTGGACCGCAGAGTGAAAGCAAAAGTGCCGAACAGTTCTTAGCTTCTCTGGGAATAAATAACTGTTCAAGACAGTTGGAAAACCATTTCAGGTGACTACCTCCTGAAGCTCATTAAAAAAATAAAAAGAGTACAAAGCAGTTATCAAAACAAAAGAAGGATACTTTGATGAAACAAGAATATAAAACATTTTATTAGTTATTAGTTATTTTACACTTTTTTTTATAAAGTACATAATGCCACGTGTTCATTGATAAGTTTGTTTATTTTGTAGATTGTCACTGAAGGCAACAGTCATGAAAATAAAGTAAATAATTGAAGGGAAATGTGAAAATAAAGTAAATAATTGAAGGGAAATGTGTGTCTGTACTGTAGTTAAAGGTTAGTTAAAAGTTCCACCATTGGTGGCTAATGGGTTTGTGTGTGTGTGTGTGTGTGTGTGTGTGTGTGTGTGTACGGTACATGTTTAAGTACATCACTGATGGCTAGTGGTCTCCCTCTCTCTCACACACACACACACACACACACACACACACACACACACACCTACCTGCTTTCTGGCGAGCAGCCTGCTGTGTGTAAGAAAGGGCCGTCTGCAGCTCTGACTTCTCTGACACCAGTATGCCAATGGTCTGAATGTGCACCTGTCCACACACACACACACACACACACACACACACACACACACACACACACACACATTAATCATCATCAATACGCAAACGGTGAGCGTTCTGTGTGTGTTCAACAACCAACAACCACCACTAAGAGGCACTAGGTAAATAAGTCAAATTGATTTGTATAGCACACACACACACACACACACACACACGTGAGTAAAATTTACTTTTTATATGACATACAGAGCCAAAGTGCTTTACAGTATTAAAACCAATGAAATTATTATACATAGGAACAGGTTCTGAGTTAGACTGGGTTCTCCATGCCCATCCCTATTGGAACCGGTTCTGTTATGAGTTAGACTCGGTTCTCCATGCCCATCCCTACTGGAACCGGTTCTGTTCTGAGTTAGACTCGGTTCTCCATGCCCATCCCTATTGGACCCGGTTCTGTGTTGGGCCCGGATCTCCATGCCCATCCCTACTGGAACCGGTTCTGTTATGAGTTAGACTCGGTTCTCCATGCCCATCCCTATTGGACCAGGTTCTGCTGATGACTGCAGTTAGACTCGGTCCTCCATGCCCATCCCTATTGGACCAGGTTCTGAGATGGCCCAGTTGGACCAGGTTCTCCATGCCCATCCCCATTGGACCAGGTTCTGCGATGGCCCAGTTGGACCCGGTTCTCCATGCCCATGCCTACCTGCAGCTGCTCCCGCATGGCTCCCTGCTCCTTCACAAACTTCTGCTCAAAATCTTTCCGCTCCTGGGGAGAGAAGGCATCAGGTTAGCAGCATTAATATCATTTACTCCATCAGTACCCTAACCCTACTCCATCAGTACCCTAACCCTACTACATCAGTACCCTAACCCTAACCCTACTACATCAGTACCCTACCCCTACTCCATCAGTACCCTAACCCTACTCCATCAGTACCCTAACCCTACTCCATCAGCACCCTAACCCTACTACATCAGTACCCTAACCCTACTACATCAGTACCCTAACCCTACTACATCAGCACCCTAACCCTACTACATCAGTACCCTACCCCTACCGCTACTACATCAGCACCCTAGCCCTACTCCATCAGTACCCTAACCCTACTACATCAGTACCCTAACCCTACTACATCAGTACCCTAGCCCTACTACATCAGTACCCTAACCCCTAACCCTACTACATCAGTACCCTACCCCTACTACATCAGCACCCTAACCCTACTACATCAGTACCCTAACCCTACTACATCAGTACCCTACCCCTACCGCTACTACATCAGTACCCTAACCCTACTACAATATACAGCAACAGTCAAGATCAAAATTTTCTGCTCGAGGACAGAAGGCATCAGATTAGCAGAGATACATGCTAACCCTATCCCAGAGCTACATGCTACATCAGGCATCAGATTAGCAGAGATACATGCTAACTCTATCCCAGAGCTACATGCTAACCCTAACCCAGAGCTACATTCAAACTGAAACAATAGTCTATTTCTACATATTGAAACAGTAACATAAGCATTTCTACACATTCAAACTGAAACAATAGTCTGGAGTCTATTTCTACACATTCAAACTGAAACATTAGTCTATTTCTACACATTCAAACTGAAACAATAGCATGTGAACATGAAAGGAATCATCAGGTTGTGAGATGTGTGGGAATCTTGAGGTGTGTGTGTGGGTGTGTGGGTGATGATGTGTGTGTAAATCATGAGGTGATGAGATGCGTAGTACCTTCTGAAGCTGGTCATTGAGCTCTTGAGATTGTTGTGTCTGGAAGAATACACCACAGGTAGCATGGTTACACAAACACACAGACACACACACACACACATACACACACACACACACCACAGGTAGAATGGTTAGAGAGACACACACACACACACACACACCACAGGTAGCATGGTTAGGAACAAACACACACCAGGTAGCATGGTTAGGAACACACACACACACACACACACACACACACACACACGCCACAGGTAGCACGGTTAGGAACACACATATTAGTTATTACTAAAACACTAACACTGTTTAGTGGCTAACATGTTAGTTACACTGAAACACTAGCACTGTTTAGCGGCTAACACGATTAGGACTTAAACATTGAAACACTAGCACTGTTTAGCGGCGAACATGTTAGTTTACACTGAAACACTAGCACTGTTTAGAGGCTAACACACTAAGGAGTTTAACACTGAAACACTAGCACTGTTTAACAGGTAACATGTTAGTTTACAATGAGACACTTGCACTGTTTGGCGGCTAACACGTTTGTTTGGTGTTTCAGTGTAAACTAACACCACCGGACATCCAAACACATACACACGCATACACGTACGCGCATACACACACACCTACCAGCTGTTGTAGTTGGGCATTGAGCTGGTTGTTGGTTAAGTTGCTGGAGTCCAGCGCAGCAGACAGCTCCTGATTCTGAGCCTAACATGAACACATGCACAGAGAGAGAGAGGGAGGGAGGGAGGGGGGGAAGAGGATGAGGAGAGAGAAGGAAATGGGAAGGAAAGATGGATTAGAGGAGGGGGTAGAAGTAAAGGATGAATTGGAGCAGTGAATAAAAGAGAGTGAGTGAGAGGAATGATGGTGTGAGAGAGAGAGAGAGTGAGAGGAATGATGGTGTGAGAGAGAGAGAGGGAGAAAAAATAAACAGAAAAAGAATGATAAAAATCACCAATACAGAATAAATTACATGTAAGACTGTCAGTGTGTGTGTGTGTGTGCGCGCGTGTGTGTGCGTCCTACCTCCAGTTCTTTCTCATTGACTGGTGATGGGGCTCCGTCTCCATTGACATACGTGGACGACTAAAGCAAACACAGACAGAGCAGAGGGTCAGCAGCTCATACCCATATCACATAGCCTTATACTTATGTAGGCTTCATAACACCCATATAACACTATTAATATAGGCTTCGTAACACCATTATTGTAGGCTTTTTATAGGCTTCATAATACCATTACTATAGGATAGATAGATAGATAGATAGATATATACTTTATTGTCCCAGAGGGAAATTTGTCTTGGACTCAGCACTGCATAAAATGCCCAACAATACAAACACTTTCAGACAGACAGTTTGACATAAATAACAGACAGACACTCCTCCCCTCCTCCCCCCAATTGTACACTTCCCATAAATAACACAAAGGCTTAATATAGGCTTCATAACACCCATTAAAACTATTCATACAGGTTACATAACATCCATATAAGACTATTAATATAGGCTTCATAACACCCATAAAACACTATTAATTTAGGCTTCATAACACCTGTATACCACCGTTAATATAGGCTTCATAACATCCATATAGGCTAACACCATGGATATAGGCTTCATAACACCCACATAACACTATTAATAGGCTTCATAACATCCATATAACACTGTTCATATAGGCTTCATAACACCATTAATATAGCCTTAATATAGGTTTCCTAACACCCACATAACACTATTCATATAGGCTTCATAACACCCATATAACAATACTAATATAGGCTTCATAACACCCACATAAAACTATTCATATGGGCTTCATAACATCCATATAACACTATTCATACTCCCTATGACACTGTTCATAATGGCAAAATAACACTATTAATACAGGCTTCATAGCACCCATAAAACACAATTAATATAGGCGTCATGATGCCAATATCACACTATTAAAGGCTTCATAATGTCGGAAAAATTATGAGCATTAACAATAAAAACATATTTAATCCATAACATCTAATTAATATCAAGCTTATTCTACCAACACTTCTAGCAGAGTTAGTCTGTTTCCCCCTGACTTCCCTCTCTGCTGTCAGTATGGAATGTGCTCTTCTCTGCTAACATCTAATAGGAAACATGAGACTCATTGTTATGTGTGTAGCCCCAACTAGTAATATTCCTTGCCTCTACAGGACGTACTGGGTAACTAATAAACATCTCTATAGTGTGTGAATCACATGATGACCCTAAGAAAGTGTACATCTATTGTTTCCATGCTTGCAAGATAATTGATCAAGTGAATGTGGTGTGACATGTAATGACAGTATAAGATGTGAATGCGCCTGAGAGGCTTCGGATTTTCGTTACATGACTGTACATTGTACATCTGCTTGTGACTTTACCCCCGGCGTCGTTAATAAAGATCTTTTTGGACTTCA
This sequence comes from Sardinella longiceps, assembly GCA_027497455.2. Classification (NCBI taxonomy): domain Eukaryota; kingdom Metazoa; phylum Chordata; class Actinopteri; order Clupeiformes; family Clupeidae; genus Sardinella; species Sardinella longiceps. Next base: position 8,137,622 of record JAODXP020000008.1, on the reverse strand, counting down.
ACACCTACGTTGCCTGAATACCTGTATATCAATTCTGACCACAATAACACTTAACACTATTCATACTGGCTATTCATACTGGCTCTTCAAAATGCTATTAATATAGGCCATTACACTCTGTGTGTGTGTGTGTGTGTGTGTTTGTGTGTGTGTGTTACCTCAGAGAGTAAGCCATTGAGCTGCTGTGATAGCTGTCTGAGGCTTTCTGTGGAGGACAAGGGTCTGCAACAACCAAACAAGAACATAATTCACCTTATGGCAGAATCTACTGATGCACAGCATTTTTATCCTGAACATGACCATCCAAAACTCCCTCCCCATTCAAGTACAATGTTGTGATTCAGATGTGAACCAAGCTTATTACCTGCGCCAAGGAGGTTATGTTTAAGTTGGAATTTGTTTTTCTGTTTGTTTGTCTGACTGTCGATACGTTTTTTTCTATTTTACGGCAAAGTTACAGACATATTCTGATGACATTTTTTTCCAGAGGGGTGCCTTTGCTCAAGGAAGAACCCATTCAATTTTGGTAATGAGCCAGATGTGGATGTGGAATTTATTAAAGGCTTCCCCACTACTGACAGTGATCAGGTTTATCAGTACACACCGGAGCTCCAGGGGACATGAATGACCATATACCCACAGCAGAGGCCTGTGCTAACCACGTGCATTTCTCTTTTTGAACTGGATTACTGCCCAGCACCATCTACTACTTGACCATCTACAGCCAAACACATTAACCACACGACTAGGTATGGTGCCTGAGACTGCGGTCATGAACTACCATGAAGCATGGTGCTTCATCTATTTCCCATCTTTGGCCCAGTCAGCTGCACAGAGAGGGGCAACCGTGCCTTCTAAGCAGCGCTGCTTTCAAGGCACTACCCCCCCCCCTCAATTTAGGGTTAGGGTGAGGGTTGAGGGGGTTAGGTTTTGGATTACGGTTAAGGTAGTCATTTAGGCGGTGCTGCTTGGACGGTTTTGTTGAGGGCAAAAAACACCATTAAGCCACAGAGAGGCGGGGACACTCACCTGTTCTCATCTGTGGAGTTGTCATGGGAGCTGCCATCTTGGTTACAGTTCTGCAGAGTACCAACAAACAACAGTGATTGGTAAGACTACAGTGTGACTGGTAAGTGTGACTGGTAAGACTACAGTGTGACAGATAAGACTACAGTGTGACATAAGACTACAGTGTGACAGATAAGACTACAGTGTGACAGATAAGACTACAGTGTGACAGATAAGACTACAGTGTGACTGGTAAGACTACAGTGTGACTGGTAAGACTACAGTGTGACTGGTAAGACTACAGTGTGAATGGTAAGACTACAGTGTGAATGGTAAGTGCGATTGGTAAGACTACAGTGTGAATGGTAAGTGCGATTGGTAAGACTACAGTGTGACAGATAAGACTACAGTGTGACAGATAATACCAGCAAAACAGGATACACAACAAGTGTGACGGGTAAGACAACAGTCTGACGGGTAAGACGACAGTGTGACTGGTAAGACGACAGTGTGACTGGTAAGACAACAGTGTGACGGGTAAGACTGGTGAGACAAGAGTTTGACTGGTAAGACAAGAGAGAGTGACTGGTGTGTTCTGGTGGGCCTCACAGAAGGGAGTTCTTTTAGATTTTTGAGTTGTTTTTGCACAAATTCTTCTGGGCCAGTGGATGAGGGACAAGGAGCATAGTTGGCTTGTGTGAATGTACAATATCAAGCCTGCTCTAAACCTCTAGATGGTCCAGTCACCAGTCGTCCAGTGCACATCCCACAACACCAGTGCACATCCCACAACACCAGTGCACATCCCACAACACCAGTGCACATCCCACAACACCAGTGCACATCCCACAACAGCAATATTTTGTTGATTTTGACTCAGAAAGTCATATTTTTCCATTGGCCTGAATTTATTTGAAGTTGGTTCTAGCAAGATGTTTATTTATTGGAAGTTGGCCCTTACAAGATATTTATTTATTTGAAGTTGGCCCTAGCAAGACATCAGTGCTATTCACATATATTTCAGAATCCTTTGAAGTATTAAGTTCCTATCAGATCTATGGGTGAGGCAACATTAGGGGAGCAATGGTCATACAGCAATGGACCTCCAATGGTCATACAGGAATGGAGCTCTAGTGGTCATACAGCAATGGAGCTCTAGTGGTCATACAGCAATGGACCTCCAGTGGTCATGCAGCAATGGAGCTCTAGTGGTCATATAGGAATCATGCAGGAATGGAGCTCTAGTGGTCATACAGGAATGGAGCTCTAGTGGTCATACAGGAATGGAGCTCTAGTGGTCATACAGCAATGGAGCTCTAGTGGTCATACAGCAATGGAGCTCTAGTGGTCATGCAGCAATGGAGCTCTAGTGGTCATATAGGAATCATACAGCAATGGAGCTCTAGTGGTCATACAGGAATGGAGCTCTAGTGGTCATACAGGAATGGAGCTCTAGTGGTCATACAGGAATGGAGCTCGAGTGGTCATACAGGAATGGAGCTCTAGTGGTCATACAGCAATGGAGCTCTAGTGGTCATACAGGAATGGAGCTTGAGTGGTCATACAGCAATGGAGCTCGAGTGGTCATACAGCAATGGAGCTCTAGTGGTCATACAGGAATGGAGCTCTAGTGGTCATACAGCAATGGAGCTCTAGTGGTCATATAGGAATCATGCAGCAATGGAGCTCTAGTGGTCATACAGGAATGGAGCTCGAGTGGTCATACAGGAATGGAGCTCTAGTGGTCATATAGGAATCATGCAGCAATGGAGCTCTAGTGGTCATACAGGAATGGACGCCAAGGCATGAAATATACAGCCTAGAGAAACAATGACAAACAGTAGCACACACACACACACACACACACACACAAAAGAGAGACAGAGACACAGACACAGACAGACAAACCTGCAGGTCAGTGTTGTGAAGCGGTCTGTCACACTCAGAGTTAGTACTGCTAGTGGGGTTAGACACGGGAGACACACGGCCCGATCCCACGGTCTCCACGGTAACCTCCTCCTCATGCTGCTGTTCAACCGCAGGAGACACACTGGCATCCACCTCAGCTGGAGCCTGACAACACACACACACACACACACACACACACACACACACACACACATAAGTAAACACATGACCCACACATACAAGCACGAAACAAACAACAAATGCACACACATGCACACACACAAACACAAATAAAACACACGACAAGCACATACAAGGACAAAACACACACAAATGCACGCACACACATCCAAATAAAACACACGACAAGCACATACAAGGACAAAACACACACAAATACACAGACAGACTTGAGCTGGGTGGTGAAACATGTTATCATTAAATAATGGAAACTCAAGCCTTTTTAATTGATAAAGTGCTAATCTGGAGTAAAGTGGTTAATCTGGTTAAAGTGCTAATCTGGAGCACTTCCAACCAGGGCCGCTTTGAGTGTTGGTAGGAAGAAAAACAAAAGGTTTGGAGCAATGTAGACTAAAAAATGAACCTGCAGATTACATCAACTGAACGGGGCTACGGGAAATGGAACTGAGAGTGAGATTAAAGCCAAAATTCAGTTGGCTTGAAGATACGGGTTGGCTATTCTGCCTGTAAACTTCACTGTAGACTAGCATGTTTAATATCGAGATTATTAAACAGGCTCTATGCAACCGGTTGCCGTTTTGACTCTTAGTGTGTCAAGATAATTAGTTTTTTTTTGGTCATTTCAACCATATACACTGTACACAGTTATACAAAATGTCATTGCACCAACGATCAAGTGGTGTTGGATTTAAAACAAAGTGCAGTGACTTTTTAAGGTAGTGAATTATAGCACAAACAAGGGACAAGAGTGACAACACAAAAGAGGGCACAAGTAGTCTTGTACTACAGCAGGTGCTTAAGTAATTGAAGAGGAGGAAGTGAGGTGGACATAGAATGTATTGATCAAAAACTGCAGCAGAGAAAGTAATAGGGCAGGAGTGTATTCCAGTTCAGATTGAGAGGCCTTGCATCATGTCCTGTTGTTCAGCAGTTCAGTATGAGAGGCCTTGCATCATGTCCTGTTGTTCAGCAGTTCAGTTTGAGAGGCCTTGCATCATGTCCTGTTGTTCAGCAGTTCAGTTTGAGAGGCCTTGCATCATGTCCTGTTGTTCAGCAGTTCAGTTTGAGAGGCTTTGCATCATGTCCTGTTGTTCAGCAGTTCAGTTTGAGAGGCTTTGCATCATGTCCTGTTGTTCAGCAGTTCAGTTTGAGAGGCTTTGCATCATGTCCTGTTGTTCAGCAGTTCAGTATGAGAGGCTTTGCATCATGTCCTGTTGTTCAGCAGTTCAGTTTGAGAGGCCTTGCATCATGTCCTGCTGTTCAGCAGTCTGAGTGTATTCCAGTTCAGTATGAGAGGCCTTGCATCATGTCCTGCTGTTCAGCAGTCTGACTGTATTCAGTTCAGTTTGATAGGCCTTGCATCATGTCCTGCTGTTCAGCAGTCTGAGTGTATTCAGTAATTGAGGCTTTGCATCATGTCCTGTTGTTCAGCAGTCTGAGTGTATTCAGTAATTGAGGCCTTGCATCATGTCCTGCTGTTCAGCAGTCTGAGTGTATTCAGTATGAGAGACCTTGCATCATGTCCTGCTGTTCAGCAGTCTGAGGCTGCTTGGGGGAAGAAGCTCTTTTCCATTCTGGATGTATGAGCAGTTAAGGTGCGGTACCTCCTGCCCGGTGTGGTATCTTCTGCCTGGTGTGGTACCTTCTTCTGAAGAAGAGGGGTGAGATTGATGTGTTGTGTCCATCACAATGCTTGTGGCTTTTTGCAGAGAGGAACTGATAAATAGGATAGGTGAGGAGGGGAGGGGAGGTGGGCTTTAACCCTAACCCTAACCCTAGGTGAGGAGGGAGGTGGGCTTTAACCCTAACCCTAGGTGAGGAGGGGAGGTGGGCTTTAACCCTAACCCTAACCCTAGGTGAGGAGGGGAGGTGGGCCTTAACCCTAACCCTAGGTGAGAAGGGGAGGGGGGCCTTAACCCTAACCCTGGGTGAGGTGAGGAGAGGAGGGGAGGGGAGGTGGGCCTTAACCCTAACCCTAGGTGAGGAGGGGAGGTGGGCTTTCCGCAGCTTCCACAGGAAGTGGAGACGTTGCTGGTAGGCATGTCCCGATCCGACATTTGAATCGGATCGGCCGACGATATAAAAATCCATATCGATATTGCATCACCCTGCACAGGAAAATTTCAATCCGGACTCCCAATTAAAAGTCTGGTCCATGTTTTCCAGCGCTCTGAATCCATTCCGTTTTTTTTCATTCGCCAGGGCAGCTCATAGTCATCCCAAGCAGTAGGCTAGGGTAGATTTTCATTATTATCATTTATAAGTGGGGAAAACTCTTCTTTCATTCATTGGAGGACTATATCTATGCTCATCATCAAAGACTGGGGAAAACTCTTCCACGGAGAAACTTTAAATAGTTATCTGTAGCCTATTATTACCATTTACTATATCTATGCTCATCTATATCTATGCTCTATACCTATGCTCAGACTTTTAGTCATTAATCCAATTACTCAATTTCAATTAACACATCAAACGACAGCAATATCATCACACAAAAAAATT
>JAODXP020000008.1:8082879-8126900 GCA_027497455.2 Sardinella longiceps | reverse complement strand
GTGTCCCGATATAGAAAAATAATGGACGACGCGTATGGCGAAGAACAGCCCGACGGCGCGAAGTCCATTATTTTTCTATATCGGGACACCTCGAAGGCCGTTATCCCGCTTATCACCCGGTTGCAACTAAAACGTATAGATGGTAAGCAAGTGTTTAAAACATAAAAGAAACATGTGGCTCCGTTTAGAAAGAAGTTATCCTGTTCGGTTGGGGTACTATTTTCTTATGAAAGAAGATCCGCAAGGCTGCATTCTAAAGAGCATTGATAAAGAACGCTGGTTAAACTTTTTTAACCCAACACTGCCTCAGGTGTCCTGTTATCTAGAAATAACGGACACCCTGACAGCCAATCAGAAAACAGTATTCCATTCCACCGGGTGATAACAAGCAACAGACCTATACCATTATCCATAGGGATATCAAAACAGGAAGGAGGAAGAGGGGATAGAGACAGATAAGGCAAGGAGGAGAGAAGAGGAGCTACCAGGACCCTAATAGCGTACCAAATACAAGAAATGGTAATACCGGTATATTACTAATTAGATCTATTATGCAATTAAACATTTAGACATAAAATAGGTGATATTCTAAACACTTACACTGGCGTGGCAGCTCAGTGCTGAGCTGTTCATTCAACAACAATTACAACCACAAGAACATACAAAATTATATTGAATGAAAGTAGTGCTATCATAAAAAAAAAATCTGATTAATCACTAAATTTTGCAATGATTAATCATGATTAATCACTTTTAGTCGCAACTCATTTCCTCCAGTAAGAATTTGGATTCTAGGGTTTGTTGGATCCTTATTTTGCCCTGTAAAGGCCCTGATTCTAAATAGTTGACTTTGTTCTTTCAAATGGGGCAATTTACATCTGCCCCCTACCCCCAAGGATTCCCCAAACATGTTATTGGACAGTCAGGAGCTAGGCCATAATCTTTGTATAGTTTGACTTGATAGCCGAGCCATTTTCTATCTGAAATTGAACATAATACATGCCATGAAAGTGGAACCATATCCATCAGGATAAATCCGAGTAAGTTTTTTAATCTGAGTTTTTTTTTTGATTAATCATGTGATTAATCGTTTAATTTTACAAGCACTAATTGAAAGTTAAAGAGGGTTAAAGTGAATTGCTACGTGATGCTTTGTTTGTTAAGCCTTTAAAACAAGGAAGCAGGTTGCATGTATGATTCGTTCATTTGAATTTCAATTAAGAATAAGATAAAAAAGGCATTGTTTTTTTATTATTATTATTATTTAGAGCCAAGCTCATAGGCCTCCAAGGCTGGCTGCATTTGAGAGCCATGCAGATATGTATACTTGTAAAAAGTTCCTTGTTGTAGCAGAGTTGTAGAAGTATTTTGGCCATTACTGCATCAAGTTTACAACACCCAAGCAGAAACACACTGCCGAAGATAGTTGTTAAGAGATGCTTAGCAATGACTGTCAGAAGATTGTGCTATAATATATTTCTTCATGACAACACAGACTTCTGGGAGGGAAGTTGTCTATAAATCCACTTGCTATTCATCTGCACGTCCATGTTTCAGTGTAGAGCATAGTCAGTTGTTTTGCTCTTGTTTGGGGTAGAGCCTAGGGCATTCGTGGTTAACTTTGCTGAGGGACAACAGCATCAGTTGTGATGGCTGAGGCATTGTGCTGAGGCACAATACTTCCTCTTGTTGCCACAAGGGGTTGAGAATGAGCAAGCAAAAAAGGTAGACTGACTTGCGCACTTGTAAAGGTGGCTATGTGTGGTTGTCTAGCATGGCAATCCATCCTCTAACATTAAATGTGAAGTATGGTCTGGCATCGATAGATAGACTGAACTTAATTGTCGGCAGAACAAGGCAGTTATCTTTCAAACTACTTCTGCATGCAATAGGATAGCGTATGACCAACAGTAGACTGACTTGCCCTGTGTCACATATTTATAAAGGTGACTGTGTGTTGGTCTACCCTGGCAATATGGCAAGCCATCCTATAACATTAAAATGTACAGTATAGTCTGGCATCGATAGATAGACCAACTCAATTGTTGGCAGAACAAGGCAGTTATCTTTCAAACTACTCCTGCTTGCCTATGACCAATCAGAGGAACAAAAGGCAATTCAAAAGGCAGTCGTTTTCTGCAAAGCCCGCCCTAAATACATAGAGCGTTGTGATTAGATAACACCAACGGCATCATCCAATCAAATTCCCTATGCCTGCTACTAGACATACTGGCTAAGCAAATCTATTTGCCATCGCTAGAGTACGTTTACATTTCTAGGCTATGTGTTGTCATTTTGTAAATAGACAATCCTTAATTAATCTTTAAAGGAACATGAAAAAAGTTCTGTGTAGTAAATATTCTGTTAAGTCATATTTGTTTCACATTTTCTTTATAGGTCTATCAAGAAATAAGTTTGCCCGAAGTCCAAAAGAAAGCAACTGAAAGATGTAAAGACCCAGAGAGACTGTTTCATTTCAAGTAAAATCACCCCAAAAATAAAAAATCCCTGTCTAAATTATTCATACATGATCATCATCATCATCATCATCATCATCAGTAGCAGCAGATCACCTTGGCTATGTTTGCTTACCACATAATATGCTTCTCTCAACATTATTCCACATACCCTGGAAGATTTAAAGAGCACATGACAACACACTGTAGGAGAGCAACATTTTTAATTAACTAAATTTTGCATTGTTTAGGCATACTTCAGGAAGGCTATTCAAATTCTCTCTGCAAACTGATCTAGCCTTGAGAATTGTCACCTAAAAATAAACTAAAATGAACAAGCCCTAAATCAAACTAAACATATATATAAATTTAATATAAATGCTGTGTTCTTATGCTCCTCCCATATGAACTGGCATATCTCATCAGTCAGATGGACACAGTCAAAGTTCATCTCGCCAGGATTTTGAGCAACTTTTTCAAAATCCTGGATGATATTTCTAAGCATAGACTCTAATTTGTTCTTCAAATTATTATATTCATTATATTATTTCCACTCTGCTGAAGCCAACTGTCCCTGGCTGCCGAGTCTACATACACCTGTTGTCGAATCATGTCATCAACAGTCATCATCACTCTTTCCCTCCATCTGTGTAAGTAAGAGGGATTATATGAGATTGCTCTCCTCAGATACTCTTCAACTCTTCTGGTGAAGCTCGTTGATACACCGCCCAAATTCTGCAGCATTTCTGTTATCATAATTGTCATATGGGCCAAAGTGGACAACCATGTTACTGATGGAATCTCTTTCCGAGGGGGTGAGACAGTGGCCAAGTCTTTCTAAGAGCTGTTTACAGAAATCATTGTCATCAACATTCAGATATTTCATGTTTAACTTGTATCATATCACAGAGTAGTCTCAGGAGGCCATGGTTGAAGACATGCTCACCACGCCTGGAGCCTGGACTTGAGGGACACCGAAAGTCATCTGGAATAAATGTAGTAGAACCATAATGATACGCATATTCAGACCGACATTTGACTAACTTTAGTACCACAGTAATAACTTCACTCACGTCAGATGCAGCGTCCCCTTGGGTGCATGCATCTGATGTCGCTTGATAAGAAAATTGGGTAACACTTTCTATGAACCCAGTATTCATAGAGCACTATAAATCCATTCATAAAGGGTTTATAACTAGTGCTGTCAAACGATTAGAATTCAATTAATCTGCTTATATAAAATTCTACAATGATCAGAGTTGTGTTTCCATTAGCTAATAGCACTCAGGGTTTTCATCACAATGCTAAGAACTTTTAAACTTGCTTAGTGACAAGTTAGCACAAGCTAAACCATTTATGTTGCTAGGCAACACTAAACAAATGCTACCTGATACGTTTTAAAATTCTTCAGTTTTGTTATTGCATCATGTTCCATTCCAAATAGCCCCAGTTTGGCACCTGGTCCCTCTGGCCCTCGACCAGGGTTCAAACCAGGCCATGTTGTTGGACAATCAGGAGCTAGAACCGAGAATCTTTAAGTATAGTTTGACTAGTGCTAGCCTAGCAACATAAATGGTTCTAGCTTGTGCTACTGTTGCTAAGCAAGTTTAAAAGTTCTTAGCATTGTGATGAAAAGCCCCGGTGCAGTTAATGCTGGGAACAGACCTACTGACCTTCAGTCTTTTACGATTAGAACGCCAGTCTTTTACGATTAGTGAGCCAAACCTACAGACTCAATCTGGGACGATTGACGGTCGTTCATGAACACAAACCTAACGATCGAGTTGTCGGCATTTTAATGTCATAATTGGTATCATAGCGACCTCAGAACGGACCGGTTAAGATCATATCAAACATGTTTGATTCAGTCAGACCCAGTCGTAATTGCGTCAACAATGGGAAGAATCGCATCGTTACAAATCTGTCACCCAAACACACATAACGATTCTAGCCACGACTGAAACTTGCGACTACTCATGATTACCCGTGACTACCCATGACTGGCCCGGACGTTCCATCGTATCAAAATCGGGGTTAAAAATCGGTAGGTCTGTTGCCAGCTTAATGAAACTGGAAATGGAAAATGGAGACTGGGGCTAAACTCCGGTGTTTGAGCCCGGGGAAAAGCCTTGAGCCGGCCCCGGGCCGTAGTGGAAACGCACCATAAGTAAAGTGGTATGTTTCCCTAGTATCAAAAGGCCAAAGAAAGTTATAATGCTTTGTGACAGTTCAAGTTCTAAAGGCTTATATGATAACATTATAATTCCTTATGAGTACAGTCATGAGAACATATAAGCAGTTATAAATTCTAATGTCAGTAGCTATAAGCCTTTATGAATGCATTATAAGTCTTATGAATGCATTTATAATGCTCTATGAATACAGGGTTCATAGAAAGTGTTACCGAAAAGGGTTTCAAAAGACCGGACGTCATCAAAAATCCTTACATGTACTTGGATAAAGCACTTGTCCGTAACAACTAACCCATGGGGGCAGACTTTTGACTGTATTTTTTACATCTTAACATACTCCAAATGTCACCACAAAAACTATGAAACATCAACACCTTACAACATAGAACTGCAGTGTGAATGTCTACAAATGCCTGAAAAAGTGGTTAAAACTGTGTGAAAAAAAAGTTGTAGGAACCTGTTTTGCATCTTTTTTTGTTTGTCAGAACTAATATGAACTTAATTTTTGTTTTGATGAAATACTCATTTATGTTGATCTTTATTTGAAATATGCTTATATTTTGGTTCTGTTCGGCATATTACTGCTTGTTGAGCATAACATAGCTGTCTTGATTGATTGCCACTTTATATGTGTGCCGTCCCCTGAAGTGGAAGTGGCAAACAGCTTTTCAACCGCATGATGTGAGACGGCATTTTGTTTGAATACTTCAGTTAAGGACGAATAAATGCTTTTCTTCTAAAAAATCTATTTTTTTAAGACATGTTCTGAACCTCTGCTCTGTATGTGATGCCCCCCTGATATTCGGTGCGATCACCTTGTTCTTCTATGCTTAGAACCAGCCCTGACTAACCCCTATCCCTTTGGTGAGGAAGTTGGATACAACTCTTAGACTGAAAAACGTTGTGCCTATGTTATTCAGACCACTACTATTCATGTTTTCTCTCATAGTAATGTTACGTTCTGTCTCTTTAACAGATTGGCTTTTAGTATTCACATTGATTGGTTGCTAGATTGGGATCTGATGCCTTCTCAGAGTAGCTTGACTACTGTAGTGAACTTTACTGCACTATTGAGGATATAATAGCTAAAACTGCACTTGCTTCATGGACATCAATAGAGGGAGAATTGAGTTTCTTATGACCACCAGGGGGAGACAAAGACCCACAGCACAGCCAGAAGTGAGGTCTGTCTTTATGATGTAAACCATGGATAGTATTATTACAGTATTTAAACTTTTTTTAGATAAACAAATGTCATATTCTCTCTTTATTTCTTTCTTTCTTTCTCTCTCACTCTCTCTCTCTCTTTCTCTCTCTCTGTGTCTGAGAATGTCTCCTTTGCAGAATAAATCTAAGTAAAATCTTTCTTTCTAATGTGGGTACATAAATATGAGATTTAGATCTTTAAATAGCCTCAGAGTCTTCTGTAGACTCCACTTCCCCTTCATTAGGTCATATTGTCATCAAAGTTTGTGTATGGGGGAACGCTGTTTGAGGCAAGATCCAGGCCTAACTGGGTAACTGCCAGGCATGTCACACACACCTTCACTCCTTTCCATCTCTCGCTTCTTAGGGGGAGGGTTGGACTAGGTCACTCCATGTTGTCTCACAACATACTCCCTCCAGTCCTACAGTGAGTCACATCATCTTTTTTGACTGTAGGCAGGAGGTGAAGTTTTGTCAATTGTCAATGTATACAACATCAAATTTTTGTGACAGATAATCTGCTTTATGAAACTATGTGTCTGTTAAAGCCTGGGGTCTGTAGAATCTGCTCAATCTATTATATTTTAAAGGTAATTCTGGCTTTTATCTACTTAATTAACCAAACTAATGAGTTGTTGTCTTGGGGATGTCAATGCAACAATGTTATACAAGTGTTTCCTGTCAATCAACTTGATTTATTTAATTTTAAAATTAGTTTAGTTTTGTGACTTTTTGCCTTTTATGAGACAGGACTGAGAATGAGGAAATTAGTGTATGGATGAGATGGAAATGCACTGGGAAATGATCTTGAAGTCAGAATTGAACCTGAATATCCAGATTCATGAGGTGAACCCCTACTGTAGGCAACTGCAGTGTTCCTGTCAGATCATGTATTCTTTACAGCAAAATTCATTCCTTTGTTCAAACAATAAACACATGCAGACCAAGGGACAACTTGCTGACAGACAGACAGTGTATGTGTGTGTATGTGAGAGTGAGTGTGTGAGTGTTTGTGCGCAGGTGGCTTCTGGAATGGTTGAGAACATCTCTATCTCCCGCTTGGCTGTTTGGGTCCTTGTTATTTTCACACCCTGTCTGTAATCTCTCTTGAGCGAGGCCATGGTGTGACAGTGCTGTGCAGTCCACGGAGATACAGGTGTGTGCTGTCTGTCTGGCCCAGCACAAGGGTGAGAACAACTTGAGGAAGGAAATGGAGAGAGTAGAGTGAGAATCCAAAATTGTGTGTGTGTGTGTGTGTGTGTGTGTGTGTGTGTGTGTGTGAGTCTGCGTGCCATCCAGGGGGGTACACAGGTGTCCTGTCTGTCTCGACATTTTGAAGCTGTGAACTTAAGCTGCAGTGGTGAGAGCCTGAGAATGATGCTAGGAAGGAGATGGAGCGGGTGAAGGCGGAATCTGTGGGACTGTGTGTGAGTTAGTCACTCCACTATAGTGAACTTCTTGCAGACCTACATGTATTTGTTGTTGACTTGCCCTAGATTAGTAATTATTGGTGTACTGTAGTATGAATTATGTCAGGATGCATTAGAAATTATTTAGGGTGTGCATACGGTTTGTACTTCACCTGATTCGTAATGTGGGTTGAAGAGATCCTTTGGAGCTGATAATTTGCCTTTAGATTGGCACCTGTCTTGAGGAGCTAAGGAGCTAACAGTAATTAGTGCAGTACGCAAGGCTAAACATTTTTAAGGCTAAAAAAAAAGATTTGTGTATTATTATTTTTCTCCCATTTGCTGCTGTACTTCGCTTCTGCACATTGCTCTTAGCAATTTTCCCCTGTGTGTGTGTGTGTGTGTGTGTGTGTGTGTGTGTGTGTGTGTGTGTGTGTGTTTTTTTTAAGGTGAACAGGAGTAGAGATCGAAGCAATCAGACAGGCACCACACTGTCCCCTGGGCAACTTTTCTGGACTGTCCTTTATTGTTTGTATAGTGTGTGTGTGTGTGTGTGTGTGTGTGTGTGTGTGTGTGTGTGTGTGTGTGTGTGTGTGTGTGTGTTTCTGTCACTGTTTTTGTGCCCACTTGCTTGATGGCATGCATGACTGAAATCCAGAGGGATATGTCCTCAGATTTATGTACTGGTGCCCAATGAAGTGGACCAAAGCAAACACTAAACCCAACAGTAAACTCCACCTGCTAGGAGCCTCTGCACCTATTCTCCCAGGTGCTTACGTCTAAAAAGTGCTTAGTGCAGGCTGAAATGCATGGAGCTAAGCACTTTTTTTGGGAGAATACCGCCCAAAGTGCAGAATTCTTCTAGCCTGGCTTGTGCGACCACGTTTAGAAATGAACTGTGGTCTGGCAAAGACTGCATTGCCTGGGAATTCAGGCCAGGATTAATTTAAACGTCTATCAAATACTATCAAACTTCTATCAATGTTATGGGACAGAGATGGACAGAGTCATCGTAAGCTTGCCTCCTTCAGCCTGCTCATTTCTCATTGGGTCCTGATTTGTCTTTGAAAGTTGAGGAAATTGCCTCCTTGGCCATACTGATTTGATCACGAAATGTATGCAGCGACAGGAAGTATGGGCAAGCCATGGCTAGAATTCTTCACTTGCCTCATTTTGACTCCATTGTTTTTTATCCAACCTCACACATCCAGTAAGTGTTAAATTCTGCTGCAAAAGGATATTGATTGCGATTCAGGTCTATTTTCTTAGAGTATAATAAATGTTGCTGTGTGCCGCTGGTGTGTGGGTGCAGATAATACTTTTGAATTTGAAATAATGTCGGAGGTGGTGTGTGTGGATCGAGGCCCTTATTCCAGTGTTCATTCTTTCCAGCATGGACAGTGCACCGGGAAAACCCATGGACCTGACCTTTGACCTCTGTGAGGATGTGAGGCCTGTGGAGTTACTGGCCAGGAAACAGGCATGTGTGTGTGTGTGTGTGTGTGTGTGTGTGTGTGTGTGTGTGTGTGTGTGTGTGTGTGTGTGTGTGTGTGTGCGGTTTACTACAGACATGGCAAAATTGTCTACCTGTCCTGCGCCTCCAGTCTCCCAGAGCGGATATCCCGTCCTCCACATCCCCACCCGTGCTACTGTCTGGCCCCAGCCGTGTAGGGGTCCCTCTGGCAGACCTGCCTGCCTGCCTGCCTGCCTGCCTGCCTGCCTGGATCTCCTCCAGGGGCCCTGGCCCCCATTCTGCTGAGCTCAAGCTTTAAGTCGTATGGCAACAGAGGGTGAATCAAGGTGAGTGTGGCGTGACACACTTTCATGCTTACTACACATACACACACACACACACACACACACACACACACACAACACGCTATCTCTCTCTCTCTCTCTCTCTCTCTCTTTCGCTCTCTCTCTCTCACACACACACTTAGATTCATGCATGGGCTTTCTCTTTTTTAACAGTCATTAGAACACAGCATCTAAAATATGTAGCGATGTGGTCACATGTCTGTTTCATTTCCCCCAGGATCTTACATCCTTTTGTAGTATTGGTGCTCTTCATACTAAAATCATTGCTTTATTCTTTAGACCTCTTCATATTCTTCATATTTATATAACTACTGTATATGTTAATCAAAAATATCAAGCAAGGAGGACTCAATGTCTGGTTGTTAAAATGACAATAGAAATCCTGATTGATCCTGTCACCCAGTGGTGTGTGTGTGTGGTCACATTGTCAAATGGTTGTTGATTTAAGCTTTTCAAGCCTATTCCCCAGTTCCCTATCAGCATCATAAACTGCGCCGGTCACTCTCTTCAATCAAATATGGCACAAATATTACTCAAAGGGGACAGATCAGGGACAGGGAAGGCGAGTGATGGAAAGAGAGTAGAGAAAAAGGGAGGAGGGGAGAGGAAGCACAAATGGGAGAGAGGGAGGGGGAGATGAGGAGGGGAAGGGTAGACAGCGTAGGGGATTAGGGGCACTGGTTCTGCCCCCTCTGGCTGTGGGACGGGTCACTTGTGGGTCAATATACCAGCGGCCGCAGATCAATCCCTTTAGATAGCACTGCTGCATGTGGGGTGGTTGTGCTAGCATTAGAATTAGATTGCTGCACCAGATCAATCCCTTAAAATAACATTGCATACAGCTGGCTGGAAGAGCATCAGTGCTAACTAGCAATATCTAACCAATCCCTTAAAATAACATTTTACATAGGGAGGCTGTGCTAATCTAGAAAACAATATCTCCCAGAATTTGCTGTTATCCTTCCACAGATACTCTAGGGATCTTATTGACATACTGTATGCGTATGCTTCACCAGCTGCACAGTGGCACAGAGGAAAGTGCTTCATATGGTCATTACTGTTACACAGCCCAGGGGATGGATGTTGCGCTGCATGGTTACAATGACAATAAAGTTATCATGTTCTGTTCTATTATATTCTTCGATGCTAGTTCAATCCCACACACACATGGTGGAGCTGATCTACTGTAGTATTACTAATAACCAGGTGTGAGCTCCTAGAAATTTGCTAACTTTTGCTGCAAACTTGGTATAGCGCATAATGTTATAGCGCATGATGATCTGCTGTCATGGTACGTGGTTTTTCAAGTTTATTTATATAGCACATTTTCATACATAACTGTCACTCAATGTGTTTTAGTGATGAGGTGAAACTGTCTGAACTTTTCACATAATCCTTTCCACTGTGTAGTTTGAAAAAGGTTGGCCAGTTATGTTGTCAGAATGGCCCAAACTCAATATGTGACGTATGAAGTGACGTTTTTGATGAGTCAGAATATAATCTAGAGTCTAGATAATGTGTTTTTTGTTCATACAGCATCAGATGGTGGTAGTCTGTTGAAAACGGTTTGGGTTTTTGTACTGATGCACACTCTTGAACACTAACCATAATTTACTGCTAAAAGCTGTTCCTGAGATTAAACCGTTCTAAATTGACACTTGACAGATTGACCAACTAGTCAAGTTCATTATGTTTGGATTTTAACTTTCGCTGGATTTTTTTGGAGAGTTGTAAAACTATACATTTTTGAAAACTGTAATGTATTAGCAATCAGAAAAACAATGTTTCCATTTGCACAGGTGTCTGCATGGCGGCCATCTTGGATTTTTCAAAATGGCGTCCAAAAAAACTAAATTTTGACATTTCTCAGCTTCTGAATAAGCTAGAACACTGATTGTAACTGCTAAACCTACATTTTCAGGGACAAGGAATCCAATGGCACCAACATAAATTGGATAGGTCTTAACAAAATGGATTTTAATACAGAGTTTTTCTTTTTATTGATTGTTTTACAGAGATACGCGGGGGTCAGCTCTATGTTCCCACAACCTTATGTTCCCACAGCTCTATGTTCCCACAGCCCTATGTTCCCACAGCTCTATGTTCCCACATTTGTTAGGAATTTTTATTTTTCACAGAATTTTTGGAAATTAGGCCCTATGTTCCCACAACCCTATGTTCCCACATTTCTTAGGAAATTTGGGAAATTGGGCCCTATGTTCCCACAGCCCCATGCCCCATTACAAAGATTTTTTTAAAAAAAAATGAGACCAATATGCATTATGTTCCAATAAGGGCATGTTCACACCAACACAGGTAATATTTATACAGTTAGCCCTTCCGTTCACATTAGAATGGAAGATTCTGAAAATGAAAATGATTCCAAAAATGATTGCTGTGGTCGATTTCAAAAATGATCGCTGAGGTAGATGAATATAAAATCGTTGTGGAATGTGGATGCAAAACGTTCTGAAAACGAGAGTGGATGAAGATCGTTTTCATTGCGAATATAAATCTAGGCAGCACAACATAAAAGAACCCTACCCTTACCCTAAACCTAACCCCACTTCCTGGAAGGCACCATTGAGGGCAAATAATACCAAAGATCGAATCTTGCTTGAACTTACATAGGGGGTCTACCAGGCAGGGGTAGAAATGTGGGACTATAGTACCTGACTGAAGAAAGAAAGAAAATAAAACTCTTAGAAATGTGAGAATATAGGGCTGTGGGAACATAGGGCTGTGGGAACATAGAGCTGTGGGAATATAGGGCTGTGGGAACATAGAGCTGTGGGAACATAGAGCTGTGGGAACATAGACACGCTCCCCATACGCGCATGGTCAGTGTAATGGAACGTTACACATAGGAAGGATCATGCCCTTTTGACAGTCTCTGCACCTCATCGTCATCATCACCATTGTCATTTTCGTACGTGATGTCTTGAGAGTCTTCATCATTCTGGCAGTGGCTGCCACACTGACAGAGATCTGTACAGGCTAAGTTCTATGTTCTGCAAGAGCACAGAGGAACAGTCTGATTTGCACTGACATCTCACCATCTTAACAATGGCTTTTGGAGTTGGAAGGACCTCTGTGGTGGTAGGTTTTAGCTGACCATCTGAGTCTTTGAAGTATCCAACTGTGGAACCTGCTGAGCGATGGCTGCCTGTCCCCACACCCGTGTTTGGATATGGACTCTCAAGATGTGCTGTTTCAGAGCACCGATTGTTGGAGAGAGCTTGTCACCTTCTGCCATGTGTTTGCAGAAGAGATGCCAACGTAGGTCAGGGATTGTCTTGATGCTGATGCCCTTGGGTGTGTAGGCTGTACATACAAAGGTAGCCAGTGTTGAAAGCATTCCCTCTGTCACGTCTGCTCCTCCAGAAGCATCTGCAGAGCACTGATGACATCCTCATCAGCTTTGAGGTAAACCTGAAACCATGTTGCCTTGCCTATGTGAGAAAACCTCCCAGTGTTGTCAGCCCCTGTGAAAGCAAGGAAGGCAGGCAAAGCCTTTGCTCTTTCTGGACTTAGAGCTCTCCACAGTGGTTCAATTTTCACAACACCAGATGCCATAGAAATGGAATTGTTCTTCAACAGGACATCTGTGTCTGGTGAGAAGAACACAAGCTGTGCATCAGGTGGGTTTCGCTGTGACGCCAGCACTGCCTGGTGGATCAGGAGTGTGCAAAGAGCAGGTCTTTGTTGCTCCTTGTGTGCCCAGAAGCAGATGTGATGATCAACTTGGAGGATCCCATGTTGTACTCTAGGATTATGGCAGCAAGGTAGCTGAGATCATTCTCGTGTTTGACACCTACAGAGAAGACTCTCTGAAGAGTGCTACCAGAGACAAACGAAGACAAGGCAAAGCTCCTGTCCAGTACCAAGTCAGAGATGACACCAACATCAAGCACATCTCAATGAGCAGGTTCCTCTCTCATGAAAAAACAAAGGCTGACTTGACCAGCTACTTTGCCAATCCTAGAGTACAACATGGGATCCTCCAAGCTGATCATCACATCTGCTTCTGGGCACAAAAGGAGCAACAAAGACCTGCTCTTTGGGGACAACAACCACGAAGAAGCAGACACACTCCTAGATCCACCAGGCAGTACTGGTGTCACAGCGAAACCCACCTGATGCACAGCTGGTGTTCTTCTCACCAGGCACAGATGTCTTGCTGCTGGTCATAGCAAACTATGATGTCCTGGTTGAAGAACACTTCCATTTCTATGGCGTCTGAAAATGTAATCACTGTGGAGAGCTCTAAGTCCAGAAAGAGCAAAGGCTTTGCCTGCCTTCCATGCCTTCACAGGGGCTGACAACACTGGGAGGTTTTCTCACATAGGCAAGGCAACATGGTTCCAGGTGTACCTCAAAGCTGATGAGGATGTCATCAGTGCTCTGCAGATGCTTCTGGAGGAAGCAGACGTGACAGAGGGAATGCTTTCAACACTGGCTACCTTTGTATGTACAGCCTACACACCCAAGGGCATCAGCATCAAGACAATCCCTGACCTACGTTGGCATCTCTTCTGCAAACACATGGCAGAAGGTGACCACCACAGAGGTCCTTCCAACTCCAAAAGCCATTGTTAAGATGGTGAGATGTCAGTGCAAATCAGACTGTTCCTCTGTGCTCTTGCAGAACATAGAACTTAGCCTGTACAGATCTCTGTCAGTGTGGCAACCACTGCCAGAATGATGAAGACTCTCAAGACATCACGTACGAAAGTGACGATGATGATGACAATGAGGTGTAGAGACTGTCAAAAGGGCATGATCCTTCCTATGTGTAACGTTCCATTACACTGACCATGCGCGTATGTCTGTAAAATTCAATTCAATTCAATTTTATTTGTAGAGTGCTCAAATACAGCGCATTGTCTCGCGGCGCTTTACAGACAGTACGGGAAGCATCCATGAGAAACAGGTAATTCGTTTTGTAGGAAGAAACTTTGGGCAGATCCACACCTCATGGGACTCAGCCTACCTGCCTGGGGCCTAATAAAGTATACGTAAAGTCTGATGCATAGATTGACCATGGTTTACACAGAACAGCATGAGTACTGAATGTAGTCAGAGATAATAGACACATAGTTTGTGTGGCAGTCATTTAAAACAATCAATAAAAGAAAAATTCTGTATTAAAATCCATTTTGTGAAGACCTATCCAATTTATGTTGGTGCCATTGGATTCCTTGTCCCTGAAAATGTAGGTTTAGCAGTTACAATCAGTGTTCTAGCTTATTCAGAAGCTGAGAAATGTCAAAATTTAGTTTTTTTGGACGCCATTTTGAAAAATCCAAGATGGCCGCCATGCAGACACCTGTGCAAATGGAAACATTGTTTTTCTGATTGCTTATACAATATACTTTTCAAAAATATATAGTTTTCCAAATCTCCAAAAAAATCCAGCAAAAATACATAATGAACTTGACTAAACTGTCCCCGGATGTAATGTACACAAAGATCCAGTGTGTTGATTTGGTTGACTGTTTTGACCTCCATGGAGCTTATGGAGGATATAGTGAATGTCACAGTTGGTTGAGTAGGTGTTTTTGTTCCCTAAAGCTTACCCTACAAGCATTTTGGTTTTGTACGTCAGTCTTTAAAACAGCTGAATCCTCTTTTTTTTGTATTTTCTAATACCTTTGATATTGTTAATGTTATAAACTGATTTAGTAACACACTGTAAATATAGTTAAGTTAGACAAATGTGGCCATGTTTACTATGTAGTCTTCCTTCTCGTTCTCTCCTTCCACCCGCCCTCCCGTCTTTCTATCTCGCTTTCTCTATCTGTGTTTGCTCTTCAAGTTGCTAGGTGTAGCGTCAGGTTTCCTGAACTTTACATGCCGCTACACCCGCAAACAATCGCTCCACTGCCACCAACTCTGGTGATGGACTGGCCCTGTGTACACCGGGTTTCCCTTGGCAACGGCCCAAGCAGCTCTCCTGCATCCACATTTTATCTGCAATCATTTGGTGAGTTACTGTTCCAGTGCTGACTCCAACTTTAAATTCAGGGAAAGCTCTTCTGTGTGTGTTTGAGATGGGTATAAACTTTTGACGATTGTTTTCCTTTCTGAAGCACACTGACTTCATGCATGTGCCACAGTTTAGAGAGTTCTTATCAGGCATGCCCAGATAATTCTGCTTAGGAAAATGTAATCTCAGTCACGCTATGACCCCTTTGTCTGGCCATTTGTGTGGAGAAAAAGATTTTGTCTGCTCTGGTCATGAGGTCGGTGACCTGCTCACCCATAGCCATAGTTACTGAACAGTTTGTGTACAGATGTTGTCATGGGAAATGGAAAGTCCCCATGGAGTATAAACAAATTTACTATGATTTAGTTTCTGGAGATTCATGATCTTAGAATTCTGTGCTTTGACAGATTGCAGTGTTTAGTTCAGACAGTTATACCATTTGCAGTGGATGAACAAGGCACGAAACCGGTCTTTTGAAGTAATGTAGCCGGGTAATTAGTAGCTTCCCCATTACCAAGAACACTAAATCATTTATGAAGGCATTCAAGCAGGACACACAAGGTTCAGATTACCAGCTCATCAATAATGAAGCATTTACCTGCTCAGCTGATTAATAGAGCTTGCGAATGGAGAGAGAAGGAGGGAGGGAGTCCAGGGGAATCCAAGCTTAAGTTCTGTATTTTCAGCTGTGGTGAAAAGTATTTACTGAACTGCATGGGAGACATTTTATGAGTAAGGTAACAATGCATGGTGGCATTGAAATCTGACAGATTTGTTTTGTCCCTTTCCCTGAAAATCAGCTTCTGCCCCCTTTTCTCTTGTCTTGTAATATCATGCAAAAAAACGTTGATGGGAACAACACAACAAATCCTCATTAAACCTCGTACCCCCTGTGCCCTGGCCGTGTCGTAAGACCATTGTATTCATGACTCCATCCCCTTCCCTCCTCCCCCCCCTCTAATTCCTCTCCTAATCACCCACTACCCCCTTTATGACAAGCGCTGATGGACGACAGGACCAAATGCCCCCTAGTAAATTACCAGGGCTGCTGTTTTTGGCTGGAGGGAGGCTATATGGGACGTGGATGCTCGCTCTGGATGAGCAGTCAAACGAACAGACAGACAAAGCTGATTGCTGAGTGGTTGATGGCGCAGTGCCAGGCTGTTACTTGGCACAGTCACAGCCAAAATGTATCTTGGCAAGAGTGCATGCTTTGTGCTTTATGCATTATATGTAATCACACCGGTTCTCACAGTGGCTTGGGTTGGTGTGTGCTGTGTTGCTAGTGTGTGTGTGTGTGTGTGTGTGTGTGTGCGCGCGCAACATGGCCACATGCAACATGACTGCGTTGGGTTACCTGCACACATCCATGAACGTCTAGCCACAGCACCCATTGCAACTGCCAGCATTAATGTAGGGCAAGAGTTTAACTTTGATATGGCTGATTTAAGGCTACTTCTTTATACAGTGTTTGTGTGTGTGTGTGTGTGTGTGTGTGTCTTTGTCTGTGTCCATGTGTATTTGGGAGTCTGATCATTTCTAAATTTAAGCAAAGACCTCTTTACAGGTATGTGTGTGGAGTGCTCTACCCTGTAATGCGTGTGTTGTCTTCAGAGGAGATAGAAGGAGACAGGCTGAGTGCCTTTCCCCGTGAGGAGACAGACAGACAGACAGGCGGAGTGTGTTTTCAGGCCTCTGTCAGACACAGGAGCATCCTAATCAGGGAGAGCCTGTCTATGCATACTGACAGACAAAGAGCAAAGCCTAGCCATACAGGAGAGTAGCTTGAAGGATACATCACAGACACACATGCCATGTGGACCATATGCAGGGCTTTTAGAAATGTGTCTAAAAGCGAGTGTTTTGTTTTTTCCTTTTTTTACGGCAGTATTCAGTAAAAGTAATATTGGAAACATTATATTAAATACAAGAAATATTATAGCAGAATTTAAAATTACCAGAGAATGCATGTCAGAGCAGGCATTTGAGCTGCTGACAAGATGACTTGTGTCTAAGCTTATGGGAGCTTAGAATGTTTGGGTGAAAGTATATGTATAGTATATATATAGTATATATTGTCATGTTTATCAGAGGTTTAATGCACACTGTGGATCTAGAGAGCGCTGCAATTTAAAATCTTATATAAATCCTGTTTTTTGGTAATAAAATAATTTTCATTTCAACAAAGTTGTCCTCTGTGAATAACTCAAAATGCCAAAAAATGTACTTGAGCATCTCAATCTCATGTCTAGTCACATATTCTCTCTAGTCACGTTCAGACATAACACCCGGTTTTTCCACTGACATTTGTGCCTGGACACGCTCCGGATGATTCACACATGATAATTTGGGTATAGCACACCTATATAGCCCAGCACACCTAGCCTATAACCTGTCTAGGCTAAGGTTGCAATTGAAGGCAATAAACACAAAATACAAAAATTGTTTGGTATAGCCTTCACATTGAGACCGAAAACATATCGAAAAGACCGATAACTGGCGGGCCGGTCTTGTCCAAAATGCCAGGGCCGATTTTTTGTGTGGTAATAGTGGTTTCGAAGTACAAAGTACAACACTAGAAACTTTATGGTTGAGTGGCTTGACAGATGAATGACAGAGAAAAGAGGCTGTAGATAAGTTTGTGTTCTTCTGGTGTGTGAGAGTGAGTGACAACCAACAGACTCTCACTAGAGCAGAGAAGGCAGGGAAACCCACTTCTGTCAGTCAGTCTACATGTAGATGTCAGATGGCCACAAAGAGCGCAGACACACACACACGCACGCAGCACGCACACACACACACACACACACACACACATTCTATTCACCTGTCAGAAGATGCTCAACGTTGATGGGAGAAAGTGGTGCTGAAGTGGTACTCAAGCAAGTAGTTGAGGGTGTTCTCTTTGAGGATGGCTTGTCTGCTTCAATTTTGACATGGGACTCCCTTTTGTCCTCATTTGTCTTCTAACTTTTCTCTCACTTCATTTATTATAAGAGTATAGCAGGGTCATTCTTTATTTTCTGGTGCTAGTGGGTAGCCTAACGCCAGACTATATCATAAGAATGTATTGTCAGGAGTAGAGCTTAAGATTTTTGCCTGAACCCGACGGGACCCATCGGGGCCTGACTGTTCGGGTCGGGTTCAGTCTTAATTTCTGTAATTTTATTCGGGCTCGGGCCTGGCTCGGGCTTGCGCAGTTATTGACTGATCAGGTGATGCATTTCGATTAGCACGAGATAGATCGCGATAGGTAGAATTTATTTTAATTTGTCAAGAAAGACCAAGTGGCCTGAAGCCTATAAATTATGTTAAAAAAAAGTTCAGCTCAATTTTGCCGTCATTCATTGTGTGCGGAACTGCCTGCCTAACCCCATCCACGCAAGGCATAGGATTAATTCCTAACATGAAACGGGCAGGTTGTAATACGGGAGCACAGCAGCAATTTAAATGTTCTACTCGCCGACAGCATGTCGCTCTTCATTTCGGGTTCGGGCAGAATCCTGTTGGGCTCGGGCCGGGTCGGGCCTAACTTTTAAGGCCCAATTAAAGCTCTAGTCTGGAGACTACTGATAGACTGTGCCTCAATGGAGGGGTGGGTGCTTGCGTTGTCTTTCAAACTGCCTCTCCACGTAATAGGCTAGCGTTCCGTCCAGTGGTGCCAGCTGGTATATCAAACTTTTCCCGTAGCCCGTCGGTAACACGGCAAGACCAACAAAAGTCCAATTCCTTCGCTGAAGCCATATTTCCTGTTCAGCCTCTGCTGTCTATGGTTTGAACAGGACTGTCGTCATCGTACTAAGGCTGCCTTACAATTTCCTGTACACATACTGCGCTGTGATTGGTTAGACGCCGCCAGAGTCAGGATACAACGGCTTTCTATGGTTGGGCTCTAGATGTATCCGCTGTGCAAATTTAAATTTGCTACCACTAGGGGTACGCCTTGAGTTCTGGGCTAGCTAGTAGTGGGTGCGTATTAGACAGCTTTCTGAAGTCAGCTGACTGAAAAATGTGGGCCGGTGTCATTACAGTATCTTTAAGTAGTTTACCTAATTAATGAACTGTTTGTGACAAAATAAAGACTCAGCACCTCCTATGCACTAGCCTGGCTTTGGCCATCACCTTGATCTACGCGTTAGCTTCATACAAGGGCTTGGCATTTCACCATTGACGAGCAATTGCAAGCACGAAGTGTGAACTGTAGAAGTTTGAAACAATCGGATTTCACCCAATTGCTAACGTTATCAACCAGCTTGGTCGAGAAGTATGCTACAACAACAGAAACCCAACGTTATCTCTCAAAACCCCCGATCCTGCTTGCTTTTTAGCGCGGTATTGATCTCTGATCTCTGCAAACGATGCCAATGACTGGAATGCCAGACGGAATCGTGGAGGGAAATGATTATTGAACGGAGCTATGTAGGAAGGCAAAGCCAGCCTACCTATGTACAAAAACCCCACAAATATACACAAAATAATATATATATATTAGTGCTGGTAAAATTAACTGATTAATCACGTGATAAATTAACTCAGATTAATCCTGATGGATATGGTTCCACTTTCATGGCATGTGAGATAGAAAATTTCAGATAGAAAATGGCTCGGCTATCAAGTCAAACTATACAAAGATTATGGCCTAGCTCCTGACTGTCCAACAACATGTTTGGGGAATCCTTGGGGGTAGGGGACAGGTGTGAATTGCCCCATTTGAGACAAACAAAGCCAACTATTTAGTATCAGGGCCTTTACAGGGTTAAATAAGGATCCAACATACTGTAGCATCCAAATTCTTACTGGAGGAAATGAGTTGCGATTAAAAGTGATTAATCACGATTAATCATTGCAAAATTTTGTGATTAATCAGATTAAATTGTTTAATCGTTTGACAGCACTAATATATATATATATATACAAATTGCATTCAAAATAAAGATTTTGGGATCTACCTAAAACCAAAGGGGAAGCAGCTTACTATCTCCAGGTAATAGGTTACCTTCTGAAGAGAAAATCTTCCCATAACTACTACAACATGAATTTGCATTTCTCCTAATCCTCTCCTGTGTGGTTATGAAGAAAAAAAGGCCTGTTGTCTGTCAGTGTGTCTACTCATACTTGGCTTGAAAATAATAGGTTGCCTCTTGACAATCACAAGATTCATTACTGCTGGTCAAAGCAGTTGATGCCTGTCAAATTTATATGAAGTCGAGCAGGATATGGATCCAAAGATGACAATCAATTGGAACAATTCAAGAGGTCTACATGGCGGAGTTGGAGGCCATACCAACATAGGAAGTGGCAACTACATTGTTGACATAGATGAAGCTGTAGAAAGAAAAATAGAAAAAAAAGTAATTGGCTGAATGCTGTCAGTCCTGATTGAGACTGATGAAGATTGCATTGATTGGACAGCTCATCTCAACTGTCACAATAAGAACAAAGACAGACAGCACAGAGTGAAGCATTGGCCCATTCACACACACTGGCTGAGTTTCAATGTCCTCCCTGTGAACTAGACCTTATGCCCTCAGACTTTACTAATGAACACATTTTAGTGGATGAGTTTGTAAATGTTCACCTGCATGACGGACAGCAGAAAACGGCGGGACGATCTAACTTGGATCGGGCCAATCAAATCGTCTTGAGGGGCAAGGGACAAGTGACGAAAGAGAGTTGCAGAGATCTCTGTCTTTTTGTACGCTGGAGCAAAGTGAAAGTTTGTGGAATGTCCCTACATCCCTGATATTCCCCAACTGGTTGTCATCATTTCAAGGCTAATGGAGTAAGTTGTTACTGTTCGTTTTTGTAGCAGATGAACTTAATATTAGATCAGGCTATGCCAATCATTACTACAAGTTAGCTGATGTCCAAGGTTATACTGGGACCAGCCATTTTTGGCCATGATTTCATTCATAACTTAATGGCAAAAATGGCTAAAATAAAACTGTTAGTTTAGAGATTTAATTGGACTAGCCCAGTGGTTCTCAAACATTTTCTGTCATTCCCCACTTTGGAAGGGCAAAACATTTTCACGCCCCACCTAGAAGGCTCAATTTGCGCTCAATATCTCTGTGAGCAATACTGTGCGAGTACAGGATTTTTGTCAATGTAAGAATTGTCATGTTACTAACTCAAAGTCATTCTCTCAAACCCTCATCAAAGCAACTGGCAATAAGACCATTAGAAAGCTCAATTTACTGTCACATGTTCATATCTGATGAATAGCTGTGAATTTGGGGGGCATGGTGCCGTTGGTCGATCGCAAAGAGATGTCTCGCGCCCCACCTGTGATGTGTCTGCGCCCCACTAGTGGGGCCCGCCCCACAGTTTGAGAAACACTGGACTAGCCCAATATCCCTCAAGAAAATTATGGGCAAATTATGACAGCCCCAGCCTAAAAATGACCGTCGGCCTACCGGGCATTGTCCTGTATGCCCTATGGCCAGTCAATGCATGCTCATGACTTTATAGTTCAATAAAAAGACGGATGGTTGGGCTCTTCTACAGTATAGGCAATTTTAACCATTGTAGCCTAATTTTAATACATTTTAATAAATAATTTTAATAAATAAAATAGGCACATTCTTCTTAATAAAATGTTATCAGGAAGAATGTTCCTACTCCTCATGTCCCTGTACTACAAGGCAGGAATGTCTGTGCATAGCCTGACATAGCCCGCCCATAATACGGCTGTTCATCCGTATTCATGGTCTGGAGACGGTCTTCTGGGCCGAGTTTACATCTGTTAACAGACAACCGACCAATAAGCAAAGCTGATTAGACGAGTTGTCCAATTGTTTCAAACAAGAACTGAATGCCCTCCCCCTGCCCTATAATCGCGTCAGGTTAAAGAACCTCCAGACCATGAATACATAATACATCAATCGTAAAGGTCAGACCATTAGATCAATTTCACGCAATGTATTCTACAGCCTATGACTTGCGTGTGCTATGTGCGCTTGCGAGGACAGAAGTGTTGTCGTGCTAAACAATGAGAGACAACACGTAAGCATAAATACATAAGCACAAATTCGTCATCATTTTAATATAGGCTATGAGCCAACTTAGCATGAGACAAAGTTAGCATGAGTTAAGCGCTGTGTGCGTTTGTGATAAGCTACCTGTCAATTGCATGCGTCTCAAGCCCTAAATTATTTTCAAGCACAGCGCGCCTCAAAAAGGAGGACAAATGCATGACGCCAAACAGGGCATGGAAAAGCTGGACTGTTCGGCTTTAATGCCGGACATGTGGCCACCCTATCGCATTGGCTAACCAGCGCTGGATTTCTTAATGCTGGGAACGTACGGAGGTTGGCTATTCGGCAAAAGTTTGCAGTCATATCACGCTGGAAGAAGAGGCCACCAAAGTAAATAAATCAACATCATTCTTTTTGGAGTTATCACACAGTCAAGCTACAACCGTGCTTATCATCAACATGAAACACCTGATAGAAGTTTTTAAATTCATTATGCATGTATGCCTAAAATTCCTTTAGGGGAACATTCAGCAAGATTAGTGATATGAATTTGAAAGACTGCAGCAGTGACTGTTTGTTTACTCCGGTTCTTCAGACATGGCTCAGGCTGTGTGATCCCATTACACACTGTGTGTGTTTACAGACTCTGGCCCTGTCATTACTGTTTGCAGGGAAGCAGTGGTCTGTGTGGATGTCATACTGCAAATTTGATTGCTCATCAACCAGCCAATTTATCCACACTGTGGTGTTCATTTCTGTCAGGACGTGCAGCAGATCTGCTGCCAGAATTTTAGCTGTGTGTGTGTGTGTGTGTGTGTGTGTGTGTGTGTAAGAAGTAGATTGTTTCCTGTCAGACAATTTCTTCAGCTAGTCCTCCCTTACATAGATGAAATTGTGAGTGAATGTGTGCCAACGAAAAACAGACAAGCGAGTTGCTTGGCTGTGGCGCTGTCTGCTTTGAAGTGTAAATGCTTATTTACCGGGCAGACAGATGGCATGGTGCGCTATGCTACGTTAGTCTGTGCCTGCTCCAATGAGACGAAAGACCTGCTGCTATGCCAGGGGATGAGTCCTCATTAGCGCCACATCATCTGAGGCGTCCACGGAGACGTCTCCTCAGTGATCACTTAAAAAGCCGTCGGAATAGCAGGAACACCTCCAAGCCACCCTAAGCGTGAAGCTGAACGTAGGCGATTGCAGGAACAAACTAACTAACTAGCACTGCACCCAGTGTTTTGTGGGAAATACAAGCTGCTTTCTGCTATATTTGTTTGTGTTTCTGAAGTTGGATAATCACTGCAAGGCTTTCTCCATTACATCTCACTGTTTTTCTGCATCTTAGAGCAATAAGGCCTAAATTCTATCAGTTGAGTCCAGGGCATATTCATCTTTAAATGTGTTTACAGTGTATATTTGATTAAGTAAGAGCTTTGTGTGAGTGTGACTTGTGAATGTGTGTGTGTGTGAGAGAGGAGAGAGTGAGATGATTTGAGTGTGTTCCTGTGTGCTTGGAGTTTGGTGTGTGTGTTCCCTGACCGTCACACTGAGTGAGACGCTGGCAGTGGTGATGGCAGAGTGGCACAGACAGACACATGAGGGGCAATGGGGCACAGAGGCACTGCTGGGGCAGAGAGGGCACATAGGTGCCCATGGTCAGGGTTCATCTGCAGTGCACCACACACACACACAGACACAGACACACACATACACACACACACATCATGCTTACATACAATGCTTGGAGAAACACACCACATACCTTTACACATATTACAGACATCTCTCTCTCTCTCTCTCTCTCTCTCTCTCTCTCTCTCTCTCTCACACACACTCACACACTCACACACACACACACACACACACACACACTTTCTTTCTTTTCACATATGTGGGTGCACAAGTACAATTGTGATGTGTGGTGGCCCCAAATGCTCCAGACGGATGGGCTTTCCTCTCGACCTCACACCGCCTTTCGCACAGCCACAATTAAAACGCTCCAGTTACGCGTCCACCATACACACACTCAACTAAAACAAGATGAAAACACAGTCAGCAAGAAAAGAGAAAGAAGCATACACACACATAAAAACAGACAGAAGGGCAGAAACAAAGGCACTCTCTCGTACACAAACACACACTCATATGCGCGCTCACACACACATAATTATATCATATTCAACATAGTGCATTGAACACTTAACCCAGTGGACAGATTTCTGAATCTCAGCATTCAATCTCCCATTTTGAGTAGTCTGTAAAAAGTGGATTCTACCCTCAGAATGATCATAAACAATGTCTGCTGGTTTATCAGAATATTTCCTCACACACAGCATGCAAGTGATAGGGTGATAGAACATGAAGAGTGATAGAATATGCAGGCATCACTGCAGCATCACATGGGGTGTGGAGTTGATGCAGTAGATCTCACTCTTCTAGACATCTGGTCATCCAACCATAAAGGTTAGACTTGAATCTACAGGGACCAGCAGTCCTGTATTATGTAGACTGCAGTCTGTCCTCTTCTCTAGGTCAGCGGTTCCAAAACTTTTAACTGCCACATAGCCTACCCCCAGAGACAGTCTGTGTATTGGGCAACCCTTGCTCATATAAGTAAATGATGTTTTTAAAGCATAATTATTACCAATGCATACAAAATGTAGTGTAGTGTCGTGTAATGTAGTGTAGTGGCTATTGGACTTCAGAACTTTTAGTAGCCTAGGTAGAGCTTTAATCTCTCAATCCGAAACACTATCCTTAATGAACCAGTGTGAGAATCTGTTCAGAGTCAGTCTGAGAATCTGTTATACAAGGAAATCATGTTGCCCATCTTACTGATTGTATTAACATGCATTGCACTCACATAGAAGCACACAATTGGGAGGCTTTTGCTGGTTATTACCGAGTACCGGTATAAACACAACTTATCATAAGCCAGTAAAGCTTTGTTTTGTGCTTACTCTTACTGTCATGGATTAGCTTTTTTGTTTTTTTTTCATATGTATGCAATCATATATGGCAGGCTATGTATGTATGTGTATACATGGAATGATTTATTTATTATTGAGTGACTGGCTGGCTGATCAATATTTCTCTCTCATGGATTAGCCTATTATTTGTGTTATATTACTGTTTATGTGTGTATATGTGCATTTATGTATTTATATGTGACTGGCCAGCTGATCAATAGTTATCTCTCATGAATAAAAGGCCGTTCACACATGGAATGATAACTATAACTATAACAACAAAAATATTGCTCTGATTATTATGAATGACAACGTTCACACCACAACTATAACAACAGTCATGTCATGTGCAATGATATAGTTGGGAATCACTTTCAAAGTGATTTTTAGAACAATACAAGTTTTTTTTAGCCAATCGGAAGGCATGGAATTCTAGGCTTTAGTTCATTCGCATTAAGACAGACCTACATTATCATTCATCAGTGTGGACGGAAAAGTTGTTGTAGTTCCAGTTATCTTTATACTGTAGTTATTGTTCCAGAACTGAACGGAACTTTACCCTGTTATTTGTAATATATTAAATTGTATTGTGTATATTCAATTCAATTCAATTTATTTGTAGAGCGCTCAAATACAGTACATATATACATTGTCTCGCGGCGCTTTACAGACAGTACGGGAAGCATCCATGAGAATCAGGGGCAAGGAAAAACTCCCTTCGCTTTGTAAATAATTTGTTTTGTAGGAAGAAACCTTGGGCAGATCCACGCCTCATGGACTCAGCCTACCTGCCTGGGGCCTAATAAGTATCCGTAAAGTATGATGCATAGATTGACCATGGTTTACACAAAACAGCATGAGTACTGAATGTAGTCAGAGATGATATAATATACACATAGTTTGTGTGACAGTCAGGGCCAAGGAATGGAGTCAGTAGTTGGAGTGGGATTAGAGTTCATTGGGTGTTGGTCGCCATTTAGGTAGTGGTCATCAGGGGCCATCAGGCCATTTCCAGCACGGGCCTCAGAGAAAAGGGAGGATGGTCCTGGTGTGTGACTCCGGAGAGGTTGGTGCATATGGTGCATATGTGCATGTTCTGTTGTGGGCCCCATCCACACAAGGGCATGGAATGGGATGGGGAATACAAGCATAAGCAAATGTTATGATGAGAGCTGAGGAATGTACCTCATTAAAATAACCTCAAGTATTAATAGAGCTTATAAGTATACTACACTATAGTGCCTGCCTGGACTTAGAGGTTAGAAATTACTACCAGTGCATCCTTCTCTGAGCTCAGCTGCTTGTTTGGTCCATACTCGTATGTACACCATTGACTCTCAGTTTCACTCTCCCTTGCTCACACACACACACACACACACTTTTTTTCATCTTGTTTGTTCAATAAGCTCCCATGTCTGTTTATTTCTGTCTACCCTAAAGTAAGTGTGTGTGTGTGTGTGTGTGTGTGTGTGTGTGTGTGTGTAGAACTGTCCTCATTTAGCAGTTGAGTCTCTTTGTAAGACTTTGTTTGTTTGTTTGTGTGTGGGTGTGTGTGTTGTGTGTGTGTGTGTGTGTGTGTGTGTGTATGTGTGAGAGAGTGCTGTGTCTGTGTTATATCTGTGTGCTATTGTGAGTGTTTGTGTATGTGTATCACCCTGTAGCTCTCTCAAGCACAACAATGCTTGTTTGTAAGTGTGTATGTTTGTGCAGCCATGGGTGAATGTGTGTGTGTGTGTGTGTGTGTGTGTGTGTGTGTGTGTGTGTGTGTGTGTGTGTGTGTGTGTGTTGGCATGCCAGTCGAGTGCTGTTCAGTGTAACAGTAGTCTTGGGGGTGTGTAGCAACCCTACGCCACAGTGCGCTCTCATCTGCCACGCTCTATTAACTTTCTCTCTCACTCTCTGTTTAACTCTGTCCCTTACTCTCTCTCTCTCTCTCTCTCTCTCTCTCTCTCTCTCTCTCTCTCTCTCTCTCTCTCTCTCTCTCTCTCTCAATACAATTCTCTCTCTCTCTCTTTCACTCAGTATGTCACTCTCTTTTTTCGCTATCACCTTCTTTCACACTGTCATTTACTCTCTCTCTCTTGTTATATCTTGCTCTATCTCTCTCTTTCTCTCTGTACCTTGCTCCCTCTCTCTTTCAGACCCTCTCTGTCATGTTACCTCCCTTCCTCTCTCAAACCTCTGGAGACCATCTCTCTCTCTCTCCCTCATTCTTCTCATATTTCTCACAGAACCCCCTCCATTTTTCCTTCCTCCATCTCTCTCTCTCTCTCTCTCTCTCTCTCTCACACACACACACACACACACACACACACACACACACACACACTCACTATGCATCTTTCCTTGCCCTGTTTCCTCTCTGTCTGCCTCTTGTTTCTGTGACCGTGGCATTTTAGTCGGGGGGCAGAGAGGCATTGCTACGCTCCACTGATCATGTCCAAAGTGAGAATAACACGAGTCATAAGCAGGCCTCAACTATGACGCCATGCAGAGAGAGAGAGAGAGAGAGAGAGAGAGAGAGAGAGAGAGAGAGAGAGAGAGGGGAAGGGAAAGATGGGAAAAATGGGGATATGAGAAAGGAAAAGAAGGAATAAAAAACAGGAAGAGGAAGAAAGAGACAGATGCACAGTGGGTCGGATATGGGGTGGAGAGAAGAGAGAGAGTGAAAGGAAATAAAAAGCGAGATTGGCTGGAGAGAAAAGGAGAGGGATGTGGGAGAGATGCAGACTGAGAGGTGTTCTGGTGGAGGTGAAAGAGTGGTTTAATGATTGGATTAAACACGGACATGGTAGCTGACCCTAATGTGCGTCTCACCATGTGTGAGTTATGTGACGGCTATGAGACAGACACACACACACACACACACACACACACACAGTGGCAGTCTGAGATCTCTCCAGGGTACCATCCTAAACTCCACATGTCCTGTCTCACACTTCTGTGTGTGATGTGAGGATGTGGCAGAAAGTGTGAGTGTGAAGATGTACGTACAGTATAATCTAACAGTAAAACACTCAAATAAACACAATTTTTTGCCTGAAGAAGATCTAACATAGTCAAAGCGTTGCTATTCTCAAGTAATAAATATGTCAAATCAGTGTTGCGGACATGATGTTTTTTTTTTATCTTGGAAACTAAACAGGCCACAAGAAAATGAAACTGACAGAGATTCTGTGCCTCATTCAGATAGCTGGTGCTGCTGTTTCGCTTTTCCTTTTAATACCGTATAGCCTATTGTATGTCCCCTCTCTCATATCTGGCCTCCCTTGTTTGTGTTCACAGGACAGCTGAAACTCTCCATCTCCTCAGAAGATGGGCGACTTGTTGTTCATAGTAAGTGGTCATACCTTCCTGCATGAAGTATTAGTAAGTAAGTTTTAGTAAGAAGGGAAAAGCAACATAAATCTTAAAAACACAAATCGACCAAAAGGTGTGTGTGTGGGGGCTGTGGTGTGCTGTGGTGTAATGTGACAGTGTGTGTGTGTGTGTGTGTGTGTGTGTGTGTGTGTGTGTGTGTGTGTGTGTGTGTGAATGTGCTTGGGTGGTGTGTGTGTGTGTGTGTGTGTGTGTGTGTGTGTGTGTGTGTGTGTGTGTGTGTGTTTGTGAGTTTGCACTGTCACCATAATCTGTAAACAGCATGGGTCTGTGTCAGACCTCAGCCCAGAGCAAGGTCATAGAACTTGAGTTTTTGGATAACCTAACTCCTGTCTGAGGTAGAGGGGTGGATGATGCCTGACATTTGGCCCATGTGGACACACTTATACCCATGGTGGTGTGGCCTTACCACTGAACACCCCTAAACCCATTGTGGTTTAGACCATCAACCGCTGAGGGAAGAAGGGGCAGGGTGGGTGTTGTACATTATGTTGTATAAACCACTGTACAAACCCCCTAAATTTAGAAGGTTAAGTCAAAATCATAGAAGGATGTAAGAGGGGTGTACAGTAGGATTAAGTAATGTATCCCCGCTGGACACCCCTAAACCACCCCTGATGGTCTGACCCAACCACAGCACTGGGGTGGAGTGGTAATGGCAAAGATCCCCTGACACATCTGATTTCAGCATATGGTTTAGTGGCTGGTTGAAGGCTGAATAGAAGCCCACTCATTTGCCCTATAGGGTGATGGCTGGTGGCTTGGAACCTCTGAAGTGACCTCCGCTTCTCACACCCCACTAGAAGCAGTCAACAGTGGAAACCTATAATCTGATGTGTTAAATT
The DNA here is from genome assembly GCA_027497455.2 of Sardinella longiceps. Classification (NCBI taxonomy): domain Eukaryota; kingdom Metazoa; phylum Chordata; class Actinopteri; order Clupeiformes; family Clupeidae; genus Sardinella; species Sardinella longiceps. Next base: position 8,097,664 of record JAODXP020000008.1, on the reverse strand, counting down.
CAGCCCAGTGTTTGTTTTTACACATATATAATGGGATGGTGGTGGTATTTGTGACTGAATCATGCGTGCAGCAGGGGTCATTTCTAGGGCTGCTTTAATGCCAGCTGCTGTTTTAGTGTTATTACTGGAACATCAATGTGTGTGTGTGTGTGTGTGTGTGTGTGTGTGAGAGAGAGAGAGAGAGAGAGAGAGAGAGAGAGAGAGAGAGAGAGAGAGAGAGAGAGAGAGAGAGATGGTTGGGAAACTAGCATGTGGTGGTTGGAAACTCAGCTGATTCCAGTCTAAAATAGCTTGTGTTTGCTGGCTTGTACTTAATGCCTAAAAGCCCTTAGAACACAATAATCCCTTATATGTGACTTGGAATAATAAACACTCTCATTGTCAAACATGTAGGAGGCCTAAGCTGACAGTACAATAATTGGACTTTGTCAGTGCCCAACAGATGATGACATAGGCTACATTCAATCATATACAGAAGTGGAATGTTAATGTTGTAGATCCATCAACAGTCGACATGTACACCTATTCTAGGCATAAGTTACAACAGAATGTCCCTGGTCTTCTTAATGTTCATGAAAAAAGTTAAACTGTAGCAGACTGCCTCAAAGTGGCTGAAAGACCTATGACCCCTGACTGTTAAGTTGAGAAAAAGTAACTTTTTCTGAATCCACTTTAGCCAAATTACTCACATCGATCATAGCTTATTTGCTCCAACTCCAACTTCAAAACAAGACCACACACATTAAGATTAGCCTAGTTGTATTGACCCTTTCTTTTCACACTTACATCACTCTCATGCTTAAATCAATGGAGATTTGAATCCAAGAACCTTGTGATAAACGCACTCAGAAAGAATCTCATCTAATGCTTATAGATTGCAGACTATTCTTGGGTGAATAAGACCATCCTTATCAGGGCCAGTTCAGCGTTTGTGAATCTGATTTGATTGTAATTATTCTGTGTTCTATTGTGGTCGGTAGTCAGGGAAATAACGACCTTTGCCTCGGGAGGGTGCAATGGAATGGTCAATGAAGTCGAGATTACGAGTCATGAACTCGGGGTAGATTGATGTTGACCAAGTCGGTAAAATTGACGTTACAGTTGCAGGCTACATTAGCTACATGTTAGCTGATAGCTCCAGTAGTTACCAAAAATGTAACATACTTTCAAACTGTGCTGTAGCTTGCATTTTATGTGAGTGAGGACCATCATGCGCCTCTTCTCTTAACTGCTGGTGATGTATTAGCTCTCGTATGTCCTCATTAACAGCTTGTGTACATTAGCTAGCCAAACATTTATGGGGGTTATCCACTGGAACGCATTTAGAGTGGAAGTCGGGGAAACAGACTCATATTTATCGACTACTGACTTGCAATGGAATGCGACATTAATCCCACCTCTCTGTGCCATCTTGCTAAATTGTGTCACAATCCTTTCTTCCTCCATCCTTTTGTCTCCTCAGTCATGGAGGCTGTGGATCTCAACGTGGACCAGGAGGGTGATTCATGCAATTCCTATGTCAAGGTAATCTAATCTCTTTCGTTTTTACACACACTTCATACTTTTTAAACACTTTCACACACACTTGATAGTATTATACACCTTCACTAATCCATCCAAATACATCTCCCACTGAGCGCTATGAAGTGTAAATCCTCTACATTAATATGGGACACGGCTGAGGCTTCTAAGCTTGAGGTGCTGAATACTAGGTAGAAATCTTTTCCTATCGACTTTAATTTGAAGTGAGCTTGCAGTGCAGTGTGCTGGGTTGAACCGCATCTTCTGGTAATTAAAGTTTTTTTTTTTCCTTTGGATGTGGGATGCGTACATTTTTTTTTTTTTTTTTAACCCAATCAACTTTTTCAATCAAGACTGAAATGAAATGTCTGAAAATTAAACACTGCTCACAGCATGTGGAGTCTTGTCATGAATAATCACATCATGTGGCTTTCTTCCAAATATCTGCCAGAACAGAACCAGATCAGGCCCAGAACCGAGCCAGATGAGGCCCAGTTCTGTTCCATCTGCCCCAGATGCTGTATACTGTATGTTGTTGCTGTTGCTATGAAACTGGCTCATTAACATTCTGAGTGCAGTTCCAAATTTCTGCTCAAGTTCTCTGAAGACTCCGCATGTGGAGCTCTGGGCTTGTCCGTCCGAGTGCATGTCTGACTTTGGATGTCCGCCTAGAGGAGAGGGAGGAGAGGGAGGAGGGGGACAGAGAGGCCAAGGAGAGAGCTAGGAGACATAAAGAGCAGAGACTAAAGGGAGAGTCAGGCAGAGTGTGTGTGTGTGTGTGTGTGTGTGTGTGTGTGTGTGTGTGTGTGTGTGTGGTGTATAAGGCTCTAATCCTGATTCTGATCCACACCCAGGTCAGGGGATTTGTGCTGTAGGCTTCATCTCTACCCCTCTGTGAACGAGTGGGAGAGCAGAGGCGCACGCAATCATACCGCCTTTCCTACATCAGAGCCTGACGGGATGCTGGCCGTGTGTGTGTCTATGAAATGTGTGTGTGTGTGTGTGTGTGTGTGTGTGTGTGTGTGTGTGTGTGTGTGTGTGTGTGTGTGTGAAAGATCTGTTCTGTCTGGGTGGTTTGTCTGTATAGGGCTATGCATTCATCATTTGAGTGTGCAAGTACATTTAGTGTAAGCCTACTTTTTATACTTGGTGGTGCGATTGTTGTTTGTCAGTGTTATGTTCTGCATGATTGGCCAGAGTAAGAAGAAGAAGAGTCAACATAGTCATTTATTGTCATGTTTTTATTCTGAGAACCAACTATTAATATTGGTGTGGCCTTAACTTATCATCACTGAAATAGTAGCCACGTGATTATATTAAAGAAATGTGTATCCATGCTCTAAAACAGGTCTCTATCACCACCATCCCAAATTTTAACATGCTTTCTACTGTGTCTATGTTATGAGATGTATGTACATTTCCTGTAACCCACTCTTTCACATGACCACATGACCAGCGTTGAAAAGCTCAGCTCCCCTTTGATGTGAGTCTTACATTTGATGTGTGATGTGAGGTATACATTTGACTAATATGCTGGAGGCTAGGAGAGCTGTAACATAGATGAGATAGCCTGCTAGTTTATGCTAAAACTATTAACTACAGCAACTCTGAAAGGTTAGCATCAAAAGGGTCGAAGTTCAACAAATTTGAACAGCGATGCAGGCCACAGCGCAACGCCTAGACCTAAGGCATCTTTTAACGCCTCTTCATAGAAAAATAGTTGCCCAACGCGTGTCACAAGGACTTTGAAGCTGTACGTGTGAAGGCCCTTTTATGCAGATGGCGAGCTATTGGGAGCTCCAGAGCTACCTGTTGGAAACCCCAGGGCTAAAAATGATAAGTAATGTGTATGTGTGCGCTAAAAGAGTGTCTCCTGGGTGTGCCCTGTTAGGTGGGTCTGGTGCCAAACAGAGACACAAGAACACTACGCAGGACAAAGACTGTGGCAGACTGCAGAAAGCCCGTGTTCCAGGAGACCTTTGTGTTGTAAGCTTCTCAAAGTAACTTCAAAATCTGTAAAAAACGATTTGTAATGCTTGCTTGAAAAATATGTGGAAGTTCGTTGCCTCAAATGAGTTGAGTAACTATAACTTATCTTTTTAGATGTAAAGTGCTTTTAACTTGAAAAAGATAAGTAATAGTTACTTAACTCATTTGAGGCAACGAGTTTCCAATCATTTTTCAAGTAACCATTACAAATCGTTTTTTTCAGTGTGGAAAACGTGTGAATAAATAATAAAATCCTAAATTTATAGGTGTATCAATCTGTGAGTCTGTCTGTCTGTCTGTCTGTCTGTCTGTCTGTCTGTGTATTTCTTTAACATTTGTTTGTCTCTCTGTCTGCAAGAAAATTCTTTTTTTCCTTTATCTTTTTCTGAATCTTCAGTTCCAAGGCAGAGCATGTCATTATCCCTAAGTAAACAATGAAGATGTTTTTAATGGCATTCCCCAGCTACTAATGATTCTGTCAACAATTCACTTTGAGTCACTTTGAGTTGTTATTGCTGAGACACACATCCTTAATCAGTCATTTGGAGACTTCAGTTTTAATATGGCTTTGTCATGCAGTCAGTAGGCCTATCCCACTGTAATTGATCTGACTGCTCCTCTGATATGTATGAAGTCTCCCATCTCTACGTCTGGGGATGCTTTCTCTTCTGACCATGTCTGGGTTGTTATGATGAAATCTCCTGACTATTTTGAAGGGGTCTGTTCCTTCCTTCCTCTGTCCAATTATAGAGGTGTGCTGAAGTCTCTGTCTAGCCATTTTAGTCAGATTGATCAGTGTGGGATGGGCTATGCCACAGCACAGACACAAACTCAAACTCGGGGCCCACATCACTCTTTTTCTCTCTATCTCTCGCCTCCTTTCTTCCTCTCATTTTGTCTCACGCTACTACTCCCTGCATTGCCCCACCCTCTCTCTCTCTCTCTTTCTCTCTGTTACGGTCCAGTAATCTAATGCACTAACAACCCTATTCCTCCTCTTCGCTTGAGTCATTCTGTTTTCAGACACAGCCACTGGCATGATTATGAGTGTGTCCACAGCCGTTTTCCACCTGTGTGTGTGACGTGCGTGTGTGTGTGCGTGCGTGCGTGTGTGTGTGTGTGTGTGTGTGTGTGAGAGAGAGAGAGAGAGAGAGACTGTTTATCAGGTCAGAACGATGTTTACCTGACGACACCTGTATTATCTGGTTTATCTCTCAGTTCAACTCAAGTGAGCTTTATTGGCAGGATAAATAGTTCATTGCATTGCCAAAGGAGTATCCAACAATAGAGAATGAATGAATGAATGTATTCATTACATTTAAACATACAAACAATACAGTATACTCTCTCTCTCTCTCTCTCTCTCTCTCTCTCTCTCTCTCTCTCTCTCTCTCTCTCTCTCTTGTATTCTCAAACTCTCTCTCTCTGGCTCTGTTGTAGTGCCATTGGCGATGAGGAACAGCACAAAAGACTTCTGGTTTCTATGTGGAACAGTAATCCTCAAGCTCCAAGGTATCACAGCATGCATTAATTATAATCACAGTTGGTTGGAAGATGTTATGAAATCCACTGTGAGCCAAAAGCACAGAGCCCTTTGGTTGTCTATCCAGGCATCCATGTGTAACTACATGCTTACACCAAGGATGCTGAAGGATCTTTTTCAAACTCAGAGCATTATTATTACTATTAATGTACTCAACTGAAGCTTTTATCCAAAGCAACTAATATTTATCAGTTACTTTAGGGCAAGTCTCCCCTAGTGCAACCAAAGATTAAAGGCCCAACAGTGGCAGGTGAAATTTAAAACCTACAACTTTTGGGCTGCCAGGCTCCTTAATTATCAATCTCCCTCTGCCAATCCATGGCCAGTTCAGTATTCCCTGTAGGGACTTACTGAAGGTCCCATGGTGGGATCATCACACATACTAAATTACTTCCCTTAAAATCATAAACATGCTACATTACCTGTTACTTTATACTGTAAGATGGTCAAGGTCAAGGTATACAAGTTTGTGTCAGACAGAGGGATACCAGCTGATGCATGTTTGTTTTGTTACAAACAGTTATGTGTTATGTGCAGTTGATGATGAAAGATGGCTTAACGTCTAAATGATAGGCTTTGCCTTACATTTCCTGTTTGAGTCCCCTCAGTCTTAGCAGAAAATACTTTGAGACCACACACACACACACACACACACACACACACACACACACACACACACACACACACACACACACACACTAAAAATAAACTCACATGCAGGCTATGTGTGTATATTCTTATCTCACCCCTCAAATGTGTACGTCTTACTAATTGTTTATTTCTAATTTATTTTTAAACTTTTCCATTTTGAGAGGAAACATTCATGGTTCAGAGAACAGAAGCATGGGGCAGATTGGAGCACCTAGGGCATCAGTGAGGATGTGAGTGTGTGTGTGTGCATGTGTGTGTGTGTGTGTGTGTGTGTGTGTATGAGATGAGAGAGAGAGAGAGAGAGAGCGAGCACCTAGGGCATTTAGCGAGTGATGTTTGTGTGTTTGTCAGCATGCCAGATTTATGTCACTTTTTTTGAGATTTGAGAATATATGGATAGAGCAAAGCAGTCTGGGAATTTGGAGAGTCACTCAACCGTGTTATTCATGACGTCTCCAGTGGTTTTAATCAAGCCGCCACACACACATACAGTACACACACACACACACACACACACACACACACACACACACACACACACACAGTTATATTTAATCAGTTGCTTATTGTCAGCACTTTGAGGGATTCAGTATATTTTTTTTCACTGTAAAGTGTCTTGTTTTCCAGTTTACATAGTGTTTACTGTTTTGCTGTAAAGCCAGCATGATCTTGAGTGTTTGTCTCTCCTCACTGTGGTACCTCAGCTGTCATGATGTGGTGGTTGGGAAATAAATGGGTGCCTTTCGCTACTCTGTTGTAGTACTTTTGAAAGCTCACAGGACTACATGGAGTGAAAATAAATGAGATCCTGTTAGACCTGCGCCTGTGCCAGATGTCAGCTGATGCTGCACCAGATGTGGGCCAAGTTGTTCAGGACTATTCTCTTTCTTTGGTTTGTAGACTGCCCTGCAAGCCTGTCTCTCAGTTCTTGTAGAAGAGACAAGATGGCCTTTATAATTGATGCAGAGAAATGTGTGTGTGTGTGTGTGTGTGTGTGTGTTTCTGTGTGTGTGTGTGTGTGTGTGTGTGTGTGTGTGTGGGTGTGTGTGTGTTCTTTTATGTCTGTGTGTGTTTGTTAGAAATGCCAGGAGATATTCTCACCTTCTTGTTTTATTCAAAATGAGGTCAGACTATGAAACGAGACATATTGCCAAAGTAATTTTGAATCATAACAGGTACAGAAACATGCAGCATCTCTTTTAAGTCTTCCTGAGGAACTGAACAAACTGGACACAGCAACATTGAGGAAGACTTTTAATGGGTTTTTCAAAGTTCAATCTCCAGGCTATTATGAGACCTGTGCTGGCATACACAGCCTCAATCAACCTCGTCTCCTTTTATTGTCTGTGTTCAGACATGCTAATGTGCAGATCTGCTTTGGCAAAGTGCAGCTCTTATTAAAACTATCAAAGCCGAGAGAGAGAGAGAGAGAGAGAGAGAGAGAGAGAGAGAGAGAGAGAGAGAGAGAGAGAGAGAGAGAGAGAGAGAGAGAAAAGCATCAAACTTGTGTCTTGGTCTGTAGGGAGGAACCTGGTGTCTCACAGTGGAGCCTCAGGCTTTTGTTTGGGAGCCGGTGGAAGCAGATTGGATTTGGGAAAGCATAGAGAGAGCAGTGGGGGATTTTTTTTTGTCAGGAGAGGAGAGAAGTGGAGTTTGTAGGAGATGAGAGAGAGAGAGAGAGAGAGAGAGAGAGAGAGAGAGAGAGAGAGAGAGAGAGAGAGAGAGAGAGAGAGAGAGAGAGAGGATAAACGGTGATGGAAACTCATTAAGGCACGTTGAGACTTTGCTTCCCAGAGATCCAGTTGTAGGCAGGCATTTGGGGACACCGTTAAACTCATTCAAGCTGTATGTGACTCAGTTCAGTACAGAATTATGGTCTTTCCTTCAGTCTCTCTCTCTCTTCTTCTGGTTTTCTCTCTACTCTGTCCGTATGCATTTGTCATTGTCATTTTGGTGCAAAATATTTGTATTGTGTGGATATTTTGTGTGCTTGTGTCATTTAGGTTAAGTTTTCCTTGGGAGAGCGTGTGTAGACACACATAATTAGGAGAGCATTGCTCTTTAGTACATCAGTGTATAGGACTTCCTGGGCATCCTCTCACACAGTTGTGTGTGTGTGCATATGTGTGTGTGTGTGTGTGTGTGTGTGTGTGTGTGTGCCTGCCTGTGCGTGTGTGTGTGTGTCAGTCTATGCATATTCAAGCTTGATTGAATCCTCATCCAAAAGGTTTACATGACTGGAGGAATCCTGTAGTGATTTCGCAGAGGCATCTTTGGAGCAGCGTGTTTGTGCCTTCCCCTTCTTGCCTGCAGATATTGCATCAAAGCACTGCTGCTCTTAAATAACTTATATCTCAAGCAGCAGTGGGCTGTAGGAAGGCAGGCAGGCAAAATCCAGTTCTCTCCTCTCTCTCTCCCCTCTAACCCATTCTGAAAAACACACGTTGGAAACTCACAGATAAATATGAATTTAAAAACATTAACCGTCTTTGAGACACACACACACACACACACACGCACACACACCTACAGGATCAAGGGTGGGGATGATGGTGATGGTTGTGGTGGGGGACAGGGATAGCACCTACTGAGCTAATCATGTAGAATTTCCTGTTATTCCACTCAATGGGTGTGGAGTATCTGTGAACGGAAGTGTGTGTGTGTGTGTGTGTGTGTGTGTGTGTGTGTGTGTGTGTGTGTATGTGTATGTGTGTGTGTGTGTGTGTGTCTGAGCGCTTGCACATGGGTGTCTGTGTGTGTTTCTGCAGCATGTGTCATATCACAGACCACCTGCCTGTATGGAAAGGTCCTGTACATGGGGTGATGGCATTTCAATTCGAATTAGCCCAGGCTGAGAGCCAAATGTGTTTGAACTGTGACCACACCTGCAGGCGAGGTTAGCGAGGTCAGCGTCATGACTACATTACCCACGCTGCCCTGCGGTTTGTGTTTGTGTGTTCCATAGAAAACTGCTGGGCTGCATGAGCTTTGGGATACGTTCGCTTTGCAACACAGATAAGGTGAGTGTGTTTTGCCCACAGGCCTAAGGCCCACTACACACACACACACGCACACACACACACACACACACTCACACACACACACTCACTCACTCACTCACTCACCCACAGTTCCAGATTCTCACGACACACTTATGCCTCCTACTCTCTTAAATGCAGTCAAAACAGGCTTTCAAAAAATCTTTCTATTTTTCATATTTTAAAAGTGTGTGTGTGTGTGTGTGTGTGTGTGTTTGTGTGTATGTGAGTGTGCACGCTGAGGCCTCTTGATATTCATGAAGCATTCATCATCTGCCCAAACATCAGTGCCAGACTAGAGAGAGGAGCAGACATCAGTCTCTCACACACGCTAACACGCTAACATCCTGTCACGCAGAAGCTTCACACACAAACTCTAAAGTTTTGATGAGCTAAAATCAACCGCTTGACCAGCGCACCATCGGCACCCCACACAAACACACATACTGTACACTCACACACACTCCCTAACACCCTTCCTCTGAAAAGGACAAAGCCTCTCCACACTTAATGGATGTTTTCAGGAGTGCTGGACAGAAGACATATTGATCTAAACACCGTATGAAATATGAGTGGGCAGTTTTAATGCCACAGGGGAAAGACTGTTATATGTGCCCCTTATCCCATCATGTTGTATTTATGAATGATTTCCTCTCGTAAGGGATAACGGCCGCCGAGGTCACCGGTTCCATGGAAATAATGGCAAGATGGAGGCTTACAACTCCGGCTGCGTGCACAGCATGGAGTGGAGTTGCCAGAGAGATATTATTTTCATAGAAACAGTCACCTTGAAGGCCGTTATCCTGCTTATCTCCGGTTTCTATTTATCTCCTGCAAGCAAGTATTAAAAACATAAAAAGAAACATGCAACTCAATTTTCAAAGGAGTTAACCTGTTCAGTTGGAATACTATTTTCGTGTCAAAGTACTGTAAATAAATCTTAATCTGATTAGTACTGTTGTCACAGTTACCATTCTAAAAAGCATTGGTATGGATCGGTGGTAAAACATTTAAACAGATAAAAATCTAGTAGGTTATATGAACTCAATGGCCACCCCATCATAGCCTGACATAGCCCGCCCATAATACGAATGTTCATCCGTATCCATGGTCTGGGAACGGTCCTCTGGGGTGTGTTTACATCGGTAGGGAGTCTACCGGCCAATAAGCGAAGCTGATTAGATGAGCTGTCCAATCGTTTCAAACCAGAAAGGAATGCCCTCCCCTCCGCAGCATAATTGCGTCAGGATGAACAGCAGTATTATGGTCGGGCTATGTCAGGCTAACCCCATCAGCCAATCAGAGAAGAGTTTAAAGGTCTTCTGAAAAATAGGCTAGGCTTTGGTTTGTCCTTAGAGCAGAGGCACACAGTATTCTTCAACTGACTCGCATTGTAATCATCACGCCATCTACGCATGGTACAGTTGCTCCTTGTTAGGTTGTATGCTAGCTGTTTTTCAATAACAACCACTATTAAACAGTACCTATCCATTTTAAATGGAGCTGGCTGTTCTGTCAACCATTATGAAATTAGGCAGGTATTTTCTCTTTTGCGTGTGCGCAACTTGGCGAGTGAACTGATCACTAAGTAAGACCTTAATTGGAAAGTTAGTGGTTTCAATTAATAAGATTACTTAATTCCATCAAGTTTATACATTTTAGCATTTAGCCATAACAAACTGTAAACTAAGGTGCCGTTTACACAGAGCTGCCTAAACCCTTAAACATACATTTATTTGATCGTTTAGTCCTTGCGTGTAAATGGAGCAGGTGTTTTCTGACCGGTTTCGGTCGCTTTGTGTGCACTGTCGTTGTGACTGCCCCACCCGTAAACCTCGATGCACACAGATGTCTTCTCAAACACAAGCTTTGAGAGGAGCCTCAATTTCACCGATAGTCCTGTTATGTGAAAGCTAAGCTATCGATAGAATTCCACAGGTGAACCTGTTCAAAATATTAGCTTAGACTGTAGGCTAAATAAAACAATTAGGCTATTTTCACAGAAAGCATGACATATATACATCATAGTGGTAGGCATTTTAGCGATCTCCTTGCACATTATACAAAATATTTGCTTACTTGGACTGACACAACTCCCAGTGATTGTGTTGAAATATTACAGCTTTACTATCTAAAGTAGTAACTCCACTTTGCTGTCAGCGCACACAAAACAGTCACCTGTTGGTAAAATTGTTGCCTTTAGCATTAGCTATCATCTTTGACAACTTTTGGGTCTTTCTTCTGGTCATTGAGGGAGCGATCTAGCGCCCCCAACAGGCGTGGTATAAGTACTACATCAGTTTCACGCATTTACAAAGATTCCATTTAGACATATTTTTTTTCTTAGCGGTAGAGAAAATAATCGTTTAGCAATCTTATCGCTTCCGTGTGCACATGGCCTAACTCAGTGACCGTTCTGTGAAATATTATTTCTGTCTATTAATTACTGTTACCTAACTGTTAAATGTTATCTATTGTTAATTAGCTACTTAATGGTGTTAGTAAGCTATTTAACAACCAGGACAGTCATTGAGGTTTGCTACCGAAAGTGAATATAAAACACAGCATCCTTGGCAGAACTTGCAAGACAGGAAAAGAAAAAAAATAGTGAAACTGTCGAGCCTGGTGCAAGAACAGTTGAGAACTACTTCAAAGGTGGATTCTTTTCCTTTTAAGTATGCTAAATAATTCCAAAAGACCCACGTATAATTTGGCCTTTCTCAGACAACTGATGGGACAGGATTGAACAAACCTAATAATTACAGAAGGTCTGTCATACCAGATGTGAGGCATGCAAAACCTGTAGCCTAACTGGAGAAGGAACCCTTGAATTGATTAAAGATTCAGAAGTTGCAAGAGTCATAATGTATGTATAACATGTATCTATGTTTAAATAATGTATAATAATGTTTTTTGCATGTTATCCTGATGTAGGCTGTTTACCAGTATTAAGCATGATTGGCTTGGCTGCTTTTCATCTCTAGTTTTTCAAGCTGGTAGCTCAAATATGCACAGTACTGGTTACTAATGTAGTAATGCTTGATGAGTGGAGGGAGGGGTAAAGAACAAGCATGTATTTGCTTCCGTACTTAAATCATTGGGGAATTCATATAATCTTGTTAAAACATACTGTACGTATTACAATACGCTGATTATTAAATGATGACACTGTAAATATTCTGACTTAATACTTTATGTCAGGGCTGCGTGTGTTTGACCATCGCCTTTGGAAATAAGATTTGCTTCTCTTGCATTGAGTAATGCTTTATAATTTACATTTTGTGATGGTAATGGTATGAAATTTGCTTACTGAGTCATTAGGAGTAGGCCTATGGTATGAATAGGTCTCTGAATCTTTTGTTATGCCCCCAGTAAAGTGATAGTCAAACACACACAGCCCTGACATATGAGTAATACGTTATAATATTTACAGTCTCATCATTTAATAATGAGCGTAATGTATGTAATGTAACAGGGGAAGGATGGACCCCTGGACTTTTCCAAAAATATCCAACCTATTGCTTCAGATACTTGACATTTCAGCACACATTTGAGTCTCATGGAATCCAGAATTACTTTAGTTTTTCAGAATAACAACTCAACGTATAAAACAGGAGCTTTCTGACACTGAACTCTATGTTTTTGAGTTGTCATCAAACTAAAGCTGTCATTTTCATGTTGCATTACCTTTGCTTTGCTTTTCTGTGCTGTGCTGTGCTGTGTTTGCGTTGCTTTACTGTGTTGGGGAGTGGATTTTAGGTTGAAGGTGTTTGAGTCGTACGTGACCTGACAAACCTTCATTTTATTTCCATCATGCCGGGAGCTTTGGTCAGATTCCATTTTGTCAGATTTTACCTGAGATAAATGCTCACTCATTTTCACTGCACATCACCCAATATCACACAGATGACAGGCAACTTTGCATTTATACACACCTGGAAATATACTAACACATGCACACATGCACACACAAACACAAACACATACACATACACATACACATACACATACACACACTCTCTCTCTCTCTCTCTCTCTCTCTCTCTCTCTCTCTCTCACACACACACACACACACACACACACACACACACACACACACACACACACAAATGCAAATGCAACATTGTGTTTCCAGTGTGTGGTTTAGTTCAGCTTTGAACAATATGGCAATGTGTCGAAGTCCATTGACACTGGTGGTGTGCACAGCAGAGCAGAAAGTCTTCTGAAAGATGCGGTTCTCCTATATCATCTGGTCTTCAGTCTGTTCCCTTGGTTGTTTTTAAGAAGTGTGCTGTGAAAGGGATGTTGGCCTAGTATGAGTGAGGTTTCCCACTGGAGAAGACCAGAGTGTGTGTGTACGTGCACACGCGCGTGTGTGTGGTGTGTGTGTGTGACTGAGCAAGAGTGCGTATGAGAGTGCGTGTGCATTTTCACAAGTATGTATGTGAGTGTGTGTAAGTGAGCGAGAGTGTGTATGAGTGTGCGTGTGCATGTTCACAAGTATGTGTGAGTGTGTGAGAGAGAGCGTTTCCTGTAGGTCCTTGTACAGAAGGCCAGGCGTCTGCAGGGATTCTTTAATTAGAGCGATTGGGGAGGTTTTATTGAGTAGGGATTAGCCTGGGTTTCCTCTCGCATTAAAGGGAATGAATATTTAATTGGTTTAATTTACTAATGAAGGGCTTTAGGCTTTGAATCAGGGGGGTATCCCCACTTTATCCCACCCCATATCCTCCTCTCATCCCCTTAGCCTCCACCAAATGCTCTTCTTTGAGTCCCGCTATCCCTCTAACACACACACACACACACACACACACACACACACACACACACACACACACACACACACACACACACACACACACACAAAGCAATGGTAAAGCAATGGTAATGCCACCATCACTATAATCAAATAATCTATTGATTGCTGATCTCTGTAGCGAGTCTGTGCCATTTAAAATGAAAGTGCCTTCTAAATATCAATCTATTATAACCTTATAAGGGGCATAAGTGAGTCTATGTGTTTATGTCGTGCATTTTTTGTTACATAAATACCTCCTCATGCTTTTGATGATGTTCTGGGAGATTTAAAATGAGAGCACTATGTTCTGACTGCCTCAGTTTTATAAACAAATAAAGTGTGGTCAGCTTGACCCTCAACCAACAATAAATCACTGAGTTCTCTATGAATGTGTGTTTCATAGAGAACTCCAAAAAGAGAATCAGGCAAGTTGAGTGACACACGGACGACCTGGGTTCGACTCCTGTGTCGCTTCAGATAAAAGCATCTGCTAAATACCCGTCAACTTAACTTTACTTTTGTTTGGCCTTTTCTTTAAGTTTGTTTGGCCTTTTGTTCAAGCGCACAGTATGGGGAGAGCTGTGGCTGCTGGTTAGGGCTTAGGGCCTGATGTCTGATGTCTGACCAATAGCCATCCATAGCAAGTGCTCTGAATTGACAAAAGTATTAAATGTACACATATTAAATATATACATCTATAATTTATTTATTTGATTTTTTTATTTTATTTAAAAAACATAAACATGCAACATTATCATATTCAGCATTGCCTATGACATCTTTAAGCTGAACTGTTCAATAACCGTCAGGTACTTTAGCAATTCTATGTCAAGCTTAACGATGTTGTGTGCCATGTTTTTGTTAAAAATAGCATCCTGTGTTCTCTGTCCTCTTCTTTTTCATATAAACACCCCATCTTTCTTTCTTTTCCCACCTCTCTACCTCCATCCCTCTTTTTCTTTTTGTCACTCTTTCTCTGGTCTGGGTCATTTCATTCCGCTGTCCTCCTCATCTCCCTCTCAGGCTTCCCTCATCTCCCTCTCAGGCTTGTGATGTCCTGGACAGTTGTTTACACACACACACACACACACACACACACACACACACACACACACACACACACACACACACACACACACACACACACACACACACACACACACACATGCTGAGACATACTCAGTCCCCACTGAAATCAGTTAAGATGCTTTTACTGGTGATTATTGCCACAGCACACAAAAGAGC
>JAODXP020000008.1:8072879-8077879 GCA_027497455.2 Sardinella longiceps | reverse complement strand
TCATGACTCATACAGGCTTTAACACTGCAGCAGTGTCTAAGCTCGAAGAAGCTGTACGCCCACTTGGTGTCTTTAAGCAAATCAGACACCCACAGAGTAGGATAAACTTGTGTACTGTTCCTATCAGGATTTGGTTTTTGGTACTGAATGCACCCCTTATCAAATTCACTTTCATTTCCCTCATGCTTGCCTTGCAGCTTTGCCCAGTGTGAACTCTGAGGACTCTGCACATTCCTAACTTTGCCCACAGCAAGCTGAGTAAGTCGGATCGAGCCTTAAGATGATGATACATCGGGCAACATTCTGGGCAATTTTGCTGGGCTGCCAGGATTAAATGTCTTCTGAGTGGATGGTCATTTTTGCCTACATGTGGTACAAGAGCGGAAATGCACTAAACCAACAACTGGCCAGCAACATTGCTCAAAAAGCATTGCAATACTGTATTTCAACCAAGTGACAAGGAAAGAAATTTGAGCAATGCAGAAGGGTGAGCATTTATGTGACTGTTGAGTTCTAACCAGATTGAACAGCCTTTCCTGATGATTGCTGGGTCTGATTTCTTGTTCTATTGCTCAGTAGTCAGGGTTGTGGATAGCTCAGGATTTCTATAAGCAGTGCGAGTGTCCAGATTGCGTGACGTTACCCAACTGCTGTGTTTCTGCTGTGTGCTACTGTAGGTGGGATTGAATGGCAGGTGATCCCAGCAGGGGTTAAGAGGGGGCAATTGGTTTGTGATTGAAAGTTTGATTTAAATCTTAGAGAGAGATGTGTGTGTGTGTGTGTGTGTGTGTGTGTATTAGAGGATGATGCCATTCGTGTTTAGCGTAGCATGGCCCAGCATGTTCTAGAGGTTTGATTACAGATGCACTGGGCACACTCAAGTTGCTGATGGCTGTGACATCCCACACACACACACACACACACACACACACACACACACACACACACACACACACACTCATTGACCTTGAGGCATCGTTATGGAGGGAGGGAGGGAGGGGGAGAGGAGAGAGAGAGAGAGAGAGAGAGAGAGAGAGAGAGAGAGAATATTATTGAAAAAAGTTGCAGGGTCCAGTAGATTGAAGAGGCATCCAGATGACAGCTGACCGAGAGAACTGTGTTTGGTTAGGAGTTGAGTCTGTCTGTATTAGGCTGTGTGTTCTGTTTTGTTTATCTTCCATCACTTATCTTTGTAGCATTAATGAGGCACAGCTTCATTTGACTGAGGTTTGTCTTGGGTGACTTTGATGCAAATGCAATGCAAATAACTGCAGCATTACCATTAGCATATATTAGCATTAGCCACAACATTAGCACACTGAAGGACAGCTCGGCAGAGTTTTGGTCTCAAACTAGCAAGCTATGTTAGCCCAGAGGCATAGTCACTGCTAGCCGCTAACTAACTGGCTAAGTAGTGTATTTTGGCAATATGCTTCTCTGTCTACAGTAAGTGTTACAGCATCAAGGAATTCAAATATAATGCACAGTTTTATGGTAGAGTGACCTCCCCGATTTCCCTTGTTGTCCACAATTTTGAAGCTTAAAGAGTAGTCTACTTCACAAGATAGCGTGACTAAAAATGGGAACATCCCTGCTTCTCAAAGCAACTTCAGGAAAATATCCCAGATTTTAATCTCAGAAGTCTCATCATTGCATCTTATGGCTAATGCCTTAGCCACTGCTTGATCAAAGAGTGCCATAGAGCGTTTCCATTAGCAGCTGATGATTTGTCAGAGGGGTTGAGGACTGGCCTGTGCTCATTGATTAGAATTGAGTGATAGAGTTATTAAGAGAGTGATCAGCCTTGACACATGTGCTTCCAACTGTGTATGCATGAGGACCCTTACAGCTGACTTGTCATTGAAGCTCTGCATCATGTGTGTCAAGCGTCCACACACAAACCCACCCACACACGTACACATGTACACACACACACATACACACACACACACACACACACACACACACACACACACACACACACACACACACACACACACACACACACACACACACACACACACACACACACACACACACACACACACACACAAACACACGTACACACACACACACACACACACACACACACATGCACACACTCACCTCACAAATCATGACTGTGCTGCTGAGGTCATCATTAGCAAGAGAAAGTGGTCTGTGTTTGTATCTGTTTGAGTATGTTTATGTTTTAAGCAAACACACCTGTGTTAAAGGAATATTCTGTGATTCACACACACACACACACACACACACACACACACACACACACACACACACACACACACACACACACACACACACACACACACACACACACACAGAATAACCATAAATACGGAAATTTGCATTTACACTTTCACATGTAGGCAGACAGTCTACTAATTAAAATATAATAACATTTTCATTTCCTATTTATGGAAATTATTTCTGTATGTTTACAGCAAAATCTGACATCCATTTCCGCTCATTTTAATAATAAGACATCACACACAGACACACACACACACACACACACACACACACACACACACACACACACACACACACACACACACACACACACACACACACGTGCACGCACAGAGTATGATAAAGTTATTCTGGCAGGAAGTGCTAATCACCATTTGGCAAGGGTGTTTACTTTTCTGGCAAGCAGCACCTTCTCCCCATTAATTAAGAAATGAAGCAAAAGTGCTACCAAAAGCCTCCCAAAACATCTCAGTCACTGTGTTGACAGCGACTATTTGCATAATAATGCTGTTCTGTATCCTGATTGCAGTTTTCTAAACCATTTATCATTGCAGCCTGCCTTTTCCGCTGCCAAAAGTATGTATGCTGTAGGTGGGCAGTGTGTGCACACAGTGGATGAGGTGCGCTGTTGAGCGGAATGAGATCTGAATACATTTGAATGCTGTCCTTTTAAAGCACTTTCATTTGCATGCCATTTTTCCAAGAAATTTGACATGCTTATCAGACACACATTTTGTGGGGAGGAAATTAAGTAACACACATACACACACACACACAAACACCAAATTCCATGTTTATTGATGAATCAGCTGTGCTCATCAATATTAAACAGACCCCGCAACACACACACACACACACACACACACACACACACACACACACACACACACACACACACCCCCCCCACTCATTTAACAGGTGCCCTGATTAGCCCCTCTGCATCAACCACCTTACTGAACTCCATCTCATTTAACTAATGTCTTGAGCACCATCACCCGCCCTGCCTGCCTCTTGATGACGGTCCTACCACAGCTGAATAGGAGGAAGAATGGTGGGAAAGGCATCAGGTTAATAGTGCAATCCCACCAGCACAGAAAGGGGATGGAGCCTTTGGCCCCAATCCAGTCCTCAAGTGTTTCCAGCCAGCGCTGCTACTGTGCGTTCAGACCGAGACCGATTCAGGCGACATGGGCGACGGAAGTAATTGACTTTGAATGGAGACGGGCGATTTGGGCGATAATATCAAGTTGAACTTCGGTTAACTTTATGTAATGAGCTATGATGCGGTTGGGCAATTACCAATCAGAATGTCGATTTACTTGCAAGATGCCTGTAGAGAAGCAGGATCGAGCGTTTGAATGCTAACATCATGGGCAATTTTGCCGGTTTGGTTGCTGTGCCCAAGCGATGTTTCTTGGGAGTCTTCGGCGACTCTTGGCAATTTATCGCTTGCGGTCTGAATGTACAGTTAGTCACATTAACTGTCATCAAGAGACTTACTCATCTACCTACCTACTTACTATCTACCTATTTACCTTTGTCCATACATACATTTGTACATTCATACATACCTATGTACAATACATAGATACATTACATTACAGAGATACTTAATTATTTACCTACCCACTATCTACCTATTTAGCCAATTTGTACATACAGTACATACTGTGCATACAAACATACTGTACTTGCAGAGGTTCATATAATGCATAAGTCAATTCATCCTGTGATAAGCCCTGATGTGGTGCTCAAGCTCACCTGGCCATGATGTATGTATGTATACTTGGGAATGGGGACTGGGGACTGGGGCCAGGCATCATCTGGCCTCACCTGCTTTAGCTGTGACTGAACAAGCCCTCATGTTCCAGCCCAAATGGGAACTAGGATGTGATGGGGTAACAGTGCCATGTGAGGGTGAACAATCACCTCTATAACACCCCCAACACACACACACACACACACATACATACACACTCCCTCTCACAAACGCACACACACATACACACACACACACACACACACACACACACACACACACACACACACACACACACACACACACACACACACACACACACACACACACACACACACACACACACACACACACACACACACACACATATACACACACACACACACTGCCTCCCACCCCCCCACAGCCCCTAGCATGTCCTCTGCTTCTCCTCCCTCCACAGTGACTCAAAGGGTAGCACAGGCCTGGGGGCTCCATCCATTCCCCACGGACCCCCCTCCCCTCCCCTCCCCAGCCCAGCCTCAACCCCGTCCCAATAGGACCTCTCTGAAGAAGCCTGCTCTCTGATGTGGCATCGCATGGCCCCATTTCCCCCTCCATTCTGGGCTTGGGTTGCGCGGATAGAGAGGCAGAGCTGATGGGGCTCTTTTGAAATCGGAGATGCTTTGATTGTTTAATGCTGACAGTGGGGATGAGGAAGGAAGGGCTGGGTGGGAAAAGTTTTCAAATACATAGTTGAGAATTTTTCATAGTTTTTTTTATTTATTTTTTTTATAGATAAATATCTACTAGTCACTTGTAATTTAGGAAAGAATTACGTAACATCAAGCATCATTTCACCTTAAAAGGTCCAACAACAACAACAACAACTTGACATGTGAGGAGTGGGGAAGAATGTGTGTGTTTGTGTGTGTGTGTGTGTGTGTGTGTGTGTGTGTGTGTGTGTGTGTGTGTGTGTGTGTGTGCAAGGGAAGGTGTGACATGAGAG
>JAODXP020000008.1:8057879-8062879 GCA_027497455.2 Sardinella longiceps | reverse complement strand
TCTATCTCACATGTATGTGTAAACACACACACACACACACACACACACACACACACACACACACACACACACACACACACACACACTCTCTCTCTCACACACACACACACACACACACACACACTCTCTCTCTCTCTCTCTCTCTCTCTCTCTCTCTCTCACACACACACACACACACACACACACACACACACACACACACACACACACACACACACACACACACACACACACACACACACACAGCCAGTTTGTCTGTTATGTAGAATGTACCGTATATGTTTTTATTCATTGTAACCCATTGTACTTTGCATGTATACTTTAAATGTTCTGCTTTGGCAATGCAAAAAACATTTTTGTCATGCCAATAAAGCTTGTTTGAATTGACTTGAATTGAGAGAGAGAGAGAGAGAGAGAGAGAGAGAGAGAGAGAGAGAGAGAGAGAGAGAGAGAGAGAGAACATGGGATTTCAATTAATTTGACCCCCACAGTCACTGACAGACTCTCATGCGTATGGGGGATGAGGGTGAGGTCAGGACCAGCCCAGTATCCCAGTCAGCCAGTCTTATCATTACATGCTAATATACTACATGTCTCCAGCCTTCAGGGAGACTGCCAAGGCCACCGCACAACAGTTTGAACAAATGTACTTTTTAACCTCCCAAAACTTCCTTCCCTCTTGGTAAAATATTAATATATGTTTAGGCATATGCAAAGACCCCATACACACACACACACACACACACACACACACACACACACACACACACACACACACACACACACACACACACACACACACACATACATACATTATGCAGTCCTTGGAGTCTGGCAACTCTTGCGGTCTTAGAACTTCAGTCTGTCAGAGGTCATGGCTGTCTCTCAGGTTAGTGTGTAGCTGATACAGCTTTTATGTGTGTGTGTGTGTGCGTCTGTGCATCTGTGTGTGTGTGAGTACCACAAGCCTGGTGTGTGTGTGTATGTGTGTGTGTGTGCTGCTGCGTACATACAGTAGCCCAAGAGTGTCTAGTCTGTCCCTCATTTTCTCTTTGTGCCCCCCTCCTCTCTCTCTCTCTCTCTCTCTCTCTCTCTCTCTCTCTCTCTCTCTCTCTCTCTCTCTCTGTGTCACTGGGCCCTGTGGGCTGTTGAAGTAGCACTGGGTGCTCTTTGATGGGCTCTCCCGCTCCGCTCTATTCAGGTCAGGCAGAAAGAGACTCTCGTTGTCCCTCTAAACCACAGACAGGCTCAAAGCTTACCCCACTCACTCTATCTTTCTTTCCTTTCTCTCTCTCTCTCTCTCTCTCTCTCTCTCTCTCTCTCTCTCTCTCTCTCACGATAATCCTTCCGTCCACTCGTTTGTCAAGAGCTTGTTCCTTACTTCCTCATACCCTCTCTCCCTCTCACCCTCTTTTTTTCTCCCTCCCTCCCTCTCTCTTTTTTAAGTGCAGTTGTTGGCTGTCCTCCCTGCACTAAATGAAAAACATGGAAAAGTCCCCGTCGACTCCCAGCGGAGCAGCGCTCAGTAAAGGGCTGAATGGTCTTTTCTGCCACTCTCTTGCCACTATAGTTAGACACTTCTCTGAGTTCTTTTAGAAAAGGGCCGGCTACACCCCCACCACCCCCCTCCACCCCGCCACCCCTCCCTAACCACCACTCACCCCTCCCCTTTGCCCCAGGCTTTTGTGTGCTAACCAGCAGCCATTGAAGGGCCAAACGCTGGAGAAAAGCTGCTGAATTAGAGCAATGGACTCCTGGGGTCACAGAGGGCTTCAAATCTACTTCTTCTGCCTTCTGCTGACAGGAACTCTTGTTTTTCTTCCTCTTTTTCCTCCCTCCCTTTTACACTGCAACGCTGCAAGATGTTTGTAGTTCATTTAGTTCTTTTTCCCCCTCTCTCTTCCCCCTCCCCCCCTTCACTGCCCATCGCCTCCCTATCTCCCCTTCACCACCTTTTTTCATCCACTTATTTTCCTTCACCTTGTTTGCTATCGGAAAGTGCAAGTGTGAGAATGTTCAAGCCAGGTTTGCTGGCAGGGGTCATGTTTGTTCTGGATTAAGATCAATTTATATAATTCAGACCACAGATGACAAAATAAGATGCAAAAAGCAACCTAACAAACATGTCTGTTCTCCTCTGTGCGCCTGTTTACTTCCATTGCTGCGGTGACAAGTTGTTATGGGAACTACGGACATTCTATTCTATTCTTGGGACAAAACTACGAAAGTGGCTCTAAAACATCTTTTTCAAGCAACATGTTTTTCATTTGGACTGTAAATTGAACTTTATGAAAGTGAAGCCACCCATAGTTATATGCACTGCTATAGGCAGACAGACAGATGGATAGATGAAAAGATAGATAGTTAGATGGATGGATGTGTTGATGGATGGATGGATGGATGGATGGATGGATGAATGGATGAATAGATAAATACATGGCCTTGGATGAAAGTGTGTGTGAGAGATGGCTAACACATGAAGGATGATAAATCATTTTCTCTTTGGGAAAGGAAAGCTGTGTTGTGTATTGTGTGGTAAGAGTTGGCTATGAATAATGTATTTCCAAGCAAGTATGTTGAAGCCAGTTTTGTTATTGCCAACTATGTACTGTATTTTAAGTGTGGTTTGGTTGTGTGTGTGTGTGTGTGTGTGTGTGTGTGTGTGTGTGTGTGTGTGTGTGTGTGTGTGTGTGTGTGTGTGTGTGTTTCAATGAGTATGGCATAGCTCTGTATTTGTCTCTGTGTGTGTGTGTGTGTGTGTGTGTGTGTGTGTGTGTGTGTGTGTGTGTGTGTGTGTATGTGTGTGTGTGTGTGTGCGCTCTGCTCTTTAAAATCAAGATAAGTGTTAATGACTTGTCGAAAGGAAAAACAAGGTGCATACCCTTTTCCCAGTCTCCCGTACTTTGCACCTTTTTTATTTGGGACCTGGATGAATAGATTTGTGTGTGTGTGTGTGTGTGTGTGTGTGTGTGTGTGTGTGTGGGGGAGAGAGAGAGAGAGAGAGAGAGAGAGAGAGAGAGAGAGAGAGAGAGAGAGAGAGAGAGAGTTTCACACAGGTAGTCTCTCTCTCTGTCTGTTCGGGCCTCAGGAAGCTGAGAGTTGCTTATCGCGGGCGGTCACACAGGCTCAGAGCAGGGGCTGGACGGCGCGGCTGGAGGACAGCGTGTCGAGCCATATGTGTGTGTGTGCTTATGTGTGTGTGTGAGAGAGCGAGTTTGGAGTGTGTGTTTGTGAGGGGGGAGGGGTCGGGAGAGGGGTGTTTCCTGCCATTCTTCTCTCCTCTCGCTGGGTTCCCATGAGCGGCCATGCCAAGTCCAGTGTGCCGTGAGCGGGCCGACCGAACGAACGCAAACCACCAGCAGTCTGGTCCCCCTGGCGCCGGCCTCGCGACACACTCGCTTACTCACACACACACACACACACGCACACACACACACTCTGGCACATGCACAAGGGTTCTTGTACATAGGCGTGCTAACCCTCACTCTCAGATAGACACAGACACTGACAAAGCTGCAGACACCGACACCCACACACACACACACACACACACACACACACACACCCACACACTCATTCTCTCACGGCGGAGAAGAAGAGGCAGAGAAAAGGGGCGAAAGGGGAGAAAGAGAGAGAGTGGGAGAGAGAGAGAGAGTGGGAGAGAAAAAGAGAGAGAGCAAGCGCGCTGCTGGAGGATCGGACGCGTCATGCACACCATCCACGGGCTCTGCAGATTCTGCATCGGGTGCAGACTTCCACAGGTGTGTGATCTGATCTCCATCTGAAGAAAGGAGGGGGAGAGAGAGGAGAGAGAAGAGAAGAGAGGGGAGGAGAGACAATTGAGAGAAGGAGGGGAGAGGGAGAGAGATAATTATGGGACAGAGAGAGAGAGAGAGAGAGAGAGAGAGATAAAGAACTAAGAATGAATGGAGAATGAATGATAGCTGAAGAATGATGGATAGACAAAGATAGACAGTGAGACGAAGAGATGTAGCAAAGGAAGGAAAGAGAGGAATCGAGAGAGAGAAAAAAAGACAGAGTGAGGAAAAGAAGGATGATGTTTTAAAGGTAGAGTAAAGATAGACGGAGGAAAGAATAAGGAAAGGTACATTTTAATGCATGGAAGAGGAGGATGAGAAAGACAGAATTGAAAAGAGAAGAAGAGGATAGAAAGACGAGAAAGAGAGAGTAGGTTCAGTGTGTCATACTGTATAGTGAACAGGTGGGTTATTCAGCAAAAGAACTTTGATTTCTCAGCAAGCTGTAGAGAATCCTTTTGTTGGCTTATGCTTTGTTCGGAACAGTTTAAGCTTTGTGGTAGGCAGCGCTATGTTGTTTCTGTTTGTTTATTTGCTTACAGCATATGTTTATGTTAGCATATGTTTGCGGAGAGAGGATAGGGAGACAGGGAGTGTAGGAGATGAGCTTATGGTACCTGAAAGTGTGTGTGTTTGTGTGTGTGTGTGTGTGTGTGTGTGTGTGTGTGATCTTCTATAGTGGATGTAGCACAGCTCAGGGTCTATAATAGTGTTTTGAGTGTAGAGAGTTTTTTTCTTCCTCCTCATTCTCATTGTTAGTTCTTAACAGTCTGTTTGCCTTTTTGTTGTTGTATAGTCTTCCAACAGCATCTGTGTGTACTGTACAGATAGAATGGAGAAAATATTGTGAGAAAAAAAACTCAAGAGGCTGTGTGAGTTTCCTTGTGAGTATGTGCGTGTTTGTGAGTTTGTGTGTGTGCGTGTATATATATTTTCTATGTGTATGTGTGTGTGTGTGTGTGTGTGTGTGTGTGTGTGTGTGTGTTTCATAATGTATTACTCCAAAAATATTTTCTATTTTTTTTTTTTTTTCATTTGGAACTAGGATCTCTGATAGAGGAGAAATTTCCAGTCAACCCCCCACACACAGAGTTACAGTGGTATGCTGTATCAGTGGTGTAGATGCTAAGTCTGAAATGAATCACGTGTGTGTTTGTGTGTGTGTGTGTGTGTGTGCGTGTG
>JAODXP020000008.1:8045379-8055379 GCA_027497455.2 Sardinella longiceps | reverse complement strand
TTGTCAGCTTTGTCTTTGTCACTGCAGGCGTTTCCTTGCTGATGGGCATGGCTAACATGCTAGCCTGGCTGAATATGGGGGGACAAAAGGGCCGACAGCTGGTGTTTGGTCATAAGTGCTTCCTGTTGGATTGGGGGTGAGGGGGAGGCAGGCTGTCACTGGTCCTGCTGGTTTCCTGTAGACTTCTGGGGGTCCAGTGTCTGGACATCAGAGTTTCCTGTAGGCTAACTGGGGTTCCAATGGCTGGACATCAGTTTCCTGTGGTCTTTTGGGGGGGTTCTAGTGCACTGGACATGGGAGTTTCCTGCCGTCCTTTTGGGGGGTCCGGTGGTTGGCGCTTGGCGTGGGGTCGTCGGGGCATCCTGTAGCGTCTCGGGCACCACACTCCCACGCTCACAAGGCCTAGGGGTCGGCCCTCATTTAGTCGCTTCGCACTACTGTGTGCCAAGGGTGCCCATCACTCTGGCCTCTGTGTGTCTCTCTCTCTCCATCTCCCTCTCTCTCTCTCTCTCTCTCTCTCTCTCTCTCTCTCTCTCTCTCTCTCTCTCTCTCTCTCTCTCTCTCTCTCTCTCTCTTTATATTTCACTCTCCCTGTTACTTGTCCCTCTGTGCCTGACAGATATGTTGTATTACATGACAGTATTACCAAAGCATTGTATTTGATGTGCAATGCACAAATTCAACATTCCTTCTGATAGTTAGCAGATCCTTCCAAGTATTGCACATTGTTGTGTTTCAGACTCTATGCTTGTTCTCAAAAGGACTCCTCTTTGCTCTAAGAATGTAAGACAAGTAGTCTTTTAACTCTTTTGTTAATAAAAACATAATACATTATACTCAACAATGGCATTAGACTGCAATGTAATACAAAATAGTTCCTTGATTGTTTTTATCTCTCTCTCTCTTTCTCCTTGCACATCTCGCACTCACTCTCTCTCTCTCTCTCTCATATCTCCTTCAACTCTCCTTTATATTCATTGTTCTCTCTCTCTCTCTCTCTCCTCTTGTCATCTGTTTATCTCCATTCCTCTGTCTCCCCTGTCAATATGCATCTCTTTGCCCCTGTCTTGTTTGCTCACAGCTTGTATTCACTTCACTTCAATATTAAATTTGCTTTGTTTACGTGAGAAGAATGTGTTTGTGTGAATACGAGCGTGTTAAAAAATAAACCGCACTGAGCTTTGACGCTTTATGATTATAGCGTTCTTCTCTTCCCTGATCTTTTGCTATCACTCTCTTTTCCCCTCTGTCTCTCTCTTTCTCTCTCTCTCTCTCTCTCTCTCTCTCTCTCTCTCTCTCATCTTTTCTTTTTTCTTTTTTATTTAATCTGTCATTCTCTCTGATATGCTCTCATTCTGTCCTGGTCCCTCCCTGTCTCTAGTGTCTGCTGTTTTTTGTCTGTGCTACAGCAATCCCCCCTCTCTCTTTTTCTCTCTTTCTCTGTTCATCTCTCTTTCATTCTCCATCTGTCTCTCCATCTCTCCATCTTTTTGCCCTGTCAAGTCTCCTTTGTGTCTCTGCTTTCCTCCATCTTATTATTTCTCCAGGTTGCATCCCTCTTTTAATCCCTTGTTCACTTTTTTATGGTTTTTCTTTTTTCTTTTACTTATTCCCCCTTTCTTTCTCCACATCTTTTTCTCCCTGTTCTTCCATCTTTTAATTCAGTTAAATTAAATTCAAGGTTGCTTTGTTTGCATAGACATTGAAATGCAGTGTTGCCAAAGCATAAAGTTGCAAAATAACATGTGAGTATTTCTTTTTTGAGATTTGAGATTTTGACATTTGAGATTGGCCAGATTGATCAATTTCATTGGATTAAGGAGTTTTCATGACTCGTGCATAAACCGCATATAACCAGTATTCCGTCCCTCGTCTCTCCACTTTGTCTCAGACCATCTCTCGTTCTTTTTTATTTTTCCCTTTTTCTCTCTTTCTCTGTCCATGCTCTCTGTTCCCTCACTTTTTGGCCCCAAGTCTCCCTCTCCTCCTCTCTCCCTCCCTCCCTCTCCTCCTCTCCCTCTTAAAATAGTATTAATTAAAGTGGACTCTCATGCTGCCACTCTTCTCTGATTACACGCAGGAGGTGAGGGGAAATCTCTCTTGCCTTTCTTTCACTTCTTTCTCCCCCCTTTCTCTTTCTTTTTCTATCCCTCTCTCTCTCTCTCTCTCTCTCTCTCTCTCTCTCTCTCTCTCTCTCTCTCTCTCTCTCTCTCTCTCTCTCTCTCTCTCTCTCTCTCTCTCTCTCTCTCTCTCTCTCTCTCTCTCTCTCTCTCTCTCTCTCTCTCTCTCTCTCTCTCCTGACATGAGCCAGAAGTGTGTTGATTAAAGAGGGATCTC
The DNA here is from genome assembly GCA_027497455.2 of Sardinella longiceps. Taxonomy (NCBI): domain Eukaryota; kingdom Metazoa; phylum Chordata; class Actinopteri; order Clupeiformes; family Clupeidae; genus Sardinella; species Sardinella longiceps. Next base: position 8,053,042 of record JAODXP020000008.1, on the reverse strand, counting down.
CGGCTGTCACTCTTCTCTCGGTACATCTTGTTGGGCGGAGGAGCGCTTCTATCGTTCTTTCTCTCTCTCTTCCCTCTGTGCTTGTTGTCTTTGTTCTTTGTTCTGTTGCCTCTGTCAGTATTGTGCTGTGGCTCAGACTCAGGCTGAATGCTCAAGGAGCTGCTGAGAATGCCGCTAGCATATGTATGGAATGTCAACAACAAAAAAGTTTCATAGTCTTTTTCATACTTTTAATGCAGTTCATTTTTTTTTTAGATTTAATTCTATTTTATTTATGTGGCAGCATTTCCCCTGAAGGGTTTTCTTACTGTAAGGCTCTTAACAGGGCTGAGAGTGTGAGGAGAGTTGCACATCCATCAGTATGAGAATGGCTGAATTCAGAAATTCATATAGTAATGCATATAAGACGGTATGGTATATTTATATTACATGAGATATGCTATAACCTATGTATTAGTCATGATGCATATCGGACTGGAGAGAAAGCCACCATTTAACACATCTGTGTCATTATTCTGCATTTCATTTGTTTAACTGAGGTGTTATGCTTATGACATATTGCTTGTTTGTTAAACAAACTTGGCTTCCATTAGCACACCTGTTTTAACCATCTTGAAACTTCTTGATTGTACACCTTTCCACTGTACAGCTCTGACCAGTGCCACAGTGCTGTACCTACTTCCAGCACACTGTAATGTCAGGCTTTTGGATAGGAATTTGAGTTTTATGGGATTATGGGACCCGAGTGTTTTTACGTGCCTCACACTGACACCATTTCCTAATGGGCTCTGGCGCATCGTGGCCATGCCAGACTCGCATACCAGAGAGCACTCTGGGAAATGATTTTAATTGGAACTTCCTGCATTCCCCTAGAACAGCGCCATCAGCATCACTGCTGGAAACACTGGGCTCTCTCTTGGGCCCGTACACACTGTTAGTCTTGGCCCACACCGCCACATTACTGTAAGCCTAGTGACGTGTGGATAGACGCATGTGCATATGTGTGTGTGTGTGTGTGTTTTCTGTGTGTGTGTGTGTGTGTGTGTGTGTGTGTTTTACTCTGCCAAAGATTTTTATACTTTGTGTGTATGGGTCATTAAGTGTCATGAAGCACCACATTTTGGATACTGTGGTTGTGTGCGTGTGTGTGTGTGTGTGTACAGTACAGTATGTGTGCGTATGTGTGTGTTTGGCACATATGCAACTGGAAATCTGGCAAGTTTGGGCAGAGTTGACTGTACAGCTGGCCTTTGATACACACCCACAGAGGCACCATGATGAGAGAACACACACACACACACACACACACACACACACACACACACACACACACACACACACACACACACACACACACATTGTTTAATCTGCATACACTGAAAACCAGAGTGGTGCCCAGAGTAACCTTTTCAACTATCTCTACACTACACTAACATTGTTACATGCTAATGTTTGTGTGTGTGTGTGTGTGTGTGTGTGTGTGTGTGTGTGTGTGTGTGTGTGTGTGTGTGTGCCTTCTAATCCAGGTGACCATCCTTCGAGGAAAAGACGGCTATGGCTTTACCATCTGCTCCGACTCCCCAGTGAGGGTCCAGGCTGTTGACCCAGGCAAGACCGCAAGACTGTGTGTGTGTGTGTGTGTGTGTGTGTGTGTGTGTGTGTGTGTGTGTGTGTGTGTGTGTGTGTGTGTGTAAGTTTCAGAAAGACCATTCTGTTGACCCTGGCAAAAGCACATGCCTTCCATCTGTGTGTCTGTCTGTCAGTGTGTGTGTGTTTGGGTGAGTGTCAGTGCATAACAGTGGCTCCAGTCTGTTGACCCTGGCAAAAATGCCATCTGAGCGTCTGTCTGTCAACATGTGTGCGTGTATGCGCGTGTGTGTGTGTGTGTGTGTTGTCCTTCTGACTGATATTGTCCAAGTGACTCTCGCTCTTTCTTTCTTTCTCTCTCTCTCTCTCATACACACACACACACACACACACACACACACACACACACACACACACACACACACACACACACACACACACACACACACACACACACACACAGGTGGCCCAGCTGATCTGGCCGGTCTACAGCAGTTGGACACACTGCTGCAGCTCAATGGTCAGCCAGTGGAACAGTGGAAGTGTGTGGACCTCGCTCATGCCATACGGTAGCTTCCACATCCAACTTCCTCTCTCCTATTTCTTTCTTTCTTTCTTTCTTTCTTTCTTTATTTCTTTCTATCTCTCTCCCTCTCTTCCCATTTTTCTTAATAATGCTTTTTTTCTCTGTACAGTAGTTTCTCTTCATCTTACACACACACACACACACACACACACACACACACACACACACACACACACATTTACTGAGCTATTGATCATGGGGTTGTGGGCGGGTGTGTTTGGGGATGAGATGGGGTATGGGTGGTTTGCCCTTGGGGAGTGTGGGGTGGTGGTGGTGGTGCTGAATTAGTGCATTAAAACCATTGGAGATAAAGAGAGGGGAGAGTGCAATAAAGTAAGATCAAATTAACGTAAGTGAAGGGGAGATCAGAGTTCTTGGAGTTAAAATCAAGTGTAAAGTTCGATTAGAGTTAAAGTAAAGACTGTCAGTTCTATCTGAGTTAATTTAAGGAGTGAAATGAAAATAATGTGAGCTCCAGTAGGCAGTGGGATTGGAGCACAAAGGGCTTTTTGATGTATAATTTATGTGCCCGATGTCTCTCCTCTCCTTCTAATCCTGCGTCTCGCTCTGTGTCTCGCTTTCTTCTCCTCCCACCTATCTGTCTCTTTCTGTCTATCCATCTCTCTTCTTTCTTTCATTTTTCTCTATCTGTCTTTTCTTTTTCTCTCACTCCCTCATTCCTCCTTTGCTGTGCTTCCTACTGTTTCTCCCTCACTCACATGCTTTTTCTCTCCATCTTTCTTTCTGTTCTCTCTCTCTTTCTCTTTCTCCTTCTTTCTCCCTCACTCTGTCTCCCCCTCTGCCCCCTCTCTCTCTCTTCTCTCTGCAGTAATAGTCACAATGAGATAACGGTGGTGGTATGGCGGACGGGTCCATCTGTGAAGTCCAGCTACGAGGGCCTCATCCACCGCCCGTCCTACAAGCCATCCGCCTACGAGCCCCCATCCCCCCCGACCAAGAAGCGGGACAAGACCCCGCCGGTGGTGCCCCCTCTCCCTGCCCACCACCGGGCCCGTCGCCTGCTGATCAATGGCTCCGAGGGCCAGGGTGGCGGAGGCGGGGGTGTGGGTGTAGGCGTGGCCGGAGGTGGAGGTGTGGCATCCGGCATGGGCTGGGGAGGCGAGAGACGCAGCGAGGAGCCAGACGCTAAAGGACGGACGGCGGGACACCCGGCGCACACACACACGCTGCGCGGGACCCGCGTCAAAGCGTCCAACGGGGACAACTATATCATCCTGTCGCCCATCAACCCCGGGAGCCAGGTACTGGCTGAGTGTCCCCCCAGTGGTGCCGTGCACCCCATGCCCCGCAGTGCCTCACTCTTACTGGGATGCACCATTTAAAACCCCATCCCATCCCCAACCGCAAGCCTTATTCACATACACAGCAACTAGCAACTACAGACAATGTAATAATACTCTAGTTAGAATAACAGGCTAAAAAAACTGTAGTGAGGCTAAATGTCACACAACAAAGTCAAAGTATTTTCATCTTTTAAAGTCATGGTTGATGAGTGCATTGCCGTGTATGTGAACAGGGCTCTGTGTGTGAACGTTGTGGCTGTATTCAGTCTGTGAGTCGGTGTGGTGTGGTTCATTTCATGGCTGAGTTGGATGAGATTGAGTCAATAATCAAGATAAAGCACAGCAAATATGCCAACGTGATGAGCAATGGCTCACAGAGCCGAGATGTACCAGAAATCTTATTCTATGCCAAATCTTCTGCTCTACGCACATTACACAAGCTCCTGTCTTGCAGTTGAAAGTTTTGAAGCGCTTGATTGTTTCTCAGAATAGAGGGAGAGAAAAAAAAGTATGATTATAATTTATCTACTTCATGATTTAAAAAGACAATAGAACTTTGAATGTATTTTCTAAATGCTGAAATGAATGGAGTCCATGACAGTATTAAAAAAAATGTCTGCCTCTACACTTTTATTTTTTATAGAAAACCAGAGAATTCTTAGTCTGTATTCTGATGCATGTGCAGTATCTGGCTGTAGAACTGTGACCTATTGTATATGGAACAAGTATTCTAATAAAAAGCATATAATGGTTAAATTTGCTGTCGAATTGTCTGATTGAGAATCCTTGTAATCAAATACTAATAACTAACATTGCGGATATTTAATATTTCGGCTTGTTTCCATAAATTGATGGTGCAGAGGCCATTCTGTGTGTCTCTATGTCCTTTATGGGCTATGGGCAACTTCCTGTCTCTGGGTATTTCTCTATAGCCTTCTATATAGCATACTTGTTCACATATACAACTCATACTCTGTGACAGCTTCATCTCTACTGTTTGCATTACAATACCATGAGCAGCCAAGAGTATGAGGAGTCACTTTAGACTGGAAAGACCTAGAAATATATCTTTGGAATGATTTATGGAAATGTTGTAATCATATGCTTGATTGGTCAGTGAGGAGAGAAATTAACACTTCACTCTACCTCTGTCTGAAAGCACCCTAAAGGGGGCGCTCTACTTGTATCTCAATACCTCTCCTCCCCTCTTCTTTAGTCTTTAAAGTCACTTAACGGACACCCAAAGACCAGGAAGGTCACCAGTAGTAAGTTTCCTTGACTGGAAATGACACCAGTATGAGTAACATTTCCCACATTGCTACAGCAAGTCAACCACAGGAAAGTACACTTGTACACAAGGGAGTACTCATGCCATTCAGCTCGTCTAACAGCTCCTTATTACAATGACTTCGCAGCTACAGAGCTCTGGGAGTTGTATTCTTTTACTGGCAGATTACGTCATTGTTTGGTTAACACCATGGCCATGTTGGGAGGAAAGTTTAAGAATGAACACTGAATAAATGGTGCAAGTGTCAGTTTGAGTCCAATGCCCACTTCAATTCCCCTGGAAATACTGACATTTTCTCTATTAACTCACTTACACTACTACCCTTTATCGCCATATTCATGTGGTTCCGTGATAAAAGATGCTTCAGCAGATTAATGAATGGACCTAAAGAAAGCATTATGGAACTCCCTGGTCTGTTTGGGAGATTCCAGAATGCAACCTTCCCAAACACTCGGGAGGCTCCACGTGACCCCATGCAGATCTGCATTTGAGTGCGGGGAGGAGAGTGCATTGCCTGGTGGCTGTGCGGTGACCCACTGACCTAGAAACAGCAGCACTGACAGAGTCCACTGGCAGCACCAGTCTGGCTCAGGGCTGATGGATGTCTAACTACATTCCAGACCTGACTAAAATGAAATGCTGTGGAACAACAACAACCGCATCTTTAACATTTATGTTTACTGGCTCTCTCCTGATTTTTTTTTTCTAATATATATTTTTTTTTTCATGGCTAGGATGTCAGTTGTTATTTCATCTTTTTAACTAACAAATGTTGAACTTTGTGGAGAGATATGGTTCAAGTAGCGCCATTAGCTTTTGCCCTTTAGTTTTCATAGTGTAATAGTGGGTTGTAGCAGCCGTACACACGTCTAATTATGTAGTCATGAAGTCATGCTGTCAACACACACATATCAACACATGCATACTGTAGCCACATGAATAAACAACAAACACACACACACACACACAAAAACATTTGCATGTTTAACACACACACACACACACACACACACACACACACACACACACACACACACACACACACACACACACACACACACACAAATGAGGAGCCTTCATTGTACTCTGTGTTTGTGTGTGAATGCGTTGAGGTCCGTGTGCAGAAGGCAGGATGTTCTAATATAGAAGCGTGGCTGAGTTGTCGTCTGAGTGTATGTCACAGCAGATTTGTATTTGGGGAGAGAAGCCTTTAATTAGCCTAGCAGAGCACATCAGAAGAGAGCAGAGCTGAGCCCAGCAGAACAGATAGCGCGGAAGCCCAGTTAGTGGAGGGCTAGGGGTGTGTGTGTGTGTGTGTCGAGGGAGTGGGATAATACCCCATAGCTACAGCGATGCTTAATACTCACCAAAGATTTGCATGTCTTTGGCGTGATTCGCTCTTAGAGATAAAACCCATCTAAAGACCCAGATGTATACATATAAGGAAAGCTAATGGTCGATGGGGAGAGGACATGCAAATGGTCCTTTTCTACTCCTTCTTCTTTGAGACTTATATGGGGAATAGTGTCTAATCAGCCTTGGTTTTTTATGGAGAGCTGTGGCTAATAGTGCGTATAGTCCAAGGGTTCAGGGTCAGAGTAAAGCTCTTTGAGACGTCAGCAACTGGTATTGGCGCAATAAATAACAACGGAATGAATTGAATTAGAACCTCCAGCAGCCTCAGATGGGAATCTGGCTGAATTGGCTGCAGGATTGTACAAGAGTACAGATTGTTATCGCTTGAATTACTGTCAACTCTTCTAAGAGGTGCCAGCGGTATTTTTGTAAAGGCATTCAGAGCTGAATGCTGGTACCAGTGAGGACCACACACACACACACACACACACACATACACATGCACGTTCATCCATATGAACATGCACACATCACACATGCATGCACACACACACATGCACATACATAAGTACATATGCTCTTTTCATATGCATATACACATGCACACACACACACACACACACACACACACACACACACACACACACACACACACACACACACACACACACACACACACACACACACACACATGTATACGCATGCATATTCACTCAGACACACACACATGCATTCTTACATATGCATGAATGCACACACACACACACACACACACACACACACACACACACACACACACACACACACACACACACACACACACACACACAGACTAAATCACATGCCTTGCATAAGGCCATTAGGCGTAAGGCACATTAAGCTTTGATATGCAGACCAGCAGAGTGCGAGTTCTAAATATACTTCTTTCTTTGGCGAATGTGGAGAACATTGCCATTGGCCTGGACTTCATTCTCTGGAACTGAACACAAATTCTCATTTCTGTTCTATCAACAGATACTACGGCCCGTTTACCCTGACAGCCATGGCACATTGGGTAAGCTTCTACCTGAGCAGAGTTGTTTATTTTCTTCCTGAGATGCTTCTGAGTTGGTGCCATTTCTCGCTAAATTAGCCCTACCCTCTGCAGGCTCTGAATTCCCCCATTGCTGTAAAGCACATTTCATTTCAACAGGCTCTGAAAGGCTTTCCATTTGAATCTCCGCCAATCAAATTCACATCAAGGCAAACAAACACTTACTTTTAGCTTTCTTCGTAGTTTTGCCAAGAGCCGAGAAAAAAAAAAATCAAACATAAAAGCACAATATCTGTTTATACAGGCATCAAACAACAGCAAACTGCTTCATTTAAAGTCTATTATTTCAGTTCACAACACTATAATTGAATATAATGATCTTGTAATCATATTAAGGAGATGCCACGGACTAATCCCTGATGATAATCTAATCTGACAGATTAATGGTCTCTGATGGGCATACAGTACAGATCGCTTCTGTGACTTTTTTTCTGATACCATAATTGTCA
>JAODXP020000008.1:8025379-8035379 GCA_027497455.2 Sardinella longiceps | reverse complement strand
AAGTGAGTGAGTTTGTGTGTGTGTGTGTGTGTGTGTGTGTGTGTGTGTGTGTGTGTGTGTGTGTGTGTGTGTGGGAGAGAGAGAGAGAGAGAGAGAGAGAGAGAGAGAGAGAGAGAGAGAGAGAGTGTGTGTGTATGTGTGTGTGATAGTGTCCCCTCTGCTGTGGTTTAGCAAGTGCGAATCAGCCAATCAGCATGCCCCATGTGTCAGTGCTGGTGCAGAGACAGGCAGACCACAGTCAAAAGACCCCTTTATCACTCTGTCCACACACACACACACACACACACACACACACACACACACACACACACACACACACACACACACACACACACACACACACACACACACACACCACACACACATCTCAGAAATGGCATTCTCTGGAAACTTTGACTGGATTTGTGAAGTGACAACTTCATGGTATTTAGTAAGGGGTGTGTACAGTATGTGTGTGTTTGTATTGGAGGATGTGGGGTGTGTGCATGTTTGTAGAGTAGGATATGAAACTTTTTATTTTGTTGTGTTTTTGGGACTGTGTGTGTGTGTGTGTGTGTGTGTGTGTGTGTGTGTGTGTGTGTGTGTGTGTGTACAGTATGTGCACATGTGACTAGTCTTATAAGTGAAACTCCAATGGTTCAGCAGTTTTTGTTTGATAGTGATGCTCAGATTGACCTTTAGCAATGTTACCACTGTGTGTGTGTGTGTGGGGGGGGGGGGATATGCTGCTAATGTTTTCTTGTGGCCTTTGTGTGTGTTTTATTGTTCTGTCTTTGTGGTGCTGCTGCTGTGTGTGTGTGTACAGTGTGTGTGTATGTGTATGTGTGTGTGTGTGTGTGTGTTTGTGTTGTGTGTGTGTGTGTGTGTGTGTGTGTGTGTGTGTGTGTGTGTGCGTGTGCTTGGATGAGTGTGTTCATTGCAGTGTCAGAGATAGTGTGTCAAAGTGGGGCTTTATCACAGCCATTGTACATGTGGGGGTTTGCTCCTGATAGATATAGCACAATATGATCAGCCAGAACAAAAACCTCACAGGAAATATTCAAGATAAACCTCCAAGTAAAGCTACACATCTGCTGATGCTGCTGAAGTTTCTCTTGCAAAGTGATTACGGAGCAACAAGATCATAATACTGTGAAATTAATCTGAACATCTGAATACATCTGAAATAGTTTTTGGTAATGTAAATGAATGACTGTTTCTAAAGCTGATAGTGGAGGTCTTTGATTTTGATTGGTTGAATTCCGTTTGATGACGTAAGGATTTACCATGGCTCCAACTGCATTTTGTGTGCTATTTGAAATACAAGTGAAAAAAAAAAAACATTATTTGGAGTTTTCAAACAAACAACTGAATTTTTTTAACTGTACAGAAGTAAAGTAGGTAAAATGTCACTTACGCCCTTAATATTTGCCCTTCAATATTCTAGCAAACTGCTTTGCCTGGCACAGGGGCTACTCAATAGGACATATAATGTCTCAGGGTGTACACAGGAGTTAAACGTGTAGGAAGCACTGGTATACTGTAAGTCACCGTTATGTGAAGCACAGAGAGATAAAGGAAGCAGAGTGTCCAACACAAGCCTAATACAGCATGGCTGGGTTAGCATAGTCTTTGACATGAATCCTCTTACCCAACAATTACCACGGCTGTTTGAACTTCTGTGCCCAGTAACTGGATTGGCACATGTGCAGACAACTGTGTGTGTGTGTGTGTGTGTGTGTGTGTGTGTGTGTGTGTGTGTGTGTGTGTGTGACACTGTTTATTTGTGTGTGTTTGTGTGTATGCCAGTGAGTGTGTATCTTCATGAAACTGTGTGTGTGTGTGTGTGTGTGTGTGTGGGGGGGGGGGGGGGGGGGTGCCTGCTTCAGGGTAACAATGGGCACACATCTATAGTTGGCATACAGCAGCTCAAGGTCTCAATGTGTGTGTGTGTGTGTGTGTGTGTGTGTGTGTGTGTATGTGTGTTTGTGTGAGGGGGCAGCTGTGGGTTTGGCAGGAGCAGCTTTCTTAAGAGCCAGTCTGGCAGTGATGGTGATGGCTCTCAGCATGCTCTCAGTTGCAGTGGTGATTAACACGGTAGCAACGGGAACACACACACCACACACACACATCAATACACGCACGCACACTGACACACACACTTACACACACACTAGTCAGTGACAGGATTAGAGCAAAAGACTTCCAGCCACGGAGAACATCATGCAGAACTCACAGTAGATGTGGAACCATACAAAATGCATAGAGAATGTGGAACAGTGCAGAACACACAGTAGATGTGGAACCGTGGGCTGGGTTTGTTTTTGAAACGGTAAGATCTACTCAACCCACCGTAATTGTGCATCCACTTGTACGTCCCATTGAAAGAGATTCAAGAACTTATTTTGCTTGAATTAAGTCTCACAAACTCTCTCTCTCTCTTTCTTACACACACACACACACACACACACACACACACACACACACACACACACACACACACACACACACACGTACGTTAGTCCCCTCAACTAACTTCCTTCCTTTATTTGTGTGTGTGTGTGTGTGTGTGTGTGTGTGTGTGTGTGTGTGTGTGTGTATGTGTGTGTGTGTGTGTGTGTGTGTATTTACAGGATGAAGGGTGTGTATTATACTTGTGCTTCTTCTTTGTGAGTGAGTTGGAAGGGCCTGTCCTTCCATCTGTGTGTGTGTGTGTGTGTGTGTGTGTGTGTGTGTGTGTGTGTGTGTGTGTGTGTGTGTGTGTGCATGAGTGTGCCCTTATCTTTTCTGTAAAGTCCCATGCAAAGGGTCTCCACCTCCTCTGTCTCCACTGCTCCAGACATCACTGGACTCCGGCCCAGGTCTGGCCTTTCTTTGGACCGGATCAGACCACTGCTGCTGTCCATCCACAGGGCCCGTGTGTGTGTGTGTGTGTGTGTGTGTGTAGGTAGGTAGGTGGTGTGTTGTTTGTGTGTGTTTTTGTACGTGTGTACACAAGTGCTTAAGGGGTGGTCAACCTAGAGTCAGTCCAATAACAAACAACAGCTGAGGCTCTGGCTGTGTTCCATATGACTGACCCGCGGGACACACCACACCACACCACACCACACCACACAACACCACACCACACACACCACACCGCTGGCTAAATGAGTTTATTTTGGTCCAGAGCACAGGACATGGGTTAGGATGGGCCATTGGGCTTAATCAAAGGCACAGAAAGCGCATTATACAGTCACTCAATGTTACTTATTGCCTCTGCATTGTTGACCTGTTGAGGGAGATCTCCAGTGCTATTCTCAGAATAGAGTCGACCGCCCCATTTAGAATAGTGTTTGCTCAGTCAAGCTTTGTGTTGCACACGGGATGAAATCCTTGTGCTGTGTGCAGAGCTAATTCTAGCCAGAATGTCTTATCAAAGAGTTGTCATGTTATTAGGGTGGGAGCAGCTTATTGATCTGAACAAAGGATGTGACATCACTGAGAGCTTGCAGTGCACTCAAGCCACTTGTTATTACCACTAGAGACAAAAAACTCACGTATGGGCACGGCTCATTGCACCCACACACACACACACACACTTACTCAGACACGGGGCACTGATACAATAAACCACCATCCACTTCCACTTAGTCATTTCCTACTGGCACTGACACTACTTACCATTTACACAAACATCACTGACATTGTGAGCACTACCTTGCACCAACATCATCACTCATTGCCGCTGACACCCCAAACCAACTGACCACACATGCCACCATCCACATCTGACCACCCTTTGGCACCAACCTCACTGTGCCAGTGCCACTGCCACTGCCAACACCCTCAGTGCTCACTGCACCAGTGCCACTGCCCACTGCAACAACAACAACAACAACAACAACAACAATGGCTACTAGTCCCAAAATCCTGATCACAGAAGCAACACTCGCCGTCCACAGCCTAAGCCTCTGAAAATATGTCAGAAATGTGTGTCATCACAGCACCATAAGCAGCTTTTGATGTCAAAACTGTCACTAAATGCCAAATGTAATCCTCTGCTTAAAAACAAAGAGAGGGAGGAGCAGTATGCAGTTAGAGCGGACACTAGTTTTTACACACATACTGTAGGGTGCACTGATAGACCCACAGTAGCTTATTGGTGATGAACACACACACACACACACACACACACACACACACACACACACACACACACACACACACACACACACACACACACACACACATTGACCTTATCCATCATTATGCATGTATTAGAAACACTCAAATGTATTGTCAAATACTGGGAATCTTATTAAAATAATTATATTATGTTAGTTAGTGTTTCAAGTAAATACTGTAAAAACTGTGCGGAAGTGCTGTGAGTAAAATACATTTCAAAATAAGATAAAAATAACTCAGATGAGTTGTTGCTGCATACAAGGAATCTAATTTAAAATGAATATTCTAAATGTCATACATATACTTCTAAATAAAGATCTAATTATTTGGAGTGAAATAGTAAACAACACTGTAACAAGTCCTTAAGGGACCCCAGAATAACTTATAGCCTCCCTCCAGAGGCACAGGAAGATGTGTGTGGGTGTGTGTGTTGCTTGTGATTGCTGCCTCTGACATTTGTTGACACAGCAGTGTTTTGCTGTGCGTCATGTGTTCTCAGGGGCATGTGCTTTGCCATCTTGCCCAGGGTTGGTTAGCTGTGCCAGTGTTGTTTAGGCCCTGGGCTACTGTGCAGTGTTACTGTGCTGTGTGTGTGTGTGTGTGTGTGTGTGTGTGTGTGTGTGTGTGTGTGTGTGTGTGTGTGTGTGTGTGTGTGTGTGTGTCTCAGAATCAGAAGAATGAGGCTAGTGAGGCAGTCAGGCACACAAGCCATGCAAGTCATGCAAGGACTATGTCTCTGGGTCACATTCATCTCCTGCCTTCTCTGCTCTGTCTGCCTGCCTGGGATTCTGTCTGTGTGTTCCTTCCTCACACACACACACACACACACACACACACACACACACACACACACACACACACACACACACACACACACACACACACACACACACACACACACCAGAAGAGTTACAGAGAACAGTCACAGAAGATTTACAGAGTGGTGTGCAAAGTCAGGATACACATACATTCTCTTTCTCCATTACTCTATATTCTCTCTATCTCTCTCACTCTCTCAGTCTCTTTCTCTCTCTCTCTCTCTCTCTCTCTCTCTCTCTCTCTCTCTCTCTCTCTCTCGCTCACACATGCACACTATCTTGCTCACATGATGCACACTATCTCTTCCTCTCTGCTGATCTCTCTCCCAATGCTTCAGTTGACCCTCCTCAAGCTGTGTTCTAAGTTAAAAAAAGCTTGTTTTGCTCCAGTGGGCCACAATAAGAGTCTTTTCACATTGGGGCTAAATAGAGCAGTAAGCATCGCTCAAGTTCTCCCCTCACTCTCTCTGTCCGCTGCATCCTCTGTGTGTCTGGCCCTATTACAGTAGCACCCTCTTACCCTCTCTCGCCATTCAGCTCATGCACCTAGCAGTGGGGAAGGAGGGATGTCAGATTTGTAGTTGGTAGATAGATATCATGCAGTTTGCTGATACTGTTACACAGTGTGTGTGTGTGTGTGTGTGTGTGTGTGTGTGTGCATTTGTGTGAGCGTTCGAGAGAGAGAGTAAGCAAAAGAGAGAGAGAGAGAGAGAGAGAGAGAGAGAGAGAGAGAGAGAGAGAGAGAATGTGTGCATGTGTGTGTTTGTGTTTGTGTGTCTTTACAGTGGAGATTTACATTAATGGAGAGAAATTAATCGTAACGGACGACAAACTGTGCACGAGGCATTAATATGTAAGACCCTAAGTTAGAGCAGTCATGCAAAGAAAAGCATGCAAATTTCATTCTCCTGCAAAGCCATGAAATATTTAAAGATATGAGTCTTTTTCTGTACATGTGGTGTGTGTGTGTGTGTGTGTGTGTGTGTGTGTGTGTGTGTGTGTGTGTGTGTGTGTGTGTTACTCTCAGCATGGCTTGTAGTTACAGAGCCTTCAGTGTGTATATGCATGGACATTAGTGTGTTTGGTCTCTCTCTCTCTCTCTCTCTCTCTCTGTCTCTCTCTCTCTCTCTCTCTGCTCTCTCTCTCTCTGTGTGTGTGTGTGTGTGTGTGTGTGTGTGTGTGTGTGTGTGTGTGTGTGTGTGACTGATTCTGGGTAAGTGAACTAAAGGCAGTGAGGACATCCACATCAGCTGTGTGGTCTATCAGGTCAGTTTGTAACAGTCAGTAACTGACTCACCCTCTTTTCCCCCTCTTTTCCTTTCTTTTCGTCCCCTATTCTTTCTGTTTTTCACACCAATCCTCACACCCTCCCTCTCTCTCTCTCTCTCTCTCTCTCTCTCTCTCTCTCTCTCTCTCTCTCTCTCTCTCTCTCTCTCTCTCTCTCTCTCTCTCTCTCTCTCTCTCTCTGCAGGTGACTGTGTTCATATACACAGACCTGATGCTGGTGACCAGAGAGGACGAGCCCGGCCGATGTAACGTGCTTCAAAACCCTCTTTACCTCAAGCAGCTACGACTCCAAGAGGGTGAGTAACATGAAAACACATACACACACACACACACACACACACACACACACACACACACACACACACACACACACACACACACACACACACACACACACTCAAAGCAAAGTAAAGGAATAAAGAAGAACACAACTCAGTATCACCTACAGTCTAGTCCAGCTTAACACAACTATTGAAACTAGTAACCACTACCATTACAGGGCTCTCGTAAACTAACACCACACAATACCATACAATGTAACACAATAGAAAATGAACCCACATCAGGACATACAGTATTTATGTGTACTATTGATACAGTATGATCTGTGGTATTGTCCGGGATATTATGTCTTTCCGACTTACCGATTATCTAATGGTTTGATACCTCTGGTTGTTTGCAATGAATTCAATGGAAATGGCAGAGCAGAGTAAGACTGTAGGTTGGAGAACCGCCTCCTCAAATCCCCTCAACCCAAACACACACACACACACACACACACACACACACACACACACACACACACACACACACACACACACACACACACACACACACATCCCTACTGTACATCTTTCTGCTCAGCGCTGAGAGACATGTCTGCATCTTGCTTCTATATTTAGTGTTTGCATGCTAAACACTGACTGGAAGTTTAAGGTTCATTGAGGCTAAGAGGCCATGATTGACAGTTGTATTGCTAAGCTGTTGACCCCTGTTACATATCTGCAGATTTGGTTCATATTTCATATTTGAATGGGCACAACTGGACGAAAAGTTTTGTTTTGCTTCACTGATTGTCTGGAGAGTACGTGTTGTGTCTGACAGGCGTTTAATTGAGTTCCTACCACCAAGTTTCACGGACGCTTTGTTTCTGTGTCGTCAACGTTTGGCACGAGCCGCAGAGTGGTTGCACAACCGAGAGGGGATATGAAAGCTTGGGATATTTACGCTGAGTCCGAGCCAAGTTCCTCCGCTTTGTCCGGCGAGTCCGGAGCTGGATAAACATCGCGTGGAACTGGCACCTCAAACCCAACAACTTGGCTCTCCTCTACAGCGACTACAAGCCCTTCAAATAAACACACTTTTGCCTAATATTGGCTTGTTTACATGGCAAATAATAGGGTTTCTATAGATACCGATGTGTAGCATAGGCCAGGGCAGCAACGGGCGGCCATTGTTCCATTGAAACAAAAAGGGTCACGGTCGCCCTGACAACTTGAAGAAAACTTGAAATATACTTGTCAAGCTGCCAGTCGGTGAGGGGAATCCAGGTTGATTTGAGTGTCATCTTCACGGTGATACAGAGACAGACAGTGCAGAGGAGTTACAGTACGTCTGGATTAGAATGTAATCTAATCTAAAAAAATATATTATTGTTTCAGAGGAGGTTGCATTGTTGGATTATGGGATATGTGTTTCTTTCACACACACACACACACACACACACACACACACACACACACACACACACACACACACACACACACACACACACACACACACATATGATGTAGCGAAAATACCTACCTGGTAGATAAGAGGAGACAAAGCGATTGGCAAAGTGGTTGATGCTAGGGTGCTAGGGTGCTGTTCCGTGGGCTATTCCGTGTCACTGACTCATATCTTGAGGCATCAGGTCAGACATTTGGGGAGACTTTCAGAGAGACCACAACACTGAGTTGACATTATAGCCTAAATTCCTTATGGACTGTGTGTGTGTGTGTGTGTGTGTGTGTGTGTGTGTGTGTGTGTGTGTGTGTGTGTGTGTGTGTGTGTGTGTGTGTGTGTGTGTGTGTGTGTGTGTATGTGTGTGTGTGTGTGTGTGTGTGTGTGTGTGTGTGTGTGTGTGTGTGTGTGTGTGCGTGCGTGTGTGATTGTAAACTTGAATGTTCCATCCATGTCTGAAAGTATGTGAGTAGTTTTGCATTGTGTTGGTTGCGTCTCTCTTGCTCTCTCTGTGTCTGTGCAGGTTTGTATTACCTGTGCTTAGTGTGTGTTGTAATGTTATGTAATGTAATGTTAGTGTGTGTGTTGTTGTGTCTGTCTTTGTACATGTGTGTATGTTAAATGTGTCTGTCTTTGTGTGTGTGTGTATGTGTGTCACAGGGTACTCTATTGAATGTGAAGTATCTGTCTCCCCTGGGAGCTACCTGCCATTCCAAATGGAGGTCAACACAACTAAGAGAGCCTTAAGTCACTGTGTGTGTGTGTGTGTGTGTGTGTGTGTGTGTGTGTGTGTGTGTGTGTGTGTGTGTGTGTGTGTGTGTGTGTGTGTGTGTGTGTGTGTGTGTGTGTGTGTGTGTGTGTGTGTGTGTGTGTGAGAGAGAGAGAGAGAGAGAGAGAGAGAGAGAGAGAGAGAGAGAGAGAGAGAGAGAGAGAGAGAGAGTAAAGAAATTTCATTTTGTGTTTACTCCTTTCACCCCAAACCCCCTTTGGCTAAAGCTACACAACTACTGAGGCCCAGCCAATTCAAACAGTTTCAAAGTCTCTCTCTCTCTCTCTCTCTCTCTCTCTCTCTCTCTCTCTCTGTATGTGTGTGTGTGAGTTTGTGTGTGTGTGTATGTGTGTAAAAGTGAAAGAAAAGACAAAAGTTTACTTTACGCTAGACTACAGTCCCTCAGTGTTGTCAAGACTACTTGACATGTCTACTCCATCACACCATTGTAAGCTCTGAGGAAAGGAATTGAACTGACCTGTGATCTGTCTTGTTCTGTTGCTCTAGTCAAAAATACTTGTAAAGGGCATCAGTGTAACTGATTCTGAGTCAGATGGAAGTGACAGATAGCAGCCTCTGTTTGCTTTATTGCTGTGCTACGAGCAGCTCTTGATGTGGGGTTGGATGTTCTGACAGTGACAAGATCACAGACACAGAGAGAATGTAAGTGATGCTGCTTGATTCCTTATTGCATGCTGTGTCTGGAAACAAAACAAATAAGAAAAAAGATAAAATTATGAATTATGGAGAACTTTATCTTGATGTGGTGAACTCTTGAGTTTTTTATCAGTTAAAAAAAAAGTCTTTCAAAAACTTTTCAAAAAGTGTGTGATTTTTTCAAAATAAATAAATTAGTATTGTTCTCAAGGTGTAGTGTAGTTTTGTTCTTCCTCATTTTTGCGGTGGTAGAGGGAGTTCTGCTGGTAGAATGTCTAATCATTTCAAAGTCTGCACTACCCAACCTTTGGCACTCTTTAGTATTGTGATCACTGAAGCCTCAGTCAGGTTTCCGCTGGATCAGGGTTCATCATTAAACCTCCTTGGGCCGTGTCTACATTCTCATCTTGTTGTACTAGTTTGATCAGAGGATTATATAACCTGAATTTGGATCAGTCATTCGTGTGTGTGTGTGTGTGTGTGTGTGTGTGTGTGTGTGTGTGTGTGTGTGTGTGTGTGTGGATATACAGTACATGTATGTCTTTATGTGCTCTATGTATGTGTCTGCATAATGAGGCTGTGTCAGGGGTGAATGGTG
>JAODXP020000008.1:7997879-8012879 GCA_027497455.2 Sardinella longiceps | reverse complement strand
ATCCACAGGTAGCACTTTATAATAACCATCTAGAATAAATGGTTAATTGATGTTTTATTTTGAAACTATAATTTAATACTACATATTTGCTTTGGTGGATTTGCTGCGCTTTGAAAGAGTTTTGATTAGAGTTTAATGCCGGAATTGAATTTCATGTAATGCCCCTTGAGATGGCCAGTTCCTCATTTCCAGATCCTACATCTTCACGTGAATCTGGTTCCTAGCCTGTATCCCTCCTAATGCCTAGCAAGTTGTGGATTTATAGTCAAAGAACTATTGGCCTCCATTCTTTGCCCCTCTTAACTCTCTTAATCAAATCATGTTATGTTGATGTTATGTCCGTGTTTTTGTATATATAATCATCATTTACGCATGGGAAATGGTAATCATCTCTCTCTCTCTCTCTCTCTCTCTCTCTCTCTCTCTGTTTGGTCAATGAAATAGTACCCAGTTGATTTTGCTTCATGGATTGTAATGTGTGTGATGCATGGATGAGGCAGATCTTATTAAATGTGCTTGACAGAAGCAGCGAAGCAGCGGGACAGCAATAAAGTAATTCACCATGCGCATAAATAATAAATGAGGCACGTGTTTGCATCTGGTCCATGTTTATGGGTATGTGACATGAATTAATCATTAGCCTAGCGTAAATTAGACCGCTCTGCTTGTCCTTGAGTGGGCCGAGCGGGAGGACATTCATAATTGTTACCATAAAGCATTTCCTTGAATTGAGGTGTACGTTTGTCCTTGGTCTTGTGTGTGGGGGTGTGTTTGTGTGTGTGTATGTGTGTGTAGGTCTGTGTTTGTGTGTGTGTGTGTGTGTGTGTGTGTGTGTGTGTAGGTCTGTGTGTGTGTGTGTGTGTGTGTGTGTGTGTGTGTGTGTGTGTGTGTGTGTGTGTGTGTGCTTATTAATGTATTTAATTCTAAGGATGTTTGAGATTGCTACAGGCACATGACCTAGACAAGGCTTCAAGAGACAAGAAGTTTTTTTGATAGCTAACAGTATAACTAATTCCATCATATTGAATGCACAATTAGATGTTACCCAACTGATTTTATTTGGCACATACACACAGCCATACACAGTGGTATAAATAGTAAATCTATTGAATTACTGTACATTTAATAAGTTGTATTTTTGGAAACTTTCACTTCACAACACTGTAAGACAAACTTTACAAAATTACTTTATAATCATTATAACTAAGGACCTTACATAATTACGCTTTAACCCTTGGGCCCAAGGCAAGCCGCCACTTGGTGAAAGTGAATTCAGTTTCAGTTTCACTTTCACCAAAAGTGACTAAAAATCTGCTGAATGACATAAAAACAGCATGGCTCTGTATGCTCTGGTGTCGCAGGTGCTGCAAGCGAAGCTGCTTGCTCCATTGAAAATAAATAAATAAATAAATAACAGAGATTTCATCATCCATATCCTTATTGTTAACAGGGGAATGGCAATGGGATACTGCTCTAATGTCCCCATAGTTGTGGTAATATATATAACTTACAATATCTGCACTTAGGGTTATATCTCTATTCAGTCTTTAGCTTGTTGTTATTGTGTGCTCAATGTCTGTAAGACTTGACTACTGTCTTCCTCGTGCTGCGGGCTTGTGATGTTTGTGCTGCTGCTGTTTGAAGAGGAGGTGACCGTCTGTGCATCCTCTGCATCAGGGTTATTGGATCTCACAGCCACTGTCGATAAAATGGCCTCTGAGTTTATCGTCTGCGTCCATTAGGCATTACGTGCTGGCAGAGCGATGGCCCCGGGAGGAGCGTTATTTCCCCGGCCGTTACAGCTTTACTGCTGGACTCTCGGTCGGGACCCTAAGGCTGTGTGCTCAGCTGTGCCCAGTGAAGCTGCCAGCAGAGGCGGTAATCCACTTCCAATGCCGGGTTAGATGGGTCCACATACATCTGCATAGACTCCCGATGGAGTTTTCTCATCCCTCTCCTCATGACCGTTCGACAGTGAGAAGATTAGACTGTAATTTACTGCCCCCACGCCCCCCCCAGACCCCCATATCTCTGGCTAGTCATGGGGAGCTGCAAGTCCAGCAGGATCCTGATGCATGGTGATGAGGGATATTTAAAATGTAAGGGGAGTGTTTGCCTCCCTAAACAGTCCTCACACGCATGCATATGTAGAGATATATGGGCGCACACACACACACACACACACACACACACACACACACACACACACACAAGCAGACACACACACACACACACACAAGCAGACACAAACAAGCTCAGCCATTTTCTCTGCACAGACGGAAATGAGGGGAGTAAATCTCTTTTCACTGCTCAGGTGTGTGTGTGTGTGTGTGTGTGTGTGTGTGTGTGTGTGTGTGTATGTGTGCGCGAGTGTGTAATAGGTGTGAGGGGATTAAGACACGCTTGCTGGATATTACACACCAGTGCATAAACTTCCACTTTAAACCAACCTTTCCCAGCAGAATGTCTACAAGCCTTCTGTCTGCAAAATGCCGAACATTGTAATGAGACACAGCTAACTAATTTCAGATGAAGTAGATGCACTATAGTACATAAATTGGATATCTGTTAATATAAGGCCAGAAAATATATTAAGAAAGTCCCAAGTACCCATAAGTCTTTCTAAATCCTGGGATATTATGCACAAAGCTATTTGATTAAACTGCCATTCATTACTTACAGTACCTGGAGGTAGCTCTAGAATTGGCCATTAACGTGTCTTGTATTGGCACAAATGAGCAGCTGCCTCCCTTGGACATGCTGGAAAAATGCAGTGCTTTCTCAATGGTGTAATATGCTCCATAACTCCCCCGGAGGCACATCCTGTGAGTAGGTGCACTCAGCCGCCTGGAGTTCTCCTCATTTACGGAATACCCAGACGGATGGTGGTGAACTTCTTGCCAGGGTGCTGAGGAGAATGCAGTGCCAGCTTGTTGAAGTGAAAGAGCCTGACTCAGGGGAGTTGAATGTTCACATCTCCTGAAATACATTATTTTATTATATTTTATTTCATTTTGAGCCAAAGATAAAGTAGCTATCTGAAAACTGGCCACAATGGTTACATTTGATATTGGCCTCATAAAGTTGATATAGAGACACTGCTGTGAACCTAACCCCATTGATAGTTATCACGACTGATTGTATCCAGTAGCATTGTATAGGCATACTGCCATTATCACTCTTTTAATGGGAAAGGTGCAATGTGGCTGAAGTTTTCATATCAGTTTTCTTGCCTGGGAGTACCTGTGGTGCCTAGCACGCTCAATTTAATTTTGCCCTGTGAAGCAGCATGCTGACTATGGCCAATCTCTAGCTCTGCTTTAGGGATCCATTTGTAAAATGGGGAGGGTCTAACCTGGAAGTCCCCATGCTGCCTTGCACGCTCTATTTCATTTAACATCACTTGGTGGCTCTGCTATAATTCATACAATTGGCTATGAGCTACAGTTCATACAGATGCTTATCGACCAATAGAGGTTACAAATGTTTTCAGTTTTCTTCTACAAGAAAATGAATAGGTGATCTCTACACTAAATATCACTTGTAGGCCAGCCTTCATGCATTCATCAAGATTCATAGATACATTCAAGTTTCTCTTATCCCCTTGTGCTTCTGATTTTATCATTTTAAGTTTATAATAGTATATGATGTTATAATTCTAAGGTCTTTAAGTGGACACCGGAGACCTTTCAACTGTATAGATATAGTCTCTGGATGTAATGCCTGTAGTTATAGTGTACGGTCAGGAAATTGCATTGTGACTGAATTTACATTGAGCAAGGGCCTCCATAAGGATTAAACATACATTACTGTGTGTCCCATCAGTGCACTGAGTCCAGGAAATGGCATGAAATTGGCATGCATTAGGAGGGGCGTGTGTCTCATCTCCCCCTAATGGGCACTCAGAGGATAGCATGTCCAGTGGTCGTAGCGAAACTCAAATCAATGACTCTAAAGCGATGCGTAAACTAGATCACCAGCCGCTGATGGTTCCCTCTAATGACACACTAATGAATTCTTGGTTTACGTTTTATTACATCAGTAAAGCAAAATACTTTCAAGTAAATATGTATCAAATACGTAACAAATATATCCTCAGATGAACATTGTCAGTAGTGTTTGTTTCTTCAGGTGATGTAAATGTGACACCGTCAATGCAAATCATTTGTCATCTGAGTCACCGAGATCTACATGATAGATGTACTAATGACTGAGGCCATCGGGAGATTTATTCTGATGTCATAGCGACGTTCACAGCGACAATGATGCAAATGTTATCTGCGTTACTTGGCAACCGCATCTACCGGTGTGAATCTTCCATTTTGTGCTCTGATTGGCTTAACAAAGCAGGTCTGATTGGATTGGTGATTTTTTTTCTCTCTCTTTTTTTTTTTTTTTTTTTTTGACATGCAAGAGTTTCTTGGCCAGAGTGGATCTCTCTTTCAAGGTCGCTGCTTTTAAGACTGCATGAGCACTTGACCTTGTTTCAGAAATGAGGGGGCCACCTCAGAGACCGCTTGCATCAGAAATGCCTTAGAAATAGAGACGACACAGAGAGAGAGAGAGAGAGGGAGAGTATGTGTGTGTATGAGTATGTCAGGTCAGTTATTTCAAGCATATTCATGTCGGTGAGAGCACCCAAGGAAGTGTGAATTTGATCCAAACTTCAAGCGCCATCTGTCAATATGGATGGCATGGGGCTCACACTCCTGGTAAGGGAGCTTATGGTGATAATGACCTCTTCAGTCATGTGATGACCTCAGGCAGTGAAAAAGTGACTTCACACTGTCATAATCTGAAGTGGGTTTCCAGAAAAGTCCCAATTTCGTGTCCCAATCTTGATAATTTAATATTCTATTTTGTCTTAAAAAGACAGGTCTTTGGTATTTTTGCCCTCAACAGTGCCTTCCAGGCACCACCCCCCTAAATCTAGTAATCTAAGAGGGTTAGATTAAGGTAGTGCATTTCAGACAGTGCTGTCTGGAAGTTGCAGTCGAGGGCAAACAACAAAAGACAAGAAAAGACATAAGTGCAAAATGTGTACTGTATTTCCTTGGCTTTTTGGTGGAGATCTGCTTCATATCACTGTAATTAGAAAGTGTGAAATACTTGACCCCATAATCATTTTGTGAACGTGTTTCAGTGGCTAAGCAGTGCTTAGCGTGTGTCCCTGTCGTTATGCATGTTTATAATTGATTGCGCAATACCACCTGCTAACACCTGATCCCAGCCCTAAAGTGGCCCTGGGCTTGTCGCTCGGCCACTTGAGATGTTAGGAGAGTCTTTTTGTGTTTGTGAATGTCTTGCATACCATACCAGAGGCCAGTGCCAGCAAATGTACTTGTTTTGGAAACAGCGAGCAACAAAAGGCATGAGACTTCCAAGTCGTCCAATTAGTTTAGCTTTTTGCCAAGATGCTTCTCGGATAATGCCATGTCAGAGGAGAAGAAGTGAATATTTGCCGTTTAAATGCCCATACTGTCAGCTTTTTGCTTTTTAATGACCTCTCTCTCTCTCTCTCTCTCTCTCTCTCTCTCTCTCTCTCTCTCTCTCTCTCTCTCTCTCTCTTGCTGGACTAGCCAATTACAAAGAGTCCTCTCTAAAAAGTTCAATTCAGCTGATGGCAAGTTGCCCTCCAGGCTTTATTGTGCTGCATGGTATCTCAGAGCAGCAGAGCCAGTTTAATGCACACACTGTCTGCCGAGTGTCTGTGACTGCCGGCCACTCATCTCTGTGGCATTGTTCTGTATAAGCTTGCTTTAAAGGTTCTCTTTATAGAGCTGGCACAGGCTACAGGGCCAGACTACAGGGCCAGCCAGAGCAGCAGTAACAGAGTCACTTTCAGCTGCTGCTGATTGTCTTAGAGTTAGTCTCTGAAGGGCCGGGTTCTTCAAAGACAAGATCCCCAAGTATGTTCCACTCACTCTTCTGACTTTCACCCTCTCACTTTCTGTGTGTGTGTGTGTGTGTGTGTGTGTGCGTGTGGGGGTGGGGGTGCGTGTATGCATGAATTGTGCCTACAGTTTCAGGGGAATAGTTTGACTACTTCGGGAAGATTTTACAAGTCCATGTTCTTGTGCGTGCTAACACTGAATGGAGAGGCTTAGCATCTTGGGAAACCCACAGGTTTTTCATGTGACTGATCTAACATTCTGGACATTCTTCGAGCACAGGGGATAGTATTGCATAAAGCATGAAGCCCTTCTCTGAAAAGTCAAATGCTTTCTTTGAAAGATAAGGCCAACACAGCAGAATAGATTTGTTTTGGGGGCTGTGTCGTTACTCTAATGATTTGTGGCTGCGCTGAATTAGAGCATAAGTCCGTTAACACACCTCTTGGTCTCTTAATGTAGCACTCAACGCTGTTTTGCGTGAGTTTTATTTATACCAATGAAAGCTACATTGATGCTTGCTTTGGTTTCCTCCCTCACATGCTTGTGGAGCTCATTTAGTGGCTCATTTCAATGTTGTTTTGGCTTCTTTTCTGGGGCTATAGGTGGCTGGCATGAGCAATGGGAAACACCCTGCCAAACACAGCATCTCACAGCAACGGAAGGAGAGACCCATGCGTGTTCCTCCAGGGAATTGTGACCCAATGGGAACTGACAGCTTGTTGTGTCAGTGGCCGGTTCTTGTTGGCTAGAGTGAGGCTGTGTTCGGCACATAGAACCGTAATTTTTCTCTCTTTTTTGCTTTAAATTTAGCACTTTTTAATTCAGTGTTTTCAGTTTGCTGATTGGTTGTAAACACATACAAGGAATCAGATAAGGTGATGCTCCATGAACAAAGATAGAAGCTAAACTACTGGTGACCATGTAAAATTAAACAAATGGAATATCTGTACAAATACGTTTCAAAGAGTCGTGTATGCCTCTATTGCAACTGAACGCACTCTGGCTCAGCCCTGCTCTGAGTCTGGTTTGCTTGTACCCTGTCTCCGCTTCACTTCGACTCAGTGTGTTTCAGGTTGACCTCAGGTGCACTACATCATGCATTGTTCACTGCTCTTTTGCAAATTCAGCCCCAGGTGTGTGTGTGTGTGTGTGTGTGTGTGTGTGTGTGTGTGTGTGTGTGTGTGTGTGTGTGTGTGTGTGTGTGAGCGAGAGCGAGTTGGAGAGTTTAGTTGACTCACCTACTGAGGCATTCATGCCTTCTGTTCCGATCCCCTGTGACCTATACGTGCTTCCTATCTGACTGGGGCTTCTCTTTTGAGCTTAAAAGCACAAGCTGTATTTTAGCCATGCATTCATGCCATTTTAATCACACACAGAGAGGTCAAGGACATCACCCTCCCTCTCTAACAACCCCTTCACCTTGGGTGGATCTATCTTCCCCTGGTGGACTTTGATGTGGTTCCTTTAGCATCAGCTCTGACAGCATGGCCATCCCTGTGCCAGATGGCTCCCCAGGAAGAGAGAGTTCGGAAAAAAAAAACAAAAACAAAAGCTGAGATCTATTTGTATGCGGTTCAGTTAATTGGATTAGATGGGGACTGTCACTTTAATTTCAGTGGCGCTGAAAGTCAGGAAATAGTCCATCTCTCAATTGGGTCTGGCTGGAAGGAAGGCTTTTAACACACACTAATAGTCATGGAGTCCTGGAAAGACGCCTGCTAGAGAGACTAATGACTCGGCAGCTGGAAGATGGCGAAATAACACTCGATGCCAGTAAATAAAAATACCACAGGGAACCACCTGATCTGGGACCAGTAAAGAATGTCCACTCTATGCTCATAGAAGAAGGCTCAGGGAGAAAGAGAGCGAGAAAGAGAGGAATGTGCAATCATAGGTATAGACTAATGTTTGGCAGAAATCCAGTCCAAATATCAACTAATGTATGATTTTTCTTCAGATTGCCAATCCAAATCTGATATTTATCATATCCAGTTTGTATTTTGTTGTGTCCTGAAGAGCAAAAAATAACATAACATTTTCCAAATCTGATTTAAACCACATCCGGCAGTGGTTACAAATGTGATTCCAGTCTGACTTTTAGAACATCTAAGCTAATGTCTCTGCCCCAGCGACCTAGCCACTCAAATAGGCTTTCAAAGTGCCCTTTGGGCCATTGGCAATGCAACACAAATAACAAGGGTGTGGGATCTAGAATGATGGAAGTAATTGATTATCTTCGTATAACTGTATTATACACATTATACAGTATCACTTCTCAAAACTGTTTATTTATTAGGCTTTGACATGATGCATTTGGCTACTATAACAATTAACTTAGATTAGAGAATAAACACATGCCCACAGATTGAATATGATGACTTCCAATAAGTAATGTGAACAATCAGCAAGAGGATCAGATTCAAAGGAGTATTGACCACTCCGGCTAATTTGCAGGTAGAATAACATTTATGTCACGCTATTGTACTGGAACAAAATAATTTGGTACAGCACAGACCGAACGCGAACGCAGAAGTGAACGGGCACTTTACACTGAATCAATGGGACCTGACTATTGGAAACCGAAAGTCAGATCTGAGGTTACATTGACTCAATGTAAAGTGTTTCACGTTTGCGTAAGGTCTATGCTGTTCAAAATTCTTTCATTTAATGCGAAATATATTGCTGTTGGAAGGCTCGTGCATAAAAAGATTATGGTCCAAACCCAGTAAGAATGACCATTTAAGATACAAGATAGTAGGTCCTGATAGTAGATAGTGGCTAACTGTGGAGTTAGCGTGCTGTGGTCCTAATCCCAGCTAAGACCGGTAGGAGCGCTGGATCAGGCTGCAAGTGCATGAGTGAGTCCCAATCCCACAATCCTCCTGGGGGAGGCTGCTACTGAGCGCAGTCCAGATGTGTTCCCCGCTCGCTCCATGAGACATGGATAGAAACTTGGACTCGGAGAAGTTCCAGTGCTCCAGTGGCGCACAACCCGAGACGATCTCTGACATTTAAAAAGAATCCACTACGTCTCTTAGTTCCTCTCTCTCCTCCTCTAACCCCCCCCCCCTCTCTGTCTGTCTTCATTCCGCTAACCACTCTCTTCTTCTGTGTGTATGTGTGTCTGTTTCTGTGTGTGTGTCTGTGTGGAGACTGTGTGTGTGTGTGTGTGTGTGTGTGTGTGTGTGTGTGTGTGCGTGCGTGTGAAAAAGAAGAGGAAGAAGTTCCTATATAAGTCTTGCCTCAAGCCTGAAGCCTGAGAGACTATATAGCAGCACATCAAACGGTGCAGCGCTGCCACACTCGCTAACCCTGCGACTCAGTTTGATAAAGAGTCCGTTATATTTTACAGAAGCCGTTGTGATGATGGTTGAATTGGGGGTCTATTAGCTCCCTAAAGTGTCCGTACAGAGAGGAGCGATGCATTCCAGTGGGTCCCAGGGCACTCGTATACAGTAGCGAGAGACTCCGAGCAGATGGGCCTGGCTCCCATGGAAATCACGTTGTGCTGAAACGCCCGAGGAAAAAGACGTGCATAAATTCTGTACACGGCTTTTGAAATGTTATGGAAAAGCTCTTTACGGATTTGAAAGTGGAATGTGTGTGTGTGTGTGTGTGTGGCAGAGGGAGCGCTGTGGGGGGATGTGTATAGTGTGTGTGTGTGTTGTGTGTCACTATGTGGTATTTTGAGAGGAAATGCTTTATGGCAGTATTGCATGGAGGTTTTTTTGTTCTGTTGACCACATCAGGGTTTTTGCTTGGTGTTTACTCGGCCTGTCCTAACAAATAAACAGATTCCCTCTCTCTTGGATGTGGTACTATGGCACCGGAGAGAGCGGAGAGGCAATGTTACAGTCCCTGCCATTCCCCAGTGAAAAATTATGGTTGTCAAGGTGTGTGTGTGTGTGTGTGTGTGTGTGTGTGTGTGTGTGTGTGTGTGTGTGTGTTTAGGGCAGCAACTGGTGCATGAGTGGGCTGCCCTTAACTTTCCAGTTGGAAAGCTGCATTAAGTGTTCGTGAATGCAGTGATGCTTATTCTTCATAAATAGCTGTGTGTGTGTGTGTGTGTGTGTGTGTGTGTGTGTGTGTGTGTGTGTGTGTGTGTGTGTGTGTGTGTGTGTACATGCCTGCCTATGTGTGTGAGTATGTAGTAACGTGTGTACTGTATGCAAGCTCACACGATTCCCTCTCAGTAGGGGGCAGCTGTACTTTGTGTTGTGTTCTGGGCTGCTGAATTGCCCATTTCTTTTCTCTGTGCTCAGATCAGTTTAGCGTATAGCGTGACTATAGTTTTTATTACCTCAATCTTGCAGTTTTGAATGGCAGAAAATTGTGTAGACCAAACTTACAAGATGGAGTTTGCTAAAAGTTTGGGGCTACTTATGAGTCAATCTATAGTAGTTCAGCTGTCTCAGTCTGTTATTGAATGATTGTGACTGGGTGAAGTTTGATTGAATCCGGATTACATCAACAGTGGAAAGAACTGCAAGCACCCATACTGTAGTGTGGTTGAACAGCTTGACTACTGTTGATTGACCCTGTCACAGTCTGTCATTCCACTCAAAATATCGTGAGGTCTCCTCCCAGTAAATCTCAACACAGTTTACTTCAACTACAGCAGAGAGAGAGAGAGAGAGAGAGAGAGAGAGAGAGAGAGAGAGAGAGAGAGAGAGAGAGAGAGAGAGAGAGAGAGAGAGCTGTCATCTCTGTCTGTAGAGCATTACTAGGGGAAAAAACACCAATTACTGGTCCCTATTTCCATATAATTGTACAGGATAATGTAGACAGTTTCCCCCCTATATATGCAGTATATGGATACGGAATACGGATTATTTAAAAACAGTCATCCCTTAATCTAGATATATAGTTTACCGTATAAAAATAAATGATGATCTTTTAACCTTCTTTTGAGAGCATCACCAATATTCCCGTACGGTATCACTGTTGTTATTTGAGTATTCCGCAGTATCAACATGACCTCACATCCACCTTCACGTCATTTTGGAAAGGAAACAGTTTGAATTGTAGCAGCTGTTTGGATTATAGTTATTTCAGCTTTGATGGAGTCCAGTTAGAAGGAAAAAGAGGAATGGAGAGAGAGAGAGAGAGAGAGAGAGAGAGAGAGAGAGAGAGAGAGATGCTATGCCATTGTGCTCTGCTGCTGGGCAAAAGGACGTGTGGTCTGATTTATTAAGTTTAAGTGATGGATGGAGGGGGAATAACTCTATTGATTTTAGTCTCCGCGACCAGAGCTGCTGTACTCTATCATTGCTAAGAGAGGCAGATACAGAGAGAAAAGGAGAGAGGGAGGGAGGGAAGGAAGGACAGAGCTGAAAAGAGAGAAAAAGCAGGAGAGGGGTGGGGCAGCAAAAATAATACGCCTAACAAATGACCTTGTCACCTCTCCCTCATCTCTCTCTTTTTTCTTGTCATATTTCTGTATTTCTTTGTTTTGCTCCTAAATCCCCTGATGTAATGTTTTCTGTGGTTGAAGGTGGAGATAGGGCAGAGGGGTCATCCATTAGAGTCCTAACTGACACTGCACTATTAGACGTGCTTAGCTTAGCGACAGACTTGAATTTCAATGCACTGTATGGATGATAGTAGCCAATTGTAGGCCTGTGCTGTATACTACTGTGTGTGCACATGTGTGTGTGTGTGTGTGTGTGTGTGTGTGTGTGTGTGTGTGTGTGTGTGTATTGTGAGAAATAACTTTAGAAACAGTCAATAAAAATATTATTGCTGTCAGTAACATTCTGTCATTGTTTCAATGTGCTGAGACATGGTGGGCGTGATACAAGCCATGAACATGCCTGAACATATCAACATGAGTCTCTCTCTCTCTCTGTGTGTGTTATTATGTAAAACTTTACATAAGTACAGTCTAATGCCGTGGGACTGAGCGGCACACAGTAAGTGTATTTATCCAGCTCCAGGACAGTTAGAGTCTCCCCAACCCAATTTCTCTATCCACTTTCTCAAGCATTCTTAAATCATTTCGTCCTTTTCACATGCTGTTTACCATCTTTATAGATCAGGGTCAGATCCGTTCAAAAAGTCACTTCTTGCGTCATATGTTCACTCTTTTTTTCACTGTCCACCCTCGCTGAACCAACCCTCCTTGCTGATATAAGTGCAGATTACGCATTCAACAGTTTGCTCTGACAATGGCTTTGAAGTTGTGCCAGTATCTCATTAGATAGAGCAAATGCAATATCATCCTCCTCCCTGGTGGTTATTTCCTTTGCCATCCTGAAAAGACCCCAGAAAAGAACACACTTGGGATGAGCAATTATCTGAGATTGTATAGAACAAGGAAAAGCCATTTGACATTGGGGCAAGCCAGGGGAGGGGGGGATTGCTCAGCAGTGTTCTGGTTGCGTCTGATCTGAGCATGTCGGTGTCACCATGCATTCAGGTTGATCGTTTTTTTTTTTTTTTTTTCAAACGATTCATCCTCAGGCCACGAATGCCGTTGTTCTCAAAAGGCCAGCGAAGAGAATGGAAAAGAGGGAGAAGAAATCTATATATAGCTTCTCAAAAACATCCTGGCAGAATTGTTTCCCCCTCTCTGAGAGGACTCAACAGCGGAGAGAGAGAGAGAGAGAGAAGCCGACTTTTTTCAGATGGGGAGAGTCGTGAGCCGCGGCTTGCTGCCGACTTTTTAAAACCTTCTTTGAGAAGTCTGAAGAGAGCGAGGTTCCGAGGGAAGGTGATTCTGAAGTTGATCCAGCTTTGTTCTGTTCCACAAGAGGATTCGCTCGTGGTCTGATGTGAACTCAAATGGAATGATTTTTTGAGCCCCTCTCTCTTCTATGTTTTTTTTTTCCAATCTCAGAAAACTCTCCAAAAAAAGATAAGCAATGGGACTGTAGTTTATGGCCCACGAGTAATATGTTGGCAGAGAAGTCATTTGTAATCCAGAGTAATCCAGTAATGTAATCAACTTGGAAAGGCTTTGTTCAGGGTAAAAAAGTTCATGCTGTATTGGTTTTCTCTTCTTGTTTGGTTTGTCTTGGAAAGCTCAAGGCTGAGTGCTGCCCCTATATTTAATACAGATATGAATAGTTTCATCTATCTTTGTGTGTGTGTGTGTGTGTGTGTGTGTGTGTGTGTGTGTGTGTGTGTGTGTGTGTGTGTGTGTGTGTGTGTGTGTCTGTGTTGTGGCCATGTGGATAGCCTGTGGAGAAATAGTAGTGTGGTGTTGCACTGTGGTGGTGAGGTGTGTGTATGTGGCGATGGACTGCCAAGCATTTCGAAGAAAAGCACATGAGAGTTTGTGACTCATCAGAACGCCATGTCACCCCTATCCCACACCCCCGTACGTACACACACACACACACACACACACACACACACACACACACACACACACACACACACACACACACACACACACACACACTTTCAGTATGCCCCTGCGCCACCATCGTTCTCACTGCCTCCACTGTGGGTCATGGAGAGCACAGCTCAGGCCTGAAGTTAGTGGCAGATACTTCTACTGTAGGAGGAACATCTCAATGACATGAGTGTTCATCTACCCGCCAGAGATCTGTTTCCCATAAGCATAGTTGCATCTTTGTTGGTTCCAATGCAATTCCCCATTGCCAATGCCAACCAACTAAGTTGCCAACAGCACTAGAGTGGAATGAAACAATTGGGGACAACATACAGGGCTACACTTCACTTCGCCAAACCTTTGCGTTGATCCCACAGTCAATAATGCATTGACAAATATGTGGCATATACCTTTGTTCCAAAAAACAAACAAACAAAAAAAAACTGTCAACATAACTATAATCAGAGGCGAGAATGAAAACATAAACATGTGCCACTGTAAATATTTCATCAGCATTGCAAGAGGGTTTGTCTGCACCTTGGGTATTGATCATATGGGATTCAGAGACTACCTTGCTTTGCACTATCGCCCTGACAGGATGCTTTATATTTAAGCTGTATCCCCCTTGCTTTTGCTGTCAGTAAGAATTTCAAATGAATCCACAGGAAGCTGCAAGGCTGATTTGATATTAGTGTGCGCTACATAGACGCTGTCTATTCGGGACAGGCCAGGATGTTTTTATATAGCGGTATTAAAGTATTGATCTCCCACTGGCCACAAGGTCAATAAACTTCAAGAGCTTTTACACTCACACTTAGCGGATCTATCATAGCAAACACCCATTACACACACACACACACACACACACACACACACACACACACACACACACACACACACACACACACACACACACACACACACACACTAAAAGGCTACCAGACCTTCAGATGTTCAGATGTTAAAACACATTGATGTGTGTTCTTGAAAGGTTTCTTAAGCTTCTTGAAAACACACTCACATGAAAAGCTGACTTCTTTACGCTAGAGTGTATTCATGGCACACCTGTTAAGTAAGTAGACTGACTGATAAACCAAATAAAAAAGTAAATACATTTAAAAAACTAGAAAAGCGCTCAGAGAGCCCAGACCCCCGCCAAGGCAATGTGGTCACAGACACAATATAAATTCCAGATCATGTTCTGGATCACCGATCGCCACCAAAATTGAATCGGTTCTTGCTTGTCCCAATATACATATTGTCCGAAAATTTCATCCAAATCCGTGCAGTGCTTTTCAAGTTATCCTGCTGACAAACAGACAGACAGACAGACAGACAGACAGACAGACAAATCAACGCAACCAAAAATATAACCTCCTTGGCGGAGGTAATAACAATAATAACAGTTAAAGTATGGTATTGGATAATACTAGTCAAGGTAAGGTATTGGATACACCTCGGCACCAAATAAAAAGTAAATACATTTACAGATAAGCTATGGACAATTGGCTATGTAAACATCCCGCAGAGCTCAGTGTTTAGTCGGTTCTTCTTCCGCCAGTGGGCCGTCTGTTCCGTGTCTTGAAATGACCTTTTATTTCACACCTAAGCCCTTCAGTGTGAATTGCCATGGCCAATAAGGCGAGTCTGATTGGCTTTAAAACTGGCCAAAGGCAATAAGCTCACGTCTTCCTGTTAGACTATTTATGGTCTCTCTTTCTTTACTTTAATCATTCCTCCCTCTCTCTCTTTTTCTCTCTCTCTCTA
>JAODXP020000008.1:7987879-7990379 GCA_027497455.2 Sardinella longiceps | reverse complement strand
TGTGTGGTTTGAGAAGGTTTTGGCAGTGCCATGTGATTCTTACTCATCAGAAACACCCCTTCTCTCTCCTTG
This sequence comes from Sardinella longiceps, assembly GCA_027497455.2. Classification (NCBI taxonomy): domain Eukaryota; kingdom Metazoa; phylum Chordata; class Actinopteri; order Clupeiformes; family Clupeidae; genus Sardinella; species Sardinella longiceps. Next base: position 7,990,307 of record JAODXP020000008.1, on the reverse strand, counting down.
GCTTTTCCCCCCTTCTATTATTTTCTTCTTTCTTTCTGTCCTCTTTTTCCTTCTCCCTCTTCTTCTCTTCTACTCTTTATTTGCCCCACAACTCTCTCAGTCCTTCTCTCTTTGTCCCTCCATTCTCTTCCTCTTCTCTCCCTCTCCTCTTCCTCTTCACTCCATTCTCCTTCTTCCACTCCTCATCTCTCCTCTCCTTCCTCCTCTCCTGAAGTAAGGTGGGGTTTGTCTCTGACCCAGATGGGTGCTCTCTTTGCCAGGGAGATTTGGGTCCCAGTTATCACCTCACAAAGGCCATGCCATGACAGACATTCACATCCATAGCCACAGTCACAGCAGTGCAAATCCAGTAAAGAAATGCTGTATATTTAAATCCATGCAAGTGTTTTTTAATGAAATAAAAGACAAGCTTTGTGTCAAAGAACCATCCGGTTTTGCCTCTCTAGCACATCCTTTTTTTGAAAGAGAGAGAGAGAGAGAGAGAGACAGAGCAAGAGAGAGAGAGAGAGAGAGAGAGAGAGAGAGAGAGAGAGAGAGAGAGAGAGAGAGAGAGAGAGTGTGTGTGTGTGTGTGTCTCCTTGAGAAAAGTCATGAAAGGCAGACTCCCCCGTCGACTCCATGGCCTCTTCTCAAGAGGAACTAGAGGAAGCTGGGTTCTGACTTAAATCCCGATTAACGTCAACAAAAGAAAGCGCCGGGGTTGCTCAAAGTCACACTCAAATTCTAATTTCCTGGTCTGTGTGTATGTGTGTGTGTGTGTGTGTGTGTGTGTGTGTGTGTGTGTGTGTGTGTGTGTGTGTGTGTGTGTGTGTGTGTGTGTGTGTGTGTGTGTGTGTGTGTGTGTGTGTGTGTGTAGTGTGTGCAGTATGAACTTTTTTTATTTGCTGGCAGGCATGTCATAGAGCAATAAGACCAGCGTGTGCTTGCAGTGCAATCCTGCATCCTTTTCTTACCATGGCAATACTGTTTGCTGACACCATGCTGCCACAGGATGTCTGGAGTTTTTTATTTGTGTTATTATTGTTGTTGTTCTTGGCTCACGCTGGAGATTTTCAGCCCCTTTGGTTGGTGAATTGTTTGCATTAATCCTCCTGACCTCCTTAAACTCACTGGATAATCACAGCTCTGGCCGCTCCCTACTGCTACTGTTGCCGCTGATGCCGCTGCTGCTGATGCTGCTGTTGTTATTGTTGCCGGTATTTCTGGGTCGAGTCGAGGGAGTTGTTCCACAACAGAACTCAGTACACGGCACAGTCGGCTTCTCCAGAACCGGCACCACCTGATGATGATAACCAGCAGGATGGGTCATTACCATATTTTCCGTTAATGAACACTAATGTATTCCTTCTCCTGCCGTGAACACTGCTTTGGGGAGCGCCCTTCTTTGCCCGAGAACTGAGGCGAGCGCGAGAGGCTCGCAGGAGGATACAAAGACTGTGAGTTGCTCTAAAGCATTTAAAGTGTGTGTTCTTTTAGTCCTTTCTTAGCAGGAAGAAACCCACTTGAGTTTAGCCAATTTTCTTTTTTTGGTGTTTATGCTGTGGTTGTCCTGTATCAGAAAAGATCAGTGTTCTGTTGGAGCTGCTCCCTAGGCCGAGGACTGGGAGACGGAACCGAGGCTCAGGTCTGGTTTTCCTCTCGCAGAACATCAGGGACTGACAGACACACTCCAGTCTCCTCTGATGATACAGTTATTTTTTAATATATTTTTTGTTTTTTTAGATTAGAACAGGGCCATGTGGATGTGGATGTTGAACATTGGCTCAATGCCGCCTTAACTAGTTGTATGGTAGACAACATCATTTTTTTTCTCTTCTCCCAGAATGCCTTATCTCTGTCTATCTCACCCCACTCCTATTAAATCCTTTCTTTCTATTTCTTCTTTCTCTGCTCCCTTTCTTTGCCTCCCTCTCTCTCTCTTTCTCTCTCTCTCTCTCTCCATCCTCAATCAAGCTGGCATCTCATGGGGGCATCTGAGTGAAGCATACCTCTCTCCACACCACTCCGATCTCACCCTGCCGACTATGCCACACTGCTGGCATGTTCACCACGCGTCTGTGTGTTTATGTGTGTGTATGTGTGTGTGTGTGTGTGTGTGTGTGTGTGTGTGCTGCACGTCTGCTATCCCTCCATCCCCATCCAGCCCCTTACGTAACCAGCCGTTTCTATTCCTGTCCTGTCCAGACCCCCATTTCTCTCTTTCTCTTGCTCTCTCTCTCTTTCATACCAAACTACATCTCCCTCTTTCTCCTCCACTCCCATTCCTCCATCCCTCTCTCCTTCCATCAATCTCGTTTGTTTTTTTCATTCTTACCTTCCTCTCTATCCTTCTCATCCACTTTTTATTCTCTCTCTCTCTCTCTCTGTTTTTCCCATCTGCTATTTATATTTGTCTCTATTTTCTATTTCTCCACCCTGTGCCACCCCC
>JAODXP020000008.1:7967879-7972879 GCA_027497455.2 Sardinella longiceps | reverse complement strand
CCACCCTAACATTTTGCTGTCTTTGGAATGACTTTGGAATTATTTTTTTTTTCAGAACATATCTTTGCAGTAAAGGTATACCTTACAATATACTATTTTCTTACGGCAAGAAGGGAAGTAAATAGGAACCATGTTTTGTTTTCCAAGGTCAGATCAGGCCCTAAGTCTGCTGTCTAATTCAACTATTTAGACAAGACATCTTCTCAATGATACGGACAAACTGAACGATAATAGGTCTGTTGAGGTCGTAAAATGTCAAAACTTGCGTTCGGTTTTATGAATGACACAAGCACCTGATGGCATTGCCAGTGTGTGTGTGTTTTTGTGTGTGCTTTTGTGTGTGTGTGTGTGTGTGTGTGTGTGTGTGTGTGTGTGTGTGTGTGTGTGTGTGTGTGTGCGTGCGCGCGCCAATGTGTATCTGTTTGTTTGTCTCCAGATCTGTGTGTCATTATAATAAATTCATGGCAGTGTTTCTAAAGGCTGCTTAATACTGCTAAATGGCAAAATATGATTCATTACCCTGCAGTCTAGGCAATAGTGCTACTCTCATTAGCCACAGACACATAGCATTATTAATGAGACAGTCTGAAGGGTTTGTTGGTTTTTACACAAACACAAATGTCATGGCACCAATTAGGCATAAGCTTACCACGCTTTAGATAATAATTGTATGTGCGGGCGTTCATTTGTTTGTGTGTGTATGTGTGCTGTGTGTGTGTGTGTGTGTGTGTGTGTGTGCATGCTCAGATATCTGTGCATATATGAATTTACTTTATGGCCCTATTCACTATGTTCTATGCATTTATAGATTTAGTTGCGTGTGTGAATGAATATGTTCATGTGTGTGAATGAGTGTGTGTGTGTGTGTGTGTGTGTGTGTGTGTGTGTGTGTGTGTGTGTGCGTGTGCGTGTGCGTGTGTGTGTGTGTGTGTGCGCGTGTGCGTGTGTGTGTGTTTGTGTGTAATGGGATGAGTAGTGCCTCCTTATTGAATGGCCCAGCACCCCATGGTGTTGGATGGGCATGAATGGCCCCAGTGGTATGCATGGCACGCCCCTATATTGGCATCACCGTAGCAATAGTGCCAGATGGGCTGCTCTCCTGCCTGCTCCATAATGGCTTAAAGTGTCTCATTTGATGCTTCTCAGTGATTGTGTGTGTGTGTGTGTGTGTGTGTGTGTGTGTGTGTGTGTGTGTGTGTGTGTGTGTGTGTCTGTGTCTGTGTGCGTGTCTTTGTGTCTGTTTGTGTGTATATGTGTGTGTGTCTGTGTGTGTGTGTGTGTGTGTGTGTGTGTGTGTGTGTGTGTGTGTGTGTGTGTGTGTGTCCATTCACAGAGACAGCGAGTGATGGAGCTCTAACTCTCTAACTCTCCTGTCCCCAAAGAAGCAGTGATTCAGATGATATGGATGATCAGTGCAGAGACAGAGGCAGAGGCAGAGGCAGATCTCCTGCATCCACTGACCAATGAGTCAGACAGGGCAAATGGGGGGATTTAAGGATAGCGACTGGATGTTGTCTTTGTGTGAGTGTGTGTGTGTGTGTGTGTGTGTGTGTGTGTGTGTGTGTGTGTGTGTGTGTGTGTGTGTGTGTGTTTACGGGAGGTTGTGGGTAAGTTTGAGTGGTATAGGAGGGCAATGCACACATTGTCATGTGACATCAGCAGGAACAGAGTTTATTCCTCTGTCTGTCCTCTGTGTGTGTTCCCCTATGATCTGAGCAGAGATGAGGAATGGGCTTTGAGCTGTGACATTCCCTGAACCCTCATTTCGGAAAGGAAGAAAGAAAGATACAGAGACAGGTAGGGAGAAAAAGAGAGGGGCAAAGATAAGGAGAAAGAAAGAATGAAAAAGAGGAGAGAGAGAGAGAGAGAGAGAGAGAGAGAGAGCAAAGCTTTGATATGCTCAGTTATTGCTGGGTTTCCTTACTTCAGTATTTTCTAAAAACAGACAAAGTATTTGCAGAATTTGATTCTGATCACACACACAAACACAAACACTCATACAGTGTACACACACACACACACACACACACACACACACACACACACACACACACACACACACATGCACACACACACACTAATGGCTCTCCATCATTCCCTCCTTGTGCCTCCGCTCCTCATGAAAGCAGGAAATGGAGCCCCTGCTAAGCGCTCTCCAATCCGATCACAGCACCCTGTCATTTCTTCCTAATGTTAGCCTACCCTTTTCTCCCTGCTCACTTACTCTATCCTTCCTCTCTCTCTCTCTCTCTCTCTCTCTCTCTCTCTCTCTCTCTCTCTCTCTCTCTCTCTCTCTCTCTCTCTCTCTCTCCCTCCCTCCCTCCCTCCCTCCCCCAGGGCTCTGGGCACCTATGGCTTTGTTGTTCTAATAGTACCACTTATTTCTCCCATTTGAGCTCCATGTGTTTCCTTTCCTGCTTCTGACCGTGTAGCCCTCAGGGGGTGATGCTATAGTCTGTGTGTGTGTGTGTGTGTGTGTGTGTGTGTGTGTCTACAGTATGTGTGTGTGTGTGTAGGGAATACTTGTAGTGGCTGAGAGGCTTGTAAGATCGAGCACTTACACATGAAGAGGTGGATCCTCTCACAAAAAAAAGCACTGAGTATGGAGCGAGAGAGAGAGAGAGAGAGAGTTTGAAATAGAAATGAAATGTGGAAGAGAGGTGGCTGATGAAGGGGCCATGTTTATATGCTTACATGGCTGCAGTCAGGGGTCAAAGTTCAGTGTCCACATCAGTTTGAGGTGCTCTGCAAAAACAGTATTATTCTACATGAGAAACTCAGTACAAGTTCCTGTTTTCCAAATTTCTCAAAAAGCTGAAAGTTGTGCATGAAACCTTTTTCTGTGTGTGAAACCGTAGCTCTTTCACTGGCTTTGGGTGGAATGACAGATGCTGCCTTAAAGTGTCTATGAAAATCTGGATGGTTGTGACTCCTGCTCATCTTGTAGTTGTATGTGCATGTGGTTTGTTCTCTCATGGATGTTAGTCACATCAAGGCAACAATCTAATCTAGAATAAAATAGAAATAAATGGTAAAAACCATCATATCTAGTTTGTGTAACCTCCGCAAACATTGTAATGTGAAAGGTGAGCTGCAGACAGAAGCTCTCATCCTGAGATTTTTATAAAACAGTCCAACATGTTCTCACATGAGGGTTGCATCCTCCATTTGCAATGTTTATCTACATTAGATTCCATTGTTTGCAATACATCCAGCCGTTTGGCATGTGAATTATTATGATTCGACTTTGTTGTCAGTCATTGTTCACTGAATGTTTGGCATGGGACAGAAAGCTCTGGCTCACTTATGTCGGCGCCTGTTTGCAGGACCCTTAATGCTCTTAACGCATGTGTAAGCAATCCTCCCCACAAGAGAGCCAGCATGGCCATTTCCAGACTTTTATCTCTCTGTGTGCTCTCCTCCTCCACCTCCCCTCTGCTCTATCCATCCATCCATCCATCCCTCCCTCTCTCTCTCTCTCTCTCTCTCTCTCCCTCCCTCCCTTCTTTCTGTCCTCTCTCAGACCACCCAGCCATCCACCCATCATCTTGTTTTCCATTTTGCTGCGTTTCAGCTGACACGGGCCTGTGTCTTTCTAGCAAATGGACGGGATGTGTTGTGGTCTCTTTGTGTCAAGCTGAATCATTTATGATGCTCTTTCTACGCTTCTGGTTCTACCTGCCCCCTCACCAAGACCACGGCAGAGAAAGCTCTCACTCCACCAGCCTTAATGGCTGCTGCTGGTCCTTGCATCTATTTGTGTCTGCATCTGTGCAATGTCTTGACCAGATGTTTCCCAGTAGAGCTGAAGAAGTGATCAATCTAAACATTGTTTACTTGGATGCCTCTTGGTCTTCCTGTCTCTCCCTCTCGGCACAAGAAAGGATTTTTTTGTTGTTGACGGAATAAGACAATGACGTCTTAGTGGTTTTAAATACAGTAAATGCTGCAGGGATATTTACAGATGGTCACATGGATTTATCTCTCTGCCAGTGCATTTAGCATGTCTGTGTGTGTGTGTGTGTGTGTGTGTGTGTGTGTGTGTGTGTGTGTGTGTGTGTGTGTGTGTGTGTGGGAGTGTATGTGTGAATGTGAGTGCACCCATTGTAACAGAGTACCTCTGTATGTGTGTGTATGTGTACAGTATGTGTGTGTGTGAGTGTGTGAGTGTGTGTGTGTGTGTGTGTGTGTGTGTGTGTGTGTGTGTGTGTGTGTGTGTGTGTGTGTGTGTGTGTGTGTGTGTTAAACTCATGCTGCAGTTGTCAGGTGAAGATGAAGTCCTAACTGTACTGTATGCCATGTGCATCTGGTAGATCAGGCCTTATTGTTCTAGTGGAGGACCTCTATAGAAACACACAACTCAGTTTAACCTGAGGGCTTCACCAGTCAAATTCCCCATCAATCTCCACTCTGGAACCTGTCTTCTTTAAGCGCCCCATTGTGTCCCAGAGATTCCTGACTCTAATGGCATTACGTATTGTGTTCATTTGTTCTGTCTTATGAGAAATAAAGTATATCAGACTTACTGTACAATGTTTTAATTTCAGTACACTTTTAATTTATAAGTAAGGAGAAACCCTTTGTCCATCCTTTTCTACTGTAAAAGTAGTATTGATGTACAGCAAGTATGCTGGGTGATGTTCCTGACTTTTGCATATTCCAGTAGTGAAGGGGAATCACTTTGTCATTTTATATTATTATTTATATTTTAATCATCAGAAAGCGAAATGTTGGGATCCAGTCAATGGAACAAAGTGATTGATCAGCAACCTTACTCTTAGTTATTGAATTGTACAATATGACCACCTTAGGAACATGAAATTATTCCATGGTTTGTTTTGAAATGAAGTGAATTCTACTTATAGCTTCTAATTAGCTCTTAAACTGGTTGTGTCATATCTGCTAGATGTATGGGATCAGATGCACTTTGAAGTGGTTTGGATAGGAATGCTGCTGTTCTCCAGTGTCTGTGTGAAGTTTTGCAGATTTGGTCTTACGCT
>JAODXP020000008.1:7952879-7962879 GCA_027497455.2 Sardinella longiceps | reverse complement strand
CTTGCCCTTTAGCTAAGGGGAAACATGAGGACAGCATCATACACACTTGTGCATGCACACAAACACACACACACACACGCACGCACGCACGCACACACACACACACACACACACACACACACACACTGTCAACTCAAACACATACACACATACACACCGACACTATTACACACATACACACACACACACACACACACACACACACACACACACATTCTCTCTCCACTCATACTCTTCCTTCACACATACACGCATGCACACACACACACGCACGCACGCACGCACGCACACACACACACACACACACACACACACACACACACACACACAAAAGCACACAAAAACACACACGCACTCTCTAACAATCAGTCTATCCAATCAAAGAGTAGAATTTCAGTGTGATAAATGTTGTTTAATTAGATATTGCGTTGAAGTGTGTTTGCTGGTGATTACAGGCTCTTGATTTATGGTGTTTGAGCAACCTCTGTGTCTGTGTGTGTGGTGTGTGTGTGTGTGTGTGTGTGTGTGTGTGTGTGTGTGTGTGTGTGTGTGTGTGTGTGTGTGTGTGTGTGTGTGCAAACAGCTGAGACATGCAGCAGCAGGGCCAAGTTGGGTGTGTCCTAGAAACAAGTCATCTAATAGCATCTGGGGCCTAGATTCAGCACATAATAAGAATGAGGAGGAAAAAAAGTGCTGTCTTCTAGGCTTAACCATGGGCGCCATCTAGTGGTCCAATTTAAAACACCAGCCTTCGTCCAAAAAGTTCTCAGATCATTGGAGTTCCTCAACATGTATTTACAAGCTTGTATGAATTCATTTACATTTTTTCCCACACTAGAATTTCTGGAATGTTTAGGCTATTCTATTTTCTATCCTATCATATATATTTATGTGCCACCATTTAAGATTAGAAATAATTCAGCAACAGTTGTGGTTTCTCATGCCCATGTGATGTTATTTTTTAATGTTCCACTAGAGGGTGTTAGATACCTTTCTTACTCCTGTTAGCATGTAAAGTGGCATAGAGCTCTCAATCAAGCTCATACGTTCCACCAGGGATTTGGAGGTGTGTGTGTGTGTGTGTGTGTGTGTGTGTGTGTGTGTGTGTGTGTGTGTGTGTGTGTGTGTGTGTGTGTGAGAGAGAGAGAGAGAGAGAGAGAGAGAGAGAGAGAGAGAGAGAGAGAGAGAGAGAGAGAGAGAGAGAGAGTCTGTATGTGACTAGCAGAACATTATAGGCGGAATCTCAATGTCTCCACTTATCCCTAAGCCCTGAATAATCAAAGTCTTGACCAGCCAATCATGGAGCAGATTCATGCAAAGACTTTTAAGGCCCCGGGGTGTAGGGCTTAGTGGATACATTGGAATTCAGCCCTTGTGAGTAGTGCACTTAGTCCCATTAACCCTATAACCCCATAATATATACCACTAGGGTAAAGAGATAGAAGGAGATAAGAGACAAGAGAAGAGAGAAAAAAACAGAAAGACAAAAAAGAACAGTGATGAAGGGTAAGAGAGAGTGAGAAGAGGAAAACATGATAGATAGAAAACAGGGTAGAGGAAGAGAGAATAGATTAGAGGAGTGGATATGGCCTTCTTGCCCAAGAAAAAGAAGAAAAGAGAGAGGTGAGAAGAAAGAGGAAGAGGAGGGCAGGAAAAAGGAGGGGAAAGGATGAAAGGATGATGAAAAGGATATGTGAAATAGACAGGGGATGAAAGGATGTGAGATGCGGTGATCTAAAGCCACCAAGCCCAAGGAAAGGGGAGAAGAGAAGACAACTGGGAGGAGAGGAAAAGAGAGGAGAGAAAGAAAGGGGGGATACGAAGCGGAGAAGAGAGGAAACGGGAGGATGAGGTGATAAGAGATTGTGGGTTGAGTGAAAGAGGAGCGGAGTGGGGGAGAGAAGAAAAGAAGGGTGCAGAGAGAGGAGGAGAGGAGAGGAGATGGATGGGGTGAATAGTGAGGGGTAAAGAAGAGAGGAGATGAGAGATATGACATGCTAGGATTGGGGATGGCCTCCTGCTCTGATTCGGAGCCTTAAATGGCATTCTCCTGCCGGCGGAAGGAATGCTCGCCTCCCAGCCTTTCTGTTAGTCTTGGCCGTGGGCTAGATAGTTTTACTACCTCTTGGCACAATCATCTCTCTCTCTCTCTCTCTCTCTCTCTCTCTCTCTCTCTCTCTCTCTCTCGCTTGCTCGCTCGCTCACTTTTTGCAGCTGTCTATTTCCACTATTTAAACACTGTCTCCATGCTACTAAATCCTCACATTTCCCCATCACTCACCCGAAAAATGGGCCAAACTCCTCCTCACTTTTCTCTTCCCCTCTCTATCCATTTTTGTTTGTGTGTGTGTGTGTGTGTGTGTGTGTGTGTGTGTGTGTGTGTGTGTGTGTGTGTGTGTGTGTGTGTGTGTGCGCCATCTGCTGCTTCTTGCTCACTCTCTGTCTGTATTGGTTACTGATGCAGTTTTCTGCGTTTCTTTCATTTAACAACTAGAAAGGTATCTGTGCTTATGTGCTTTTTTTGAGCGTGCATGTATGTGCGTGTGTGTGTGTGTGTGTGTGTGTATCTGGACAATTTACACTGTTAAGTATAATGGGAATCGGAGGCATCCTAATTTCACAAAACCCTTTGCTAACCCTTTGCTAACCCTTTGCTAGTGCTCATGACCCTGTCTAGAGTATTTAAGCATCTGAAAACAGACCGTGTCTGTCAGTCAGTTGTCACAGAATTTTAGAGCAAACAGTAGACAGCTTAGTTGTCTCACGCTAGCACTGGAAGCTAATGTTAGATCCTATTGAACTTGCTCTCACATCCAATTAGCTAGCATGATCACATACTGTATACCTTCTCCACAAAAACCTTAAGGTATGTTTATTTGTCAAAGTGGACAGCTAAACTCATTAAGTCATTAAGTTAACAAATACATGCAGAAGGTTTCATATTTAATCCAACTAAGACAAGTGCATTTTAAAAGTCTGATTCTTATTGGCTTAACACTCTTAGATTTTCTCTGCCATCATGTAAACACATTTGAATGTGTTTTGTATTTTGCTTCTGCTACTGTAATTGACTCAGCTCTCTACTGCAGGGAGGAACGCTAGCCTCGAGTCCGGTTTCATAATATTGACAATTTGTGGATGTGTGTACAGTAGATGTATGATAGTGTTGAGCCAGCGAGCAGCAGCCCAACAGGCTTTGGGTCTGAGCGTTCTGTAGACATGCCGAGGGCTCAGGATCTCAGCCAGTGGCCACAGTGGTTTGGGCTGCATTCAGATTCAGACTGAGAGGGGTTTGGGGGCTGGGGCCATGTGCCAGTGTTTCCTTTGCACTCTGCACATTCAGGCATTCGTGAGTTCTCTATATTATATATCCTGATAGAAATAAGTGGTTGATTGCCATTGTGGACCCAGCGATCAAGCCTCACAGGCCTGCTATCCCTATGCAAAAGAGCACACCCTAGTGGGTGGAGTTGGCCGTGCAGCTGCTGAGTCTGTGCCAAGACAAATGAGAAAGGCACTTAGTGAGACCTGTGCGCACATATTCCTGAAAAGAAGATTCAGAGGAATTTTTTAGCATCATTCTCCTGGGTTCCTTCAAAAGATGTTAAAACGGACTGCATCCAAGATGCCTCTTTTACGAGAAGACAGTGACGCACAACCCACCCCTGTTATGAGTCATACAGGGAGAGACAACTTCAGTTCTCCTAAGCTATAAGATTGCAACTAAGGCTACAATATTGTGTGCTCTAAGTCAATTAGCTCAATCTCTGCAGTGTAGATCCCATGCAATGCTCACCACTGTTTACACGACCCAGCCTCTTGTATGATATGCCAGAGACCCACTTTTCCAGCCACCTTTGACTTGACATTTTCCCACCGCAGGGGATTTACTGCTCGCTTGAAATTACCCCCGGAGTGTGTGTACAAATTATGGAGCCTTCTGGAAACATGCCATCCATCAGAGCGAGAATGCAAGGGCGTGTGTGTGTGTGTGTGTGTGTGTGGCGTGCGTGCGTGTGCGTCTATGTCTGTGTTTGTGTCCGTGTGTCCGTGTGTGTGTGTGTGTGTGTGTGTGTGTATGTGTTGGGGTCTTGTCTGCCTTCACAAAGGTGTTTAGGAAACGGAGGACCTGTCTTGTGGTTGGCATACGGAGGTTAAACCCCCTGGTGCTGCAAACACTCTTTATAACGAGGCCTTGGGGGGAGCAACCGTAAATACAGTTCATCTGTTCTATGGTGTTGGCCAGAGACCTCTAGGGGCTGGAAAAGTTTGGCCTTTGCAACAAAGTGCTGCTGCATGGGAATTATCAGGACGGCCGTGTGGTTGTGTTTGTGACTTTCAACAGACTTTCTCAAACGGCATCAGTGACACTTTTTTTACTGAAGTGTCATGACAGTAATTAATCTTATTCATATCTTATCTAAGTTTTTATTTTGTGATTTCATACAAAATCCATACAGTACTTTACAAGGCCATTTGTTGTGTGAAAAGATTAGGGCAGAGTTTACATCAGCTGTGTGTTGTTCTTGGCATCTGTCTGGTTCAGTGTCTTTTCTTTTCTCACTTTGTTTCTTCTCCTTCTCTACCATCTCCTCTTATCCTCTCTCTCTCTCTCTATCTCTCCCTTTTCTCATCTCCTCCCTCTCTTCTCCTCCTGTTCAATCCGGGCCTTCTCTCCTCTCCTCCTTTCACCTACTACTTGTCTCTTTTCACCACTCTCCTTTCTTTTCCTCTCTTCTCTCTTCTCCTCTCCTCTCAACTTGTCTTTTCTAGTCCTCTCAGAGTGTGTAGTTCCGTTTCTCTCCTCCTATGCAGAAAATAGACTGACTCTCTGGTCCCATCCGTGCCTCTCCACTCCTCTCCGTTCCTCCCTCCTTTCTCTCTCTCGCTCTCTCTCTCCCTCCCTCTATCTATCTTTCTCTCAGGTGCTTTCTCTCTATTGGTGGAGAGAGCTCGGGGGCCCCTTTCGCTAACGGGGAGGAGAAACGAGAAACGCTGCACAGAAAGCTCAAGGCGGCCCCGAGAACTCTGGGAGATACTGTATATCACAGACTGACCCTCCCACTCCTTCGTTCATCTTGACCACCCCTGGACACCCCGGCCCCAGCCCCAGCCCCCGTCTCCCCCTACTCCCAAAACAACTCCCCTCCACTCCACACCACTCTGTCTGTTGGTTTTCCTCTTCCACTCACAGGCGTCCATTTTTCAACACTGCCATTCATCACGAGGGCCACACTGCTGTTTCTTACACACACCAGACACACGACAAACACAATCTCGTCTGCAATGTGGAGAAAGACTTACTAACAGCCCTCAGCACACACATGTGTTGTACACACACACACATAGACACACACACACACATAAAGACAGACTCACACACACAATTCATGAGGAGAAAGACATACTAACAGCCCTCAGCACACACATGCACACCCAAACACATGTGCACCCAGACTCACACACACACAGAAATCAGATATTCATAGGCACACACTCTAACGCAAATCACACATACACACAGACACTGACACAGAGACTCACATACATACAGACACACTCACACACACACACACACACACACACACACACACACACACACACACACACACACACACACACACCATCACTGTTCACTTCCTACTGTAATCACACAGCTTGTGTCACCACTGTTAATTCTGCTCGGCTGTGTCTGTCACAACTCCATAGAACTGTAGCTAGAAGATGTAGTTCTCTGTGTGTCATGTTTGGAAACACTTGCTCACTCACTGTTGCTGGTTATTTCTGTTTAAATTGAAGTAAGAGTTTAAGTACCCATGCAGTAAACGATCTACAAGTTGCAGTGTGTATTATAAACTGTAAGTTTAACTGTCCAATATAATCAAACTAATGTCCACCATGTACAAGAAATGTGCCTAATGTACCACTGCAAAGTCACTGGACTGTATCCTATGTAACAGACCTAGGAAATTGTTGATTTTTTTTCTTTGTCAATTATAAATATTGGGTTACAGTTACGTAAATTCTTGATTTTGTTTTTTTGTTTGTTTTGAGTGTGTGTGTGTGTGTGTGTGTGTGTGTTTGGTGTGTGCTTGTGAGTGGTGTGTGTGTGTGTGTGTGTGTGTGTGTGTGTGTGTGTGTGTTTGTTTGTTTTCGTACACGTTAAGTTGTGTATCTCTGAATGTGCGCATGCATTTGTTTGTGTAGCAAGTAGTTTAGCATATGTAGTTTGTGTGTGTGTGTGTGTGTGTGTGTGTGTGTGTGTGTGTGTGTGTGTGTGTGTGTGTGTGTGTGTGCGCAGACAGGAATATCCCACAGTGACAGGAAGAGCTCAATGCGTAGATTTCCATCAAACCGAGCAGCCGGTACAGAAACTCCATCTGACTTTTCCATCCTTGCCAATCTTACGTAACTTCGCCCTCCTATGCAAAATCTATTCAGACAAAACTGAGACTGTGGAATCTGTCACAGTGATAAATAACCTGTTCCCTTGCATTCCTCTCAAGCAGTTATTAGGTTATGCAACTGTACTATGGCTTTTATGGTTCAAAAATGATGCTGAACCCCTAAAGGAAACGGCATTAATAATGCCAGGAACAACATGAAGATGTCAGTGCCTATCAACCACAAGCTAGTCTTGTTTTAAGCCCCAGCTTTGTGTGGTGTCCACAGATCATTCTTTTCATCACTTGGAACCTCAAACGCAATTTCACGCAGTAAATGTCCAAGCAGTGCTGTGATTTTATTGTGATTTAGAGAGCTCATTGGTGTTTTCATGTCTTGACAGACAGATTGTAGCATTGCAGTCTGAAGATTTGTAGGATTTGAAGCCGCAAACGTTGACGGAGATATTTCACACTCTGTCCTTTCGTCCGTCTGGTCTAGTCTCGTCCTTTCAGCTCACTTTTGTCTCGCTTTAGTCTCGTAGCCCTGCTGCAGTCTAATAGGGCCTCACACAGGAGGCACAGAACACAGAAGAGAACACTTAATCTGTGGATGGAACATGCGCTGTTCTACCTCTGTGTAATTGTTATCATTACACTGATGGATACGAGACATCTCAGTAAAAAGCACTCCTACTGCTACAGCTGACTACACCAAGGTTGATAGTTCAATTTAGAGTGGTTAACGACTTACAACTAAGTTCAATTGATTTAAAAGTAAATTTAATATCTATGGTGAAAGTTTTATTATCCTTTAAATATAGAGGAAAAATACTTTTAGTTTCCCAGAAGTAAATGTGTTTATGTAATGAAAGAGTAAGCAAAATTATGATGAATTTAAAATAGTAAAGAGGTAATGAAACAACAAATTATGACACAAATAAAATAAAAAGAGTTCCCATTGAAATTAGTGTTAAGCAATCAAAGTAAAGCTTGTTTCATAAGTGAAATATTATGTTTACATTGACCTCATGTGAAGCAATAGCTTTGACAGCCCAGAGTGGGGTCTGTTTAGAAGTTAGATTGTATTTGGCAGGAGCGATTTCCTCTAATTCTCTGTAGTTTAGCTGCCATGTGCCAACTCTGTGTCTCCTTGGCCCTAATGCAGCAGAGCCAGAGGCCCAGGGCCAGGGGGCTGAGGCAGCAGCGGAGATGGAACCTCAGGCCCTCAGGCCACATGGAGCAAGAAGTGCTGATGTTTTGGATCTCTGGCTTCGCCTTTGCCATCAATGATGTCACATCCTCCTCTTTCCTCCTCACATTCAAAAAGAAAAAAAAAACTTTCCTCTCACTTTGAACCTAGTGTCCTCACACATCACTGTGTTCAAAAACACAATAATCGGATAAACCTAATAGTGTACATTAATGGTGAGCAGGTATTTCTGTGAAAGGCCAATGGAAATGTGCTGGTCAATCGCAAGATTGTCCAAATAATAACAAAACTGTCTCCTCATTGCACACTGGCTGTAATAACTTTTATATTGGATAAAAATTGGGCAAATTTAGTGAGAATTTATTGAGATTGAAAATATGTTGTTTTTCTGTTATCCTGTTTCATGATGGAATTATGGAAACTATAATGCCTCATAATATCTATATCTCCAGAATTAGACATAAACTTACATAGGCTTACATAGACTTTATAGGCTACTGACAAACAACACTTCTTCCACAGTCACCATAAATAATTGAACATCAAGTGAAACTGATCTTCTTAAGCTTCCACTTGTACACCAAATTAGAGATTGCTACTGTGAAACATTCTTGGTGGTTTCTGCTTCTGGCGTTTCCTAGAATAAGAGCACTTAATAGAGCGTAGTAAATATTGCTGTGGCTTTCGTGGAAAAGCCGTGAGGACTACGGTGCATTTACTGGCCCCGGCCATCTCCCCATCGCTGAATAAGCTCTTCTGGTAAACATCACACAGGCCATTGGTGCCCAAACTGATCACACAGTGTGTGTAAACACTCACCTAAAAATAGAGTTGAACTATACAGTATGTGCACTTTGGCAAACTTACCAAAAACAAGTGCAAGTACAAAAAAAAAAAAAGAAATGAAAAAAAAAGTTTTACGCCATGGCTAAGTCCACCATTGATAGCTGAATGACCATGTGTGCAGTCCGTGCACTGACTGATAATGCAACATGAGTTGGGGAAGCTACTAAGCTAACAACTAACTACAGTTAGTTGACTATTGCACTTGTCTGTCTGTTTATCAACACGAGAGGAGGATGGAAATCACTCTTTTCATCTATGATACTACAATGAGAAAAACATAGGAAGGCCCATATCCTGCATCTTCCATGCATCATCTTTTAACATGCCAAGGGCATATTTACATGTAACCCTATGGTATACTATATACCCTAAATAAAGAATATGACATTTACATAGTTTTCCCATAAGGCCAATGGGGGGGGGCAACGACAGATCAGTGCTCTGCTTGCTTTTGCGCAGCCCTGATTCTCAGGGTTCCAGGGCAATGAGGGAATGTACTGTACCAGGGGGGAATCCTGGACTGGGCAGCCTAGATGATACAAAAGATCAGCGGGTGGCGTCCCATGTGGGCCAGTTTATCTGGCTGGGCTCCGGTTCACATCGGGCCTATTTAGCTCAGTCCAGCAGACGGCACACATGTAAATATTTGGCTCCACTGTGTAAACATCAGTGTGTGGACATTACTCCGAGACACCCCACGCACACGCACACACACACACACACACACACACACACACACACGCGCACACACACACATGCTACCCCCCACTACCCCCATTCTCCTGTTCTGTACTTGCAGACATGCATACCTGAGTGCCTCTGTCAGAGCTTGTTTTTGTTCTTCCCCATAGTCAGTGGTCAATGTTTGGAGTGACCCGCCGGTTGCAACGCCCCCTCTCTCTCTCAAACACACACACACACACACACACACACACACACACACACACACACACACACACACACACACACTGTACACACACATACACACACACACACACACACACACACACACACACACGTGCGCGCACACACACACACACACACACACACACACACACACACATACACCACCTTTACACTACTCTACTCTAGCCCTCCCGCAGGCCTTTTCCCCAGGGGATGTTTGCTGTGAGCTTTAATAGGCTTTGATGACCACTCCGGCTGTCATCAGCGCTGTGGCGTGTGGTCATTAGCGTCGGGGCTGTCTCTAAACAGGAACATTAACATCCCATCAGGTATTGTTTCTCTGTCCTTAGCCCTTGTTAAAATGACCCTTGTGGCCAAGCGAGATGACAGTAAAAGCCATGAGTTATGGCCTATGATTGGAAATGACTATGACTGTGTTTACTAGCACTGGTTCGTTAAGTGTTTTGATGGATCGTTGGTGTGTGTTAGAATAGAGCGAGGAAAGCGTCCCTGTCTTGACCATTATGTAAGACCCCCATGGATAGTTATGGGAAGAGAACCTTTGTCACACTGTGTGTGCGTGTGTGTGTGTGTGTTTTCGTGTGTTGTTGTGTGTTTTGGAGAGTCCACTCTTGGAAACTGTTGAAGGAAA
>JAODXP020000008.1:7935379-7947879 GCA_027497455.2 Sardinella longiceps | reverse complement strand
TTGCATGAGCTGCCCTTGGTGGGAACAGGCTTGTTGGCACAGCTCCATGTGGCATAGCTGGGCTCAATGGCAGCAGAAATCCCTTTGCCAGGTCGTGGCCTGTCTATGAGAAACTACAGCCTGGGATTTTATACACACAGAACAACTCTCTCTCTCTCTCTCTCTCTCTCTCTCTCTCTCTCTCTCTCTCTCTCTCTCTCTCTCTCTCTCTCTCTCTCTCTCTCGGTATGTGTGTGTGTGTTCGCTGTAATATTTATGTCTGTGTTTAGTGTGTCTGTCTGTTTCTATGTCCGTATAGTGTTTGGGTAGTGTGTCCGTTAATTAGTGTGTGTGTGTTTTTGTGTGTGTTTTTGTGTGTGCATATGCGTGTGTGCATGCACATCTACACGCGCAAGCATCTTGGTGAGCGTGGGTATGATTGTGTAAAATCTTTATGTTTATTTATATGCCTAAGACTCTGTGTCTGCTTGCTCTCACCGTGGCTCACCATTAACCACGCAACAAACATTTGGTGATTTATGCTGAAAGCTAGACCTGCACACACTCACACTCACACTGCCACTGTGTGTGTGTTTGTACTGTACTGTACACAACAGCGGTGGACAAAACACACTGATGCCATTTCAACTAGGCATACTGGTACTAGTGGTGGGTGTGGGAAATGCCTCATCACCCATTTCCCGGCTTTAGCGTCAGTGGTGCCATCTCTGATGGAGCATATGGGCATCCCAATAGCCTCTCACAGCCAAAACCCCCCAGCTTCTGACGTGCGCAGGGCACCCTTGCCTGGCAGCCAGAGTTCCATCCAACACGGCATATGGCACGGTCAGCACAACAGCAGCCCACCACAACAATGTGTTTGATGGTGCCAACTCTCTCTTTCCCAAATAAAGATTTGGGAAAATACACTGCACTCGCAGTCAATGCCAGAGGAACAGAGGGAAATATATTTAGAAAAGAATATCTCTCGCTCTCTCAAATTCAAATGCCCTTTATAGGTAGGCCTGAGACTATTCATATTCTCCATCGTTAAACCCCCTGTTCTCCTACTGGACTCTTCTTCTTTTGGGAAATGGAAAGTGATAGGAGAATACAGGAGGAGATGGAAAGAAAGGGATCAGTAAAAGGACATCAGAAGAAGCATATGAGGATGCACATATAAACACACACACACACACACACACACACACACACACACACACACACACACTCACACACCCACAAACACACACTTACTCCTGTGAAACTCATGCTGTTTGTTTGTAGCTGTGTGTTTCTTATGGCAGCGGTTGCTATAGCAGTGCATTTTCCTCTCCGCCTCCAAACGTACGTACCTACGTGTGTGTGTGTGTTTGTGTATGAGTGTGTGTGTTTGTGTATGAGTGTGTGTGTGTATGTGTGTGTGTGTGAGAGAGAGAGAGAGTCCCCGTGGGCAGACCAGACCCAGTGGCACTGACGCAGGCCATACCATTCAGGCTTGTGATGTTTATAAACTCATCCCTATCTCCAAGCCTGACCTCCCAATCACACTAGCTCCCTGCTTGGCATTTAGGGCCAGGTTGTGCAACCACATCTCCAATGATGCTTGTGGACACATAGTAAACAAGTATGTACTATATGTATGTACTGTATCTACGTACTGTATGTGTGCATATACAGTGTCTTTTCTTTCTTTTCTAACTCCCCCTCCCCTTCTCAATTCAATTCAATTCAATTAAATTCATGCAAGATTTATTGGCATGACAAAAATGTTTTTGCATTGCCAAAGCAGAACATGTCAAGTTTACATGTTACAATGAATAAAAACATACAGTACATTCTAGGTTGTCAAATAACAGACCCTTCTCTCTCTCTCTCTCTCTCTCTCTCTCTCTCTCTCTCTCTCTCTCTCTCTCTCTCTCTCTCTCTCTCTCTCTCTCTCTCTCTCTCTCTCTCTCTCTCTATTCCTCTGGCTTATTCCAAAAAGAACAGCTTGCACACCTCATTAGAGTGAAGCACTGCCCAGCGCAGTATTTCAGTCTTTCCCCCTGGCTGGCAGCTAAGTAAACAGCTTTAAATGGCTACAGAGTTGACCGCTGGCCATGTCCTGGCCTCTGGACATGCTGTTGTGTCCATGCAAGTTACATACAGTATTACCCATAATCCACTGTTGTTTTAGTGCTTGGGCTTCTGAGATCAGCTAGTAGCCGCAACTTTAAGCCTTATTGACCACAAATGGAACTCACAGGAGAATCATATTGCTTTGATGGCCAATGATGATAATGATGATGATGGTAATAATCAATAAAGATGGTGATATGATTGCTTTAAATGGCAAAGTAATTTATATCTAAAGGTATACATTTTGTGAGATTGGTGAGTTAGGTGTGATTTCATTTTATTTACTAATTTACGCTTTTTCGGATTCCATCTTTTAGAGATTGATGGGATGATTTGGTAAGAGGATTTACCTCTCAAAGTATGATTCATCCTAGCAAAGCTAGTAAGATATTTTGTGAGAGACAGCATACTAAGTGTTCCCAAATGTACCCATTTAAAAACAAAACAAAAAACAGAGAGGTGTACTGTACTGTTGGTTATATGACATGTACATCATCACTGTCCAGGGCTATGTATGCGACATATCTCAAAGATCCTTCTATGTTAATTCTGGGAAACTTTGAAGCTGAGATTTGCTGCTGATGCAATGTTGCAGGAGAGGTCTGGGCTACCAGAGAGATCATTTACTGATGAGGGACATGTGCTATTGATTCCACTCAAATCGGTTAGCGAGCGCCTGCAGACCTGACACGGTTAGCCTCTGATTTCATCTTTTCAAATCCAATTTCATGAGCACCAAATGCTAAGTATAGACCAGGCTCACGACAACTTCACATCCAGGTCAGATGGGATCTGTGGCAGAGTAGACAAAGGTCACTTATGTCAACGTTTATGTTACAGTAAAGAAGTTGTAACAGGTCCAGATCCTCTGCACATTCTTTTGCCAATTTTGTTAACATATTCTAAAATTTAAAATAATTAAGAGGCGTGTGCTAATTTGCTCTAAATAGACAGCTATTTGGCCAATTTGAAACACTCATGGCATTATTAGCATTAGCATTTGCTAATAGTCAAAGCTGAGGCTCTAAAGACAATCAACAAGCTAGCTTTACAGGCAACAAATAGCCTGTGGAAAAACATGAATCAATTTGAAGGGCTGTGGCTGATGTCTTTCCTCGTATTCACTGACCTCTGTCATAAGATCAACATCACTGTGTCATGCTCCTGTTGAAGTCATACACAGCTTTCTTGACAGATTAGAGCAAATGATGAATGCTCATTACTACTAATGACTGTGGTATCTACACTGCTGCTACATTTTTGCATTTAACAGTCGCTTTTATAAAAACCAACTATCCAATTATAACATCGGTGCTTCCTTAAAGCAACTTAGGATGTTGTTGTTAGGGTATTACAGTAAGAACCTTGCGTAAGGCATTCAGACCAACAATTTATAGGCTAGCATGCTAACTGATTTTCCACCACCACCCTTACATGGTTGTGGTAAACCATGAAAGCAACAACCTACCTCAATCACAGCACATCTTGCTGTCAGTCCCATTACAGTAAGATAGTATTTTATCTTTTGTGTTACTTTGGCTTTGACAGACAGACAGACAGACAGACAGACAGACAGACAGATAGATAGATAGATAGATAGATAGATAGATAGATAGATGGATAGCAAAAGTGAATTCAGGATTTCTGGGCCGACTGGTATGATGGTGTGTGACCTCCTGACTCCTCTGAGTCTCACACTCACACACTCTCAGACTGCTTAGCAATTTCTCACTTGCCTTACCACTCTGCTGGAGGAATTCTGTTTACTGTGTGTCTGCCCTTCACGGCCTTTTCCTGGTAAAGTATGACCCCCTGCAACATGTACACACAGACACACACACACCGATTATACACGCTCACACACACACACACACACACACACACACACACACACACACACACACACACACACACACACACACACACACACACACACACATTCTCCTGTTCCCTCCTTGTTCTTATCAGTAAAGCTTTAGAGGTCCTGAAAGAGGCCCCCATAAAACTCACTTCCTCCATGACCTGTGTTACTGTAACGGGTGACGATACATCCGTCCTTTCTGTGACCTGAGCTTTTACCGAATCCTGACAGAACACATCTAAGAATATACAGACGGAAGGATTCTATGTCTGAAATACCTTTCTATGTTCCCACAAGAAATTGTTCCCACAATGACAGACCTCTGCCAGCTAGAAAGCTCCCATACTTAGGGTTGATTCACCTACAAACAATATTTTTTTGGTGAAAGAATTATTGTTTATGAAGAAATCATTGTACAGTATTTTTCATCATTGGGTTCTCATTTTCTGAAACCGAAAAGGTTCTATTGCTAGAAAAGCAATAAGCTGGGCCATTTCTGTTTTGTGGTTAAAGATCTGTTAAAGCCATTGCACAGAGTCAATCAATCCATATCCCTGTTATAACCTAGATGGAAATGGCAGCCAACGATAACTTATGATGGCAAAGGAAACTTTTGGTTGTGTATTCCTTTTTCCTCAAGAATATAAGTACAGGTTGCACTTTATAATCACTGTCAATATATTGACCTTAATAGCTATCACATCTAATATGCCTGTAGCACTACATGTACTGAACTACGTGGGAGGTGTCTGTGTGTGTGTGTGTGTGTGTGTGTGTGTGTGTGTGTGTGTGTATGTGTGTGTGTGTGTGTGTGTGTGTGTGTGTGTGTGTGTGTGTGTGTGTGTGTGTGTGTGTGTGTGTGTGTGTGTGTGTGTGTGTGTGTTCTAGGCCCCCCTTTCTTTTGCGTGTTGATGATGCAGTATGTTTTTCAGACAGGAAGAGGGGGGGTCTAGGCTTTGTTCAGGAACTTCCTCTGACAGTAGGAAGTGTTGACACACACAGGAGGTCTCCACGTCTCGACAGGCCCAATAATAGGCGGAAAAATGTCTGTCAGGAGGCGAGATTATAATGGCTTGAGCACACACCACACATACAAAACACACACACACACACACACACACACACACACACACACACACACACACACACACACACACACACTCAAATGCAAACGCACTCAGCCATTCATCATTTCAAAAAAACGAGACCATTGACTGACTATTTTCATCCATTGGTATTTAGCACTTGCTGGGTGAGTCATTTTTCTGCCCCAGGGGTATATGTCAGGATAGGGGCTTTGACGCTGTGTGTGTGTGTGTGTGTGTGTGTGTGTGTGTGTGTGTGTGTGTGTGTGTGTGTGTGTGTGTGTGTGTGTGTGTCGTCTCTGTCTGTCTCTCTCTCTCTCTCTCTCTCTCTCTCTCTCTCTCTCTCTCTCTCTCTCTCTCTCTATGTTTGTTTATTTGCAACTGAAAGACACTGATATGTAAATGGCAATCAACAATAACCGTATTCCTTTCTAACAGAGGTAAGAAACGAAGACTGTATAAGAAAGGAAAAGTGTGTGTGTATGTGTGTGTGTGTGTGTGTGTGTGTGTGTGAGAGAGAGAGAGAGAGAGAGAGAGAGAGAGAGAGGGAGCAGAGAGAGAGAGAGAGAGAGAGAGAGAGAGAGAGAGAGAGAGAGAGAGAAATGTATGTGTCATAATGCCTTTCTTAGGAGTGGAAAGTTGTTTTAGAAAAACAAAGTGATATTAAACAAACAAACTTTAGACCACTGTGCTTGATCACATCTAATCAGGGTTACTATCTGACATTTCATTTTAATTTAAAAAGGGTTGCCTGTGCCTGTGCCTGTTTCCAGTGGACAGATTAAAGATCTATTTATTATCAAATTTAATAAAGAAATCAAACTTAATATGTCCGACCTGAATTTAGACCATCATACTGAATGTTAATCTGCAGCTTTATCAAATTGACATTTATATGAAATTGCTTATCTTTGCAACTGCAAGCCCAAAGTAGCTTGCAGTTATCTTCATATAGTCACATTAACCTTGAATATTTTAATCTGCTGAGATAAAACTGAAATTTAGGGTCCTGAACCCATTTCAGAATTTATTTATAGTAAGGAACAGAAAGATGAAAAGCTTTGAACGTGTTTTGATGTGGATTTTAATTGGGAAGTATTCAGGCATTCCACGTTAATAAGTAAAAACAAAGGAACACAAAGCAATGTTACCATAGGACTTTGTTTCTCCTCACAATACGGTTTAATTTGTTTTAATTGTTCCTCACCAACATACATTATGTATAGGCTATAATTTATTATGTTGCTTATCTGACAGATCTAGTCACTGTGCTTTGTGTGGTGTGAGACAATAGTCGATTATTGCTTTTGGAAGGCGTGCTTTGTGTTCATATTTCATGTTTATTTTGGTTGAGGGGTTACCTGGGGGGCTGTGCTCTGTCCCACAACCTCACAAGACGGATTTGAAAATGTCTGATGATAACAATCTTTGAGGGCTCACTGCCAACTGCGCTGAGCGTTGATTAAAAGAAAACAAATATTAACTCTGGGTGCGTCTCACGTGAAAGAGATTGTTTTTTCCTATGCTGCCAAACATTCCCCACATTTGACCTATGCATAAACACACAATACATATCAACACATACACTCTTTGTCATGCACATATTTACAAACATGTATACAATATACTGTATGTTATGCATGTATACTGTACAGTACACATGCACACACACACACACACACACACACACACACACTTGTAAAAACACACTGGAGAAACTTGCTTGACCTAGATTTTGAAGGCGCTCCAACACCCATCCCACTTCTATGAGCAACCACCACCCATGTTGACCACCTTGGTCTTCCAAGAACCCCATTGTTGTAAGTGTGGGTGGGTGGCTGACCTCCCTTACTCTCCCAGGAGAGCTGCTTTGTGTTTGGGCTCAGGGGACCCAGGCCATCCGGTAAAAACCAACCTCTGAAGCATACAGTCATGTCAGGGAAATATCACGAGAAGGTTGCTCCGTCAACGTGCTTTAGTTGCTCAGGTGGACAATATGAGCAGGGGGGATTGAGAATACAAGGACACCGCTGCGGCTGTGCATAGGGCCTGCTGAGATAGTAATAACTTACCTGAGGTGCTACTGAAAAGAAGTCATTGCAGAAGGTCAGTAATCTGTGTGTGTGTGTGTGTGTGTGTGTGTGTGTGTGTGTGTGTGTGTGTGTGTGTGTGTGTGTGGGAGAGAGAGAGAGAGAGAGAGAGAGAGAGAGAGAGAGAGAGAGAGAGAGAGAGAGAGAGAGAGTGTGTGTGCCTGTCTGTTTTTCTCACTAAGCCACTCACAATGACAACCGAGTTCTGCTCGAGGGCACAGCCTGGGGCCGGTTGTCATGCGGCCACATTTGAAAGGGATGGGGACAATGTCACCCACCGAGAGGCACGGTAGCTTGGGGATGCCTTTTCTCTGCACCAACCCCGTGTGCTGACATTACAGATAGACTTTGAGGTTGATATTAGTCAGACACAACCAGGACAGGAGAAGAGTGGAGAGGCACTCAGTGGTGGCGTTATAGAGGAACTCAGAGGGGCAGGTTCTTATTTTGAATCAATTTTTTGGGAAAGTGGCTTTGGCTTTTGTTGGAAGTGGGGTATGTTTGTCAGTTGCTTCAGGGCTAGTCACCCTTGAAGAGCCCTTAAGGTCGGGCTCTGGCTCTGTGTGTTGGTTTTGGAGCAGAGGAAGACAATCCGAAGAGATGGCTGCAAAGGAGGTCAGCCAAGAGAAGATAAGGGATTGTGTCATAACCCTTCAATTTGGCCTGTTTTTGACCCCCCAAGAGGTGTGTTGAGAGGATGTTGCAAGCAAAAACCAACCTTCAATTGAACTTTTAATATTTGAAATCACATATGGATGTGAAGAGTTAATTCTGAGCCAATGATCACAGATGAAGGACTTAGTCATTTTTATTTATTTATTTATCTTTTTTTATGCAAGTCAAACAATCCAAACTTGAAATCATATGATGAATGTAAACACTCCTTGAACTTAGCTCTTTGAGTGTTTAATCCAGTGAAATGGCTTTGTTGGGTCTGCATCTGGTTTCATTTGCCAGTCTCATGACTACATGAGGTTTAATCAGCTTCTGCACTGATCCCTCAGTCCTTTAGTAGTGGTGGCTAGTGAGCAGTGTTGTTACTTTGAGAATATTACCATAGCTAACATAGTGTAACTAGTTCAATTACTTAAACAAAGTAATGTGCCTAATTGCATTTCATCCCTTTTTGATTTGGTTAACCTTACAGTGTTTCTCAATAGGCTACCAGTATTGGCAGATGTACGATCAAATTTACAAATGATCAAATTATCAAATTTCTCCAATAATTTAGACCTCTGTCCGATGTACAATCAATAATATTTAAAAAATCTCATGAAGTAAGATAATTTCAGATTTTTCTTTTTTTCACTCATTGTAACCTGCATAGAATCTTTGTATCCCTCCCTGAGCCTTTGGGTATTATTGGCAGGCTGTCTGCAGGTTACCAGGCACTCCTGAACGCTCTCTGGCTTAATGTTAGGGACTTTTCCCTTGTTTGAATGACATGTTTGATAATAACAGGTTATGTTCGCATTGAATACAGCCTTGATATATGATGATCATTTTTTTTTGGAAGATCAGAGAGCGAACTGAGTGGAATGGTAAATCAAGTTGAGTTGAATGGTTGGGAAAGCCTGAGTGCACAAAATAGGTGCGTTTCATGCCTTTGGATTCTCCTCCATGAGCAATCACTTTTAGCTTTTAGTATGATACTTCATTTTTAGCTTTTAGTATGATACTTCCTTTTTAGCTTTTAGTATGATACTTCCTTTTTAGCTTTTAGTATGATACTTCCTTTTTAGCTTTTAGTATGATACTTCATTTTTAGCTTTTAGTATGATACTTCATTTTTAGCTTTTAGTATGATACTTCAACATTTCCAATCTGGCAACACTGCTCAGAACTGACTGCTGTCCAAAGTCTTAACAACTCCCTCTACACGGCCACAGCAGTGTTGGACTTCAACACCTCACCATCACTAAATCTATCTCACTACTGTGAGGTCATGCTCAGCTTTCAGGAGCAATGCCTGCTAAATCTAATATTTGAACATTAGACATTAACACTTGGAAAACATTAGTGAAAAAGCAGAGTCTGTTTGTGTGGGATTGGTTTTGCTTATTTACGCCTGCTCATGCGCTGTGTGTGTGTGTGTGTGTGTGTGTGTGTGTGTGTGTGTGTGTGTGTGTGTGTGTGTGCGAGTCATAGTTTGTGTGTAAGCTACACACAAATGCACAGATCCACACACATACACACACACACACACACACACACACACACACACACACACACACACACACACACACACACACACACAACTTTACACATTTTCCATGCAGGGCTTGGCCCCCTTCCACCCTGTGACACTGACTGATGGGTCGAGGGCAGGGGAAGACATGGACCCTGTCACCTCCTCACCTCTCTCCTTCTTGCCATCCCATCCCAGCCCTTCCTCACACACACACACACACACACACACACACACACACACACCCTGTTTACCCTGTCACTGATCCCTGGGCTGTTGGCTGGGGGGGTAAGCTCTGCACTCTTTGGCAATGAAGGTGTTATTCTTCCTCACATATGAACTCATTCCACCCCCCTCCTCTCTCTCTCTCTCTCTCTCTCTCTCTCTCTCTCTCTCTCTCTCTCTCTCTCTCTCTCTCTCTCTTCTCTCTTTCCCTCCTCTTCTTTTTCCTCTGTTGCTAGTTTACCCCCTCCCTGTCTGTTGCTATATTTAGCCATCCGCTGTTCCTCTGATCCTTTGAGCCGGCATACTGAGTGGGCCCTGCTGGGAGATGGGCCGTGGGGTCAGTGTGTGTGAAACCCCCTGAGTGTGTTTGTGTTCGGCTTCAGCATGGGGTGGAGTATGGCTACACACACTCACACTCACACTCACACACACACACACACATACTCATGTATACTCAGACTCACATTTGCACTCCATATTACAGAAACACGTGTGTAAACATACACACTCACACACATCCACACACACACACACACACACACACACACACACACACACACACACACACACACACACACACACACACGCCACGCCTTCTCTCCTCTTGACTGTCAGCATATTATCATTAGTAAAATCATTCAGTCATCCCCAGTGTTATCATTCCTCTTGTCATTATTTTTGTGGTATATGTCCTATGTATATGTCATTCATGTTTACACCAACCATCATGAAAACATTTTGGTGATTTGGTGAATTACAGTTATCATTTCTACCTATATAAGACCTCTGACATTTTTCAACATAGAATTGCTTTTTCGTAGTTTCATTTGGTACAACACTGTGAAAATCCTTTGATAATTCATCAAACAAAGTGATGGTGGAAAGATGCTACCATCTGCCCCCATAGTATACAGTAGCTAGCTTGTAACTGAACTGACTTTCATCTTTCTTTTACAGAATTAAACTGCAAAAACTATAGGTTAAGACTTGCTGGAAATCTCCTTTAGGGCCAGAGATTCCCACATGAGAATGAATTTGTTTGGACAAGGAGAGGGGAGGCTTGTGAGAGCTTCTCCTAAGCTGGTCCGTTCCCACGTGAGAGAGTATTTTGATATGATCGCATGAGAAGGCTTCACACTGACAGTCAGATTGTATTCATAGCCTCAGTGTGCAGGGCAAGAATAAGCAATTGATAGGAGTGCACGTGTAAATGCATGCACACACACACACACACACACACACACACACACACACACACACACACACACACACACACACACACACACACACACACACACACACACACACACACACACACACACACACACACAGACACACACACAGACACACACATGTTGTACATACACACACACACACACACACACACACACACACACACACACACACACACACACACACACACACACATGTACACTGCTGGCATGTAGTCTGTACAACAGCGTGATAGGGTCCCTATGTAAATGATCAGGAAGATCATGTGTCCTATATGAACCCACAAACACCACACACACACACACACACACACACACACACACACACACACACACACTGGCATGTACAGTACAATAGGATGTTATGTGGATATAAGGCTCTAGTGGGGGGCCAGTACAAGTCACTGTGTGGTTTCCTGCATTCCCACCCCAGACACTGTGAGATGGTATGCACACACACACACACACACACACACACACACACACACACACACACACACACACACACACACACCCCTTCTCTCCTCTCTCTCTCTTTCTCCTCCTTTGAAGGGCTGCCACATAGCTGGGTGTTAGTGTGACTGTGTTTCCTGCCCAGTGAAAGACGATCAGGCCTCAAAGAGGCAGAAACTGGATCTCTCCCAAATTACCCCAGTCCAGACCTGTTGCCCCTCCACCACACACACACACACACACACACACACACACACACACACACACACACACACACACACACACACACACACACAATCAGACAGCACACTGATTCCCGCTTTCCTCTCAAGCATAGAGAAAAAAATTAAAACCCTCCCCCCACCCGCCTGGCCTTATTATGCTGGTCCAGAGAGGTGCGGCTGAGGCAGGGGGTCAGACAGACATTCTCTCTCATATCTCATGTTTCCCAGTGCTGCTAAAACATGTGCTCTGGCTCTGCTGGCCTTGGACAAGCATTGAGCCTCATACATGTGAAAACAAACAAAATATGCAGGAAAAAAGAGCATCCATTCTTTCCCTGCTTCCATACCCTTGATTTCATCTGTTGTAACTAGTGTTGTCAAATGATTAAAAAAAATAATCTGATTAATCACAAAATTTTTCAAAGATTAATCGTGATTAATCACTTTTAATCACAAAATGTCCTCCAGTAAGAATTTGGATGCTAGAATATATTGGATCCTTATTTTGCCCTTAAAAGGCCCTGATACTAAATAGTTGGCTTTGTTCGTCTCAAATGGGGCAATTCACACCTGTCCCCTACCCCGAAGGATTCGCCAAACATTGGACAGTCAGGAGCTAGGCCATAATCTTTGTATAGTTTGACTTGATAACTGATCCATTTTCTATCTCAAATTGAACATAATACATGCCATGAAAGTGGAACCATATCCATTAGGATTAATCAGAGTTAATTTTTTTTAATCTGAGTTAAATTTTTTGGATTAATCACGTGATTAATCAGTTAATTTTGCCAGCACTAGTTGTAACGTGTGTGTTCACTTTCAGCTGAAATGAATGAAATGGATATATTTGTAAAGACTTGGAAAGGGAGCATAAGTGAACATACACAAACACACACACTCACACACACACACACACACACACACACACACACACACACACACACACACCTACAACATCAGCAACTGATGGCTTCATGTGTGTACAGTATGGCAAGCAGAAGAGTGTTTTGCGAGGAGAGATACTGAGTACACTGAGTCC
>JAODXP020000008.1:7927879-7930379 GCA_027497455.2 Sardinella longiceps | reverse complement strand
CTTTCTCTCTGACACACTCAAACACACACACACACACTCTTTCTCTCTTTCACACACACATTGCGGCTGGAGTGAAGGATTACTGAGGGTCTCTTGCGGAAAATTCTACACTGGACTAGTGGACTGAGTTCCGCGCTTAACTGCCACCACCACTGCTTACTACTACTGCGGCTTGGGCTGCCGGTGGCCGGCCCGGGTTGTGTGTGTGTGTGAGCGGGGTGTGTGTGTGTGTGTGGGCCCGTGAGAGCGGCTGAGCTGGATGATGCAGACTGTGCTCTTGGTCCTTTGCCCACAGCTCAGCGCCGGCTCCGGATCCCAGTGCAGCTGCGACGTCGGCCCCGACGGGGACAAGAAGAAGAAGCCCAAGAACCTGTGAGTCCATGTGCATGTTCCGCTACACTCCTCTTCCTCCACCTTCTCTCTCCCTCTCTTTCTGTCTCTTTAATCAGCCCTCTTTTTTCTCCTCTCTTGTTTTCTCTCTTTCATTCTACCACTCTCTCTCTCACTCTCTCTCTCACTCTTTCATTCCCTAGCTCTGTCTCCACACCCCACTCCTCTCTCTCTCTCTCTCTCTCTCTCTCTCTCTCTCTCTCTCTCTCTCTGTCTCTCTGTCTGTCTCTATCTCTCTCTCTCTCTCTCTCACTGTCTATCTGTCTCTCACACATACTTTCTCACACAGACACACAATCAAAATATCTCATTATTTTTCATTTATCTCTTTTTCCCCTCATAATGTTGCCTCCTTTTTACTCTTTGTCTGTTGTTCCCTATCTTTTTATTTTCTTCTGTTCCCTTTGCTCTATCATGCAGTTGTGTAATTCTCACACTCGTTCACACCTTCTGTTTGTTGTTGAACTGTAGCTCTTTTTTTCTGCTATACTCTCTGTGATCCCTCCGTTTTCTTTTCTTTTCTTTTGTGGGGGTTTCTCTTTCCCGTGTCAACATTGTCTGCTCGTCACTGTTTACAGTCAAGGGTGTTGCTGTATGGGTGGTTTCGGGGAAAAGCTGGTTCACCCCAAATTAGCACCTAATCATGTAATTGCGTTCCCACCCGTTTGGGAGTGCTTAGCTTCATGGCTAGGCAGGCTACACCCTGAGGCTAATGCTATTCACGCTTCGCTAACAGTATTCCCTTGACACTGTGATTTAACACTGCAGCCCCCCAAAGCTCTGGAGAGCTCCCTTATCCTTTGAGATAGTGTATCTTACACTGTAAAGCCATCTTAAATGGATCTACACACACCCCACACAGTCTTTGAAGAAAGTTCCGTGTCAAATTTTTGAAACTCAAAGTGAGAGTGTTCTTTGGACTTTTGGAACTGCAAGCAAACGCCGCTCAGAGCTGGATTTAAAGGGTAGAACAGGTTTGAGCAACATCATAGGCATGTTAGATGGCAGGGGCACTCTGTCTTTCCTTTGTTTTGATTTCCTGCCCTGTGCTGAAAGACAGACTCACTCACTTAGCCTTTAAGATTAGAACACTATGGTCGAGATAAGACCCAGCCTGAGGTGAAGAAAATCGACAGTGTTTCTTTTTTTCATTTGTAAACAGTGAGCTCACTGGGTCATCAGTGATAATGATATCATTTGTTTAACGTGAGACTACAAGCACATGATTGTGTGACTGTTTAGGGAGAGATTGAAACTTCCATTCAGATGAATGAAGAGACTCTCCAGTATCTTGCTTATTTGTTGAGGAATTGAGGTTAGTTGCTTATTATATAAGACAAAAGCTTTTAATTCCTTTGTACTAAATGAAGCCAAGGTGGTCTGTAAAACTGCACTGATAGAAAGTTAATCATTGCTGTAAATAAAAGGACTTTAGTGATGGTAGAGACTGAGCATCTACACTATGTGGTCATGCCTGGTTGAAACTCTTTGTCCTTAACTGAGGGGCGAAAGGTGTAAATGTGTGAGAATGAGCCTCATCAAGACTTGCTGATGGTTTTCCACTCTCATGTGTTAAATTAGTGTGTGTGTGTGTGTGTGTGTGTGTGTGTGTGTGTGTGTGTGTGTGTGTGTGTGTGTGTGTGTGTGTGTGTGTGTGTGTGTGTGTGTGCATGCACGTGGGTGTGGGAGTGAGAACCCTCTGATTGATCAGCTGTTGATTGGGTTCTCCGCACCCCCCTGTCGCTCTGGATGAAAGGTCCCCTCACTTTTCGACACCCTCAGGCAGGACAATGGCCACTCAAAATGGCCGACACTTTCCTCTCCACTCTTCCCCCAACCCTACTCTCAGCATGCGGTCTGAGGTGGATTCCCAAGGCCGCAGAATGAGAGGTGTGGATGTCAGGGACATGCTTCAACAAGTCTTGGCCATCTACAAGGCCTCCACAGCTGGTTGTCAAATCCTAGTAATAGAACCAGAAGGTGTGTTTAAGTTTACAGAGATACACTACTTTATATGTGCTTTAAATGCTGCCATTATGAGTCAGTAAGGATGAAAGTGGAAGCTCACCTTGATGTATTTCTACAGTCAACCTGGCCTTTTTAAAACTTT
>JAODXP020000008.1:7920379-7925379 GCA_027497455.2 Sardinella longiceps | reverse complement strand
TTGTCCTGTCTTTAAGACGGAGGAGGAGAGGGTTCTAATTTATCAACAGATCTCAGCTCACGTGTGCCGACTTAATGCTTCTTGGCTTTCTCTTACTCTCTAGCCCCTCAATCTCATCTTTTTCTCACTCTGTCTCTCTCTATCTCTCTCTCTCCCTCTCTTTCTCTCTCTCCTGGCTAAGTCAGTTGTGCTGTGGAGCGAGCTGACTGTGCAGTGCAGCCCTCCAGATCTCCTCACCACAGGCCTGGGCTACCTCAGATGGCCTCATCCCTGAAGAGTGCCTAGAGTGCCTGACTGACTGACTGCTGGAGGAAGAGGGGAGGAGAGAGGCATATGTGTCTCCTCACCTCAGACATTCCTGAGCATATCGCTCACGAGACAGAGACAGGGAGGCAGAGAGAGAGAGAGAGAGGGAGAAAGAGGGAGGCCGGTGTTAGGCTGTGTTTGAGGTGTGTGGAGATGGTTGACTCTCCAAGTGATGAATGTAGTTCAGTTTTTTCTTTCTTTCAACTGGTATCCATGTAGCAGAGCAATGGTGACTACTTCTTGTTTGCCAGGAATCTGCGGAGAAGTGAGCAATCCAAGAGTGTATTTATTTAGAAAGGTCTTAATAATGCCCGCTCCGAAGCCTAGGTGGGTCCAGTGTATATCAAAACACACACACACACACACACACACACACACACACACACACACACACACACACACACAAATACACACACAGAGAGCGGCTTTATGCACACTCTTAAATGATTGGCTCTGCTTTTCTATCTTATAAAGTTTAAGTGTGTTATAAAACACATGGCCACTTGATATCAGCCACAGCTTGTTACTGCTTTAACTTTCCAGAAGGATTCACTGAGTGTGTTTACTGAGTGGTTCGTGCTCTAATGACTTACGCTTCTCGTCAGCACCCTGTTTACACCTTTGAGTGTGTGTTTTAATGAGCGAAACAACACACCTGGTTGTTTTTTTTTTCTGCAGGTGTGAATCCTGAATGAGGACACAGTGTTTTTGGTTTCTGCCTCAGTGGAGGGTACTGTAAATGCAACCACAGTAGGTTATCGGTATGCTTTATTAAACCTGACAGGCCATTTGGAGGTGACAGAGAGGTATGCAGGCCTGCTCGTCTTCACGATTAATTCTTTGTTTTGTTTTGTGTGGGTTTTTTTTTCCTATGGAAAGGTTTGGAATAGAGCCATGGCATACTTCCCCTGCCCAGGCCTGCTTGGGTGGATGTGTATTGCAGAACCACTGGAGTATGCAAAACTTATCCAAGGACTCTTTGTTTATTCTTTTGGGGAACAATGGCCATTATTGAAAAGTCACTGAAACCAAATTCAAAAACACACAAGCAATCAGACTTCTTTGCAGTGCATGCACTTCCCATCTCCCCACACTCAAACATACAGTAACCTATACACAAGTTTACTCT
Organism: Sardinella longiceps; assembly: GCA_027497455.2. NCBI lineage: Eukaryota > Metazoa > Chordata > Actinopteri > Clupeiformes > Clupeidae > Sardinella > Sardinella longiceps. The sequence continues at coordinate 7,923,944 of JAODXP020000008.1, read as the reverse complement.
ATACAGAATAGAGCTCTCTTCCCAAATGTGAGAGTTTTATTACTCAGGCTGCAGTTGGAGTAGTGTGATAAATTAAATTAAATTAAATTAAATTAAATTAAATTAAATTAAATCAAGAGTCATTAATATCACCTGGGTATAATAAACATCATCATCATCATCATCATAGATATACAAGTAGACATAAATGAAATAAAACAATATCTAAGGGCAGTTCCACAGAATATTGTCATATCTGTCACATTCTTAATGGCCGTAAATAATATCATGAAATACCAAGAAATTTTAGTCATGTTGTAGACCTGACAAAAAGTCAGTATTCTTTGGAATTGCCCATGATAATAATAGAATTTAGAATACAATATCAAACGCAGCCACCCACACTCCCAAGTTATTGGCAGACATGTGCATTGTATGCAAGCTATTGAAAGCTCTTGGCATGTTGATTCTCCAGATGACACTCATCAACTCAAGTCAATGTGCCCAACGTGCCAGACGTCCATCAACACAATGGGGAAGCTCCGCCAGAGCAGACTCCAATGCAGATTCCCCTTTTGTTTTGGCCTTGAGTGAATCAGACACTCAGAATGCCTCATCCTCCCTCATGACAGACATCCATCAGTGGATGGAGGTGTTTCTGCAGTCTGCCACCACCATGACATTAGGGGTCAGGCCTACAATGATTGGACTGATTCACACAGAGACTCTCACATTCATCATGAGAAGATGAGACCACCATTAGTCAGACTACACTCTAATGAATATTACACTGTGCTCTTCTTCTTCTTCTTCTTCTTCTTCTTCTTCTTCTTCTTCTTCTTCTTCTTCTTCTTCCCATCAAAGGAATGCATTAGAGTCCAACATTTCTACTCTATTTCTACTCCCTTTTCTTTCTTGTTCCCCTGTTACTCTCTTTCTCTCTCTCTTTGCCCCCACCCTCCCTACATGTCCATCTCTGTGCCCAGGTGTCTGTGCCCGCTGTGCTGTAGGTCAGTAAACACAGTGTGGGGCCATTGTTGCCAATAGTGGGCATCATGGGTCATATTCGACTGGTGGGCTACTTAAAACAAACACTGCTCTAGAATCAACTTCAGCTTCTGCGTCAGCAACAGTTTGTTTGTGTATTTGACAATGTATTCTGTATTGTATTGTGTATTTGATTAGAAGGAGAGAGAGAGAGAGAGAGAGAGAGAGAGAGAGAGAGAGAGAGAGAGAGAGAGAGAGAGAGAGAGAGAGAGGGAATTTTCTCTGTAAGAGAGCAAGCAAATTGATTTTTAAATTAGGTGCTGCTTGTGCAACTTGGTCTGCCTGGCATGTCTGGTGGCCTAAATTGGTCATTACCCTCTTCACCAAGCAGGACAAACAGCATTTGTGCACCTCAGTGTGCCAAACATTAGCTCCCCTGTCCCAAACACACTGAAGCACATTGAAGTGACACACACCGGTTCTAAATCTGTCACAAAAGGAACCGCAGGAGAAGTTAGAACCTGTAGAAGGAAGGAAATGGATCAGTCAAGGATGAAAGCTCTTGAGATGAGATGATAGCAAGTGTCTGTGTGTGTGTGTGTGTGTGTGTGTGTGTGTGTGTGTGTGTGTGTGTGTGTGTGTGTGTGTGTGTGTGTGTGTGTGTGTGTGTCAGGCAGATGAAAAACAAGCAGACTTGCCGACAAGTCGCCTTGGGGCCTATAGTTTGCAGAGACAGACGGACAGAAGTATTATGGGATGGAACAGCTGTCTTCCTGACAGACGTCCAAGCAGTCAGGCCCTCTCTCAACACCTGCTACTTCACACACACCAGGTGTGTGTGCGGGCTTCCCCTACTACATGCCTCGACGTGAACACACACACACACACACACACACACACACACACACACACACACACACACACACAAGTCACTTCTGGACAAAGGCTATATTATATACACATATAAAGCAGAAAAATAATAATGTTGATGTGATACAGTCTCAGTTCAAAATGGCAACCTTCCCTGCAGCAATGACAGCCAAGAACAGTCCTACTGTATATAAAAATGTGATCAGTGGAATATTCTAGCATTTTATTGAAGCTCGCCTAGCAGAGCAGATCATGTCTCCCTGTTTGGTGCTAAGCTAAGCTAAGTGTTTGGCTAGTTGCTGGAGCTGCTGTAGGCCTGTCACTGTCACCATGCAGTGTTACCTCACAGCTGTCACAACACTGGTTCTCACTGACCCCACGGCCGCCTCTGAAGTGGCAGTAAAAGTTGTCAGCGGTCGTCTCTTGTCTGTGTTTGTTGTCGTTTGTTGTGCTTGTAAAAGAAAAAGAAAAAACAGCTTTGTGGCAGGCGACCAGGCCTCAGTTAAAGATGGACAGGGAAAATGAGCCAATCCCCTCAGCAGGGCAAGCGTGTGATTGGTAGAGAGGCCAGAGCCCGCCTCCAGGGGCCCCTCAGCACTATATAAAGCTCAGAGAGAGCTGAGGGAGGCCAGAGGAATGTGATCGCAGACCACCCTACCCAGGGAGCAGACCGCTCTGAGACTACCCCCTGCTATACGGCAGCGTTGACACACGCTCACACACACACACATACATTCATGTTTCACACCATGGTGGATTTCTCCGAGAGGTATCTGGAGAGGTAAGAGCACCTGGGTTTTGTTTTCAGTCTTTTCTCTCTCATTCTCTCTCTCCCTCTCTCTCTTCATCTTCTGTCATCATGTCTTTCTTTCTCTCAGCCTTGAGAGGTTTGTGTCAGTAGAAGGGAAATGAGGTGAGGGAGAGAGGGAGAAAGAGAAACAGAGAGGGAGGGAGAGAAAGGAAGAGAGAAGTTTGACTCTGGAGATTGTGCTGAACCCATTTAACCTAGTGTTAATTTTGCGCTGCACTTTTGTCTTTTGACTTCTATGTTCCCATGTGATTTGTGGGTCATGTATACTGAACCAGTGTGTGTGTGTGTGTGTGTGTGTGTGTGTGTGTGTGTGTGTGTGTGTGTGTGTGTGTGTGTGTGTGTGTGTGTGTGTGTGTGTGTCTGATTAATTGAAGTGAGGTGTGTATAGGTTCTTTGGGACAGTGTGTTTTCTTCTTTCTCAAGTCCTGAGGTTTTACCCTCCACTGCATGCTTTGTACTGTATGTGTTTTGGTTCAACATCAGAGAGGTTGTGCATGTTTGCACTCTCTCCAGTGTGGGCTAGTTAGTAAGGATTTCCACAACGTGTGTGTTACTTTTTCTTTTTCTTTTTCGTTTCTCCACATGCGCTTGCTGTTAAAACATGACGCTGCAGGCATGGAATCAGTGTGTCAGCTCCAAATGACTTAAGCTTGGTGAGACTTGAAAAGAAACAGCCATAGAGCTGTAGAGCTTTAACCCGCTGTTTGTGTTGATACCTTTATGTGGAAGCTGAGACGTCATAACACACACACACTCACACACTCACACTCACACACACACACACACACACACACACACACACATACACACTCACACTCACACTCACACACATACACACACACACACACACACACACACACACACACACACACACACACACACACACACACACACACACACATACAGGCTGGTTGGCCC
>JAODXP020000008.1:7902879-7910379 GCA_027497455.2 Sardinella longiceps | reverse complement strand
CCACCAAAAGGGGGGCAAAAAACTGTATTTATGTCGAAAGAAGGTATCTTAGTTCCGCTCAGGTTGGCTTAGATGACTAGCGGTAGTAGCGAAATTAGCGCTATGGAAATTGTGTCTAAGAGCTCCACAGCGAAGGGGAAATCTGATGCTGGTCTTAGTCAGTGTGGGTAGGAGGTGTGTGTGTGTGTGTGTGTGTGTGTGGTTGGGGCAGGATGCGTTAGTGCTCATTGCCAGAGCAAGTTAGCGCTCGCGGACAAGGACGTGACTAAACTCCCCCCTGGTTGCCTCAGCGTGTCTGGAATGGTGTGATTCACTCATGGTGTCAGCTGAAAGGGTTTCTTCTCACCTAAAATGTTGTTGCCATGGTTTTGGAATGTTTTACCAACTAATAACGAGCTTCTCTTCTCTTCTCTTCTCTCCCTTTCTCTTTCTTTTTCTACCTCTCTCTTATTTTTGATTTGGTTAGATGGACTGGCCGCGTTCAGAGCCTTCCTACGCACAGAGTTCAGTGAGGAGAATCTGGAATTCTGGTTGGCGTGCGAAGATTACAAGAAAGTTAAGTCCCAATCCAAGATGGCATCCAAAGCCAAGAAGATATTTGCTGAATACATCGCCATCCAGTCATGCAAAGAGGTAAGCAGAGACCACATGCACCCCATTACAATTTCTGTCCCCACGCCCTGACTCTGACCCTAGTCACCTGAACTCCACTAACTCAGATCTTATCAAAAATGTTACATACAGTAGATGACTGAGAACTGAACTGAGAAAGATGCAAATTTAGTAGAAAGTGTGTGTGGTACAGCACAAGCTCTTAAAGGAGATGTTTAAATCCAGTACTTCAGGTATCAATACTGCCAAACAGTAATTTTTTAATATTTTTTTCCTACCTTAAACTAACCTGTCTCAGGAAAATATTTGATCCACGTGAGGCACTTAGCAACTGGCAGTGTCCTTAGTCCATCATTCCAACTTTTTTGGGGGGCTCACCAGAGAGCAGTTAGCTATTGTTTAGTACCTATCTCACCAAAGATGGAAGAAGAGTAATGGGACTCAACCCCATCTAAAAGTGTTGTTCCCAGAAGGCCCTGACTTCAACCGTGGAGGATGTGAGGTCATGCCTGACCAATCGAGTCTGGCTTTATTCCCTTCCTTCCCTCCCTGGCTTGCCAGATCACTCCACTCCACTCCAGCGAGTGTTATTCATTTTTCCAGTGCCTGGAACAGACTCGTGGAAACTCAGACTGAAGAATCGGGAGTGAGAGAGTCGGGGAAAGGGGGGAAGTCCAGCTCCAATCTGTGTCCATGGCAGCAGCATAGTGCCTGTCATTTCAAAAAGAAAGAAAGAAACTACCAGTTCAGATGGTAAAGTACTTCCCAAGGTAGAGAAAGAAATCTAGAACAGGGACTGTTTAGAACCAGGTCAGGTACACACTGTCCGCTGTTGCTGGGGAAGATAGTGAGGTGGTGGTGGTGTTTCTAAATGTGTTTTGTGTTATGCCTGACGAATGAAAAGTAACCCGTCTGTGTCCTTTTTTTGTGTGTGTTCCAGGTGAACTTGGATTCGTACACCAGGGAGCATACCAAGGAGAACCTTCAGAATATCACGCGGTCCTGCTTCGACCTGGCCCAGCGGCGGATATTCGGCCTCATGGAGAAGGATTCGTATCCGCGTTTCCTGCGCTCCGAGCTCTACCTGGACTTGGTGAACCAGAAGAAGGCCAGCAGCGCATCCACCACCTCCTCGTCCTCGTAGGTGGCGGGAACGAGAGCACAGCTGGTGGAGAAACAGACACAGCAAGAGTGGGAACTTTCTCCCAGAGCGAGGGGAAGGAAGAAAGGAAGAAAGGAAGGAAGGAAGGAAAGGGAGGAGAAAGGGAGGAGGCCTTCTTCCTTTCTCAAGTTTCCGTTTCTTCGTCGACTTCTTATCACCACCACCTTCATCATTGTCATCATCATCATCTTCATCATCATTTTTTTAAAAGAACGCCATCCTGTCTGAGATGCTGAGGGACAGTGGACAAAAAAGGTGATGGAACGGTGGATGAAGAGGAGTGGAAAGACGAGAGGAGGAGGGGAGGCGGGCAGTGTTGTTTACAAAAACGTGGACTAGAGAATGGAGAGATTGCACGGGGTGGAAAGAGAGAGAGCATAGATCCTTCATTCCCTCATGGGGTATGATGGAGAGATGTTGCCATGGTGACTGACATGAACATTATTGCTGTTAATTTTTTTTATTTTTTCATTAATTTAAGTTCTTTTGCTTTTTCCCGGACATGCTGGAGAGTGAGGGTCTGAGGAGACACTCCTTAAGACAAGAGAGACAGTCTGGCACTGTTTGCTTCTACTTCCTGTTTGGTTATTTGTTTGTTTGTTTTGTCTCAGCTGTTTATTCGTTTGGTTTTTTGTTTGTTGGTGTTGTTTCTCCGAGCCTCCTCTGCTCCCTCTCCTGCAAAGAGCAAGAGGTGGCGTCTGTTGGTACGACACGGAGACCACCACTCAGCTTGCTTCTTGCTGCTCACACACACACACACACACACACTCACACACACACACACCCGCTTTCCTGACAGTGTAAATTGCCATCTGAACCACCGTGGCAGGAGAGACTGATGCAACCATAACTCTCTGACGTGAGCTCTACTGAAAAGCAAATAAACAAAAACAGTAACAACGAAAACAAAAAAAAAAACAAAGCCCACAGCAGTGCAGCTTGACACCCCATTCTCTCCTTCTTGGCCCACGATGCACTTGTTTTTTTATCGTTTCTTTTCCCCCCAAGCACAGCGTTTCCTCCGCAAAACGTAGCTGCAGCCACCGCCACCCTCCCCTCTCTCACAGCGGGGATAGCAAGGTTGCAAACCTGTAGCTGCTCATTCCTGACTAAAGACTATAGCTGGTCAGAGCTCAGAGAAAAGAAGAAAAAAAAGAATGACAAAATCAAAACAAACCCACATGAAATGGATGGATGTAAAGATGAATGGATGAAAGGATGGATGGTTGGATGGATAGATGGACCAAACTGTGGGAAAGAGGACTGCCACACTCCCTCCACAACCCTCCACCCCTTACCCCTGGACATGGACCATCTGCCTGTCTGTAAAGACTTAAGACTGCACACCCCTTGACCCCCTGCTTGGCTTTGGTCCGTAGAGCCGATAAGCAATCCATTGTAGCTCCCTGCAGAGCTTGACGTGGCAGTATTCTCAGGACTCTAACGCACTCGACTATGAAGCTTCCCAGCTTTTCTTCTTTTTTTTTTTTTTTTTTTTTTTACAAGTTAAGAGGTTTGTCTTGTTATGTTTGTATTAGGTTCAGACCTGCACTCCATGGACGACAGGGGGGCAAACTAACTGCCCTTTTTGACTTTTGAGATAGAGTAAGATAAAAGAGAGGTGAAAAGACAGAAAAGATCTAAAAAATGCTTTACCTGTACAAATGGTTTTGCCTATTTATTATTATTTGTTCTGACCCCTGGCTGGATGCACCTCCCTCTGGCATTCAGCTGAAAGCTCCTTGTTCCTTAACCACAGACGCAGGTCCGTTCACCAGCAGCAGCAGGCACTGGGCTGAATCTGGCCCCCAGATCTGAGCCACATCAGAGCCAGATCTCAACCAGATGACACCCAGCGCCCACTGCTGTGTGGATGGCTATCCTGATTTAAGTGCAATATGATTTTTTTTTTGTTGTTTGTTTTTTTTATCCTTCTGTTTTTCCTTTTTTTCATTTTGTTTTTGGATAAGTTTTGAAAGACAATGGATTGAACTCTGTTTTAACTTTATTTGTAAGAGTTTAGTTGCAAAAATTCAGCTTGAAGTTTGATTTACAGTTAAGGTAAATAAAACACAGACAAGAGAAAAGTAGACTCCTGATTTTAAACAAGTTAATATTCTAACTGTGTCATCCCTGGCAGCTGGCAGCCAGGGTTAAAAAGGATGTACATATAATTCTTAAATAAATAAACAAATAAAAAAGAATAAAAAAAATACAAGAACATGATGTTTCATGGGCGTTCCGTGAGACATGTCTGTATCTATGTACATAGGAGAGAGTCAAAGCTATAAAATGACATGTATTGTTTTAAACTTGGGGAGATGCAGGCGATAAGCCTGCTCACTCCTGGTCATACACTGCTTGTAAGGAGTTTTACAAAATGTATTTTATCATTTTCACTGTTTACAAGTCCAACGCATCTCCTAAGATAGCAAGCGAAAAAGAAAATAGAAAGAGAAAAACATTTGGTGTCATTTGCTCAAGTTCAATAAATCATTCAACTGGTTGAAAAATATCACTTTGCCTTCTCTCATTATTATGATATACCATTCTAAATACTCAAGCATTTACTTAAGTCAGCATGTGTGTGTGTGTGTGTGTGTGTGTGTGTGTGTGTGTGTGTGTGTGTGTGTGTGTGTGTGTGTGTGTGTGTGTGTGTGTGTGTGTCAGCACGTGTAAGTGTTTGGCTTTGTCTACATGTGTGCGTCTTGGCACGTGCATCAGGGTAGTTTTATTTAAATGACTGGACCCTACACTAAACTAAGCAGACACAGTCTGGTCATCTGGCCACCAAAGCCTTCATCCCTTTGTAAACAAGCAAGCCTGTGTGTGTGTGTGTGTGTGTGTGTGTGTGTGTGTGTGTGTGTGTGTGTGTGTGTGTGTGTGTGTGTGTTAAAAAAAGCCTGGCCTCTCTCCCCCAGCTGGGACTGACCAAGGCCATCTCATCAGAGCGAAACAACCAACAACAACAATCACTTGATAGAGTGAACAGGAAGGGAGGCGGAAAGAGGGAAGGATGGTGGAGGGAGAGAGAGAGAGAGAGAGAGAGAGAGAGAGGAGGAAAGAGCTGGGAGATCCGTGGGCAGAGTGTCAGTTTGAAGGACCGTTGCCGATAGAGACTCTAATCTCCTCTCACCAGCTGCCCATCTGCTCATCCCAAAACAACGAGAGAGAGAGAGAGAGAGAGAGAGAGAGAGAGAGAGAGAGAGAGAGAGAGAGAGAGAAGGAGAGGGGCGGAAAAGACATTAATAAAGAGAGAAAAAGACACTTTAAGTAAAAAAAAGTCCTCTCATCCTCACTCTTCATTCTACACACACACCCACCCTCTGTTTTTCCTCCTCCACTATCTCTATCTCTTCCTCTCCTGGTGTTGTTTGGCCCATGCAGGCCCAGCAGTGTCTCTCTGCATGTAGCTGAGCACAGGGGGCTTGTTTGGGCCTGGCCTGAGTCTGGCCTGCTTCCCCACATCCTCTAGAGCCGCTTCCTCTCCGAGAGAGAGAGAGAGAGAGAGAGAGAGAGAGAGAGAGAGAGAGAGAGAGAGAGAGAGAGAGAGAGAGAGAGAGAGAGAGAGAGGGAGGGGGGGGAGGAGGAGGACAGGACCTGTTTGTTTGGGTTGGGTTGGTTCGGGTCAAAGTGGCTCTGATGGAGGTCTCTATTTTTCAGCTTTGGTCTCATAGCCATTGTAGGACCCCTGGAGAGCCCTTTTGTGTGAGCAGGAACTGAGAATTGAGCCCCCCCTACCCTAACACACACACACACACTCACACACACACACACACACACAACACCACACGTGATGAAGCTCACGCACATGTCTCCTGATTTTCCCCAAATCAGAACCCCCCTGGCTCTGGCTGCACGATTGCTTTTTTATGACATTCTCTCCGACTCGTAAAGAGCGCAAAGTAATATAAAAAATCTGGGGACTCGTTTTCACAGATGCATGTGACAAATGAGAAATCCGGTGATGGCCAGATCTTCTCACCCCATTTATTATTGCTTTTACCAACATCCTCACATGACTTGGCCTCACACACTCACACACACACACACACACACACACACACACACACACACACACACACACACACACACACACACACATTTGCAATTCCTCTGGCCCCACAGACTTGGAAGGAATCAAAGCACCAGCAGCAGAGGAGAGAGGAGGCCCGAATCACACATGCATACATACATACATACATACACACACACATACACACACACACACACACACACACACACACACACACACACACACACACACACACACACACACACAGCAGAAATCATTCTGGTCCTACATCTCAGCTGCTGTTTGACTAATCCATCTCCCTCCAGAGTCTCTGGTCGTGAGCTCCTCTCACTGGGCCAAGAGTTGCTAAGGAGCCACCACGTCTCGGCTGCCATAGCAGCAAGCCGTGAGTAGGTGGTGTTGAATGTGTGTTTGTGTGAGCGTGTGTGTGTCTGTGAATGTGTGTATGTGTGTGACCGTGTGTGAGGTTGAGTGTGTGTGTGTGTGTGTATGTGTGTGTGTGTGTGTGGGGTTGTCTGTCTTTGTGGGTGTGTGTCTTTGCATATTTGTCAATTAGTTGTGTGGGTGTGTGTAGGCATGCCGCATGTGGGTGTATTTGTGTGAGTGCATGCATTGTGCATGTGTATGTGTGTGTGTGTGTGTGGGGGGGGGGGTTATAATGTAGGAGGTACAGGGGGTAGGGGTGTCCAGGTCAAATGTACATCACTGTGGGAGTAGTGGGGGGAGTCAGGCACTATGCAAGGCAGAGAGGAGAAAGGGGGGCGGGGGGTAATTTGGGGGAGGGACTGGTTGAAAGGATGGATAGATGGATGGATGGATGGATGGATGGATGGATGTGGCCACTTGTTGAATGTTCTACAAATTCAGCATGGCAACAGGGCAGATGGCTCAGACTGTGCTTGCAAACAGCTGCTGTCGCTCCTGGGGGTGGAACCCCTACCCCTCCCCTCCCCTCCCATCAGCCCCCACCTCTCTCCCACCTCCATCCTGCCCTTTGCTGCCCCCGTCCTGGATCTAAAGCCCCTCCAGTCTTGCCCCGGCCTGCCTCCCTGCCCACACTCCCACACAAGCAGGAAGGACCCCGCAGCAGGTGTCCGCTGAGCGCCTGCTAAGCTTCATTCACAGCTTGCGCAGGCACAAACGTAGCGGCCAGAGCAGCCAAGGCAGCGCTGTTTGTGTTGGGATTAATTTGGGTCCCACTCCCCCCCCCCCCCAAGCCCCCACACCCCACCCCCCTCGCCTCTCTCTTGTTTGTTCAGCTCTGGAGCTCCGGCTTTCTTTCAGATGTAGGGCCCACTCTGACAGGCTAAATTAACAAAGACGCACACACTCTCTCTCTCACACACACACACACACACACACACACACACACACACACACACACACACACACACACACACTCACACATACAGTGCTAGCCAAGCCAGCCAGTCCTGGTTCACACCATTCATTTAGCAGAGATTGGTTTTGGAGCCATTTGTTTCCATTTGCTCAGTCTTGGACAGGATTGGACCTCTCTCTCGCGCGCTCCGAGAGTTACTCTGGTTATGAGTTGAACAGCAAATGGAGACTGATCCTTTTTTGATGGAAGATTGTCTCCTTAGATCGTCTCTTGTCTATTACAGTTATTTTAGAGTTAATGTCTGAGTATGAATGTGTGTGTTTGCATGTGTGCATGTGTATGTGTTTG
>JAODXP020000008.1:7895379-7897879 GCA_027497455.2 Sardinella longiceps | reverse complement strand
TCAGACCTTATATTAATGCCTCCATTGCTGTCTGGATGACTGTAACCAAGGCTGCCTTACACCAGGTGTCTGACATCACATAGGGTGTGAAGGAGTCATCCTATCACAGCAGGGAATTGATCCTCTGACTGGTGACCTCACAATGCCTAGCGACCAATAGAGGCGAGGTCACGATGTCAGTGGGCTTATTTTTTGTCCACCCACCCACACACACACACACACACACACACACACACACACACACACACACACACACACACACACACACACACACACACACACACACACCACTGCCCATTTGGGAGGATCTTACATAACCAGTTTTAATCAAATATCCAGGAAAATGGTGGCGCAATCATTTTCTAGACAGGTCTGCCCACTCTCGTCAATATCCCTTACTCTGTCACACAATAACAAGACGCCACAATTAGGCCTCAGTAGACTGGATCTTAATCGTGTTTCATGGTCGGTCAGAAGGAGAAAGGGAAAGAGAATGATAGAGAGAGAGAGGGGGGGGGGAAAAGAAATACAGTGTGAGAAAGAGAGAGAAAGCAGATGGAGGAGAGAAAGAAAGAGAGCAACACAAAAAATGGAATGGAATTGTATGAGATTTGACAGTGGATTCTAGTCCTGGATTGAGAGAGAGAAAGAATCTAAACCAAAGCTATGACAGAGGTTTCCTTTCCTGAAATTATGTAATTCTTTCAATAATCACTGAAACCCTTCCTGTGTTAATTGCAATCAGATCTGAAGGAGGTCAATCAACTGGGGAAATGCTAAGATGATTAAATTAATAAGGCTCCAGGAAAATAGTGAGCTTGTGAATTTCTCTGATGAGCTGCTCAACTTTGCTTTCTCCGTTAGAGAAAAGCCACGTGGACTCAACATTTCTATGGTAAGATTACAAAGAAAGACACAAAATGTAAAAAAAGAAGGTGAATAAAAAGAAGTGGAGACAGGTTTGTAGGCCAGACTGATATGTGTAAAGGATGCCAACTAGCTCGGCTAACTGGTAGTAAATCCTCACAACCCTTATCCTTCAAGAATGCTTCTAACCTCTGAGTTTGAAGCCTGGGCTTTGCAGTGCGGACCGCCCTGGCTACATATGCATAGTTGCTAAGCAGTTAGGTAGTAATGGGAAATTGTATTGCAACAAAGTTGCCAACTTTAGCAGCTATGGTTTTGGGAAACAGATCTGTGGTTCTTCTGTGTGAGAACCAGACTAAATGTGGCCCATATTAAAACATAGCCTACTGGATTTCCCATTTATCTGAGCCAGTCAGAGTCATAGCTACAGAAGCTGATGTCTGCCCATGAAACTCCATTTCCTCTTCCCACTTATGACAAAGGGCCCTTTAGATTGTTATCACAAAGAGTGTTGTGCGCTTCTTGTGGATTTCAGGAAAGTTGAGCCTAAGTCCCAATTTGGCTGGCTCTGTTTTGTCTCCCTCCATCAGATATTTACACTGTGTTGAGTAACTGCGTGCGTAGACGGCTGCTAGTAAAGCACTGCACTGCACTGCTCTGCACCTCTCTGTTCTCTGAGGACATTCCACCCAGTCTGTAAGCTGCCTGCCGTCAGGAAGTGAGTCACTCCCAATTTCCTGCCGCCATTTACGTTTCTCCGTTTCCTCAGAATTTTACTTGTATGGATAATCAGAAACATATAGAGGCATATCCCACTCCCACGATCATCTACATAAAGATAAACACACACACACACACACACACACACACACACACACACACACACACACACACACACACACACACCTAAATAAACTACCTAAGAAAACCACTGAAAGACATCTGAAGTTGGTCCTAATAAACAAATTCTTCCTAATAAACAAACACAGAAAAATAAGCACATCTTCTCTTTTTCTCTTCTCTATCTTCTTCTCTCTATCTTTTCTCTCTGTCTCACCACGGTGTTTGCTTTTGCACTAGTGGCGGTTACCGTAAGGTGACTAAGAACATTCTGGTAGACGGCTCGAGTGCGAGGCCTGTGGACGTCAGCAGGGCGATGCAGACGTACAGGGGTATGCAAACAATCAGAGGCTGATGCATGTGGCCCTTAAGGAAGGGGGCCATGCCAGTTTCCTCTCTGTGCAATAGCCACCCCCACCCCCACTGTGTGTAGTCTACTTGTGCAGAGTTTTTAACATGGAAGCTGAATCACAAGCATGATGATACCGTTAACCAATGACTCTATTACCCATGCCTTATTGATTAAATACTTAAAAAAGGCTTTTTAACTACCGCACAAAAATGATTACAAAAATTGCAGTGACTGCATTTCTATGTTGCTTGCAGACTGTTCAGGTTTACATCGGGAGTAGCACCTTGAATTTTGTTGTGTTCATACACTGTATCTATGCAATGACAAATAAAGCTTCTATTCTATTCTATTCTATTCTATTCTATTCTATTCTATTCTATAACCGGTAACACTTTGCGGTAAGGGTACATGAATTATCATGAATTCATGCATGATTTCATT
>JAODXP020000008.1:7882879-7887879 GCA_027497455.2 Sardinella longiceps | reverse complement strand
ACACACACACACACACACACACACACACACGTACAGTAGAGGAAGACGATGTCATTTCCCGTTGTGAAGATAACTGGATTCTGACACAACTAATGCATCTCATGTGTCTTGCACGTGACTCTATCGCTGCCTGGCTTGTTTGTTTGTTGTTGTTGTTTTCCCCCTTAATTATTTTTCTTTATCAAGACTATATTTTTATCCAAACCGTGCGTCAAACATGAAACACGAGACTGGAGCAGACTGTGCATCAACAGCTTCAAGGGAAAAACCCTTCAGTCCTCAACGCATTGCTTTTGCCATTCTTAGGGCGACTAATTGCTCCAACCTGTTTGGGGCTGTTTGTTAGAAATCTAACGAGGGCATTCACACACACACACACACACACACACACACACACACACACACACACACACACACACACACACACAGACACACTTGTTAATGATGGGCACAACTCCCATTCCCTATCCACCCACTCCTCTGCATGTGATTGAGCCCATGGGCATGCGACTTGGCTAGCTCGTGATATTATACACAGCAGGAGATACAGGCGTATGCGACCCAAACTTGCGATTCATAGAAACCCATAGCTTTGGGGCTTCACCTTCCACTCCTAAATTAGCCTAGCGCTAGTGCTGCCTAGGACCTCTGCTCATTATGGCATTTTGCTACAGAGCTAGTCAGGATGCTATCCACAGGCTTTGCCATATCAACACACTACATAGCCATGACATGTGTGTGTGTGGATTTGATCATGTGTATGTGGGTCTTTACACCCCCCACACACAACTTTAGCTTTTAACTTTGTATATTATTTTATGATTATGTTTATTTGTTTATTGTATTGTTTATTGTACAGCTTTATGTTGATATTGGCCAATATGTGTATTATCGTCCCTATTTTACAGCTTTATCTATAGTATTTGTCTATGTCTACTTGTGTTATGTAAACTACTAGGCTACATGTTTATTTGTTAAGTGTATAGAGAGCTAACACTTACCAAAGTCTTGATGTGCTTTAAAGAGGTGAAATTTGTACAGAAAATAAGCTAAGAGCAGACTGAAGATCCGCGACGAGATGAGACAGTTTTAGAGAGTAGTTATGGCGGTGTGAATCAATAGCAGGTTGTTGCAAGCAGTTGCAAGCCTTCGCAAAAGATTTAACATGTCAAATAGCAGTTTCAGAGTTTTAGAACGTTGCAGGTTTTTTAAAACGTTGCAGCCCGTCTCGTTGCGGATCTTTGGTCTGTAGCCACCTTTAAGCTCTCAGCTCTGGAAAAGCATGTACTGGCATAAATTGACAATAATGGTGTTGAATGCAAAGCTCCCCCTGACTGTCTAAGCAGTAAGTACATGTGCAGAGTTGGGTAGGGGGCCTTAACCAGCTGGTGATTACAGGCCTTTTGGAGCAGACTCACGATCTTGTGCCTCCTCCTCCTCCTCTTACGCCTCTCACTGGCAGTGGGGCTGCTTAATTAGGGCCTGTGCCCATCGCGCACCTCTAATAGGTCTCTCTAACAGGCCTCTTCAGGCTGAGGAGAAGGGTGGACAGAGTGACAGCAGGTTGTGTTAGAACACAACATCTCTCCCAAGACACACACACACACACACACACACACACACACACACACACACACACACACACACACACACACACACACACACAGACACAACCTCTCCCCACACTATATCTGTGTGTATGTGTGTCTGTGAGTGTGTCTTTGGAGACATCTTGTTTTCTAACACAACCTGCTGTCACTCTTGTATATGTGTGTGTGTGTGTGTGTGTGTGTGTGTGTGTGTGTGTGTGTGTGTGTGTGTGTGTGTGTGTGTGTGTGTGTGTGTGTGTGTGTTAATGTGGCTCCTGCTCATCCTGAATCATGGCCTTTTAAAATTCACATCCCACTGTTGCTCCCACTCAACCAATTGTTATTCAATGCGAGGGACATGCTATGAACTTGTCACACACACACACACACACACACACACACACACACACACACACACACACAGAGAGAGAGAGAGAGAGAGAGAGAGTAATGAATGCAGGTTGGATAGTCTGTTCTTCATCCACAGGTGGTGTTGGTACTTTACGTGTAATGAACTCTATGGCCCTCAAACATAGAGAGCAGTATTATGTAACCACGGAAACACGCCTGTTTACCGTTTCATTTCCTCTGGTCCAAAAGATAGCTAATGTAAATTTGTGTATATATGTGTGTGTGTGTGTGTGTGTGTGTGTGTGTGTGTGTGTGTGTGTGTGTGTGTGTGTGTGTGTGTGTGTGTGTGTGTGTGATTTGATAACTGATGTGTGCTACCTTGGGTGTGTGTGTGTGATGTCTATGATCTTTGTGCTCTGATACCTTATGTGTGTGTGTGTGTGTGTGTCATGAGCACAGACCTGTGGCATATAGCTGGGAACATTGTGACATTATCCCTCATCCGTTGCCCTGAATCACCCCTTTAATCAGACTGCTGGAGAGTGTCAAGGAAAAGAACATCTGTTAGGACATATGGTAAGAGTGATGGCTACACACACACACACACACACACACACACACACACACACACACACACACACACACACACACACATACAGTATACACACACTCACCTGCTTGCTTGGTGTAGGTATATGAGTGAATGGCACATCTGAAAAAAGACAGATCAAACAAAGGATAAACTTTTCAAAAGAAAGAAAGAGAGCAGGAGTGCTGCATACATAAGGAAATTAACTCCTTTGATTTCTAGTGAATGTCAGTGAATATGCTATACCCGTGTTAGATCAACTTTTTGTTTTACTGGCCATGTACTTTGAAGGTAGTGCTTAAGAAAATGGCAAGCTGACAAAGACATTATGTCAACAAATCTTGCCATCACCAATAACAATGGGTGTTTCATAATGTTAAAGCTATGTGATCATAGGTCTGTTTTATTTACTGTAGAACGGGGCTGCCAAGAAACATATTTATAACTTACTCCCCTCATCATTAGCACTTGATGGCCAACCATATAGCCTAGGCCACTACAGGCTCCAAAGGGTAACTGTTATTGCAATGCCTGACCTCTGACCTTTTAGTGTACTTCCTGACCCCATCTTTAGTGTGTTGTAATCAGGATCACACAAATATGATATTTGTAGTTGATGGACCAAGGACTAAGATAGTACAGGACAACAATATATTAATACCACAATAGCCTATCACTTGTGAAATGAGTTGGCATAGTGATAGATATTGAAGGATATTGAAGTTGAAAATGACTAAACTGAATATTCTTGCTGATTGTGTGCCAAATGAGGCCTGAATCCGTTCACTGGGTCTTGTGATGCCTGTGCCCATGGGACTGTTGTCTGTCACCATGGTTACACTAAGAGCACAACACGGCCTGGAATAAATATCTCTCTGGTGTACAGCAGACCTGGAGAGCTTTCATTTGTATAAATAGTCTCTCTCTCTCTCTCTCTCTCTCTCTCTCTCTCTCTCTCTCTCTCTCTCTCTCTCTCTCTCTCCTTACTCTGAAAAGAAAGGAGAATAGCTCTTATCCAAAATACTTTATCCTCATCTGTCTAATGCAAGAAACATCTGTCTGTGTTTGTCAACAATCAGTCAAATTTGGCAGGCTACTATTCTTACTGATGGTGTTGTTTTATCAAACAAATACTAAAGATATTGTCAAATCAAGCCCAGTAACTGTCTGCCACTCAGTACACTCCCTGTGTCACATTCCTGATGTGGTGTCATACACCCCTCTGATGATTCCAAAGAATTAGGAGGGAACATCTGATGATTTACATGTTGCTTAAAGTTCGTAAGAACATGCCAACACATGCAACTCACGCTGAAAAAAGTAAAGTTGGAAAGTTTTTTTTTTTTTTTAAATAAATGTTGCCCAATTGTCCGGATGTCATCTATGACAGAATCGAAAATCAATCCTTAGGTGTAACACTGACATGGCCTCTATAGTTTTTTTTTGGTCAAACCTACTTTAATCAATAATTGCAAAACACACGGATATGCAAACATGCCAACACACGGCAAGTCAGGTTTGAAAAATGAAGGTGACATTTAGCCTATGCCTGAGTGTCTGAATATTATTGACATTGACATTGATTACGTTTGTTCAAAAATCAGGTCTACAATTACAGGCATGTCTTTTGTAATTTACGTGGCTGGCCGACATTTTATCATGAATTACAAAAAAACAAACTGTCTGCAATGCATCTTCAAATGTCACAAACTCTTGCATTTTTACAAATTGCAGGAGCCTGACTAAGTGATAAATATAAATATATTAGTGAAAATGGAATTTTAAATAATAAAAGAGTTCTTATCTCTCTCTCTCTCTCTCTCTCTCTCTCTCTCTCTCTCTCTCTCTCTCTCTCTCTCTCTCTCTCGTGTTCTTTCTTTATGGGCTGCCACCCATCTTTGTTCCCTTTCCCCCAGCTTGACTTCGTTTTTGGGCAACACATCTGGAATGGGACTGCACCCCTCCCAAATGGACAGTCCCTGCTGATAGAAAAACCTCCCTCCACAAAGAGAAATATTTAGATGGGACTTGCCAACGCCTATCAATCTTTACTTAATTGTGTAAAGTTTATCTTCCATCACGAAGAATGTGGTTTTTGGAGATAGTCAAAGAGAAAACTAGAGACCACAGCAGAGAAGTTTAAGCTGCCAGCCCTGAGACTGGACACACACACACACACACACACACACACACACACACACACACACACACACACACACACACACACACACACACACACACACACACACACACAGGAGCATATACTGACACATTATATACATGTGTGAACACACAATAAACACAAGTACATAAACACACATATGCACAACCACTCACACACATGTACACATTCATACACATACACAAATGTAATGACAGAGCCATATAAAAATCACACAGCCTCACATTATGCAAGTGCACAGACTCACACACACACACACACACACACACACACACACACACACACACAC
>JAODXP020000008.1:7872879-7880379 GCA_027497455.2 Sardinella longiceps | reverse complement strand
TGCATCAATAACAGGGACCACTAGCAATCTCCAGTAACGGGCAAGAGAAACCTGTGAAAGAACCAACCGGGCAGAGAGAGAGTGTCATTATAGTTCAAACATGTGTGTTTAATTTCCCCACAAACACCAGCCATGGAGCCACAGCTGGCAGAGTGAGTGAAGAGTTGTTTGACGCGAGCATGGGCAACCTTGATGACACAAGGCCTATTTCTGCACATGGCCCCCTCAAGTCTTTAAAACAGAGTTGGGCCCCTATTTTGTTTCCATGGAGACAGTGCACTGGGCAGGACCGTGAGTGAAACAATAAAGAAATTCATTGTTTGGTCGTAGAGGCTCCAACACGTCAGGATGGTTTATTTTAGCAGTTAGTCAGACCGAAAAAACTAAATGGAATAGGTGGATGAGGAGAAGGAGGAATAGAGGGAAGGGATGAAGAGGAAAGAAAAGAGGGAGAGAAGGACCGAGAGTGTGTGTGTGTGTGTGTGTGTGTCCATGCATTAATGTGTGTGTGTGTGTGTGTGTGTGTGTGTGTGTGTGTGTGTGTGTGTGTGTGTGTGTGTGTGTGAGAGAGCTAATTTGTGTCCATGCATTAATATGTGTATGTGTGTTGATAGGTGTGTCCATGCATTAATGTGTGTGTGTGTGTGTGTGTGTGTGTGTGTGTGTGTGTGTGTGTGTGTGTGGGTGTGTGTGTGTGTGTGTGTCCGACACTGTGCGGGTGTGTGAGTGGAATGTGGAATTTCAGTTGCCACTGGCACAATGTATTTTCCAAAATCTCTCCAAGTCAGTCTGACATCATGGGAGCTGAGCTCAGTCTCTCCTGTAAAGACCTGCCACTTGGCTTTGCCTAATGACACATCCAACTGCAATAGTAGGAGAGGCCCGGCACAGCATATGCACAACCCTCTACACAGCAAATAGGCAACATTACCCTCATTTGAATGGTATGTGCTCACTCCTCTAGTCCTCTACATAGTATAGTATAAATGTCTATACGTGTGTGTGTGTGTGTGTGTGTGTGTGTGTGTGTGTGTGTGTGTGTGTGTGTGTGTGTGTGTATGTATGTATGTATGTGTGTATATATATATATCTTTTTCCACTATTGACAATGTTTGGTAAGACGTGCCTATGAGCTCTTTCCAAAGCCTATAGCATGCATTAAATCCAGCGATGATGTAATGCTGACAGTGATCCACGTTAAATAGCTTGACCAAATTTGGTGAGTGCAGACTTCAAAGAGATTGGTAGATCTCTCTCAAAGCTGTGTGGTTTTCCACCATCAGGGCACATCATTCTCAGAGGGGATCTTCGTGAAAACACTGTCACAGGCGATTACAGCACCGACGGGTGAACACCCACACTGGAACGGGTGGCAGAGGCTGGTGAAAGAGGGGGAGACCAGGCCAACGCTGATGTCTGCTGATGATTTAACTTTGGCTTCCTAAACAGACAGATGCTATCAATGAAGGGTTTATAAATGGATCATCAATTTACGACGATGTTTTGTTCATTCAGTGTTTGGACACGTTTAGAAATACTGCTTGACTTTCAATAAATGGATATGACAAATGGGAACAAATCAAGTTCATTTGAAAATTCAGGTCAGATATGGATAAACAACGTCCTGAAACATTTAGAACAGATGACAAAAATGCAGTTAATGGACCACACTGTTTCCAAAGCCAAGTTTAGGCTCCTCACTATGATTTGAATATGAGGCATAAATATTGTGTGAGAACATTTTGAGAGTCTTTCAAAGAAGTGTGACACATAGTTTTCAGTACAAGAGGGTGTATAGATGTAACATTATTACTGCAATCATCAACATTGATAGTAATGCATCTTACATTTGTCATGCCTTTTGCACGTATAGTTTTGACACACATTGATTATGAGATGAGGTTGCTTCCTTATCCGGTGTGAAATGAACCTGTGATGTGTTGAAACATGATAACACGTACAAACTTGTTACAAACAAAAAGTTCTAACACGCACACACACACACACACACACACACACACACACACACATATAAATCAGCTAAGCATCTGTTACCCTCCTCCCCAGGTCATGGATGTAAACATGAGTGTTTTACAGTAAGTCTCTATTCAAAGAAACATGTGATGAAAATGGCAAGAGGTCCCTCAGCGAATCTCTGGATCATTGGATCAAAACACAACTCCTTAGAGGTGATAATCCTTCACCAAGTTTCAGTAAATGCCAACATGGAGTGTTGTTCATTGAAACTACAATTAAAAAATAGCTAATAAGGAGGCCATTGTATAGTGTGTATGTTATCTGTGTATACAAACTGAATGATTCATGCTTGAATGTGTATGAGTTTGTGTGTATGCACAATCATGTCTGTGCGTGTGTGTGTGTGCGTGTGTGTGTGTGTGTGTGTGTGTGTGTGTGCGTGTGTTTGTGAAAGGTACATGTATATGTGTCTGTGTGTGTGTGTGTGTGTGTGTGTGTGTGTGTGTGTGTGTGTGTGTGTGTGTGTGCATATGTGTGCATGAGTGTGTATGATCCTTATCTTCTGCTATACCATCCTTTTCCTCACACTCCAGTTCCCTCTCATCCTCTCCCTTGGGGAGCGCGTTAGGAGTCCTGTCAGTCAGCATCAAATCTGACGTCCACACCGACGTCACACAGCCAAGTCTCTTTAGTCCGCTTCACTCTCTCACAGGGTCTTACTGTATCTATATGCATGCACTCATACATACATAACGCCTTAATGGACCTATCACAGGCTGGCAGCCAAAGTAAATACAAAGAGATGGACCCTAGGAAGGAGACAGAGAGAGAGAGAGAGAGAGAGAGAGAGAGAGAGAGAGAGAGAGAGAGAGAGAGAGATGGACAGATGAAGAGAGGTTAAAAATAGAGACCTGAGTGTTTCTGTGATGGGGCCCTACGGATGTATGGGCTCATTAGAGAGCCTGCTAGTGTGTTGGCTTCCATTAAGAGGGCAATCAGTGTGTGTGTGTGTGTGTGTGTGTGTGTGTGTGTGTGTGTGTGTGTGTGTGTGTGTGTGTGTGTGTGTGTGTGTGTGTGAGAGAGAGAGTGTACAGTGTGTATATATTGTGTAGAGTCAGTGCATGGCAATAGATGAGAGTGTGAGATAGAATGAGTTTGTGTGTGTGTGTGTGTGTGAATTGTGAGAGAGAGAGAGTAACAGACATAAAGAGAGAGAGAGAGTGAGATAAAATGAGTTTGTGTGTGTGTGTGTGTGTGTGTGTGAGAGAGAGAGTGACAGACATAAAGAGAGAGAGCGAGTGTGAGATAAAAAAGAGTGTGTGTGTGTGTGTGTGTGTGTCATGTACTGTGATGTTTGATATCTACTGAAAGACAGGACACAGAGCAACCCAATTTCACAGAGAGGACACACAGGCTTTTAAGGCAGTGCAGTATAGACTGACTGTGTGTGTGTGTGTGTGTGTGTGTGTGTGTGTGTGTGTGTGTGTGTGTGTGTGTGTGTGTGTGTGTGTGTGTGTGTGTGTGTGTGTGTGTGTGTGTGTGTGTGTGTGTGTGTGTGTGTGTGCGTGTGTGTAGAAAGGCTTTTAAGGCATAGCAGCACAGGGTACCTGTCTTATGTCTGCCACAGAGGGTGATGATTACGCTTGTACAAGAGTGGAGATGCGGTCTCATGGCAACTGTTGCCCAGGCATAACATGGATGGGGACACAGAGTGAAGAGGAGGAGGGAAAATATGAGTGGTAAGGGAAAGGAGAGAGAGAGAGAGAGAGAGAGAGAGAGAGAGAGAGAGAGAGAGAGAGAGAGAGAGAGAGAGAGAGAGAGAGAGGTGTTTCATAGACAGAGGGACTTCAATTCAATGAAATGTGCTTTACAAAGAACAAAGAATGCAAATGACAGTAAGTGATTAACAGCAAAACCATGAGGATAATAACAAGAACAAAAGACAGATATGTTGGCTCAGTCAGGCAATGACAATACAACAACACAGCCACATTAAGAGAATGACAAAAAAGACTGAAACAATGGCATGGCTAGGATGGCTAGATGTATAGAATGTAAGCTAGTGGAGTTGGTAGAGACTTCAAAGGGTGCAGTGTAGTGTTAGCACCGCTGGGGCAGGGGTTAGGATGATTCTAAGAGCCTGGCTCTGACAGCGGGCCCCAGAGAAGAGGCCCCTCAAAGGGGCCATAGTTTCTAGTACAGGGCGCCCCTGTATCAGGTGTGAGGGGTATCAGGGGTAACAGGTATCAGGTGAGTTAAAGTGAGTTGAGGACCGAAGGGGGAAAAGTTTGTGAGGATGAGTGAGGGATGAGAAGAGGAGAGGAGAGGGGATAAATAATAAAAAAGAAAGAGAGGGGATGACAGGAACAGGCTGTATAGAGTAGAAGAGGAGATGAAAGGAGATCACAGCATGCTGCAGAGAAGAGAAGAGATGAGAGAGGGAAGATATGATGAGGAGATTGGAGAAGAAGAGAAAAGAGACAGGACAGTCCGGACATGAGGCAACTGGTGTGTGTGTGTGTGTGTGTGTGTGTGTGTGTGTGTGTGTGTGTGTGTGTGTGTGTGTGTGTGTGTGTGTTTGTAAAGCCGGTGTCCTGCCAGCCTGATTGTGGTCTAAATGGAGCATCTCCTCAGCGCTGAACACAGCTGCAGGAGACAGGGGAGAGCACCCACAAATACCTGCCCCAGATAACCATGCACCACCCTCTCCTCAACTGCAGACACACACACACACACACACACACATAGAAAGACACATGTAAGCATACTGTATACAAGCACAAACACACATGCACACACATACCCACAGACCAACAAATACACATACATACACACAAACAGACACTTGCATACATACATAAACACCCGCACAGACCCAAACACTGCAATAGTGACTCCATTTGACATTTCACCGACGGAAAGACCCAGAACAGGGCCAGTTAGCACAGCTGAGCGGTGAGAAGGCGCTGACATTCATGGGCCACAACACTCATTGAGCTCTCTCTCTCTCTCTCTCTCTCTCTCTCTCTCTCTCTCTCTCTCTCTCTCTCTCTCTCTCTCTCTCTCCTGAGTACCATCTCATCCTGTCCTTTAACACTGTTTTTCCACTTCTCTATTCTTTTCCATCAGTCCTCCAAATACACTCACACACACACACACACACACACACACACACACACACACACACACACACACACTGGGATTCCCCAATGAACCATCCTCTTGTGTCTCTACTCTATTTTTACACCATGGAGATGTCCTTGGTTTTGACTGATATCAGCGTTAGAGCTAAATAAATCATGTCTGCTATGACTACACTTCCCTTAGGCCTGTGTCACTGAAGACTACGGTAGCACCACACATCCAGACACAGCTCACTATGTCATGTCTCTCTCTCTCTCTCTCTCTCTCTCTCTCTGATAGAATGACTAATGTTTCCATGGGGAACTTCTCCACTCGTTATGACCACACTTGAGCCTTCTCATTGAAGACCAGTTATCTCATCAGTGTAGTGTAGGTGTAGAAGTATGGAGTGTGTAGTGCAGAAGTATGAGTAGAGTAGAGTAGAGTAGAGTAGGTGTATTGTGGAAGTATGGTGTTTGTAACATAGGGTTAGGGAGAGTAGAAGTGCGATGTGTGTAGTCTAGGTGTAGTGTAAAGTATGGTGAGAGCAGCTTTGTTGTAGTGTAGAAGTATGTATGTGTGGTGTGGGTGTAGTGTACAAATATGGTGTGTGTAGCTTAGGTGTAGTGCAGAAGTATGGTGTCTTTGGTTTAGGTGTAGTGTAGATCTCCAGCAGATTCTCATTTATGATATGACAAGAGGCAGTCATAACACATCATGACCACTAGATATATAAAACACAAGTGCCCCGGGATGTAACATGTTTGTGTCATCATATTGATTGATGATAAACTGAGTCACTGGTCAATGCATGTTGTTAATGCCATGACATTGGCAAAACGCTGGTTGTATCAGTCCTTCAGTTGAGAGTCTTCAGAGAGGGTCATCTTCAGGACGAAACCCACTGCTTTGTCTTGTCCTCTCATATATGGTACATTTGTATGCTTTGTTTCACAACCAAATACCTTCTGCGGACAAAAAAGTTGAACATTGAGTTGAATTGACCGGTCAAACTGAAGCATTTTCTTTCAGTGACATAGTTTTTCTGTGAGGATTCAAATGTTTATATACATTTTTTCCATTCATCAGTATGCGTGTGGAGCACTGTTAGTCTTTCCCCCGTTATGATAATACATGCGGTAATAAGCCTCTGCTTGATGCAGTATGGTGAATTCCCTTCCTTGTTATTCTGTATTGACCGTGTCACCCCAGTAAAGGTCCTGTTTAGTCTGCACACACAAGCGGATATCTCCGGCTCGCTGTGACGTAAGAACCCCACATAAGGCCGCAGAGTTGCTAATCCGGTTTGCTATTTCTGGCTCCATTTGCTGTATTATGGGCAGCAGAAGAGGCGCATACTGGATCTGCAGTATGCAGAGGTGATGCACGGCTTACATCTCAAAGAGCCAACGCGCTCTCTAAGCTCCCAGGCTTTAAATTAATATGCACTTTCCTGCCAGTGCGGATATCTCAATCTGATCTCTAGTAAGAACAGCTATTGCCTATCAGACTCTTGGTAAATGGCTCTTTATAATGACGTAGAATGCTCCATTCACTTCAATGGGACTTCCCAATTGTTTTACGGTCTGATGTTTCTGTGATAATTCTCCGCGACACATCGGCCTGCGTTGCACCACTCTGATGGGAGATATTCCGCGATAATGACCGCCTCGCCGAACGTTATCCCGTACTTAGAGATCTGGATGCTGGACACTGGCAGTGGACGACCAGGCAGCTTCGGAGAGCAATAATCCTTGTCCTCTTTGTACTGTACCTTTGCACTTACAGGCAATATCAGTCATAAGCTCACAGCTTTGAAAAATTGTGCTAATTAGGATCAGATCACTAAGAGGTTGGAGCAAATATTTATTTATTTATTTATTTGTCTTACTCTATGAACCTGTAATGGCCACTGGAAGTGGTCTGTGTGTGGTCAGTGTACTCGGACACATTGTGAATGGCTGCTGAGCTTGGTCCTGGGAATGCCACATGCTAGCTATAGTATTGTGGATAGATACAGTGGCCTATGGTGAAGATCAGTGACTACAGTTAGAATCCTGGGTTTAGGTACTGAGAGAAGCTGTGGGTTTAGGTACTGAGAGTGAATTCATTCATTCATTCATTTGCTTACATGTGTTTCTCAGACTGGCTCTTATACTTGCTGGCTCCTCTACACACAAACCCTAATAATACACACACTCGCGCACACACAGACACAGACACACACACACACACACACGCACGCATGCACGCACGCACGCACGCACACACACACACACAAATATTTCTATTTTGCCATTCAAACAGGGACCAACACAGATGAACAACCATCACTTCCCAGAGAGAATGAAGTGTGTGTGAGTGTGTGTGTGTGTGTGTGTGTGTGTGTGTGTGTGTGTC
>JAODXP020000008.1:7860379-7867879 GCA_027497455.2 Sardinella longiceps | reverse complement strand
AAACATGAACATCTAGTACTCAATATTTCCAAAACATCGCTAGAGAGAGAGAGAGAGAGAGAGAGAGAGAGAGAGAGAGAGAGAGAGAGAGAGGGAGATGGGAGGGGGGGGGGGACTAGATCTCAGTGTCCTCTCAGGTGAGCTGTTCTATCTGCCTGCTCATTGCTCATGCTGTTTGGACTGGGCCCCTTCAGGATATTGCCTCTGCCTCTGCACCTCTCTAAAGCTGCTGAGATTTCATTTGGCTCTCGCTGCTATGAGACGGGACACAGATGAGAGGAATTTATTGAATTTCAAAGTCATTTACATCACATTAAAATATGAGTAAAATCTTTCTTAGGCTTTCCCTCAGTTTGTGTGAATGCGGACAGATTTTTATTTTTTTTATTTATTGTTTCTTTTTTTTTGTTTGTTTCAGCTATAGCTACATTTCCTGTTATGTTAGTGCAGACTGCATAGAGTATATAGGTTTATGGAGCCTCAGTATTTGTAAGTCCAGCACACACTAAGCATTCCTTTCGGCTTTACCAGCATGGTCAGCCAGTACTATTTTCTCTGTGCGTCTGAGTGTGTGTGTGTGTGTGTGTGTGTGTGTGTGTGTGTGTGTGTGTGTGTGTGTGTGTGTGTGTGTGTGTGTGTGTGTGTGTGTGTGTGTATGTGTGTGTGTGTACTTGTATGCCTGCTTGAGTGAGTTTGAGTGTGTGTGTGTGTGTGTGTGTGTGTGTGTGTGTGTGTGTGTGTGTGTGTGTGTGTGTGAGTTGGGGTATGCTGGACCGCACATGAGTCCTGTGTTGTTTTTTGTTTCTTTTGGGGGACCAGAGAGTTGTTAGGGGGTTGCTAGGACTCTAAGAGCCTTTGAGTGGAAAAACAAAAATACTCTGTGAGGGGGTTTTCCCCCCTTTTCTAACCCCCATTCCCCCAGCTTGGGGTCCTGGGGCGGAGCGCATACTTGTGTAGTGAGGGCCAGTGTTGGGCCACGTCCAGACTACACAGCTACAGAGTGACTCATGTGCCCCACCACACAACACAACCAGGCTGTCCTCACCTCCTCTTCATGGAGGAATTCAGCATCCCCCCCCCCACACACACACACACACACACACACACACACACACACACACACACACACACACACACACACACACACACAAAAAAAACTTTCAAAAACCCTCTCTAACTGCACAAAACCAAACCAGCAACAGACAGAAACAGTCACAGACAGATTGTCCATTTCTGTAGTTGTTCATACAGAAAGGCACAAAGATACTTGCACTCACACATGCATACACAAAAAGAAAATGTGTGAGTTTGAAAACGCACAGCCTACCTGCACATCTCCACCCAAATTGCCTCACACAAACATACATAAATGAAAAGCTATGCATATAAGTCAGCCCTGGCAATAAACCCATGGATTTGTGATTTCTGCTGATAAAATGAAAATAACTCTGCCTTATTAAAGTGAGCGCACCGTGGCCCTTGTCCAACAAGTTTCAGTGATGAAGTGCCACTGGACGTGGGAGGCCTAGTTTGTTTTTGCAGAAACAACTCCAGCTGGACCACGGTACCGTTGACCCCCTTAGTTTAGAAACAAAAAGAATCAACCCAGCCTCCCTGGGGTCTTAGGGCATGTATCCAAATGGCAGATGACAAAATATATTACATTTATTGTACTCTTTCTATTTCTCTTTTTCTGGCACTTATTTTTTATTTTCCTCCACTGTTTCTTCTGATTTGTGTTTGGCAGGAGTCAGTCTGTGTGCTAAATTTGAACACCAAAATAAGCACCTCAGGGGAGCCCTAATCAGTCCCCCCTCTGGTACAGCCAAGGGCCACAGCAGAGCAGAGCAGAGCAGAGCAGGGTAGAGCCTCTATCTGTGTCAGGATCTCTGGAGCTGATGGGCCAATGGTTCCCTCTGCTTCATTATTATGATCTTATTATACAGCGCTATTGGAGACAGACATCGCTAGAACTTTTTGTGGATAAACGTGTCAGTGCATGTGGCTGTGTGGCTAAGTGTGTCTATGTACCTCTCTGTGAAGGAAAGTGGATGTGTGTGTGTGTGTGTGTGTGTGTGTGTGTGTGTGTGTGTGTGTGTGTGTGTGTGTGTGTGTGTGTGTGTGTGTGTGTGTGAGTGCACGTAAGCATCTGCTACTCTTCTTTCCAAAAAGACTCAAGGTAAGGGTGGAACTACTGTACATTTCAGACATGTTTTGTTCAATTCTTGGATTAAATATAGCTAATGGAGGCTTTGTTGGACAAAAGAAGTCTGCTAAGAAAGTAGACATGGATAAATACAATTTCCATCTTTAATACTCCATACTCCCAATGAACTCAGGCAATAGATCCACCTGAACAGTAACAGCTGGGTCCATGGAGCTTAGCCCTTAGATCTCACAACTCAGCAGCTGTGGAACTGTAACATGGGACAACTGCTGAATTAGAAAATCAATAGGCCCTATTCTGGTGATAGCTTATTGCTGTCCCTTGAACTCTAAATAGTGAAGAATGTAAGAGTGCACACTCTTGAAGGTGCTGCCAGGCGAAATTAACTATGAAGAATTTAGTGTATACTCATGTTTTCTTCTCTTAGTTTATTTTTTGCACCAACGTTTCGGCCATGGCCTTGAACTCTGTCAAGGTCTTTCTCAGACTGCACTAGACAGGATAATGTGTGGTCTGTAGCAGTTCAACATTCCTGTGGTGTGGTAAATACAGGATTAGCCAACACGCAAGTTTAGTAATAGGGGATGTCCAAGTTTAACATTGTTCTGGTGTATATGTTTAGCATGGTTGTTATTATGTATAAGTTTAGCACGCTACGGGTGATCAAGTTTAGTGTGCTCCTGGTGTTTGTAACTTTAGCATGCTCCTGGTATATGTTTAGCATAGTCAATGAGTGTAGCATGTTCCTAGTGTATACAAGTATAGCATGGTCATGGTGTAGCCTGGTGCTGGTGTAGGCCTACAAGTTTAGCAGGACTCTTGTGTACTGTATGTATAACTTTAGCATGGCCCTGGTAAATTTAGCATGGTTTCTTTTATTGGCGTGATTCATTTCCTTTTTTTTTCTAAATGAAGGGTTCCCTCTTTGTATAGCTGTGTGACTTCCCTTGAAAAATGCATTTGTGTGTAACCAGTAGGGATGTAGCTTTGCGGAGGATGAGGCGGCCACATATTTTGCTCCTTGCCAGACACACACACACACACACACACACACACACACACACACACACACACACACTTCCCTCTATCATTCATCACTTAAGAGAAGGGAGAATAGTCTTGATGCTGTAAAACCCTGCCTGCGGTTTTAGTGTAGGCCGAATAGCCAAGTTTGTGTGTGTGTGTGTGTGTGTGTGTGTGTGTGGGTGCATGGCCATATCTACAGTACCATTGAGGACACAGAGGTCACATCGTCAGTATATTTTCCAGATGGAATGTCCCATAACGAGAAAGTTGGGGAGTGTGTTTGCTCACTTCCCAAAACAAGAGCATACAATCCCGGCAAACATCACAGACCATATGCTACTATTATAGAATGACCGCTTCATGTAATTAATGTACCCCCCCCCCACCCCAAACACTAAGGAGTGTCTTTGTCTATTGTACTTTTAAAATATAATGGCAATTTAGAGATTTGTTTTTTTAATCACTTGCCATTAATAATATGCATACAATACAAACACACACACATACATACACACACACACACACACACACACACACACGCACACATAAATAAAATGTCAGCATGCATAAGGAGCTGCAGTCCAGAGGGACTAATATAGTCAGTGTTGGGAACATAGGGCATGTGTGTGTAGAGCTGCATCCTGTGTTACTCCTGTGGGTCCTGTCTGTAAGCCAGCCCCCCCCTTTCCCTCTCCCCATCTGCAGGTGGGCAGCTCAGCTACACTGGGAACCCACTGGGGCGCTATGGAGTCACTGTGAAGTCACCACACTATTCCGCTATGGAATTTCCTGCACCGCCTCAGAGGGTACCGGTAGGGTGAATATCTTGCATCAGGACCTCGCAGCTGCAAGCACGCACGCACACACACACACACACACACACACACACACACACACACACACACACACACACACACACACACACACACAGACTCATCCCAAGACGTGATTCACAGGATATGCCACCCTCCCACTGGGCATCTGGGTTGGGTGGTGATTTGGTGAGGAGTGGTGGTGGTGGTGGGGCGGGGGGACCACGTCATGGTGTTGCCCCAAGGGCATCAATAAGTCACTATTTACAAGTGTAAACATGAGTACTGGCCTACTGCTGAGCTGTGCCCTGTCTGGCTAATTACATAAACACTGAAACACAGCTCAGACCCTGCGGGTTCAGCCAGTGCACTGCTGAAGTCACTGCTACTTACACCGCCTCCACACACACACACACACACACTCACTCTCTCTCTCTCTCTCTCTCTCTCTCTCTCTCTCTCTCTCTCTCTCTCTCTCTCTCTCTCTCTCTCTACACACACACACACACACACACACACACACACACACACACACACACACACACACACACACACATACACACGTGCACAAACACACACAGACATCTGAGTGGAATATTCAGCTTGAGGTCTTGCTCGCTTTGTCAAACAGACTTAAAATAGGGGTCAGGCCACAGTTCAAGAGGCTTTTAAGAGATTCAGTAACATACTACACACACACGTAGCACACACAGCATCTGTACTAGATTAAGTAGCCTAAATATAACAATTTCAACAACAAAATGTGAATATTGTCCCCCTGTATCTGCATTGCCAGTCCCACAATTAGTGCTTGTTGTGTTGTGCAGTTATCTAAACGCCTTTTTTTTTCCTGTGTTCTTTATTCTTTTGCTGAAAAGGCGTCTCATCTTTTAGAGATTATTCCTGACAAAGAAGAATCAGACAGTACAGTGCATTCTCACAAATTGTGTGTGTGTGTGTGTTCACTTCGAAAAGAAGAATATAATTCATCTTTTCAAGGCGTCTGGCAGCTGTGCTGTCCTTTTGTATTTTACTGCTGTGCACGTGCCTTTAACGGCTCAGACTCTCAGCCCCAGGTGCTCTTAAGAGATGACAGAAAAACGGTTTGGATGATGTTTAGGTCAGTTTTCGTCATCCTTATGGAAAACCTCGGATTGGGAATAAAACAAACCCATCGATCAACGTCTCCTGTAGGACACCATGTGACTCTGGGAATATTGTGATATTTAAGGCTTTTTTTGACAAAAATCCTCTACCTCACTTTAGCGAAAACAGCCTTTGGAAATCTAGGACGTCTTGGATGTTAATGCAGACGTTCTCCCCCTCGGTCTTGTGGAAAAGGTCTAGTGTGATATAACGTTGATGGGCCTACCATATGGCCATCACGGGAGAACCCAACGTGGGGGATGACCGTCTCTGATCACCCTGTTTCCAGTCACGCTTAATAGGAGTGGACACATTGTGCGGTTGGGGGAAATGGCGCCAAATCCTCCGGTAATTGCCTCCCAGTTATGAGGTTCGTCAGGCGATTGGATTCAGATGTTCCCGTGGCCCTGACCGCGCCGTTCCAGTGGAGAGAAGTGCACCAGGAGATTCCGCATAGTACATCACACACACACACACACACACACACACACACACACACACACACACACATACATACATGCACTCACACACACACACACACACACACACACACACACATAGAGCAGAGCACAACACGGCACAGCTGCAGCGCATATACCTGTTGTAAGTCTGCCGTCTCCACAGTTTGTTATGACAGGCCGCCGGTGGGGACTATAAATAGATCCCCAGTGGTCGACCCAGGGAGAAAAAAAATGGCAGAGGAACCCCTCTACTTAAGAGCAAACAGCATGTGGAAGAGATGATGCTTGTAGAATGGAACGGTACCGTATGGAATGGTCCAAACCAACAGCAGGCCAGACCTAGGCCACATCCAGAACAGATCCTAGCCAGATCTGGGCCAGAGGTCAATGCAGTGGGCTGGGTGGTGTGATACTGTAGGAGGCCACATGAGCTAGGAGTTGCATGAGTTTCTCATGCAAAGGTTCTGTCTGAGGCTATTCTTCTTGCTCTTTTTAAACAGCCAGGAATATGACACACACTTTATGTGTGTGTGTGTGTGTGTGTGTGTGTGTGTGTGTGTGTGTGTGTGTGTGTGTGTGTGTGTGTGTGTGTGTGTGCGCATGTGCCTTTGTGTGTGTGTGTGTGCATGTGTGTGTGAGTGTTTGTGTGTGTGCGTTGTATTTTATAGGCATGGATATACTGTATGTGTATGGATACATGGTTGTTCAGAGTCTGTGTGTGTGTGTGTGTGTGTGTGTGTGTGTGCTCTCTCCAGCAGCCCATAATATTCAAGTTGTCAAAGTCCTGGCCCGCTGCTCTGCTCTGCTTTGTGCTGCTTTTGTGCTGCGTTGCCAGGAAACGTCAAGTGGAAAAGCGAAAGGCGTAAGCCAATTTTGATGGAGGGAATGGTTCGCCAAAAAACACCCCTGAAAAACGTCTCTGATGACTCCGCATGTGGTGATAATTATCCTCCTGCATATTCGACGCGCGTGACCTCAAAGCACAGCCCCTTCATCACCATCTCTTGCGAAACGGCGTATTGATTTACAAGGCTTTTGGACGGGGCCAAAGAGAACGTGCATCACTCCATTCCACGATAAAAATAGAGATCGGAGTAAGAAAAGAGACAGAGTAAGTGTGGAGAGTTACTGAGATATGTTGCAAAGTTACAGTAAGAAAATGGCCCCGAGGGGGTATGTTATCAGTCGCTCTGACTTGTTTTCAGCTGGCCATTTTGTCTGCAACGACTACAGCACATAGCAAATGATTCTAATCAGAACTATGTTGTCATCCTCCTCTCATCTCTGAGTCACTGGAGAAATGGAGGTCTGGAGGAAACGAGAGAGATGCATGAAAACTCAAGAAAATACGGAATAATACAGTAGATATTCCTGTGCTTATTGCTTTCT
Source organism: Sardinella longiceps (assembly GCA_027497455.2). NCBI lineage: Eukaryota > Metazoa > Chordata > Actinopteri > Clupeiformes > Clupeidae > Sardinella > Sardinella longiceps. The sequence continues at coordinate 7,860,878 of JAODXP020000008.1, read as the reverse complement.
TTAATATTCCTTTCCATGTGTGGAGACTGCCCCAAGATAGTTTCTATACAATGAACCAGCAGCAAAATAGTCAACAGACAAGTGTGGCGTTTGGATGGAATTTAAAGGTCTGGTAATATTTGGGTCAGTTGCAATGGCATGTTTTGGAATATATCAATTTACCTGTTTATATATGCAGTCTATCTCACAGTCAGGTCCATCTTGGCAATAAATCACCCACTTTTGCCTTTTATTGGCCATTCTGTGTGCGGGAAATTGGCACTTAGATAGTTATGCTCATTTGGTGTGTAGGCGTTAAAACATGTGACGTGTGTGTGTGTGTGTGTGTGTGTGTGTGTGTGTGTGTATGTGTGTGCACACATTTGTATGGTATGTGTGTATGAGTGATGGAGACAGAGATGCTCACTAAGCGTTCTGTATTAAAGTAAGTGGGCCTGGTTACTGGACTAAGACCCAGTGTCTGCCATGCGTGACCGTGGCTAGTGAGCGGGGCAAAGTC
>JAODXP020000008.1:7855379-7857879 GCA_027497455.2 Sardinella longiceps | reverse complement strand
ATTGGGCTCTAGGGGGCCTCTACATACATTGCCTCCACACAGTGGCCAATACTGCACTCTCCTCTGTGTGTGTGTGTGTGCGTGTGTGTGTGTGTGTGTGTGTGTGTGTGTGTGTGTGTGTGTGTGTGTGTGTGTGTGAGAGAGAGAGAGAGAGAGATTAAAAATCATTCACCTTTTGGCCTCAATTAAGCCTTGATTGGATTCCAAGAGTAATCCACCTCAGTGACTAGCCACTGTTAATGTGTGGTAGTGTGTGTGTGCATCATAACCTGTGTGTGTGTGTGTGTGTGTGTGTGTGTGTGTGTGTGTGTGTGTGTGTGTGTGTGTGTGTGCGCGTGTGTGTGCCATCCACATCATTGACAAGCAGTGAAGAGACCTTTTAGTGCATATAGCCTATGTCTGAGTGGGCAAACATTGAAATCAGTGTATTTGCACACACTATTCACACACACATGCGCGTGCGCACGCACACACAGACACACACACACACACACACACACACACACACACACACACACACACACACACACGCCATACAGGAGATACACTACCAATCAAATCATAATAAATCAGATTCTAATAAGTGCTTTTGAAGCATCTGTTTAATTTGGCTGCTATTTAATCACTGAAAGGTCACCCTGCATTATCCTACCCAGTAATTATGAATATAGCTCAAGCTTTAGCCTTTTATCTGCTGAATATACCATACTCTGAGTGCAGATTGTCTACAGTCTATCTGTGTACCTATGTACAATTAGAATCTGACTTTGTATTTGCATTGTAAACTCCTGTTTATTTATACATAACAATTATATTAATCATTCAGACAATTGAAAAATTATAAATGAATCAGATGATCAAATTCGAAGAGCTTTGACAGCAAACCAAGGCAGAGCAATGCATATACTGTAGCTGCTATTAGAGGTTAACGTGACTAAACTAAACTTAAAAAGCTGCACCTGGAATTTGTAGGCTGTGCATAAGGATTTTTTTTCTTTTACCATACCTGTCAACATTTGAGTAGGAATATCCAAGATTTTTGTGGCAGGGAAAAATATGAATTTCTGAATTAGGAGGGATTTGAGGGAGAAATGACAGAGGGAGTGGGAAATGGATCTGAAAAACACAAAAGGAGTGAAAAACAGGAGTGTTGACAGATATGCACTAAACTGCTCTGTCTGAAAGAGATTTTGTGTGCTTTGGACACTGGCAAGCATGGGATGCTGAATGGTCTCTTACAGTAATCTCAGTTGAAGCTCCCAGCCATTGAGAGGCAAATTGCTCCAGATTGCAGAGCAAGATAATGTCTGTTAAAGTTTAGTTAATGAGTGATTTTTACATTTTCAGATGTCGTTAGCAGGTATGGTTCAGCATCTCCTTTTTGGTTGTGGAGATGGCTTTTGGTCTGCCACTGACTGTCCAAGTCCAACATAACCCCCTCACTCCACCTCCATGGCTTGAAAGGTAACTGAGGATCCTCCTGGACTGTGGGGACTCTCATGAAGGGCCAGTTTTTCGCTCTCAACAGCAAAATGCTGCGGCTTGTTGTCGTGTCCCCTCGAACGTAAGGAGGGAACGCAGATTAGAGAGAGATGCACATTCCAGGGCCGGCCACCAAATTCCTCCACAATGTCACATTCCAGCAGTCCACAGATGCTCACTCCGTTTATTTTCTCCAAGTCTTTTTTTTTTTCAACCACAGTTCTTGTAGTAGCTTGGGGAGTACGACCATTTTTATAGAGCTGTAAGGAGCCCAGACTACGTGCCTTTTATATTCCAGCTCCTTACAAATATTTCCAGATATCACAAAACATGTTTTATATGATTGTATGAAGTTGTTTTTCCAAACATGTATCACATTATTCTGCAAAGGCAAAATGGAAATACTTGTTATTCTATTTAGGGCAGTCACATGACACAGTATCTCATTAGCGCTGTGCGGATACAGAAGGTAGTATTTCTGTGCAGAGGGCAATATCTCTGTGCAATAATGGATCTTTGTGCAGACAATGAGGGCAATATCTGTGCAATAACGGAGGGTGATATCTCTGTGTAGCCGTTGAGGGCAGTATCTCTGTGCAATAATGGAGGGTGATATCTCTGTGGAGCCGTTGAGAGCAGTATCTCTATGCAAGCATCATGTGGGACAATATCTCTGTGCAGACATGGACGGCAATATCTTTGTGCAATAACAGAGAACGATATCTCTGTGCAGACATGGGCGGCAATATGTCTTTGCAAAACAGAAGGCAATATCTCTGTGCAGACATGGAGGGCAATATCTCTGTGCAATAGCGGAGAACTATATCCCTGTGCAGACATGGAGGGCAATATCTCTGTGCAGACATGGAGAACTATATCTCTGTGCAGACATGGAGAACTATATCTCTGTGCAGACATGGAGGGCAATATCTCTGTGCAGACATGGAGAACTATATCTCTGTGCAGACATGGAGGGCAATATCTCTGTGCAGACATGGAGAACTATATCTCTGTGCAG
>JAODXP020000008.1:7822879-7850379 GCA_027497455.2 Sardinella longiceps | reverse complement strand
ACTGCCTCGCCGCTCTCTCTCTCTCTCTCTCTCTCTCTCTCTCTCTCTCTCTCTCTCTCTCTCTCTCTCTCTCTCTCTCTCCCTACCCCCCTCTGTCTGGGGATGTGAGATTGGGAAAGAAAAACCAACAATCAAATCCACCCTGAGAGTGACCAAGACAAACAACATGGCCGAGTAAGACAGTGTTGAACTACATTTGGTCAATTTGCTCATATATTGAACAGATGACCTGTATGAAGTCTCCCTGTATGAGAAACAATATTGCAATGGTTTCAGATCACCCGTAGCAACAGTCGCTTCTCTCCACAGCTCTGTACAGTCTGTACTCTGTGACAAATACCTCAGTCAGCCAATCAGGTCGTCCGAGTGCAGCAGCAGTCAGGAAATGGAAAGATCTGTGCATCTGACAGTGTCATCGTCAGAAGGCCTTATCAGTGATCCTTCCTTCGGGGGTGATATGATCCTGTCCTCCAGAAACCTGCTCTCATACATAGCAGAGTGCAGCCTACTATGCAGTCTTCTCCCCCTTGTTCCTGCATCTCCCAAAGTCTAAAAAAGGGGTGATGTACCGTCATTTAGATTCTGTTATCAAAAATGACAGAGCCTCATTTGGGATCAAAACCAGGTTGACCAATTATAAAGGGGTCAGGTGCTGTTACCTCTACTCCACCAGATCCACGTGTTCAGTCAAAACATTCATGCACCAACATCTAGTTCTCACTGACTTCCCTACTTATAGATCCTGGTAACCACAGCTTGATAGTCTGCTAGCTTGTGTGCTACAGAATATACACTCTGGGGCCATATGCCTGCAGTCATGTGGAGAGCAAGGCCTCGTCAGAGCTTGTTTTAGTAAATAGGACATCGCACAGAGCCCATTGTGATGCCAGAATTCCTCACAATCTGTGACCACTGCGGATGAGATAAGGAGGGCATTCGTCACCAGGAAGCCTGTCAGAAAAGCAAGGACAAAGATTCACACACACACTAACTCTCACTCACAATGTGCATAAATAAATACATGCATGCAGGCATTCAAACCATACATACAGTCATGCATACACTGGCACACATATGGGGGTACATTTCTCTCACACGTCTTCATAAACACACACCAGTTTCTTACACACACACACACACACACACACACACACACACACACACACACACACACATGAATCTTGCAAAGCGTCTGCTCCAGATAAGTCCACTGAAAGTGAATGCATTTTTGTATTTTGCGTAATGGGCGGCGTGTGTGAGCCCTCTGCCTTGCTGGGCGAGTGCTATTACTTAAGCCCAGTGGAATGAATGAACCAAAAACATGTTACATAAAAAGTGGAGGGGGCTGTCTTCATAAGGCTGGATTTAGCACTAATAACATCAAAAGCCACTTGTTTGGATGCTCTAGATGGGAAACGTATATTTCATTATTATTATTATTATTATTATTATTATTATTATTATTATTATTATTAATAATAATAATAATAATAATAATAATAATAATAATAATAATAATATTATTAATATCTATTGTTCATCTTCATCCTCCTGTGTTAATTCCTTCATTAAGAGACCTTAGGAGGGAGGAGTGGTGAATACCTTTGCAGTGATGACTGTCTCCATCCAATGAGAGCCATTGTAGTGTGTGTGTGTGTGTGTGTGTGTGTGTGTGTGTGTGTGTTTAATCTGCATGCTCCATCCACCCCAGGCTAATAAATGGAAGCATTAGTTGATATAACACACACACACACACACAGAGAGAGAGAGAGAGAGAGAGAGAGGGGGGGGGGCAGAATCCACATGTAAATCCCTGTGCACAATACTACGCAAAGAACACACTTAGCATCTATATATAGTACATCCATCCATGCTATGATGACTTTGTGCGTGCATAAAGTATTACCAACAACTTGCTCTTAATGCCATTGAGGGCTTACTGACACGCAACAGATTATGAGCATCCATTCATTCAGGAATGAGGACTGGGGGCACGTAGCATGTAGTGTGTGAATTCTTGCAGAGTGTGTTGTGTTGTGTGTCTGTGTGTGTATGTGTGTGTGTCTGTGTGTGCATGTGTGTGTGTGTGTGTGTGTGTGTGTGTGTGTGTGGGTCTGGTTCTGACTTTTGGTGGTCTATCAGCTCTCTCTCTCTCTCTCTGTCTCTCTCTCTCACACACACACCCTCTCTCTTTCTCTCTATCCATCTCATTTCCTGTCCTGTCCCTCTGTTATAGAGTTGAGGAAGCCAAAAAGAATGAAAAAAAATTATTATGCCCATTCATGATGCTTATTACAGTAATGGTAACTAATGGCAACAATAAAAAAAATCGCATCCATCTCCATAGTAGTGTTATTTTGCTGTAACATTTTTATTTAGTTACATAATTTGTGACATAATGCCATAATGACCAAAAAATAAATAAATGTTGACATTCTTCCCTGAATACAAATGCACACATGAATGGATCTGCCACCTGAAGAAAATTTCTGCTGCAAGTAAGTAGCAGTCACAGTTACATCACTTAGTAGGGCAAAAAGATGCATGCTTTAAGGGGAGGAAAAAAAGACTAATAGGAAGGCATAGATTGGGTAGGAGGAGATAGAAAAAAAAAAAAAAAGAGAGAGAGAGAGAGAGAGAGAAATGACAAATAGGAAGGCATATATTGGGTAGGAGGAGATAGAGAGAGAGAGAGAGAGAGAGAGAGAGAGAGAGAGAGAGAGAGAGAGAGAGAGAGAGAGACATGACCACCAAAGAAAGTGAGAAAAAGGACCCACACCCTGCAGTGGATGAGTCATGGCTAGCAGTATGCACAGTGCATGCAGTAGCAGCATGTAGTCAGTGTCAGCACTGAATGAAACTAGCACACCAGCCCTGGTCCAGCCATCAACACACAAGACATCCTCTCAGGGGATCCACCGATCAATTAAACACTAATGAAGCATTTTACACTCGTTTTCAGAAACCACGGACCACAAGGAGCCAAGCTTTCACCAATGAGTCTATTTTACCTCTTTACTGTGAAACTTCTGGAAAATGTTGCCTTTGCCTCACACTTGACGTTATCAGTATCATGCATTGTGCTTATAAAGTGTTTGTAAAGTATTTATTAAATCTCAAAATGTTTGAATGACCATGGTTGCGCTCATGAATTGTTCAAATAAAACCAGTGGTGACGTCCCTGATCTCAGTGTTCCCATCATTGTGACACATTCTCTGTGCGGCAGGTCCCATTAAAATGAATCAACCAAAAAGCCAGGCAGTGCTGTCTTCAAGGGACCCCAAAATTAGTGTTAGGGTGAGGGTGACGGTTGTTAGGATTAGGTACAGGTACAAGTGTATTTCTGTAGGCTGAGAAAAGAATAGGTAAGGACTAGGTATTCATATCACAGGTTACAATGCCAATTGGAAAGGTAATACTAAAAATAGATAGTATTTTAGTTTGGTGAGCAAGGTTACTGGTAATGAGGTGATAAGGTGTGTTTGTTATAGATTAAAGATTATAGATTAAAGATTATATTTGGCACTATTCACTGATGGGCCAGAATTTTGTGGCATTTGTCTGTCTGAGCTGACAGGTCCTGCTGAGTGCCCTAGTTATATGGAGATTATGAAGCTGTTGGTGGACTCCAGCTCCTATCCCTCCTCTCTCTTCCCCAAGCTGAACTGTGCTGAACTGGAAGAGAGAGAGAGAGAGAGAGAGAGAGAGAGAGAGAGAGAGAGAGAGAGAGAGAGAGAGAGAGAGAGAGGAGATTGCGACCAGAGAGGGGGGAAATCCTGCGAGCGGACCTGCCTGCCAGAGAGATTAAATCCCGCTCACGTTCGACCCGTAATCTGCTGCTTTTGGCGTCATTACAGGAGTTTATCTTGGCTCGGTTTGAGATTACGGTGATGAATTACGATCTGTTTCCAGGGTAGCTGTCCACTTGCTGCTGAAGTATAATACTTCTAATGTTTTCTGTGTGCATTTAACCGCCGACGACACATGCAGATGCAGACAGGCTTATCCATTCCCAACTCAGGTCAGGGATATTTTTAGAGAGTGATAGACAGCAGGAGAAAAACTGAAATAATAAATGTCGTTACTTAAGGCTACCTGTCTGGACACCTGTGTGTGTGTGTGTGTGTGTGTGTGTGTGTGTGTGTGTGTGTGTGTGTGTGTGTGTGTGTGTGTGTGTGTGTGTGTGTGTGTGTGTCGGTGTGTGTAAAATAGAGATAGAGAGAGAGAGAGAGAGAGAGAGAGAGAGAGAGAGAGAGAGAGAGAGAGAGAGAGACAGCTGACTGCAATTTTCATAAAATTGAGACATGCCATTATCAGCAGCGGTGCTTAAAATAGAAATAAATGAAAGTGCTGTGCAGAGATTTGCCTGCTGAGCCAGTCCTGAAACACAGCACAGTCAGATCCCAATTTCACAATTTGCTCTTTAAAACATGCCCTAGTTGTTTGTTCCTGAAGTCAATAAAAATCAAAACAACACAACATTTGAGAATCTTTCTGCAAATGTTTCCATCCGCATGTCTTAGGCAAGAACAAAACATTGTAGTATGATGACAGGGCAGAGGGCTCAGACTTTTACATTTCACAATCAAGAGGAACATACTACCCCTCCAAATACACACACACACACACACACACACACACACACACACACACACACACACACACACACACACACACACACTCTCTCTCCACCCCGAACCCCGAAAGTCCCATGTGCCTTTGACCCACATCAGTCTCCTCTCTTGGTCAAAGCAAACCTCTTGGGGAGAGGAGAGTGTGATGACTTACAAGCACCTACCCCTACCCCATCCCATCTCACCTACCCCTCTCCTCAGCACCCATGGAAACAAAAACAGCGGCCCTGTGCACCTTGGTGCTTTGGCCCTAAAAAAGAGAAATGAAATTGTTTCCTTTGTTGCTGCTGACCTGAACCTGTGTGGTTCCGAGATAAAAATAGCCCCCGACCAGCCTCTATGCTTTACTTATCTGTAAATGGGCCATCCACTAAGCCCGCGAAGATAAAGTAGGCACCACTGCCACCACAGTCTGGACCAGGATATTCATCCAGTTTCCATCTGCCAGCGAGGCAGCGGAGTAGCCTACTTGTTGTGTATAATATTATGGTGGTGTGGTGACTAAATTGTGCCTTGCTCATGTAATGGACTTTGTGCCCATGAAGCATTAGCACACACATTTCAGTCTAGCCAGAAGAATGAGGGATGAATCTCATGTCTTCAAAAGCCTCAAGTCCTAACGGGTTTGTGAATATTGATTAAAGTGTCATAGAAACACACTTATTGCACTGAACATTAGTCACTGGCTAGATTATGCAATGCCATGGGAATGAAGACATTATCCAGGTCTTGAAAAAAGGGCATTGTCCAAGTCCATTCTTGGTCTCCTTGAAAAGAAAGAAAGAAAGAAAAAATACGGTTGAGGTGACATTAGTCATAATCCAGTGACATAATTGCTGTGTGAGAACATTTCCTCCCCTTGCGGTTTATCGATTGACACGTTGTGGTTTATCGATTGACACAATGGGAGTACAGCAGAAAACCGCAGCTGTAGACCTGAGGTAGCCAGCCACAGTAAGCTAGTCCAGCACTCTCTTAAGTCACCTCACCGGTCACTCATTTAGATGAGGAGAATCCGGCCTGGTGTTACGTAACATTCCAGTGGTCGGAGGACATTATTCTCCTCCTCTGACCTCCTTCGCAAATTCCAGTGGTTTCTCTGATGGTGGGTGCTAAAGAGACTGACCTCATGATTTAGGGGCTGGGGGGGGGGGGGGGGGGTGGAGCAAGAGGGACCAGGATTAAATGAGAGAGAATTGGATTGGAGATGGACTAGGGAATGAGGGAAAATGGTTAGGGTAAGAAGTTACATAAGCTCAACCAAGAATTTGGAAAATTCATGGATGACACACAAAGGTTCCGGATCGCTTTTCTCCATCTGCGCTCCTGACTGGAGTAATTTGGTGAAACAAACTCAAGAGCTGACAAGATCAGAGGCGGAGGCACACATCCACGCAAGTCACTTTCATTAGTCTTGACAGGGCCTTCTACAATATTTAGAAGAACTGAGAAAACTTAAGAGAAATATACAAAAAACAACACGAAAAGAAAAGGAAAGAAAAAAAACAAAACAGCTGTGATCGCAATTCCAGAGTTTGAAAGGTGGAAAGGAGCTTTTGTCTTGTCTGCTCTTGTCTCCGGTTTTGGTGAGAAGTTCCGCTTTGAAATACGAGAGAGAAAACAACCAAGTTCAAAAGACGTGCGAGAACATGCACTCCTCACCCTCTTGTGATCCTAGTGGATCGAGGAGCAATAAAGGAAAAAGGAGATGCAGGGAGATGTTCTGTTTGATAGCAAAATTGAACAGCAGGGTGAGTGCCCACAAACAACATTTGCGTGAGCATGACTTGCCAAAAACATTTTAAAATGCAAATATTCACAAATAACATTCATAATATTTTCACTGTGACGCATGCACATGTAGGGAGGCACTCACAACATCAAGGTTGTTACGGAGTTCAAAGAACTTCACTCCAAGAAAGTTCACACAGACACACAAAGATTTAAACACAGATTTTATCTCTGCTGATTCTGGATTGGCTCCATGAACCCTTTTAACAAATATGTTCATGTAAACTATGAAAATTGGGACACCATTAACCTACATACAGTAGAATACTTCTGTCACATTCTTTTTGTATCCTTATACTTTTGTGAATGATCTGAATAATATTTTTGTGATGTGTATGGAAATGGAAAGAAAAACTGCATGGGTATTCCATTACAGACAGATGTGGGTTCCATCCATGACACATGATCTTCAATGTTGGTTTCCATCATGGCATACAGACTGTGTGCTGTGGAAGATGAATCAAGATGAATCAACCACCTGGCCTTGTGTAGCAGTGCATCGTTATGTAAACGCGGTCTCTCAGAATGATGAAACAATGTTCTTCTCTTTCACTCCATCTTTCCCTCTCTCTTTCTCTCTGTCGCGCTCTCTCTCTCCTTCTTCTTCTTTCTCTTTCCCAACACATTGCATTTTTATGCAACTACCACGCATTGGCAGGGCAAACAGGCACCAGCTTGTTCCAGACCCTCAAGGTTCTTCCTCCATAGTCTGCAAGGGATTCTGGGTCAGGGAGGGAGTGAGTGAGTGAGACAGAGATTTAGTGAGGAGAGCAGTGCGCTCCACATACTCAAGTGTATTATATCATCAAAAGCAATGTGAATGTGAAAGATGGACCTGGAGCGTTGATGGAAGATGCTGCGATACAAGTAACCTTATGAAAGAGCAGGAGGATAGAGGACACAATAAGAGACTGTCCAGAAACATGAGTATGATATTACACAGATATAGATAGGGCTTATTACAAAATGTATTAAAGTCTGATTGCAGTGAGATAAGTGAGATAAGAACAAGGCACTATTACATCAGTGTTTGTCACATATTGAACTCATTGTCTGTGTGCATGTGTATTATGAGGTACAAGAGAGATTGTGTGTGTGTGTGTGTGTGTGTGTGTGTGTGTGTGTGTGTGTGTGTGTGTGTGTTTGTAAATTCATGGATATTTATGTGTGTGTGTGTTTTGTGTGCATGTGCGCGCACATGTGCATATGTGTGTGCGTGTGCGTGTGAGTGTGTGCATGTGTGCATGTGAGTGTGTGTCAAGCAGAGAGAGGGAGAGCAGATCCAGAGCCATAGCCAGACTGAGTTATCTCTGTGGGAGCAGACAGGGAAGGTAGCAGGCGGGTGCTAAGGCGGATCAGTGCAATCCTATTTATCGGCCCCAAAACAAGCAGCTCCTTCAACGTCAGCAGCCCCATCTACACCCCCTCCCCACGCATCCCCTTCCTTCTCCCATTGCACAGCTATTTATAGACCTCTGGCGTAAGCCAGCCTGTCTAGAAGGCAAGGGGAGGTAGGAGGTAGGGGGTGGGGGGTTGGGAGATAGGGAAAGTGGGGTAATTTGGGAGCGATGGGCTAGTCTGTGGTGATGCAGAGAGACTGCAAGTGAACAGACCCCAAAGGTGAACGGGGGTTTCGGTCCACATTAGCAGGTGTTAAAACCTGACTGTCTCAGAGGATGATGGGTAAATTAGAGAGTAATGCAGGAAGTGGGAAAAGAAAGGACAAGGTGACAGAGAAAAGGAGAGAGAGAGAGAGAGAGAGAGAGAGAGAGAGAGAGAGAGAGAGAGAATGAATAAATGATCAATAATACCGAGAGAAGGAGAGAGGGCAAAGGGTGGGGAGAGAGGACAAGAAATAGAGGGAGAATGAGAGGGAAATGGAGAATTGATTGTCAGAAAAAAATTGCCTTGAAGTTGCTGTCCCAAAAAAAGGAAAGAATGAGTAGGCGATGACGACAAAGCTTTATAATGGATTTCAACAGATCTGCACAGGCATGACCGGGGTTAATCAGGAACGACTGCTGCACAGCATTCAAGATTGTGTTGTTTCGCTGCCGCCTCAAACACCCCGGGGTGCCTCAGAGGAACTGCTGTTGCGGGTTTGTGTGCTGTGGACACAATGGCAGGAAAACACACTGCCATGTCGATGGGTTTGTGTGTGTGTGTGTGTGTGTGTGTGTGTGTGTATGAATGTGTGTGTGAGGAAGGTGCTATGCCAATGTAAATGTGTGTGTGTGTGTGTGTGTGTGTGTGGCGGTGTTTGTGTTTGAAGAACACAAACGGCTGTGTCAATGTGTGCGCTGAGTCTGTGTGTGCATTATGTAACTCTCATTACTCCCCAAACCAGCTTTTATAACCAGCTTCAGCCTCTGCATCCCCTGCTAGGCAATTTATGTCAGTGGAGCTGTGTGTCGGCTCTCTGGTTCCCTTAAACAGAGCCCAAGTCAACCACAGGGATAAAGAAAGCATAAATGAATGTCTTCACCGCTGTTATCAAATTACGAGTGAATTATAAAAGAAAAACATACAAAAACCCCATCTGACTTGATTTAGATTTTTTATTAGAGGAGTAAGAGATGCTGGAAATCATTGGAGACCTCTGGAATGCAATAATTATCATCAGTAGATACAGCCATCCAGGGAACGTTTTAGTCTGCAATGAATCAGAGCCTGACCTAGCACACAACTAACACAGATCCAGCAGCGATGTGTCAGAGAGACCACATAAACCTGTCCAACATCCGATGTGGATCGACATCAAACCCCCTTAGACCTTTCTTAGATCTGCAATAAATCTGAAACTGTCCTGACATAACCCTGCATAAACCTGTATGGTAACATATAGACTTCTCATAAAATAGGAAAAGATGCAGCCTACTTGTATTTCTGCAAATAGATTTGAAAGTCATAGTGCTGATAAAGATGCAATCAAGTAGATTTGACATAGATCTGTCGAGCCTACAGTGGCTGTCCACATCTGTCGTAGATCCGGAAAAGACCTATCATAGAATCACTCAAAATGCAGCATAATTCTACTGTAGTCTGACATAGACCTGAACTCTCTGGTTCAAGACTTTGCTCCTGGCTTCCAGTTTTTCCATTTTTCTCTGAATGAAGCAGTCCTCCGTGACCCATGTGTTGGCATGTATGGAGTGTATTTGTGTTGGGAATTTGGCTGCACTTGACGAAACACCCACAACACATGCTTCTGTCTAACCTGTGACCTCTCAGTGACCCAACAGCACACAAGGAGCTATTACATCACTCGACCCTTCACGTGTTACACCAGAACATACTCTCTCTCTCTCTCTCTCTCTTTTTCTCACACACACACACACACACACACACACACACACACACACACACACACACACACACACACAAACATGTACATATATGTTTCAATTCAATGATGAACTTATTCATTCAACAAGTTAATCTCTAGCCATGGTATATCTTTTGAAATGATATTATGTGCCTAAGAAAGTAAAGTGCACTGGCTGACTTCCATCATTGTGAATAGAGTCATCCATTGCACGTAAACACATATTTATATCTATTTAAAACATTAATCCAGTCCTTATGAGTTTGTTACAGTTTTGTTACAAACAGTTTTGAGAGACCTAAAAGTAATATTGTACACCAATGACTCATTTGAAGGAGATGAAGCGGTCAGCTTGGATCAAACTGTGTAGAAACTACTTGTGCCTGGAGGTGCTTATAGCTGCATGCGGTAGGTATGCTTGCTAATAGTCCACTGGACAGTTGCCCTCCTTCACAGAAGTTTTCATTTGTTCTTGTTTATAGTACATCTATGCAAGAGCACTCAAGTGCAGATTTGGGACACTATGTCTCTGTGAGCACACACATACACACACACGTACACACACACACACACACACACACACACACACACACACACACACACACACACACACACACACACACACAAATACTTTGTACACACAAAGTTTGAATAAGAGGTTTTGTTCAAAGAACATTAAAAAGAAACAGAAGAGGGGAGGATTTTTCAACTTCATTGATGTCTTCCTCATTCTGCAGGACATTGACCACACATCTTGCTTAAGAATTAACCTGAACAGAAGCCATAACACTATGAGATGAAGTCAAAGACAAAGAATCCTGCAGATAGATTTGAATTTATTAAGCTCCCGCAAAACTTATTTTCATTCATCTTTGTTACTATCAGGTTTCTGTATCTTGCTGTTATAGTAGTAAATCACTTTTGGCTTTCATAAATGTCATACTGGATTTTTGATACACTCCAAGTACATCATAGGCAGTTTTTAACTTCTGTTCTAAACAAGTGTATGAGCAGTTTTCCACTAGATGTTGCCAAGGCACCATCACCACCACCTCCGATCATTTCCAGCCCCACCTGTTTGCCCATTTGGTCTCAACCCTACACCAATTATCTTTTCTGAGCAATCTTCTTTGTCTCTAAGAACCCATTTCTGCTTTTAGCAACAGACAGTGATGCTAACTCAGAACCACAATCCTGTCGTAAGGTATGACACCTATGATGTGTCATTTACCCTTGTTCATATCAACTCTAGTCTAATCTACTTACTGAGTTTGGTGTCAAACTGTTAGAAGTGAAGTAGGTTGAAGAGTATTAGTCTTATTATATTAAGGGTTTGTCATAGCAAGAGGCCATTGGGGGACAAATGAAATGAGTTGGTGGATGAGATTATGAGCTCTGTGTAACTGGTCTCTCTCTCTCGCTCTCTCTCTCTCTCTCTCTCTCTCTCTCTCTCTCTCTCTCTCTCTCTCTCGTGTGTGTGTGTGTGTGTGTGTGTGTGTGTTTCGCTGTTACTTATGGAGTTATGGTTACTGAATCTCTGGCTCTTGCAGTTTCACAAGCATTTAGTCACACAAAACTACAGGCCTTCTGATTCATGCCTGATGTCTGCCATGACTGGAGCATTCAAGATGATTCAAATAATGCTTAATGATTGCATTGAAATTAAAAGGTTAATGTAACCTCCCAAACACACAGCGCACTCACGCGCACACACACACACACACACACACACACACAGGTTTTTGAGCCCCCTTCCAACCACATACTGTACACTTAATGCACACACCTGCGAGCGCAAACACACACACACACACACACACACACACACACACACACACACACACACACACACACACACACACACACTCAAACAGGCTATTGAGCCTCCAGCAACAGCTCATATGTGCACACATACACACAAGCACACACAAACCACCCCCCCATTCCACCTCTATCTAGGCTGGCTGTACCTCATTTTCTCTCTCTGGCCATGAAGCCAGTGTCTGGGAGTTGCGTAAGCGGCTGTATAAATATTGCAAGTTTTTCATTGTTTTTGCAAGACTATGAATACTGCAGGAGGTTCCAGGACAAGAGGAGGGAACATTGAGGAACGGAAAAAGCTATCAAGGCTTTTAGTGAGAGAGGGAGAGTGAGGGTCCTCAAACAAGGAAGTCAAACGTAGGATGAGATGGGCTTGATTGGCTGGGTGAAAAGAGGGGGTATTGTAAGCAGGAATATTCTGAAAGCTCACTCTTTCTCTTTGTTTCTCTCTCTCTCTCTCTCTCTTTCTCTCACACACACACATACACACAGACACACACACACACACACAGAGAGAAGTGCACATGCATACACAAAAACAAACCAACATTCTAGCACACACTTGTAGATTAACAATCCTTTATTGAGCAACATGTTTCACATTCAGATGAGATTGTGAAATGCACTGCTAAATAAAGAAAAGTATATTTCACTCACTGTGTACAGTAGGGGCCTTTTCTTGTCTACACATTGTGAATCTGCAACCCATCAGCAGCACCACTTCAAGACACGTTGGCTGTAAAAAAGGATTGCTTTGTTTTTTTAAAGCAACCTTCTATCTTTCCCACTCTACATAGCCACACAGGCACATATGGAGCATGTGCATGAATGAGGCTTTATGAGTGCAGTTATGTCACTATCCCTGGGGACATCAGCCCGTATAACCTGTACCCGCAATGCCTCAGCAACATCTAGATATAACCCCCTCCTCCATCCTCCAGGCACTCACAACTAAATCTCTCTCTCTCTCTCTCTCTCTCTCTCTCTCTCTCTCTCTCTCTCTCTCTCCCTCCCTGTGTCACTCATTGAGCTTGTCTTTATTTTGTGTTGTCTGAGTTATTTATCCCACTCCTAAGTGCTGCATTGTCTTTGATAGTGTTCCTGGAAGTTAGCCTCTGAAAGATTCATTGAATCAGACATATGGACTGTTGTGGAGTGATCTGCCTGTGCCATGTCGTGTGTGTGTGTGTGTGTGTGTGTGTGTGTGTGTGTGTGTGTGTGTGTGTGTGTGTGTGTGTGTGTGTGTGAAAGAGGGAGGGGGGTGGGTTGGGGGATTTTGGAGTCAACACTCATTTGAATTTTTTCAAACTGCACTAAGAGTCATGACTTTTGTTGGTATGAGGAAAACCTTGACCCAGTTGGTGCTCACTGATGTTCATCTTCTTTGGGGGAGAGGTCTGCCAAAGTGTGTGTGTGTGTGTGTGTGTGTGTGTGTGTGTGTGTGTGTGTGTGTGTGTGTGTGTGTGTGTGTGTGTATGTGTAAATATATGTAAGGTAGCAACAGGAGATGTAATGCACCATATAGTTCACACACACACACACACACACACACACACACACACAAGGTCTGTGTGTGTGTGTGTGCTGCATAAAGTGTCTGGGTCGTCCTCCAGGCTGGTGCAGACTCTGTTTCTTTCCCCCCTCTGGCCAGTGTTGCTATTTCTAGCCCCCCTGTCTCCTGAAGACTGGTGATGCTGGGGGTTTAGGGCTCCTCAGGAGAAACTCTAAACTACTCTCCCAGAAAAACTCCCCCTCTTCAGCTCTGCATCCAGGAACAAGTCAACAAATTAATATCAAAAGCAGAGGTTTGGTTTGGAAATCATAACAAACGGTGCAATGCGTGGGAAAAGAAAAGGATAATAGGATGACATTTTGGCAATATTACAGGTACTGTTCAGTAGAATGCTGTGTTTCCATGGAGGCATGGTTACCTTAGCTCCACTGATTCCGTGTGTTGTATAACATCCTGGCGTACTCCGGAGGTCTAACTAGAACTAAGGACGACAGGGCCTGCTTTTACTAATGACACATTTGTCCAGCCAAAAAGATCTTTTTTTTGGCATCGCTGATACCATTTAGTCGACCCTTTCCATTGCAGGGTCTTTGGAGAATGATGTATGTTTGGGGGGGGCTTCATTATTCACAATTGTGTGTGCATGTGTGTGTGTGTGTGTGTGTGTGTGTGTGTGTGTGTGTTTCTTCTATTGTCTGAGCAAGCCACAAATATGTCATTTAATTGTTAATCTTGTGATGCATGCAGGTTGCAGGGTACCAAGAACAAAATGTCCATGTAAACATATGTGCTCAGAGCTTAGAGCTGCGCTGCTGATAGATAGATAGATAGATAGATAGATAGATAGATAGATAGATAGATAGATAGATAGATAGATAGATAGAGAAGGATGCAGGAGGTACCATTATGTGAGAGAAATCTGGGATTTGATCAAGGACTTGATTTAGCTCCTCAAAGCGTTCTCTGCCTGGCACTGGTGCTTGATAAAGATGGATGCACTTCCCTCCTGGAGCTCAATAGTCAGCTGACAGCATCACCACCTCACATGGACCTGCCAAGGATGACTAAGTGACTTCAACAATCATTTCAGCCCTGTAATCAATATCCGTTCACATGTAGAGTGATCAATGACTGTAACGCTACTTCAACAAAACCTCTTGTGGATATGATGGGGAAACAGTCGAATCATTTGACTGGCTTGACTATGCTGTGTTTAGTTTTGCAAACATAGATGAGGAATATTTATGGGACTTTTGTAGGGTGTTTAATGAAGTTTCTGGGTAGAAAGGGACCTATGCAATGTGTCACCAAAATGACTTTGAAATGTTTGATGTCAATGTTTGCACTTATCCAGTGAATTTCAACAGACTTCAGAACTCACTATCCAGTGAATTTGTATAAGGATAAATGCCAGTAACTTAATGTAACCTCAGTGTAATATATACAGACGGCAAGTCTGACCACGCCCACAAATATAGCTCCGCCGTGGGGGAAATAGAGAAAAATAGTTCCATCTGGGGTAAAACGGCAGGCTCACAGTAGAAGTCAATGAGATGCTGAGTTAGAAGTTACACTGAGCACCATCTACAAGGACTTTGACACATTTTTGAGGGCAATACCTTAAGGTAGTAATGATGTTCAGATGGTCCAATGTGAAATCTGAACTTGACACCACTCCAAACGTGATACTGAGGACAATTTAGTTGATGCTTGTTAGCTTCATTAGCTTGCTAACTAGCCAGGTCATAATTAGACAAAACATCTAATATGGACTTTGTTAAATTTTACCAAGCGATCTATTATCGTTAAGCAACTTTCCCTACCTTGTCCATTCACCATAATGGTCACCTGTTTTCCCCCACGCTGACTCCACCCTCGCATTTTGGGGGCGTTAACCGTACTTGCTGTCTGTATCTGTTACCTCAGCGTCACATAGGACAAATTATGCTTGTGCTAACTAACTATGTTCAGTGAGGTATGTGTTGGAGAGAATCTATTTTCTCCTCACTCATTGATTAGTGACAGAGAGCGGATGTGTTAATAACTATAGTCAGATTATGCGGCAGGGCACTCTGGACCTTTCTCACTTTGTCAGAACCTTCTCCCCCCACCCTGGGCTTTTTCTCCCTCTTCAAATTGCTCTGTGCTCATTAGCACGGCTCATCTAGCATCTCCCTGGCCAAGCTGACCTGTGTGCGTCACTGTGTCCGCAGAGACATCTGCAAAGGGCACGTCAGCTGATTCACTGGCTATTTGGGGGCCTGTCTGTCTCAGCTACGCATGGCTTTAATAATGACACACACACACACACACACACAGGGATATGTATGATTAGCTTCATACCTGCTCTTTCACAGCGCATTTCTTTATGGGCCCTAGTAGGGTCATTGTATTTGCAAATACTCCAAAGATGTCTCCCAGAGGGGTTTGTGCGCTATGTTTGGATAAAGGTAGAGGTGAGTTTGCCTCCATCTTTTGCTCTTTTAAAATCATATATTGATGACTCAATGCAAAGAGTTGGCTCTTTCGTAACACACAGCATTATTCATTGTAAATGGGTCAGGTAGCATTGGGTTATACAGGAGAAAGGAGAAGGAATTAGACTCGCAAAAGGTGCTCTGAGATTAGGCTACTTTGTTTATTGTGTTAAATTTTTTGTCATTTAGGTGATGCATCTACCCAAAACAAGTTAAGTATGGCAATCAAGCTGTAGGGCCATACGAAACCTTCAACCAACCCTAGAGTTGTGAACAAAAAAACAGACAATAAGTTCTAACAACTATGGAAATATGTAGATATATGCTTACATACTGTACATACACCACACACACACACACACACACACACACACACACACACACACACACAGATACAATACATATGTACATACAGTACATACATACTTACATACATACATACATACATACATACTGACTATAGGCCCTGATAGGCTGTGTATCTTTAGCCTACATGTCTGTCAGTGTTCTTCATAACATGAGCCACCCTTCTGACCTGCACTCCATGGATGTGCACTTCCTTTTACAGTAACCCAATGATCCAACCCAAGTGTTATCACTCCCCTCTCCCCTGTTCTAGTGTGTCTCTGTTCACATTACAGTACATTATTCATTGCACACCCACCCATCCGTTTATGTCATAGTCAAAAACTTCTATTTGCCATGTCCTCCTCTGGATTAAATAGCATTCACACCAAAACAAACCTTCCTGCAAACTGTACTCCAGTCTTGTGAGTTAGGCTGGTGGTAGGCTGTGTTATATGTCCTTCAGACCTTCAGAAACTTAGTAGAGGATAGATGGATCCATCCATTGTCACACTGACTGGGTTTGCAGTATATCAACTGGTGCACTGCCCATTACAACAGTGCATATGCCATGTCATTTTCTAATCTTGTACATCTTTCAAAAAGACTGTAAAAGAATGATGTGAAAAATGAGGATGGCTGACCAAGCACCACCACCATTGTGTGAATGTCTATATGTAAATTATGACTCTAGGCTGACCCTTGAACTTTAACCTTTTCCTCTGCCTGCCCTCTTACTCCTCATACAGTACACAAGCAGCCCTCCCTGTGCACTGGGTACAGCCCATATGGTGCCTGGAAATAGCATGAATGGGAGGAAGCCCAAGAGGCTTTCACAGAACTGCATCAGCCACGCCATCATCCTGTGGTTGTTGAAGAATGCAGCTACAGTAAGTGTCCCTGGTCTACTGAGAAAGACGATTAGTGAGGGTAGATAGAATGCCATTTCTCAGGGTTAACGTCAGAACCACCTATAGTGCATTTTCACCCACACATGGCTCCAGTCATAGACTAAAGGAGACTTTAATTAAGATCTCCTCTGGGGAAAAATTAAAATAAATAATAATAATAAACCTTGATCCGTGTCCGGGAAATTGGCCTGTAGAGTTATGAATAACGTCCCGGAATGGGTCCCAGACTAACAGGCAGGTTAATGTAATTTCATTGCACTGAATAGTCTGCATCTCTGATTTGATGGAGCTAACAAAAGTTCTCTTCTGTTTTTGTGAACTCATTTTTTTCTTGACCCAGAAATGTGGGTTTGCCAGAAGTTGTTGCGTAAGGCATTGCTGTGGCCTATAATACTGGCTAAGTCATAGGAGGCAGAACACGGATCTATTTCAGGAGCCTCCACAGTGTCCAATAATCAATTAGACCACAGAGCAACACAGAGTTTGTCAGAGTGTGTCACTTGGGGTTGAAAAGTATTTGATTCTTGAATACTCTGTTGCACTCAAGTTCATTACTTTCAATTTTACTTTTCTGTTAAAGTGTCAAACTCACCAGAATAGCTGGAAACAACAGATTCTCTATCATTGTTTTTACAATGATAAGGCCATCAATTTGATTAATTTTATCAGTCAATCAGTCAATCAATCAATCAATCAATCAATCATTACCTCCCCTAACTGGAGATAGATTCTTTATTGATAGTATATTGTGTCATAAGGATAATCCTTACCAAATGTCACTCTTTGCAAAATACAGGTTGAAATATAGGAGGGTGTCACAATCATGACAAAACATCTCACTCCCCACATACACAGCTTCATAAACTATATATAGCTACAAATACAACTTCCCACCCCTACCTACATACGTAGACACCCATGACCTAGGCTACCACAAGAAATCCAGAATGTCAATTTCACTTTTCTCTTATGACTGGATACCGCTGTGAATCTGAAAATTGTGTGCACTACTGATCTCTGCAAGCTGTTCTGATCCCTGCCCTCTTGTTGATAATTTACATGAACTATGTTTTTGGCAGCTTCTCTTTGTTTACAACTGCAAATTTTGTTCTAACTTATTCATGAAAGGAGGAAGGGGGGTTGTATTTTGACGGCATCTTGGCACCATGTTGTTTCTATAATGTCCTGGTAAGAGCAAAGGGGACCTGGCAAATAGCAGCCACTCTGCAGACAAGACTTTTAGAGCAATTATCTGGAGTTAATCAGCTCATTAGCCTATTTCATATTGCTAAGTGCTGTCGATATGTATGATAATGACAGAATTTCGTGCTGCGTAGAGAAAATAAAACGGCAGCCAATGCTAACTGATTAGGGCATGAAAGTTTTTTTCCGGTGCCCGCATCTATTACTGTATCGTTACAGTACGCTGTAAGTTTACTTTCAACCGTGTTCCAAATGCCTACTGATGGCACTTGGTAGCCTCAAAGAACAGAAATATGAACTGATTGACCACAGATTTGTTCTTAAGGTTTATATGCTATATCTCACATCTTCACACACAGACAGTTTATGTGTGTGTGTGTGTGTGTGTGTGTGTGTGTGTGTGTGTGTGTGTGTAGATGAGAGTGTGTTTATGTCAGTTGGTACAATGCATGAACCTTAAGTGTGTATGTATATTTGCATCTGGGTTCTTAGTTCTTGTGTCAACTGCTCTTGACCTCCAGTTAACATTTGCTTTTGTGCCTGGCCATACATAATGTATTGTGTGTGCAATTCTGTCTCGCCATGTGTTTCCATAAATATGTATTCTGGTATCAACTGCCCAAAACTATACCCTCAATGACTCCTGTAAATTTCCACTCCGAAAAGAGTGCCCTACATTACAGGAGGCGGTAAGGAGAAGCCCTGTTGTAGTCCCATAGTGTGGTGGTGGGGAGTGTGGTAGTAGTAATTGAGGACAGCAGGCAGCATCTCTGCAAACACGAGGAGAAGCAGTGGCCTATGCAGTGGTGCAGGGTCACTGAGCAGCATGTCAATCGCCAATGATCCACATCTACACAGCTCAGCTTTTTTTTTTACCTCTACCTCTCCCCATTTTACCCCCACCTCTCTCTCTCTCTCTCTCTCTCTCTCTCTCTCTGGCGCACGCTTTCTCTCTCTCTTGCTTTCTCTCTCTCCTTTTTCTCTCACTGTCTCTCCCTTCCACCTCTCTCTTGCCCGGCACCTCTCACTATCACCCTTTCTTTCACTGTCACTCAATCTTTTACTTTGTCTATCTCCTCCTTTTTTACTATCTTTCTTTCTAACGTTCTCTCCCTCTTCCCCCCTTCCCCCTCCCTCTCCTATCCTTAATGCCCTGTAAATAAACTGAATGCCCCTGGGTGACTCATTTACAGTCATGGGAGACTTTGATACACAGGGCACAAAAACATACCGTCATACCTACCACCGCTGAATGCCATATAAGGGATGACTGTGGGTAATATTCATCGATTGATCAATCAATCAATCGATCAATCAATCAGTCTATCTATCCATCCATCAATCCATGCATCCATCTCTCTCTCTCTCTCTCTCTCTCTCTCTCTCTCTCTCTCTCTCTCACACACACACACACACACACACAGACACACACACACATTATCAGCTGGCAAGTATATATAGCCACTACAGTATTGTGAATACAGTGTTACATTAACTTTTTTTCTTTGTGCCGATATAAGATAATAATGGACGAGGCAGAGGCGAAGAACAGCCCGACGGTGCAGCCACAACGTCTCTCAACATCTCATCTAGAAATAACGGACACCCTGACAGCCAATCACAAAACAGTATTCCATTCCACTGGATGATAAGTCAGAACATCTTACCAGAGTACATTTTTATATTGACAACACGACTAAGCAATTTGACTGTCTTATCCATACACAAGGACATTCTGATTCTAATAGCACTGACATGTCCATTGACAGGTCCTCTATTTATTTTTAAGAGATATAAGGATATTTGCAGGTTTTGCAGGTAATCAATCAAATTTTGCCATTTGCCATGAATTGTTTTGAAAAATGCACTTTCTATTTTGCAAACATTGAGGATGATTCAAGAAATGTACCAATGTGTACCAATGTACCAATCAGTCTTAGAGACTGATGCTTGGCAGTGCAGTGAATTCTACCTGTCTTTGTACCCTTAGGGACAGTCACCTGTAGGGAACAGTTTGAATTCTTCTAGTCAGTCTTTGTATCCTCAGCATCTGCCCTTTGTACCCTTGCATCTGCCCTTGTGCTCTATCACAAGAGTGAGTTCTGCCTCTATGCTGTTGAGCTCTACTGTGCACAAGAGGTAATTCTGCCAGCCTGTGTTTGTGCACAGGAGTGAATTTTACCAGCCTGTCTCTGTGCTGTGCTCTACCTCCAAGGGAATGAGAGTGTATTCTGGCCAGCCTATTGCTGTGGTTTACCAGAGGAGTGAATTCTATACCAGCCTGTTTTTGTGGTCAACCAGAAAGGAGTGAGGAGTGAATGAGATACACCAGGCTGTCGGTGTGCCCTACCAGAGGGCTGAATTCTTTGGACAGGGATTATACTACCCTGTCAAGACTGTTCTCCTCTTCTTCCGTCCCTCAGAGGAGAGCGCTGTGGTGCGGTGCGGTGTGGGCTTGGCTCAGGCACCTGAGAAAGACTGGCACAGACGGCAGGGAGAGAGAAAGAGGGGGGGGGGTGAAGATAAAGAGAAGACAATAGATGAGATAAGAATGGAATGAAGCAGAGAAAGAACTGTGTGTGTGTGTGGGGGGGGGGGATATTAAGGTAGGAGGGGAGTGAAAAAAATTAATGAATGACTTGAGTGGATTGAAGGAGAGAGAAGAGAGAAAGGAAGATGAACACAAGATGGACAGAAGAGAAAAGAGCAAGGATGAAAGGAGGATAAAGGAGGAATGTGAGAGAAAAAATGAGAGAAAAATAGAGGAGAAAGAAAGGGATAGAGAATGAGAAGAGAAAAGGGGAAGAAACAGGAGGAAAAAGAAGCGATTGAGGATGAGGGGAGGGGAGATGAAGGAGGAGAGGGTGTGGCTGGTGCCCAGAATAATGATATGCTGCAGTGTTTCATAACAGTCACACACACATACACACACACAGAGAGAGAGAGAGAGAGAGAGAGAGAGAGAGAGAGAGAGAGAGAAATGCACACATAAACACACACACACACACACACACACACACACATGCACTATTGAGGAGCAAATGGTGAATGGATCTGTGTAAGAAATCAGTCACAGTTAAGTCAGAACATTGTGTTCTTTCAACCTCTCTCTTGTGTCTTGCAGTACTAGCCACTGTTCTGCTATCCCCTCCACACCTACCTCATGCAGCCCCCCTTCACATACACACACACACACACACACACACACGTGCACACACATATGCACACACTGGCGCGCACATACACACACACACACACACACATAATTTTAAGAAATAGATAGTACTGTAAGGATGAAACCTCTAATTCACCCCCACTCCCTCCACACACACACACACACGTACACACAAACACACACCGTACACACAAACACCATACCTCACAGATCTCTCTCTCTCTCTCTCTCTCTCTCTCTCTCTCTCTCTCTATTTCTCTTACACACACATACACACGCACACATACACACACACACATTTGTCTATCCAATCAAGCGCTTCATCCTCTTGTCCTGTCTGAAGTGAATAGAGTGAAGAATGTAAGGCTCCAGGCACATCCTTTCTGTGGAGCTTCACCTTCAATTAACCTCAGGTCA
This sequence comes from Sardinella longiceps, assembly GCA_027497455.2. NCBI lineage: Eukaryota > Metazoa > Chordata > Actinopteri > Clupeiformes > Clupeidae > Sardinella > Sardinella longiceps. The sequence continues at coordinate 7,828,766 of JAODXP020000008.1, read as the reverse complement.
CCTGTGCTGTGTCTGCACCAGAGTCTACCAATCCACTGTATCCGCAGACAGTCTGCTGCCCTCAGAAGAGCAGCTCTATTGATAACCTTCTAAGGCTATGCTGCTGATGCACTGTCATGACAGCACTTGATTCATATCAAATTTCTTATGTAACACAATCAGAGAGAGATGGAGAGAGTCACCAGTAAAGGAAATAAGTCAGTAAAACTATTTTATGTTTTTATATCCCTGACCAGCTGACCAAGCCTTTGTAGAAAAAGGATTACTACATACAAAAATAGCACAAACACAAAAAGAAGCAGTCAGAGAATTAAGAATAAAACTTGATTAACAAAACTTGATTAACAAACCAGAATGTGCAGGAATGTATATGTATGAATGAATTAAATGGTGACATAGTTTCATTGACACAATTACAAAATATCTTTTCCTTTTTATCATGCAGCCGGTTTCACCATGACTCCAATGAAACTCTTGTCACCATTTAGTTTATTATTCGTTTCACCATCTCTGTGGTTTAACAGGGGCATATTGATTGGCTCTGTCAGTGGCGGTCTCTCGCCAAGCTGAAACCTGAGTTATATTTAGCCCACCATATATTACCCACGAGGCCGTAGGATAAGCGTGGCTGTTTCTGATGCCATTCACACACTCCCAGACAACGCCCACTGAATGATAACACACCGCAAATGCTGTTACAAGTCTATACTGAATCAATAGGGGAACATTTGCGTGGCCGTAGTCTCAGCACGGCTCATCCGAGGGAAATGTCTGCCTCTGATTGATGGGATTATGAATGAGTGTGGCATAGAAGTGTTTGAGAACAACTGGGGCTTGAGGTTACAGAATCTATTAATGCAAAAAGTGAATTCTCAACAGGACAAACTGCAAACAGGTCAGGACCCACATGGTATTCAAATGTCCACAACTTACATAACAAAAGACCTGTTGGAGTAAAATGATGACAGTGAGTACAGGGCAATGTGTTACGCAAACAGCAGCAGAGCAGAGCTCGCATCTGTTTTCCAAAAGCATATTTGCTATCCAGTTAAAAACTAAGTTGGTTGGCAAGTTGGAAATGGGCAAATACACTGTAACCAACAAAGTTATTTACTTGGTTAGAAAAATCTGTATGCTTTTGGGAAAGGGTCCCCAGTGTCATTAACAGAACAGCATTATCCTAATAGGTTCTATATTCTATATCTGTCAATTATGGAAGAACCATACAAATGCCAGGGACATATTTATTTGTGTGGTGATCAGGAAATGGCAAAAAATGTATTTGTCCAAATGCTCAACTACAATTTGAAATGCCAACTTATGAAATAAAAAGATTAATTGAATTTGAGTATGATTGATTGCATGTACAGAAAACATTTTATATGAAGAAAACTCCACTTGAAGTATCCCCTTTTTTTATTTCTTCAGCGTGGACCAGATGTAAATTCTGTCAGTACGGGGAGATGACAGACGTTTGATTTTGACTTCACCACTAGTGACTGTACTCACAATTTCCTTTCATCGTTTCAAGAATGTACACGGACTGATGCAACTTGGTGGGCTACGGCATAGTTAGCATTACCTCTGATTCTAATTAGCAAAAGCCATTCCAATTGGACAACAATACAGGGCAGAGCATTTGAGCACTTGAGGCCATGGAACAGAATGTGAAGCAGGTGGTTGCATGTTCCTGACAACAAATTAGAAGAAAGACAAAAAAAGAAGAAAAAAAAAGAATAAATAGGCTAGGACACTGAAAGAGTCCCCAAAGCCCTGGAGGTCATCTGGCCCAAACTGTGCTTTGGAAAAGGGGCCCGTTGTGAATGAGTCTTATTGCTTTGGTAACATTTCCATTGGTTGCTCTCATGTGAAGTGTATTAGTTTGTTTATGATGATGGAGTCGAACAGTGCCGCAGGACCCTTTTCTGACTCTGTTACTGTGAGTTTTGAGGGGGAGTACTAGTAGGCTAGAGATGCCAACTCATTAGAGATGCATGCAAGCCACTTTCAGACTTCAAACTGGGAACATCTTCAAGAAAACATAATGCCCCCCACCCCCTTTCTTCTTTTTCATTCTTTGCACCCCCCTGGTTACATGCTTTCTGCACTCAGCTACTAGTCCTTGCTTGCTTCTCTCTCTCTCTGTGTCTGTCTCACACACACAGGCTCACAGATATTTTCACCTCTTTCTCTTTTTGTCCTTGGACAACCCTCCATCTATGCAGTGTCATTGGTTGCATAACACTGGCCGCTAAGCCCTGGAATATTTTTGGGGGTCTTCAGGGGTGTGAATTTGTGTGTGTATGTGTGTGTGTGTGTGTGTGTGTGTGTGTGTGTGTGTGTGTGTGTGTGTGTGTGTGTGGGAGTGTGTGTATCTAACAATGTCGCTCTTTGTTCTCATTCCGATGAGAATGTCAAAACCAGTGTTGGGCAAGCGCAGCAGGGACAGAGCACTGGGCCATGTCGGCCTTTGCTGGTGCCTGTAAAAACGCGCTGTGGGGATTCTTCAAGGCCAGGAAATAAAAATAACCAAATTCCACACATTGTGTTGACCAGAGCAAACAGCTTCCCTTGAAGGCTGGTAAAAAAAAAAAAACAACAAAAAAAAAAAGGTTAAGGCAAATTTTCAGGATGGACTACGTTTCTTCAAAGTTTTATTAGAGAATGATTACAAGAATGCCTTTCAAAGTTTGCTTCAGCTTGTTGGCAAAGGTGTTAAAGTGGTAATGGCTATGTGAGGTAAGGAGGCTATATTTGTGTCTGTGTCTGTGTGTGTGCGTGTGTGTGTGTGTGTGTGTGTGTGTGTGTGTGTGTGTGTGTGTGTGTGTGTGTGTGTGTCTGTATGATGTAATCTCTCTCTGAGGAATAAGTCTTGCTCTGATGGGGCAGGATGTCTGCCTCACACACACACACACACACACACACACACACACACACACACACACACACACACACACACAGAGAGAGATAGAGAGACAGACACACATGCATGCAACTCACCTTCAGCATGGCCCAGGAGAGAAGCTGGCTCATAACGATCAGCTAATGGGATTCCAATTATAGCTCCTTCATTTGTAAAAATGTCACAGGGTCAGGTGAGACTTCCTGGTGAGGTTCTGGCTCTATAGCTAGCACATATTCCTAGCGGAGGCCGCTAATTTGGCTTGCCTGATGAGGGCTCTCGTTTCTTCTCAGTCCTCCCTCTGTCTCTGGACGTCTTTTCAGGGTTTTTCTCTTGACCCAGAAACACTTCAATGTGCCCATGAGCTCTTGCATAAGCCACAACAAATGTAAACCTTTTTTTTCTATGTATTCATTTATTTAATTAACTAGTGTTCCCACAAGGCCAAAATAATTATCAGGATAAAAAGGAAACATATTTCATAAGTCTGTTCCCTGTGCTCCGTCTGAGGATGCGGTTCGTGACAGCCTCATGCTCTTCAGGTGGACGTGAGTGGAACGGACAACAGGCCACATCATAAAACGTCTATTCATCATTATTATTTCATTTGGGCTTGTTATGAAACGGCTTTTTCAATCACATCCGTGATGTAATGAGAAAGCAATACTAAAAGTTCACAGCCTAGATGTTTGATAACTTCAGTTGGTCTACAGTATATGATCATATGATTCTGTTTTGAGTATATATTTATTAGTCCTTGAGCCAGAGCCCCAAATTTGTACCACTCAACCATTTTTGTATTTTTCCGAATGACCCTCTTTATGTCCATTAAAAACCTATGGAGGATTTGTGATCAATAGGGTAAAAATGTGAATAATGATATCTCCAGGCTATATACAAAGTAACTGAGAAAATGTGCAAAAAACAAAAAAAGTATTGTAAGTTTACATTACGTCATGTTCTATGAGAGAATGGCAAGTTGACACATGTGCCTTTAGTTTGTGAAAATGTCTTAAGTGGTGGGTTAACTCTAAAAATTTGGCACAGTATGGAAGCTGGGCTAAGTCTGAAACGTTGTTTTTCCAGCTCTGTTGCCTGATGAACATTTATTTGGCTTTTACAGATTTTCTCTATTGGTTTGGCTCATTTCTTGAGACAGAAATTACATTCTCAAGATCATTTTGGCAAAACAAGTTTTACAGTTCAGAACAATACCACAGCTCAGTAGGAAAATGTCACATCTCTCTCAAAACATTTCACTCGCGGGAAATCTAATCTGAGATATTGAGACATGCCAATTGCCAAATAGTTTGGAGGTTCCTCCATGTGTTGTTGAGAACATAATTTCTGTTTCAAGAGATAAGCCAAACCAGAGGAGAGGAACTGTAATACAGATTGCATAAGCATCAACCTTTGAGTGCACCTTGTGTTTTACCATTCTGCAAAGAACCTACAACTTCTAATCTATTTCCTCTCTCTCTCTCTCTCTCTCTCTCTCTCTCTCTCTCTCTCTCTCTCTCTCTCTCTCTCTCTCCCCCTCTCTCTGATTCATTCACACATATACACACAAACCATCTGCTACGTTTTTGGAGTAGCCTGCACATTATTGTGTGGTATCACTGTGGGAGAGGATCTTCTGATCCTCCTGATAGCAAGTGGGTCCACTGTGATGGCTGCATCAGAACAGCACTGATACGCAATAATAATATCACCCAAATGGTGTGAGTGATATACTCTGAATTAGCTTTTATCTGGTAGCCATTTTTAATAGCCTAACACTTTTGAATGTTATGCCAGTTTGTCTTCTATTTGGTGCACTCATGGCTAATTCACATACATAAGTACAGTACGCACTGGATTGGCTGGCTCCATTGAAAGGGAATTGTGCATTGTGAAAACCCAATACTGGTCATTGTGGGCTTAAAACATGTTAGTGTCCCTCATAGAAAATATTCTCATTTTAATTTTATTATTGACTTTGATCAAATTTTGGACCCTCTCACAATTATGTTTTTGAGACTCTTGATTAACTTGGGTTAATCAGGGGGGGTCGGACTCCCCCACACCCCTGTATTTCACACACTGATGCAAATCCAGGCAGTGAGAATGTACCCATGGGACAGAGTCTAAAAATATGGTATGAGTGCTCCTTACTAAAAGGGTCTAGGTCTCAGAGTGCTATCCATGAGCTCCAAGGCCACATTTGCAATGAGTTGCTCTCTTCAGACTGCAAACACTTGTTACATAGTGGCAATATCTCATTATCTTGCTGAAACTACTCAAAGACATGTTCCCATTAGATTACGCAATCCTGAGTTGTCTCTATTATTATGTGAGAGCACTACAAGCAGAATAACACTCGCCTCTGTCTTCTCTTTGACTGAGAAACTACGCCCACATTTCGAAAGGGATAGGCATTTAGAACGAATAGAGAGCTTCTTGACAAGCAAGGGCAGGAAAGTATAAACATTCGTTAGTGGCAAATGGTCATGTAGCATGTATTTAAAAGCTGTCCTTGAGTAGCTCATATAAGCATCTCATAACAGAAAAGTAGTCCAGTGCTGCATATTGGGCTTCAGACAAATGACACAGTGGGGAGAATGGTCTTGGACTTGGACATGTAATCCAGTGACGACGGGGCGTCTTTGGTTCAGACGTCCCAGTGAGCTCTTTGATTACAGTGACGGCTTTGCAAAGCTAATCTAATTAAAACCAGAGTGCTATTCTCTTGTTTCCATTCCATTTCCTGTTGGAGCCTTGTGTTGCTCTGCTCAATTGTATGCTGCTGCATCTCCAGTTCTGAGAGCAGACCCACTTAAAGAGTGCTGTGATTATTCTGTGGCTCGAAAAAGTCACAGTTTCTCATCCATGCTTGGTTGGTTACGCAAGAGCCACTGTGTGTGTGTGTGTGTGTGTGTGTGTGTGTGTGTGTGTGTGTGTGTGTGTGTGTGTGTGTGTGTGAACAACGCTCTCCAGAATGTGCTT